>OX463234.1:5966228-6566228 GCA_949820135.1 Sylvilagus floridanus | reverse complement strand
ATCTTTGGACTGGAAACAGAGGATGAAGCTGATTGTTGCTAGATCCTCCTGCATTTAGGTCTTGGGACTCAGATTCTTATTTATTTGAAAAGCAGAGTGAGGGACCGGCACTGTGGCATAGAGGGTTAAATTTCCACCTGCAGGGCTGGTATCCCATACACTGTGCCGGTTCAAGTCTCAATCCAACTCCCTGCTGATGGCCTGGGAAAGCAGTAGAAGATGGCCCAAGTGCTTGGGCCCCTACACCCATGTGGGAGACCCAGAAGAAGCTCCTGGCTTCTGACTTCAAACCAGCCCAGCCCTGGCCATTGTTGCCATTTGGGGAGTGAACCAGCAGATGGAAGATTCTCTCTCTCCTCTCTCTCTCTCTCTGTCTCTGTCTCTCTCTCTCTCTCCCCCTGTAACTCTGACTTTAACAAATAAATAAATCTTTAAAAAATGGAAGAAAAGCAGAGTGATATAGATAGAGAAGGAGAGAGAGACTCAGAGAAAGAATGAAAGAGAGAAAGATCTTATACTCATCGGTTCATTCCCCAAATGGCCACAGTAGCCAGGTCTCAGTCTGGCTTATGCCAGGAGCCAGGAACTCCATCCAGGTCTCCCACGTGAGCAACAGGGACCCAGATACCATATGGGATGTTGTCATTGCAAGCAGGGGGTCATGCTACACAACAACCCTGGCCCTAGGATGCAAATTCTGTATGGATATTCTCATAAGACGTGTGAGGAATGTGCAAGCACTGTGGCAAGGAAACCTAGCACACGGAACTTGACTTCCCTGGTAATTCTGAAAGTGGAGGCATTTGGTGTTTGGGGAGCCAGCAGCCATTGCTACAGCTTCACAGTTAGGGGACCAGGGGCTGGAATGTGTGACCCTGGCAGGGTGCAGAACACGGGGCACCACCGGACAACTGCCCAGCTCTGTTGGGGGGAGAGGGGCATTCTTGATACTGTTCTTACAAAGCTCAACTCATAATCTGTTGCTTCAACTACCCGTGTCTCTGTAAGCTATTTCATACCCTTTACTTAACTCTTTTAAATCAAAATTGCCAGTGTGGATTCTACTGACAGCAACTGAGAAATATGACCAATTCATCAAAAAAATATGAAACCATTCCTTTCACATTTGCATAAATACTAAGGAACAACTATATCTAGAAAATCTTGTGTCTTTTGCAATTGTCATTTTGAGATTAGTTTGAATTTCTTGCTTTAAATCCATTTGTCATTCACCACTAACAGCAATAACCAGAAATAAACATTAAAAAGCGCCATGTGGTCATTGTAGAACTAATTTGGAAGAGAAGTTTCATCCCTGTCCTAATGAAACTTCAGGGGAAAGGATGTCAAAGAGAAAACTGGGGTGATTTTAATGGAATGAACAATACATGTCAATCTCTCGAATCCAATGAGAAAGAGGAAATATGCCAATTAAATATTTGATAAATAAATGAATGAAAAAATGTAGCCTTATCTACCAGTCCATGACTGTCTATCAAACACCAGCAATGCTTTTCATCATGGTGAAACCAAAAGGGCAGGAAGATGACACTCCTTTCTCAAAGAGAATACAATGATTATAAAGACGAGATGTATGCCTCACACATCAGAAAACTACATAGAACACTGTGGGACTGATGTAGGCAGGGAGGTAGCACTAGCAAGGAGGGGGAGCTGAGGTTTGCTAGCAACAACCCAGGGACAGCCCTGACCGCGCTGTCCAACCACCCCCATTCTCTGCACCCCCAAACTCTCCCTGCTTCCAGGTACCAGAAAATTACAACTTCTGCAGTTTCACAACCCTGAACAAGCCCCATCACGGCAGGCTGAGACCCAGTGATGACCTTCAGTTCATTATAATGTCATTATAATAAAATTACCATGGCCAACACTCCTACTCCCATCATGCACCTGATGCCATGACACTTCTGAGATTTCCTTAAAAAATAAAAATAAAAAGGCCAGGAAATGGACTGGGCTCGAGCCCTGTCCCAAACTCCTCTTTGAAAACTCATTTCAATCCTGTACCAGACACCATCCCCTACACTTCCGGATCATGGAACCACGTTGAACACCATCCTTTCTTAAGCTCTCTGCATCCATCCCTGGGCATGTACTGTCCCTTCACCTGTAAATAAATCTTGCTTTTCTGCTGACCTTTATCTATGTCTCCTTGAATCCCTTCTTGTGACAGAGATAGAACCCAGACTCAGTCACCTCCTAAAAAGACTAAGTGCAGAAGTACTTTTGTGCGGACCTTAGCTACCTTGGGGAGAGACCATTGGAAATGACTCCACAGAAGTCATGGCGATTACCCTAAACATGGGTTAAAGGGTAAGCTATTGGGAAGCAGTGAAAAGTTGGAAGGTATTTCATGGACAGCAAATTCCTAAGTGTGGACAGATGTTCATGAAGGACAGGAGCTGGAGGGAAGGTTCAAGGTTAGAGGATGAAGAAGCCAAAAAGAATAGACTGACCACATGGGAACAAAGGATTTTTGCATTAAGAAAGACCTTGTAGGTCATCGAACCTAACACTTGAATCCTTTCTACAACTAAACCTCCTGTTGTTGCATTGTTTTTAGGATGTGAGCATAAGAAACAGATTTTTTTTTCAAAACCCAAGAGAAAGGCTCCATAAAAATGTCTTGAATAAGTTCAGGATACTAATGACCAAACCAAAACAAATCACAAATTAAATCTAGAAACTGCTTCTCCCAAACCCTTAATTTTACAAGTGAGTCACTTGGATTCAGAAAAGTAGGGGAACTTCCACACCCCACAGAGCTGGGCAGAACCCACCCTACACACAAGACTCAGAACATCTGGCCAAGGTTTCCTCTGTGACCAAGAATTTTCCCACTCTGTTTTGTGCATACTCGCTTTCTCTTACTGTGCATGAAAAATGTTAATAACATCCTCTCTCCAAACATCCTTTCCCTAAGGAATAATGGATCATGGGAAGAGAGAGTTTTGCCATCCTGGAGGGACATTATCATTTTTACACAAATGCTAAAACAATTCTGAGCTCTCAGGCTGAACTAAGCTACCTTAATCTTACCTGTGCCTCGCACCTGGGGAAACACGGGTTAGAAAAAACGAGGCAAATCCATTTCAAGTGTTCTATGTTAAGCCTCTCAGCTTGCGCTCAATTTGTTTTATCACATAGTGATAGGAATTAAAGGGCTTCACTACGGTTTAGGCAGCTTGCCAATACCTATTTTATAGCAATAAAATATGTACAAATTAAGGAATCTCATGTGGAAAATTCATTCAACAGCCTCAAAAGCCAAATGAATGGTAATTACTTCGAACACAATGTGGCGGCAATCAACTACGATTGGATCATGCTTTTAAATGTACGTCTACATTTTAAGAACTAAGATAATTATGAATTATGAAAATAACTAACAGAGACAATGGCACAGCAAAGCTGTTGTTTATGAAACATGAAAGGGACATTTTCGGAGGAGTGGGGGGGGGATGAGTCATTCTCTGCACCTGCCAGGAAATATTGAATATGAGGCAGTTGCAAAGTACAAGGCTGCGATTGGCTTCTTTTCCTCCCCAGTTATTCCACAGGGGGCCCAACTGTTGAGCTCCAGGTGTGCAGAGGTTGACAGAAGGACACTGAGGTTTCCAGCTCTGTGTCCTACACGGTGTGGGACTCAAAACACAGCCATCACTCTATACGTTGCAATGTTGATGGAACGATGTTACACCTATAACGTGGATAGATGGGTTCTCTGCGTTATCAGTTGCCAAAGCACCTTTCTCTAAACCAAATGGTGTGAGAAACATCTCTTGGAAAGCAGAGGCTATGAAACAGGTTTTTTCTGCCAGTCTCCCATCAGACGTTAGGACCTGAGGAAGCCAACTTCTCTGTTTCTCTGTTCGGCCAACTTGAAAGCTACAAGGTTGGCCAACTGATCTCTGGTATGCCACATGTCTAAGGTACAATGCAGATGGCGCCCCCTTGGAGATAGGAATGTGAACCAGGTAGACCTCTAGGGGAAATGTATTCCAGAAATACTAAACAGCAGGGTCTTCTTTTTTAAAGATTTTATTTATTTATTTGAAAGTCAGAGTTATAGAGAGAGAGTGTGTTCCATCTGCTGGGTCACTCCCCAAGTGGCTGCAATGGCCAGGGGTAAGCCAGGCTGAAGCACCAGCCAGGAGCCTCATATGGGTCCCCCACATGAGTAACAGGGGCCAAGCACTTGAGCTGTCCTCTTCTGCTCCTCCCAGGACATTAGCAGGGAGCTGGATGGGAAGTGGAGCAGCCGGGATTCGAACAAGTGCCCATAAGGGATGCCAGTGTCACAGGTGGTGACTGGACCATAATGCCGGCCCCAGCAAGGTCTTAAGACATGAGCATATCTAGTTCATGTGGGGCCAAGACATCAGAGTCATTGGAGTGAGCGAAGGAACATCAGATGAGATCAGAGAGGTATACTTGGGACAGCTCATGTTGGGCTTTTAATCTAATGAACATAGGCTTTCCTTTGGGCAAAACGGGATGCATGGCAGGACCATGTGCCAAGGAATGGCATGATCTGATTTTACCAGGATCCCTCTGGCTGGCATGAGAATAAACTGAAAGGAAATGAATATGGAAATAGATGAATTAGGAGATGGTGATAATCCAGGTCAGAAATGATGGCGGCATCAGGGTTCTACCTGGTATAAGCATTCTGATAAATGGTTGGATTCTGGATTCGGGGCAGGGTGGGGTAGGCCATCCTCCCTGCCAGTCCTCCCTATAACTGAGAACACAAAGAACCTCAGTGATCTCTAATATAATCTTCCATGGTTACGGATGCGGACCCTGCTCCCAGCTCGTGGCCCTGGTGTCTTTCCTTTGCCTTTCCAGTTTTCTTTTCTTTTTCTTTCTTTTTTTCTTTTTTGACAGGCAGAGTGGACAGTGAGAGAGAGAGACAGAGAGAAAGGTCTTCCTTTTCCGTTGATTCACCCCCCCCCCCATGGCCATTGCGGCTGGAGCGCTGCAGCCGGCGCACCACGCTGATCCGAAGCCAGGAGCCAAGTGCTTCTCCTGGTATCCCATGGGGTGCAGGACCCAAGCACTTGGGCCATCCTCCACTGCCCTCCAGGGCCACAGCAGAGAGCTGGCCTGGAAGAGGGGCAACCGGGACAGAATCTGGAGCCCCAACTGGGACTAGAACCCGGATGTTGGCGCTGCAGGTGGAGGATTAGCCTAGTGAGCCGTGGCGCCTGCCGCCTTTTCAGTTTTCTAATAAAGTTTCCAGTACATATGCATTATTTGGGTTCACTTTTGATATTTCAAATGTCTCTACCAATAACAATTCCTTATTGTCAGACAATGAAAAGCTTATCTAGGAATTTTATAGAAACAGCGTAAACGTGACCGTTTTTACAAATGCCTCCTGTCTTGGGTAAGATCTCTCAAAAAATCAGAACATGAAGCAAGGGCTTGTGGACACTTTTTTTTTTATCTCAAGGAGCAGGTGTGGAGATCTTAGAAAAATTACACAAGGAAGGAAAGTGTGTATATCAGATAGCATTCCCCAGAAGAACAGACTCTATCAATCTATCATCTGTCTATCTGTTGGTCAGCAGGTTGGTTGATTTACTTATCTACTTATCCACCTATCTTATCTCTCTATCCATTCATCCATCAGCCTGAACCTATACATGCATCCTTCCATCCATCCACCCAGCCTTCCTTCCCTCCATCCATTTATCGCCTATCTACCTAGCTACCTATTTTCTCTCCCTCCTTCCCTTTCTCTCTCTCTCTCTTTCTCTCCCCCGCTTTATCTCTCTCTCCCCTCTCTGCTCTCCCGCCTCTCTCCTCCCTCCCCTCTCCCTCCCTCCATGTTTCTTTCCTATCTATCAACATAATTGTTTTAAGGAAGTGTCTCATGCTATTGCAGGGGACGGAAACTCTACAAGCCACAGGACAGGCCAACAGGTTGCAAACTCAAGGGAGACTTGACATTGCCATTCTGAGGCAGAATTTCTTCTTTGGGAAATTTCATTTTGGGTTCTTATGGTGTTTGAACGGATTAGATGAAATCAACCACATTACCAAGTGCAAGGGCAAGTGATTATAGACCCTATGCACATCTACAAAATCCTTTCACAACCACACCTAGATTAGTGTTATATATACAAGTAACAATCCCAAAAAATGTGGCAAAATAGTTGAGAAACCTACTCCCCTCTGTGTCTATGTTCTCTTCCAGTGCGACTCTGTGGCACTTCCCATCAAGGAATGGAGTGTCTTCCCCCATCCTTGGGATCTAGGTGAACCTTACAATTTGCTTTGACCAGCTCCAGCCCAGGCATCAACAAACTTTGTACTCTTCCTTTTTGTCCTCCTAAAACTCTGCCACATCCATGTGAAGAAACCCAACCTAGCCTTCTGGAGAACAATGACATCCCTACTTCTGACTCATCAGCTGACCACAGGTGTGCTAGCAAAGCCCAACTAAGACCAACCATGTCTGGCCCAGATATGCAGAACTTTCCATCTGATCCAGATACATACGAGCTACATAGATGGTTGCTATGTTAAGCAGCCAAGCTCTAGAAGTTTGTCATATAGCAAAACCTAGCTAATGGGGAGGACAGTCAATGCAAAGATGAACTGCCCAGCCAGTCCTCGCTGCAGGAAATTAGGTCCCAATCTGCTGGAACCTCTGAGGAGCTATGGAGAATGAACTTCAGGCCAGTTCCTCCGGGAACCAGAAGAGAAGAGCTTGGATTCGCTGGACCACATCCTCAGTGATGGAGGATTGCTCTGTGACGTCTTCATGCTCTTCCATTGCAAGGCTTCCACAGGTTGCAGCCCCAAGCAGCCCTGACTCAGAAAGCAAGGCTTGCATAGCGCACCTGAGCCAGGGTTCTGTCCATGTATGCTGTGAACTGGACCACAGGGTTATGCCCAGGGGAGCCATCACTCAAAATGGTGATCTGCTCAAGCTCAACGTGACTCCTAGCCTGTCATCAGTTGGGAGCAATCTCTACAAAGCATTTAATATAGTGGATGAGTGGGATTCAGCTGAAATCCCCATGACTGTAACTGCTCTTGAGGGTACAATAAATACCCATCTCTCTTATCTCCCCCCTTGCACACCTTCCTTGCTTTGCCAGCACTACAGTGAGTCTAGGATGCTCACTAAATGAAATGACCTAGATCTTCTTCCACAGCAGGTCCCAGCCCTGTTTGCTTGGCTTTTGCTGAGTACAGTGCATTTGCTGCAATGGCCCATTTCTTGCTGACCCTGGGAACAGAAGCACCAAAGGAGCTCCATTTATTAGTTTCTTCCCCGCTCGGCTAGCCATAGGCTCCATTCCTGGTTGGAGTGGTGAAAACTATCCCTTTTAAACTAGACATTCCTTTCCTTGCCTACAAGACTCCACAGACAGGGAGCCCAACAGGATTCGGGAGTTAGTTGTAGTTTTCAAGATATGTGGAATTCCTACTTATGTCCCCTCATGGAAGAGTTTCCTCCTTGGAAACTAAGACTCCTATTCTATCACGAATCCAGGTCTAGGAATCTGGAGAGTAAATATTTTAAGGGTGATAGTGGGAGAAATCAAACACACTTCCCCTTCTTGTTTCCTGGGTTCATGTATTGGAGTCTATTGAGAACACAGAAGCATATATTGGGTGTTGGTTGGATGCACTTGAAGAACAAGTGCCCCAGCCCCATAGGCCTTTTTACCCCTATGTTGGCACTTTCACCAAGATTTTAACAGGTCATTTCTTTATCATACCAACACAGCTGCTTTAGGGAGATGGAAGCTATGATAGGGGCAGACAGTGGATGCTATGGCAGTGTACTCTTTGCCATACTTCCTTACCATAAAATAAGTCGCTTGTTTCAATGCAGTGTTGTAGGTAATACTGTGCCAGCAAGTCAGACATTCCATAGCCCCTTGGTTGGTGGCACTGGCAGAGGAACCAAGGGCCAGAAAAACAGACCGTGTCTGGCATGAGTAGAAATCCAAGTAAGGACAAAATTTTCTCATTTATTGGCCAGAAAGAGATAGCTTTGATCAACCTGCCACCAAAGAGCTGGTGGATCTCATAAATGGTACATGATGAATGCCTGCTGTCTGTGCTGCTAGCAAGATAAGTATTCAACAACAGCAATAGCTAGATCCATCTTGGGCCCCTGTATAACCTGCCCCATGACCACCAATTCAGCCCATTGTTCAAATGCCAAAGTCATCTAAGGAAGATAATAATCGGCATCCATTGTCAGCAAGGCATCCTATTTAATGGTCACTAAATGACTGCTCTGGAGGGTATTAAATAAAACCACCACAATGGTACATGCTGGGTTCATTCCCACTGGTTTTCGCACTCACCTCTGCCTTAAGCCCCCTTTTATCTTGCCAGTCTTAACTCTTGCATGCCTCCATCCAATCAGACAAGCCATTCATCTCGGCCTCTGTGACAACTTGTTTATAAAGTGCACAGTTCACAGCTCTGCCAACTGGACCTCACCCTTCTCTCCTAATCCACGGTGTAACCACAGAGCAACCCATGGTCTCTTTCCAGGAGTGAATAGTATTAAAAGTGTATTAATCAGATTTAACATCCCCGTTTCAAAATCCCCAAATCGGGAACATTTTAAGCATTGGCTAACATCATGCCACAAATGGAAAATTCTAGGCCATGAAACTTTGTTTCATGCACAATAGAAATTTTAAAATATTGTGTGAAATGGCCTTTAGGAATATGTGAAACATAAATAAATTCCATGTTTAGACTTGGGTCCCCATCTCCAAGGTATCTCATATATAAACATTCCCAAATTTAACAAAACCCACTGATCAGGGAGAACATATGATATCTGTCCCTTTGGGACTGGCTTAATTCACTCAGCATAATGTTTTCCAGATTCCTTCATCTTGTTGCAAATGACCGGATTTCATTGTTTTTGACTGCTATATAGTATTCTATAAAGTACATGTCCCATAATTTCTTTTTTTTTAATTTTTTATTTATTTATTTTTGACAGGCAGAGTGGATAGTGAGAGAGAGAGACAGAGAGAAAGGTCTTCCTTTGCCGTTGGTTCACCCTCCAATGGCCACCGCGGATGGTGCACTGCGGCCGGCGCACCGAGCTCATCCGATGGCAGGAGCCAGGTGCTAGGTGCTTTTTCCTGGTCTCCCATGGGGTGCAGGGCCCAAGCACCTGGGCCAGTCCCATAATTTCTTTATCCAGTCTACTGTTGATGGGCATTTGGGTTGGTTCCAGGTCTTAGCTATTGTGAATTGAGCTGCAATAAACATTAGTGTGCAGACCACTTTTTTGTTTGCCAATTTAATTTCCTTTGGGTAAATTCCAAGAAGTGGGATGGCTGGGTTGAATGGTAGGGTTATATTCAGGTTTCTGAGGAATCTCCAGACTGACTTCCATAGTGGTTTAACCAGTTTGCATTCCCACCAACAGTGGGTTAGTGTCCCTTTTTCCCCACATCCTCGCCAGCATCTATTGTTGGTAGTTTTCTGAATGCGAGCCATTTTAACCGGGGTGAGGTGAAACCCCATTGTGGTTTTGATTTGCATTTCCCTGATTGCTAGTGATCCTGAACATTTTTTCATGTGTCTGTTGGTCATTTGGATTTCCTCTTTGGAAAAATGTCTATTGAGGTCCTTGGCCCATCTCTTAAGTGGGTTGTTTGTTTTGATGTTGTGGAGTTTCTTAATTTCTTCGTAGATTCTGGTTATCAACCCTTTATCTGTTGCATAGTTTGCAAATATTTTTTCCCATTCTTTCAGTTGCCTCTTCATTCTCCTGACTGTTTCTTTTGCAGTACAGAAACTTCTCAATTTGATGCAATCGCAATAGTTAATTTTGGCTTCGACTGCCTGCACCTCCAGGGTCTTTTCTAGGAAATCTTTGCTGGTACCTATATCTTGCAGGGGTTTTCCAATGCTCTCTAATAATTTGATGGTGTCAGGTCATAGATTTAAGTCTTTAATCCATGTTGAGTGAATTTTTGTGTAAGGTGAAAGGTAGGGGTCTTTCTTCATGATTCTGCACATGGAAATCCAATTTTCCCAGCACCATTTATTGAATAGACTGTCCTTACTCCAGGGATCAGTTTTAGATCCTTGATCAAATATAAGTTGGCTGTAGATGTTTGGATTGATTTTCTGGTGTTTCTATTCTGTTCCATTGGTCTATCCATCTGTTTCTGTACCAGCACCATGCTGTTTTGATAACAACTGCCCTGTAGTATGTCCTGAAATCTGGTATTGTGATGCCTCCACCTTTGTTTTTGTTGTACAAGATTGCTTTAGCTATTTGAGGTCTCCTGTAAGGGGAAATCTGTGGAAGTGAAATGGACACTATGAGAAACAGTGATTTGATCAGCTCTTGTCCTGACTGTTGATATACAATATAATACTTTATCCATTTTAGTATTTTTTTGTTTTGTTTTGTTCTAGTACTATTGGTTGAACTCTGTAATTAACACACAATTATTCTTAGGTGTTTAAATTTTAACTGAAAAGTGATCTCTGTTAAATATAAGAGTGGGAATAAGAAAGGGAGGAGATGTACAATTTGGGACATGCTCAATCAGACTTTCCCCAAATGGTGGAGTTAGAAACGTGCCAGGGATGTACCAATGCCATCATGCTAGTCCAAGCAATCAATTTCAGTTCACAATTAATCACACTGATAGGTCTAAGAGTCAAAGGGATCACACAAACAAGACTAGTGTCTGCTAATACTAACTGATAGAATGAAAAAGGGAGAGAATGATCCATCATGGGAAGAGGGATACACAGCAGACTCATAGAATGGCAGATGTCCTAAATAGCACTCTGGCCTCAGAATCAGCCCTTAAGGCATTCGGATATGGCTGAAGAGCCCGTGAGAGTATTTTAGGCATGGAAAGCCAAGACACTCTGGGGAAAAAAAAGAAAAAAGAAGACCTAAATGAAAGATCTCTGCAAGTGAGATCCCAGTGGAAAGAACGGGGCCATCAAAGAAGGAGGTACCTTTCTCTGAAGGGAGGAGAGAACTTCCACTTTGACTATGACCCTTCAGAATAAGATCGAAGTCAGCGAACTCAAAAGGCTTCCATAGCCTTGGCAATCATGACTAGAGCCTAGGGAGATTACTGATGCCATAAACAAGAGTGTCAAATCGTTAAGTCAACAACAGGAGTCACTGTGTACTTACTTCTCATGTGAGATCTGTCCTTAATGTGTTGTCCAATGTGAAGTAATGCTATAACTAGTACTGAAACAGTATTTTACACTTTGTGTTTCTGTGTGGGTGCAAACTGATGAAATCTTTACTTAATATATACTAAATCAATCTTCTGTATATAAAGAGAATTGAAAATGAATCTTGATGTGAATGGAATGGGAGAGGGAGTGGGAGATGGAGGGGTGTGAGTGGGAGGGAAATTATGGGGGGAGGAGGGAAGCCATTGTAATCCATAAACTGTACTTTGGAAATTTATGTTTACTAAATAAAATTAAATTAAATTAAAAAACCCACAAAATTGGAAGCATTTCTGGTCCCAAGCATTTTGGATAAGGGATGCTCAGCCTGTATATCAATAGCAATATTTTATATTCATATATGCGTATGTCAGTATAAAACTGTATGAAATAGCATGTTTAGCTTTATATTATATCAATATATCAAATCATATGAAATTTTTTAGCCTGAAACCATGTATGAATTTCTCCTCCAACAGTTGGTGAGATAGGACATCCATGATGCTATATGTACAAGTTCAAGGAGAGCCAGTTAACAACGTGAAATCTACACCATCAGTGTGTGTTTCTTATTTGTGCCCTCCAGTTCTGTTTGGAGTTAGTGCTAAACATACCCTTGCCATCATACAATAAGTTGCCGTTGTGCCTACCCAAGCTTACCGCTCAAGTGTAATGAATGATACATACCTGGCTACCAATGGGCAGCATTGTTCTGAGAGTCACTGGATGTTCTAGTGTTCTTCATTCTCTACCAAGCCACAGTCACACACTAGGAGGTGATTTTCAGGCAGTTCTCTGCTACAAAAGAGAAGACTCTTGGATCTTCTGGGACACGCAGACTTAGTAACAGGATATCTCTCATCAAAGCTTCTTGCTGCAGAGGGTACCCTTCCTCTGGGCCTCACCCACACCCACAACCTTTTTGACCTTTTCTATCATTTAATTCCATTTTTTCTACAGACATTTTGAAGCCTCCATGATGTGTGTTATACTAGTGTATCCTGAGGACTTGACTGTTCTTACTCAACAGATCCAACTGTCCTGGTGCATTGATATACTGGAGCATTGAGAAGTTCTGTAGAATGTCAAGTTGACCGAGGTGCAAAGGAACTGTTATCACAGAGAGTAGCAAATAGAGAGTGCATTACTGTATGTAAAAGTTAACTGGCTTTTGTTTTCCTTGAAGATGGGAATTGAAAGTCACATTTTTGCCTGGACAAGTGCCAGATACTGGTGTGGTATGATAAACACTCTAGATCTAGCATAGCAACTGAAATTGGGGCTCGTACCACAGTAAGGTTATAACCACCTACTGCACCCCTCATAATCAAGGTGACTTTTGTAGAGCAGATGGGCTATGGTGTGGACTGCCTTTGCATCATTTAGGTCTTTGGTGGTGCCACAGATCACTTCAGTTCCTCATGGAGTCAGTATTGCATTGGGCTTTCACTTGGTCTTTCTTCATAAAGGTTATTGCAAAATATAGGTAAAAAAAAATGAGTATTCTCTATACCCAGCTAAAATATTCCCTTGGAGGCAAGGAAAATACCCACAGAGTTGGTCTGTCATCCCGTTGAATCCTTTGTTGAAAGAGATTCGGGTCAAGGCTCTGTTGATCATCTGATTTCCATACTAAACAAGGGACCTTGTTCATGTTTCTGGTTCTGTATTATTATTGTCCATTCAGACTATTGCTCTTGGAAGTCTGATGGTTTCTCTGCGTCCAGCGCACAGTTACACTGAATGGAGCTCCCCTTGGGCACATGTGTACTCTAAGGCTTGTGATAATGTTGCAGAGTCCTTACTTGAGGGGCCTTGTCTTCCTCTTAAACCAATGGAGCATCTGGTTTTGTGGTGGAAACTGAGTGAAGCATCCTCATGTCCCCCAGTAGCAGCTGGCATCAGCTCTCAGATCACCACTATCCTTATTTTTCTTGTTCACTTTTTTTCTTGGTATGCAAGTCAAATAACACCCTGGACAACCTTCTATCTTGTCCCTAAGGATATCATAGTCATTGCCATAGGTCAGGGTATCCTGGATGCTGTCCCTGCATTCTTGTCTATTGTATTAATTATTTCTGGGTTGCCTTGTCAATTAAATGCCACCATGTATGCCTGGAAGTTCTGAGATTCTATTACCCTCATAGATAGTAGGGAGCTTCATGGGAATATATCCCACTGCCAACCCCAGCCTATACAAGACAGCTACCACCAAACCTCCTACTAAAGTTAATGTTCCCTTTGGCAACACATTTCCTAGTGTCTTAGCGAATGGAGGGAGGTGGGAGAGAGATTTTAGCAGAGACATGTATTTTCTGGTCTCACAAAATAAATCACTCTCCAATTCCCACCTCTCCCAGCCTTGTAGCTGCTAATTCAGAACTCTGCCAAAGCAGCGTTGACAACTCCATCTTATTTACTACAAACCCTCATTATGTAAAAGCTACAAGGATCCCTCCTCGGTGTGTATTAGGACAGGCTCCAAGTGACTTGGCCAACACATTAACCCCAAGTTATGGGAAAGTGTTCTTTTGTTAACAAATCCTCCCCCAGTCAGCTGTGTGTTCTGCTGCCACCACGCCAGCTCTAGCACTGTTCTCTCCCACAATTCCTGTGCATGAACATCTTCCAAGCTGCACTTCATTGAGTGAGTAGATTTCCTCCCCAAATCAGATCCTTGTTATTGCTCTCATGGCAATGACGGGTGAGGGGGCTGGGTCATGAGTGGAGTAAGCCCCATGGGCAAGGCAGCTTCACGCGAGCTTTCCGCAGATCTGCAAACAAGGAGAGGTTGCTCTTGTCTTTCAGGAAGAGAACAGCTCCTGCCAGCCAGATGGATTCAGAACATTCCCAGTTTCAAGGTTCTCAAGCTATACAGGGAATATCCTCATCCCCAGCATCAGGGTCGCCCTCTTGCCCTGTCAAGGCTCTTATTTTAACAAAGGATTCCCATCAAGTCTTTTTCCCTCTCTGTTTTCCTTAAAATTAATTCCTAGTGGGTAGATACCAATTAGGACACCTATGTCTCACATCAGAGTGCCTGGGTTCAAGGCCCAACTCCAGCTCCTGACTCCAGCATGCAGACCCTAGGAGGAAGCAGGTGATGGCTCAAGTGCTTGGCTTCCTGCTGCTCAGGACCTGGCACTGAGCCTCCAGGTCCAGGCTTTGACCTGGCAAGCCCCAGCCACTATATGCATTTGGGTATTGAACCAGCAGATGGAAGGTTCTCTCTCTCTCTCTCTCTCTCTCTCTCTCTCTCTCTCTCTCTCTCTCTCTCTCTCTTTCTCTTTCTCTCGCTCTCATCCATTTCAACAAGTTTAAATCCTGGGCCTAATTCCCAGCAGCTAATGGAGAGGGCAATCTCCTTAGATGCTTCTGTGGAGACTCTTTGATGTTCTCCATAGAGCTGATGTTTGGCCAATCTGATTCATTTTATTTCTTCATGTCTTCTCACACTGTTGACAGAAGCCAGCCAATGCCTGAAGCTTCATGACCACCATTAACCTCACAACCATCAATGCCCCAAGCCATTGTTCACATTCTACTCAAATTTCACCAGAACCCACGAGTGACGAGCCTTATTCAATAGGAGGCTTCTGCAAGCCAGGAGTTACCACCACCTCCTCTCCCCCAGCCATGGGATCCAGGTGCCATTTGACTGAAGCAGGAGGTTCCGATTCCAACTTACAACCTGAGAGTTGGATTCTACTGATACCAACTGCTACAGCCTGCATTCCTGCAGAGCACACAAAGACAAAGACTGTAACCAGGCATTGTGGTCGCTGCTGTTGTGTTTTCTTTTTTACTTGTAATTATTCTGTCTAAAATGCTCGATGAACATGGGATACTCACAGACTTTTATGGGGAAGCATGCAAAGTTTCAACACATGTGCACACACAATGTGTTATGTATGTGTAAAGCATTTTTTCTGTGTGTAAGGGATGTAGAATGGAAGACTGGAAAGAGTGCATTAAGAAAGGAGGAAAGACAGATTCAGGAGAGTGTTGTGGGCTGGCATCTTTAGAGGGTCCTGGGGCTAGGTCAGTGGAGCAATACAAGGGAGCAGCAGTGGGGTGGGCGTTGGGGCACAGTGGGTTAAGCTGCAGCTTGGGACACCCACATCCCATATTGGAGTGTCGGTTTAAGTACAGAGCAAATGCTAGCTCTGTTTCTGATTCAACTTCAGCTGGGAAAGGACACGTGATGGCTCAAGTACTCAGGTCCCTGCCACCCATGTGGAAGAGCTGGATGGAGTTCCTGACCCCTGGCTTCAGCCTGGCCCAGGCATGGCTACTGTGGTCATTTAGGGAGTGAATCAACAGATAGAAGAATCTCTTTCCCTGTCTCTGTCTCTGCTGTCTCTCTCTTCATCACTCTGCTTATCAAATAAATAAATAAATATTTTGGGAGGCGAGGGAAAACATTTACCCAACCATGGGTTTCTGTCTCCAATCAACAAAGGCTGTCCCAAAGGCCAATAATTCCCTTACATTTGGAATCTATGGCTGTTGCATACTGGGGAGTCCCACTCCATGACACTAAAAGAAATTCTAAGACAGAGAATGATGCATGATGCACACAGGTCAAATTGTTACCAGACCACGTGTATCAGGCTGGCTCCTGGCTAGAGCAAAACTGGACCAAGTCAGGTGAGGTGGGACGCATCTGCTCTGTGCCAGCAGAGAGCACAGGAAAGGAGTGACCCACCTGAGGCCTCTGCTTAGATGCACAGATGAAATGGGGGCTTTCCCTCAGCATCCTACTGTGATGGGGAGCCCAGGCTCAATCCCACTGGGCCCTTGCGTGAACCCTTATGGATTCACATCAGGATTTTCTTTCCAAGGGGTGAGAAAACTGGGCTATTCATTCACCAATCTATGTTGCTCTTCATTTGAGGATTGCCTTTGAGAAATTCACTCCTGGCTCTCACAATGTGTTCCCTGGTTTGAGGTCTGAGGACACCCCCGTGATGGGAGAACCCCTTCAGAGATGTAGGAAGCCACTGGGGAAGACCAAAGGGATGAGGGTGCCATGTCTCCATCATCTTCTTCAGTAGTAGGCTGGGGGCTGTGGGTGGGATATAGCTTGAGTGCCTCTTTTAGGGACTCATGTATGGGAAGCTTGGTCCCCAGGGTGGTGATGCTGGAAGGTAGTGACATCTTTAATAGATGAGGCTTCATGCAAGTTAATTAGGTCATCAAGGGCGCAGCCACTGGACGAGATGAATGCTGGTCTCTAGAAGGGAGTTTCTTCCTGCAAGAGCAGGTGAACCTGGACTCCCATCTGTCTCTCTGGCTTCTTGCCTCACTCTGTGGTCTCCTTGGCACACACTCCTGCTCTCACCAGAGCCAAGCCGATGTCGGTGCACCAGAACTGTGCGCTAAACAAACCTCTTTCCTTAATAAAGCCCCCAGCCTTGGGCGTTTTGTTATAGCATTGGGAAACTGACCAACACCCAAGGCAAGAGGCCAGGGCTACTGCGGTATTGATGGCATTAATTCACCTTATCTTCCAAAGCCTTTTGGTCATGCCCCCCATTCATAAGCTTCTGGTAGAACTCTCTTCCCATCAAATCACCTCTGTGCATCCCTAAGATGTCTCAGAATCTTGTTCTCACCTTCTCAGGGCAGCCAGGGCTTTTGAAATTCTCTCGTAAAACTCCCGCTTTGACCCTGGGTGCAGGGAACAGCAAAATAAATGCTCCGATTGCCAAGAAAGAACAGGCGTGCCTGCCTAGGAGACATTATCTCAAAGCCACCACTAAAGACTTCTTCCCACTTTATTGAAAGTGGCAGGTGATGCCGGAGCGCCGGAGCGCAGGGCCAAGGAGTTTGCAAGGACAATGCACGTGCCACGCGGCGCTAATAGGTGACAAGTTCTGATATTCCAGGAACCTCTCATTCGTGGCTGCTCTCGGGTTCCCGGAGCGGATACCCAAATTGATTCTGCCTCCTTCAGGCGCAACGTGTGAAAACGCTGACTGACAGAAACACCTAAGGCTAAGGCGTCAGCCAAGTGATTGGTTAAACAGCTATTCATTTGGAAATGTATCTCTGAGAGGCAGAATTGCAGAGGGCCACTGTAGTGTGCGGGCCATTAATTATACAGTTGACAAGAAAATTACCCTTCAGATCAACAGGAGTGGAGATTTGGCTGGGAGGGGAGGTGCAGGTGGGTGGGGAATCACATTTAGCAGGGTTATCCTCACAGCCCTGGCGAGGGAGGCCCTCCTAGCTCAGACAGGAGCCTGCGGGTGTAGACAGTCAGCCCTCCAGGTCTGTGGATCTGCATCCGTGCCTTCCACCAACCACAGATGGGAAGATGTAGTTAGACCTCTGAACCGCACTCAGTATATACAGACATTTTTTTTTCTTGACATTGTACCCTAAACAAGAGTGGGGAACGCCCAGTCCCCGCAAGATCTTTGGGTCTGGCTCACTCAAAGCAACCACAGACAGGACACAAAATTCAATAATCCTGGGGCCAGCACTGTGGTGTAGTTAGGCTAAACCTCTGCCTAAAGTACCGGCATCCTATATAGGCCCTGGTTCGAGTCCTGGCTGTGCTTAATGCAGCTCTCTGCTATAGCCTTTCACAGCAATGATCAACTCTATGACTTGCCCTTGGGTTGTTTTTCTGTCCCTAGTCCCTCACTCCTACCCCAACACGCTAGCCTCTGTCTCAATACCTTGTTCCTAGATCACCAGCTACTGGAACCAAGAGGCATCCTTTTTTCAAGTGTGAATCCAGGACTTCCGGAAGGTCCAGCCACTTGAGAGCCGATGTGAATCCTTCCAGAGCACACTCAAAGTCCATCTCACTCTCCCTCCATGCTCTTGGAAACACCCAGGATGCCTGGCCACTCTCTGGCCCATCATGCTCTTGGTGTTTTCTCTCCAGCCCTTGTGACGAAGCTCCAACACACCGCGATGCTGTGTGCTGTCCGCGTTTCTCAGAACCACCACGTGCTCTCTGGATTGGAAACACCAGGAGCGCTTAGGAGACTGTGGGGCTGGCACAGTGTTGTGTTCGTGGAGATGAAGAGAGGTGGATAGGGTTGAGAGATATCAAGGGGATAGAAGGACAGGATTTAATGATTGTGGAAGGCATGGGAAAGACAACAGCAAGGATGGAGTCAGGCTTTCCCCCTGGGGCATCTACATCAGTGGGGAGCCCTGTTTGTGAACCACAGTCGAGGAGAAAATTTCCTAGCGGGGAGAGAATTTCCTAGCAGAACGTCACAGTCATTATTACAGTCATTCCACATTCTCCCCCACCCCCCTATCAAGTTTCCACTTCTTTCTACATCCTCTACATGTGTCAGCCAGATTCCTTCTGAGAATTTGGTGATGGAACTCATCTGTGTGCTCACACGTGTTCTCTTTTAGTTGAACTCACACGAGGTAGAATTGTTAAAAGCTCAGCTTTGCCAAGAAGTCTACAGAAAGCCAAATTCTTTTTTTATTTTTTTATTTTTTTTTTTTGACAGGCAGAGTGGACAGTGAGAGAGAGAGACAGAGAGAAAGGTCTTCCTTTGCCGTTGGTTCACCCTCCAATGGCTGCCGCGGTCGGCACGCTGCAGCCGGCGCACCGCGCTCATCCGTTGGCAGGAGCCAGGTGCTAGGTGCTTCTCCTGGTCTCCCATGGGGTGCAGGGCCCAAGCACCTGGGCCATCCTCCACTGCACTCCCGGGCCACAGCAGAGAGCTGGCCTGGAAGAGGGGCAACCGGGACAGAATCCGGCGCCCCAACCGGGACTAGAACCCGGTGTGCCGGCGCCGCAAGGTGGAGGATTAGCCTGTTGAGCCACGGCTCCAGCCAGAAAGCCACATTCTAATACAGACTTGGAAAAGTTGCTCGCTGGGTTGCCTGATGAGTTGCTAGGCGGGAAGTTCTGCACTTCCTGTTCTTGGCATTCCAAAGGACTTTCTCTCTCCCTTCCAGGTTTCTTGCTTTCAGTCGTCAGCCTTCCATCTGCCTTCTGTTCCCCAAGGCCATGGGGGCACAGCCATCTCCTGTGTAGCCCTAATGGGTCGCAGAGGGTGTCCACACCCAGGCCTGCTGTGAGAGTCAGAGGCTGGGAAAGGAGCGAGGTCCACCTGGGTACAGTAGAATATGACTCCATGGTGCAGCAGGTTAGGCAGCCTCTTGTGATACCAGCAGCCCATATGAGTGCAGGGTGGAGCCCCAGCTGCTCCTCTTCCCATTTAGCTCCCTGCTAATGCAGCTGGGAAAGCAGTGGAAGATGGTCCACTGTACTTATGTGGAGACCTGGATGGAACTCTGAGATCTTGGCTTTGACCTGGCCCAGCACTGGACATTGTGGCCATCTGGGGGAGTGAACCAGCGGATAGAAGATCTCTCTCTCCCTTTCTCTCTCTCTGACTCCACCTTTCAAATAAATAAGTCTTTTGAAAAAGAATACACAGCTTAGAGTTACTTATGGGAGAAACTCATGACAAAGGGGACAAAGATCAAATTACAAAGACAAAATCCTGGGCAATCATTCTAACCAGTGATGACATGAGATGGAAAACCAAGATGCCCAAGCAAGTCAGAAGACAGAACCTGGGAGATGGGGCTGAAGGAAAGCATCAGAGAGTAAACTGGACCAGTCTGGGAAGGGATCATTCTTGGGATGGATCTCAGGCGCCCAAGACAGATGCCTTTTCCATGCCAGGTATTAGGATGGACATGAGTCACAAGTGGTGGATGCTGTTCTAGGAGAACAAAACCTTCTTCAATCAGCAAGAGAGAGGGGCTCGTTTAGCAAATGTTGATTTTGTGCCAGGCAGTTGGCTCGTGCGTGTGGTTGAATGAGTCCCAAGCTTAGAGAAGAACCTGGAGACTGTGTTGTTTAATGTTTCCATATCTTAGGGTAGAAAAGAACTTGAGGAAGGGAAGTCAGACACGTTACTGGCTGAGCAGGGATTTGAATACAGGTTTGCTGGTGTCTGTAGCTCCTGCTATTTTTACTAGATTCTTCAAAATTCTCTGAACATCCTTGGCTCCTCTCCACCTCCTGATGAGTTATTTATGTCTCAGTTGGGCTCAACATGGGTATGAGGCATATGGCATCTCAAGAACATGAGCACATGGGAGAGTAGAAGCTGGGACCCCAGGAGTCCAGGGCTGGACGCTAGCTTACCTCCAAATGCTGTAGAGTTCAGCACAAGAAGATCAATTCAAGAGTCATGATATCACAAGTCACATGTGAAGCCATCAGACTGTTGAACAAAAGAGGCTGTCCCCGTATTCCTTGACACACAAACCTTCATAGAATTGAGAGGGGTTGGATTTCTCTGGGTTTTGTGCTCAAGGCATTGTCATGGAGTGCCTCACTTCTCACCTCCTGTCTGTCTCCTTTCTCCCAGGGCTAAGCTGTATCCCACTGTGCAAAGGGCCTTGCAAACTTGTGCATAAGCAAACTCTTCCCACACTCCCCTCATACAGGTCCCTTTGGCTAAGCTTCAACCCAGAGCTGTGCGTGCTGTGGAGACAACCAAGGCACAGGTCCTGGAAGCAAGATGGGACCTGCTGAGGCCAAGAATGTTTGCTGCATAGGTCCCGGGAGCTTGGCGCAGGTGGGAAAGCCTGGGCTGCAGGCAGGTGCATTGCCCAACTTGATAGTCTTCTTGCTCCCCCTGGGGAGGAGTTGGCTGGAGAATAACCCAAATGGGGTCCCCTAAAGGATAGGAGGCAGGGCATTGCCCTCTTTGCTGGGGCTAAGGTCAACCTGGCTGGATCATCTACTACATGGAGTGAGTCCCTGGATGGCTGAAGCAGGGGCTACACAGAGCAGCCAGGTTGCTCAGCTTGACATAAGCACCAAAGGTGGTACCCCTGCCCCCATCACAGTGGGACCCAGCCAGGCCCCAGAGACAAGATGTGGAGAAGACTTTAAGTCCCCTGGGACCAGAAGATGCCAAAGGCCAGGTGGGGCGTATGGCAGAGCTGTGGCGCCCATGGGGGAGTGAAGGTTAATCACAGAATGGCCTAACTCTCACACGTCCCTGAATCGGCCCGCAGAATCAATCTGGCATCGGGCAGCACCTGCAGGACAAGTAAGCAAAGGCTGGAAGAATAAGCCCAGGTTTCTCTCTTCCTAGGAGCTGCCGACGCTCGTCTGGCCAGGCCAAGTCTGACCCCACCCCGTGTGAAGGGCACCAGTGACTCCAAGCAGGAGAGACAAGGCAAGGCAGCAGCTGGTCATGTGGCCCTTGGGAGCAAGGACGTAAGCCAAGAGAAGGGTGGGGGAGGGAGGCGTCCCGGGCTCCACGGGGCTCCGGTACTGCTGCTCCCTAGACACAGATTCAGTGTTAAAGGAAAACATAGGAGCCAGGGCTGTGAAGCAGTGGGTTAAGTCGCCACCTGAGATGCCGGCATCCCACATGAGCGCTGATTCTATTCCTGGCTGCTCCACTTCCAATCCAGCTCCTTGCTAATGCACCTGGGAAAGCAGCAGAAGATCTCCTAAGTGCTTGGGCCCCTGCCACCCACATGGGAGACATGGATGGGGTTCCAAGCTCCTGGCTTAGGCCTGACCCAGCTCCAGCTATTGCAGCCAATTGGGGAGTGAACCAGTGGATGGAAGAGCGCTCTCTCTCTCTCTGTCTTCTCTCCCTCTATCTCTATAACTCTGCTTTCAAATAAGTAAATCTTTTTTTTTTTTTTTTTGACAGGCAAAGTGGACAGTGAGAGAGAGACAGAGAGAAAGTTTTCCTTTTGCTGTTGGTTCACCCTCCAATGGCCACCGCGGCCAGCATGCTGTGCCGATCTGAAGCCAGGAGCCAGGTGCTTCTCCTGGTCTCCCATGGGGTGCAGGGCCCAAGCACTTGGACCATCCTCCACTGTACTCCTGGGCCACAGCAGAGGGCTGGCCTGGAAGAGGGGCAACCGGGACAGAATCTGGCGCCCCAACCGGGACTAGAACCTGGTGTGCCGGCGCCGCAAGGCAGAGGATTAGCCTGTGTGAGCCGCAGCACCGGCCATCAAATAAGTGAATCTTAAAAAAATAAAGGAAAACATACCTTGTATTACCATTCTATAGGTATTAATATTTGGCTGTTTATTTAGAATAAGTCTGTCTTTGAATTTATATCAGACTTTTCTTGTTTTCATTTTTATTTTTGGAACACATCTTTAATTTACATTCCAGGCAAAGGCTTAATTCCCCCACTAAATAAAACATTTAACAGGTAAACAATAAAAAGATCATAGTTCAGCAGTAATATAGGCAAGAGCTATAAACAATAATCAAATGTAGAGATGTCAATTCCACTCACATACAGTACATTTTAAATTAATTACAGGTCAGTAGAACCATAGTAGTATGTCATTCTTTTTTTTTTTTTGTCATTCTTAACAATTCTTTGACAAAGACATAAAGCAAAGTTTGACCAAGCAATACTCGTAGCAATCCAATTTTTAAAATATTGGATGACACTGCTACTTCGTTGGCCCTCAACTCTCACATAGGGAACCTGTATCTAGCAAGGGCATTTGGATATTTATAACATTATTTGTGAGCCACACAAAATGATCAACTCAAAAATTAGCCCGATGGGGCCAGCACTGTGGTGCTGTGGGTTAAGCCACAGCCTACAGCACCGGCATCCCATATGGACACGGGGTTCGTGTCTCAGCTGCTCCACTTCCGGTCCAGCTCCCTGCTAATGCCCCTGGGAAAGCAGTGGAAGATGGCCTAAGTGTTTAGGCTGCTGCCACCCACTTGGGAGGCCCAGATGAAGCTCCTGGACCCTGACTTCTGTCTGGCTGTTGTGACTACTTGGAGAATGTACCTGCAGATGGATAATCTCTCTCTGTAATTCTGACTTTCAAATAAATAAATAAATTTATTTTAAAGGAAAAAGATCTTGTAAAGATTTAGATGAAATCAGTGCAAAGGAAACCAACACTGTTCTTTCTATATTATAGCCCTAACCACATTAATTTACTTCATTTTTTTCAAATCATATGTCCATCAGGATTTATATAATAAAAGAACTACAACTCACTAACAAAAAAGACAAACAGCCCAACTTAAAAAATGAGCCAAGGACAAAAACCCTTGTGTATTGTTAATGAGAGTGCAAAATTGTGCAGCCACCACGGAAAACACTCTGGCACTTCTTCAAAACCTAAGCAGAGAATTCGCAAATGGTACAGGAATGCCACTCCTAGATAAATGCCCACTGCCAAAGCTCTCAGCCTCATCGCCTGCACCTGCCGTTACTGTGGAGGCCAGCTCTGGGCACCAGGCTTCCATCGGCTCTGCCCAGGGCAACTGGAAAGCATCTCACCCCGAGTTCCCACTCCATGCTTCCTAGCCGTCTCTAGTGTCAAGGCATAGGATGCCTGTGAGAACCATAGCCCTCCCATATGCACACCCAGAAATAATGAGGAATAACATCTATGAGGCCACCCTTGACCCAAGGAAGATGGGAACTGATAAACACTTCCCACGCACCTTCTAGAATGTTCCAGGAAGAGGGAGCACCAGCCTTTTGCAGCAGCGATGACCAATGCAGTCACCCACCTTTGAGCTGATTTTCCTTCTCTTGTACTCAGCTCCCCCAGTCCCTCACATTTGTTCTTTGGAACATTCCTGATAACCCCTAAGTGCATGATCTCATCTCTGCTTTTGGTGTGCGTTTGTCAAGGGGACGTACCCAAGGGAAGGCAAATCTAGAGTATTTTACCCAGATATAGGAGAAGAAATCTAAAGCTAAAAGTAAAGACGATTTCAGACAGTAATTGACCAAAGAAAACTGAAAGAAAGGGAGAGAGGGAGGAATGGAAGAAGGAGAGGAAAGAGGGAGGGAGGGAGGGAGAAGAGAGAGACATAGGATCAAAGAAAATTAAAATCTAGTTCAGGAAATTTACCTAGAGAATTTTCAGGATAAAGCTAATGTAGCACAAAGAACCAGCACTGTACACTGAACTTTCAGAAAGAATCACTCATGTAAAGTTATCACATATGTAAGCGTTTGGGGAGAAAAGACCCATATGTAGGAAACAGGTCTGATGATAAAATTCAAAGAGAAAAGTGGAAAATAAAGCAGTTATTTACTCCACCACATTTCCAAGAAAGGAAATGTGATCATGGCAAAAACACGGGCCACAAGTGAACAATGTTTAACCAGCCAGAATAACATCAATTTCGATGACTGATTTTTCTGAACGAGCACTGTGTTAGTGGGATAGTGGAGGAAGGGTTGATGTGCAGGGGAGAGGGGTGGAAAAGAGAATTCATCATTTTTCATAAACAAAAGACTAAGAAAACACTTTCAACTACTAAATGAAGGAGAAGCAATAAAAAATAAACCCAGGTGTCAATGGAGCAGTCTGTTCCTGAGATAGTGCATAACAAGGCCCTTCAAAGGAAAAATGGGATGAAAGTTTAGGTAGGGGCTGGCATTGTGGTGCAGCTAGTTAAGCTGCCACTAGTGGTGCTGGCATCTATATCGGCATGTGGACTCAAGTCCTGGCCGCTCCATTTCCAATGCAGCTTCCTGCTCATGCACCTGGGAAAGCAGAGGAAGGTGGCCCAAGTGCTTCAGCCCTTGCCAGCCACGTGGGAGACTCGCTTGACGTTCCTGGCTCCTGGCTTCAGCATAGCAGAGATCTGGATGTTGGGGCCATTTAGGGACTGAACCAGCAGATGGAAGATCTCTCTCTCTCTCTGTCTCTCCTTCTCTCCATCATTCTGTCTTTAAAATACATAAATAAATAAACCATTTTTTAAAAAAGTTTTTTTGGCACAGGAAAATTTGAAATCCATGCAAAAAAAAAAGGGTCTTCAAAAAGTTCATGAAATACATATTATTAAAAAATGATGCATGCATTCAAAATTGTTTTGCCCCAAAATAAACATCTCTCTTTAACATGTTTATTTATTTATTTTGAGAGGCAGCTAAAGAAAGAGGGAGAAAGACAGACAGAATGCTCTCACCTGTAGTTCACTCTTCCAGTGTGAGGGCCAAAGCCTGGAGCCAGGAATTCAATTCGTGTTTCCCCTGTGGGTGGCAGGAACCTGATTACTTGAACCATCACAGCTACCTCCCAAGATTGAGATGGAGCCAGGAATCAAATTCAGGTACTATCTAAGAGGGTATAGGCATCTTAACTGGTATAGCAACTGCAAGGCTATATGGCTGTCCCTAAATTTATCTTTCAATTGCATTTTATTTTGAGGTACCCCCTTACTGCCAGTCTAAAATGAGTGTGCAAACACGAGTTTATTATCTCCCCTGATCTCTGCCCTCAACTCTGTGGTATTGAAATTTCATTTCCCCTTCACTTAATAATCTCTCAGCCAGAGGCCATTGCTTTCTGATCATTTTAAGAAAGATGGAATCTGTCCCAAACACCTCCCTTCATTTTCGAACTTTAATCTTAGATCCCATTGTATGAATGTCCCACCTTCATCTGTATCTCACCCAGGAAACTCGGAGCAAAGAGAACATAGTCTGGCAAGTTCACCCCCACCCTCCTCCACTGTAGAAAATGCAATCAAGGGGGTCAACTCCCTATATTTACTTGATGCTACAATCAAGCTACTCCTAGTTCGTACTGACCAGCCTTCGATGTTGGTTCACTTGATGCTTGAACATGCAGCTTGGATCTCCGTGTTCATTCGCCTGAATTTTCTGAAGCTCTGTAGGAATTTTTCCATCCCTGGGTTTGCCTCTTCTGCCTCACCCACCCTGACTCCCAGACATCTTGCTGTTGCTGTGCCTTGCAGCAACATGCCAGCAAAATGACTCCTTTGGCAAATTTTCCCAGTGTCCCTTTGGTCTACAAGGAATCCTGTGTCCTTGTCATTCCCATCCTCCCATCATGCCATCCTTCCTCTCTCCCCTATAGACATAGGCATGAAGGGCAACTGGCCAGTCTCCAGCAAAGTGGACACCCATTGTGGGGAACGATGCCTTTCTCCCCTCCCTGTAGATATCTACTTCTAATTTCCACTTGGTTCTTCTTGGTGTGGAACTTCTTGGGGTGGAGCTGCAATTGGGGAGGAGGGTGCAAACAAGAGTCAAGGAGGGAGACACCCATATCTCCCCCTAGGCTTATGGTTCCCAAGAACCTCCCAGAGTGTGTGGTGTTCTGTTGACGTAGGTCAGAGCAGAAGAGATGGGTGAAATCACAGAGCCATTGAGAGGCAACATCATGGCACAGTCAAGAGCCGTGCTGCCCAAAGTAGAAATCTGTTTCTGCCCTCTTGCCGAGTTGCTAAGCCTCTCTCCTCCTAAGTGACCCTGTCTGTGGGGCAGAGTGGCTTGATCCGCTACTGCAGCAGTTCAGGGGATAGATAAACCTAAGAAGTTGCAAATAGAATGTGAGACCTGGTAAGCACTCAGGACATGTCATCTAGTCTTATCTTCTCTGCTGTATGTTAGTATGATCTTCCAACATGAGTCTTGCCATCTCGTCAGCTCTCTTCAGACTACAGGAGTCCTTGGCACCTACTCTTTGCAGTTTTGAGCTACAGCTACAATCCTGAGACCAAAATGAAAGTGTATTTAATTTCCACTTCTGTGTGTAGTTATATGGAGAGAAACACTGAAAGAGTCCGAGTGATTCTCTCTAGAGAGTGAGATGGGGTGTGGCAGCCCCCTGGCAGATGGCTGCTTCTCATTATGAGCCCATTAGTGCTGTTTGATTTTTAAAAACTAGATTCAAGAGTGACTTTGATCAAAATTAATTCTTAATTTTTTAAGAAGAAAACATTCTGAGAATATAAAACAGAATTCTATATGATAATTAGCATCTATTTTGTTTTGATCATATTTTAAGGATGTCATAACAACTTTAGAAAAAATGATATATAGCACCCAAGGATATCACCAAATTAGTATTGAAGAATTTTATGTAGACAGAGAAAAAGGCTCTTAAGTATTTCTCGAATTCTCTTCTTCCCTTTCCTTCTTTTTTGTCTCATAACCAATTTTATACAAAAAAACTCTTGAAGACTAAATTTTCAATGGTTAGACATAATATTTCCTGCTGGACTCTCAAACTCAATGGGACTCAGAATTATTTTACAGTAGTGTGGATTTTTTTTTCAGGCTATGTGTTCATTGCTTTATGAGTTATCTATCATCTTTCTGATGGTGATTTTTCCTGCATAATAATAAATTCTGCATATTTGTTCACATAACTTTGAGAAACTGAGTGAACTTACCCTATCCCAAGAAGGCCTCAGTGACTTCCAGAAAGGAATGAATGAGTTGCTAATGTTTTACTACACAGCTCATCGTGTAAGACCATGCGCTGACAAACGTGGAGAACATGAGAGAGGATACTAAGAAATTCTAGTCCTCAGGTCTGTGCATGTCAGCTAGAGGAACAACCTAGTTCAATGTAAACCACATTGCAAGAGTGATTAGAGCAGAAAAGATCAAGCATAAATTTCCTTTTTTATTTGAAAGTCAGAGTTGCACACAGAAAGAAGGAGAGGCAGAGAGAGAGAGAAAGAGAAAAAGAGAGAAAGAGAGAGAGGGGGGTTTTCCATCCGCTGGTTCACTCCCCAGTTGGCCACAACGGCCGGAGCTGCACCCATCCAAAGTCAGGAGCCAGGAGCTTCTTCCGGGTCACCCATGCGGGTGCAGGAGCCCAAGCACTTGGGCCATTTTCTACTGCTTTCCCAGCTATAGCAGAGAGCCAGATCTGAAGTGGAGCAGCCGGGACTCGAACTGGCACCCATATGGGATGCTGGCACTGCAGGCGGCAGCTTAACCTGCTACGTCACAGTGCTGGCCCCAAGCATGAATTTCTATTCAGCCATTTCAGATGATGGAATTCTGTCATTTGCACCAACCCGGTTGGAATAGGAAGTCGTTATGTGAAGAGAAATAAGCTAGGTATAGACAAATGTCACAGGATCTCACTTGTAGGCAGAATCTAAAAACGTTGATCTTGTAGAGATTGGGAGTAGAACAGTGGTTAACCGAGCCTGGACCTGGTAGGAGGGAGGGAGGGATGGAGAGAGGTTTGTCAATAGCAACTAAGTCCCTGGTAAGATAAATACATTCTGTTATTCTGTGGCACAGTTCGGTGACAATAGTTAGCATTAAAGTAACATGTATTTCAAAATAGCTAGGAAAGGGTTCTTAATGTTCTCATCACAAAGAAATGACAGATGTTTTGGGGACATAGATAGGCTTACCTAGATTGGAACACTACACAATGTATACATGTGTCAAAACATCACATGATACGCTCATTAAGATTTCTGCTCTGGGAGCAAAAACATACATCAGCAAGGCAGCAGGCTCAACGTCCCTGATAAACACTCTCCAAAATCCACACGGCGCATCGCCTGGATGGACCAGATTCTTTGCCTCCTTTGACTTTTTCTTCACTTCAGCTCTTCACCCTTGTTGAAAAAGGATCACTGGTAAAAGAATTTTTTAAAATTCTGTTAGTACAGTCAACTCTGCAAGGCAGACTCTAAGCGTTGGGTGGTATCAGCATGAAATATATTGATGGATCTTCTAAAGATCTCTGAAAGATCCAGACCTTCTGCTGGGAAGGCAGGTCAGGAGTCGCTGTCTTAAACATGGAACCCCTGGCCAGCTGATCTAGGACATGGAGGAAGGGCAGTGGGCAGGAGGGACCAAGAGAGAAGTGGAGGAGGAAGAGAAAATCGAAGGAGATCAAAGATGGAGTAGATGCTGAGACACTCAATTGGATCAATCTGACCACTCTTTGGTAAATATTTGATGCTAGACCATGTATTCAAGATATCAGGACCCATCAGGGGGCAAAGTAGAGAAAACTAACTGCCCCCATGGAGCATTCCTTCTGCCTGTCAAAGCTGGTGCCCTGAGAGATAGCTCACTGGGAAAAGAAAAAACATTCTTGGGGCCGGCGCCTTGGCTCAATAGGCTAATCCTCCATCTAGCGGCACCAGCACACAGGGTTCTAGTCCTGGGCGGGGCACCAGATTCTGTCCTGGTTGCCCCTCTTCCAGGCCAGCCCTCTGCTGTGGCCGGGGAGTGCAGTGGAGGATGGCCCAAGTGCTTGGGCCCTGCACCCCATGGGAGACCAGGAGAAGCACCTGGCTCCTGCCATCGGATCAGTGCGGTGCGCCGGCCGCAGCGCGCCGACCGCGGCGGCCATTGGAGGGTGAACCAACAGCAAAGGAAGACCTTTCTCTCTGTCTCTGTCTCTCACTGTCCACTCTGCCTGTCAAAAAAAAAAAAAAAAAGACAATTTTCAGAAGTGGCTATCTAATCTGATGCTTGAGACCCCCATGCCCCACCCTGGAGTTCCTAGTTCTAATTCTTGATTCTGATCCTGAATCCAACTTCCTACTAATACAATGCAGACCCTGAGAAGCAATGGTAATAACTCAAATAATTTGGTCCCTACCACTCACATGAAGATCTGGATTGGGTTTCCAGCTCCCAGCTTGGGCCCCAGCCCAACCCCAGTCATTGCATGCATTTCGGTGTTAACCAATAAACCAATGGATAAATCTCTCTCATGTGTGCGTTCTCCCTTTCTCACTTCAGATTAAATGGCAAATTATTCAAATTTTAAAACCTTAATCTCAAAGGCTGAAATATCCTCTCTTCATAAAAAATGTAATTAAAAATGTCCTATAAGGAGGTGATCAAAATGCATGCAGTCTAAAAATGCAGACAATTATAAGGAGTTGTCCAGTTCACTAATAATCATTTTTGTACTTTTAAAGATTTTGTGGGGTTTGTGCTGTTTGTTGGCTTTTTATCATGCGTAATTCATTGAATTTCTTGTCTTCTTCTAAACACATTTTTACCTTCTCATCCAGTTTGGAAGTGTTTGCCTTAAAGAGAAAGCCTCAATTATTTCAACTTTAGATCTCCCCGGAGTTGAATCTGTGCCTGCCAAGACTTTAACGCCTTTAATGAAGTTGTCTCACTGAAAAGAGTTGTCTTTCTTAGTGGTTTTATAGATGATCTCACAGAGAGATGAAATGATTTCCCCCTACACACAGCAAGTTACCAATGGGATCAGGACAAAAACAACTGGCCCCTGGGATGGATCTCTGTACCCTCGCTGAAAATCTCCCGCGTCCCACACGGTTCTCATCACCTCCCTCACCCAGGGACCACTGCATGACGTGTGCCTGGCTCTGCACTCAGTGCCCATGTAAATGGGATTGTTCTGAGAGTGCTTCACCATTAAACCCTCCAGCCCATGTCCTGAAGCTGACTCTTCCTGGTCTCTTCTCTCTCAGGGAGGAAGGCTAGCAAGAGGTCAGCCTGATAAATTCCCCAGTTGGCATTTCAGCCCCTTGTAGGAGGCATTTCATCCCTTCTGCTCTCCAAGCACATGACCTTCCTGCTTTAACTAGCCACAAATTTTCAATTTTGTCTCTCCAAATGCATATGGTACCTTGATATCACTGCTTAAAGCCCTTAAAAGTCCTTCACATGGCTGTGGAAAAAAGCTAGAGTGATGAGGGGTCACTCACCTTCTTAGACTCACCTTTGAAAATTCTCCATCATTCACTCATCCATGCATCCACCCACTCAACCATCCATCCATCCATCCATCCATTTGTCCATCCATCCATCTTCCACTCATTCACCCACCCACCCAGCTATCCCTTTGTCTATCCATCCATCCAGCCATTCATTCTTCCACCAATCCATCTGTATACTCATCCATCCACTCATGCATACATCCATTCATCTATCAGTTCATCAGTCTATCCACTCACCCATCTATCCATTCACAACTCTTCTGAGCTCTCAACAATTCCTCACAAATACAGTCTGCATACTTCACACCATAAATAGATAAACTGAAGGTCGGAGAAGTCAGATAACTTGAGCTAGCATAATGAACATCACTGGTTACGTGCACAGCAACAATTCCCCAGTAAGTTCCAATCTTGGTACAATATCTACCCCTCTACAACCTCTTACTCTCAGTTCAAGGCATGCATGGATAGCAGTAAGTCTAAGTCAAGTGCAGACAAACTTTCTGTGAAACACTAGATAGTAAATGTCTTTAATATTTTGAAATATTTAACTGACAAATAATAATTGTATGTATTCATGTAGTGGCATGTGATATTTTGGTATATGTACCAATGTGTAATGATAAACTTAGGAGATTTATATCAGCCATCATCTCAAATATCTATCATTTCGTTGTGATGAGGCCACTCAGAATGCTTCTTCTGGGTGTTTTGATTTATATGATTCAGTATTGTTAGCTGTAACCACACTTCTGTGTAATGGTACACCAGAACATATACTTCCCATGTGAAAAGAATGAAATGCTGTCATTTGCTGTAACGTGGATGGACTCAGCGATCAGAATGTTAAGTGAAGTAAGCTAGTCAAAGAAATAAAGCTGCCACATGATTTCACTCATCTGTGAAATCTAAAGAGGCTGATCAGGCCTTAGAAGTAGAGATTGGAATCATGGTAACAGAGGTTGGGGAGAGGCAAGAGAAGGGAGGAACGGGTAAGAGTGATTAACAGTAACATCAATAGTAAAATTTTAGGCCTGTGGGCCATGTGGTGTCTGTTGTAAAGACTCAATGCTCCTATTGTATCAAGAAAGCAGCCGTAGCCAACACATAAACCAGTGGGTGTGGTTGCATTCCAATAACAATTTTTATGAGACTAAAATTTGAATTTCATATAATTTTACGTGTCATGAAATACTATTCTTCTTTTGATTTTTTTTTTCAACCATTTAAAATGCAGAAACCATTCGTGTTGATTGACCATATAAAAACAGATGGTCGGCTGGATTTGGTCCCACATGCTGAGGTTTGCCAACCCCTAGTTATGATGTTCTTTTGGCAATTCCTATGGAGATAGGACCTAAGAGGATGCAGTTGTACTTACAGAAGTGTCTGGGGCGCCCTTTACAGGCCTGGAAGTGATCCCCTCTCTTCCTCCTAAGACAGCCATTGGCCCAGGTTTCGCTGGCATCTCTCCTATGTTGGAAAGTAATAGAGCAATCTCCTGGCTGGTGGTCCCTAGACACAGAGCCACCCAGGCCTCCCTAATGGGACAGTCAGTTGAAACAACTGAGGCTCAAAATAATTAAGTAATTGATTCATCAGGCTCTCTAGAATCTGAGATTCTATTTCATTCAGATAGATAAGTAGGTAGATGATAGAAATAAAAGGAAAGAAGTGAGGGAGGAAAGAAGAAAGGAAGGAGGGAGGGAGGGAGGGAGGGAGGGAGGGAGGGAGGGAAGAAGAAAGAAAGAGAGAAAGAGAGAGAGAAAGAAAGAGAGAGAGAGAGAGAGAAAGAAAGAAAGAAAGAAAGAAAGAAAGAAAGAAAGAAAGAAAGAAAGAAAGAAAGAAAGAAAGAAAGAAAGAAAGAAAGAAAGAAAGAAAGAAATAGATTGGTGGGTGATAGATGATTGACAGATAGATGATACATGATGATGATAGATAGTTGATAGATGGGTGACAGATTGATAGAGGGATGGATCAATGGGTGGATAGACAGACCAATCTATGGATAGATGATATAGATAAATGGATGCTAGATGCATAGATGGTAGATAGCACCAGGACTACCACAAGCCTGAGGCCACTCATGGAGAGGCCTGCTGGACGTCAGCCCCTACTGGGGCTCTGAAGGACTCGCTCATCCCAGGATAATGCTGATGCAGAATCAGCTGAGTGCTCAGGTTTTTCCAACTCTGGAGAGTTTGTTTTAAAAAGATCCATGGGTCCCTCCTGGATTTCACTATGGATTTGCCCTCTGCTATGACAAAGAGAGCAATCTGACAGTACACCAGGATGACCATCAAGTAGGAGGACTTGAGATGTGTGCTAACGATGACCTCTCTATGAACAGAAGTGGGAGATGTATGTGACTCTGATGTGCTGGGAGTTGCCAGAATTGATTTTGATTCAATGGAGACCAATTGCAATGATCTATCCCCATCAGGGTCCAAACTTACTTGCTTGGTTTTGTGTCTAAATTCATTGACCATTTTGTTTAAGGGATATTTCATTTTAAAGTTGTATTTTAACTACATAATAGCCTCACTTTACCTATGAAAATAACATCGTAGTGGTTATATTCGCAATAACTCATTATTATCTTTCACTAAGCCAAAGCCAGGGGATTTTGGATTATATACAGTGCTTTAAAAAATTTGATTTTCTTTTCATTTATTTCATTGAGAGACAGGGCAGGGGCTCCCACTCACTGATTCAGTCCTAAAATTCCCACGATGCCAGGGTGGGGCCAGGCTGAAGCCTGGCATCAACATCCAGTTTTGGTCTCCCAAGTGAGTGGCAGGGACCCCACTACATGAGCCATCGCCTGCTGCCCCCCACCCAGGTCTCTAATAGCAGGAAGCTGGAGTTGGAAACCAGACCCAAGACTCAAACCCGGGTGCTCTGATGTGAGATGCAGGCACCCAGCATCTTAGCCACTTCAAACACCTGCCTCTCTGATGCTTTTAATGGGCGTGTTTCTATAAAAGCCACATTGTCTTGAAATCATTTGCACTCACAAGTCAAGTTACAGGTAGAACTTTGACACACCAGCCATAGCCAGTGAAAGGTCCACTCTTGGAAGCGCCACCTCTGCCCTTTTCACTTTCCTAGGGCTGAGCCAGGCTTAGCAACCTTCGGTGGCAAAAGAAATATTTTCTGGGACATCCCCTTCAGTCCCTCACTGACATTTCCCGTTCGTCTGGGAGTAAAGCTGAAATATTTAGTGGCACCAGGATACATTAAACATTGAATGTCTCCAAGGCAGGCCCCCGTGCATTTAACATGGCCATTTCTCTCCAAGCTGAGTCCTTAAATCAGTCTGAGTGCCTCTGCCTGGGACAGCTGCCTGGTGCTTTCCTAAAGGGGACACTTAATGGAAAGCTAGTCCGTGCTTAAACACACACGACGGAATTACTGAGAGTGTTCGTGGGCGGTGAGTGGGAGAGGGGAGCGGTATTTGATGCAGTAGTTAAGATGCCAACTGGGATTCCTGCATCCTACATCAGAGCCCCTGGGTTTAAGTCTCAGCTCTGATCTCCATTCCAGCTAACATGTACCAGGAGAGGCAGCAGGTGATGGCTCAAGCCCTTGGGTCCCTGCCACCCACAAGGGAGACCAGGATTGAATTCCCAGGTCCTGGCTTGAGTTTGTTTAAACCTTGGCTGCGTGGGGTCAGCAATGTGACACAGTAGGCAAAGCCTCCACCTGCAGCCCCATATCCCATATGCCGGAGTCTCAGCTGCTCCACTTCCAATCCAGCCCCCTACTGATGTATCTGGGAAAGCAGTAGAAGATGGCCCAAGAGCTTGGGCCCCTGCACTCACTTGGAAGATCAAAGGAAGCTCTTGGCTTTGGATCAGCCCAGCTCCAGCCATTGTGGCCATTGGAGGAGTGAACCAGTGAATGGAAGACCTCTCTCTCTCTGTCTCTCCCTCTCTCTGTCTGTGTCTGTACCTCTCAAATAAAATAATAAAAAGAAAACCCTGGCTGTAGTGGGCATTTGGAGATTGAATTTGAGGATAGAATCTCTCTCTCTCTCTCTCTCTCTCTCTCTCTCTCTGGCTTTAAATTAAATAAATGAATAACTTTTCAAAAGAAAGTTCTCAAGCAGATAAGAAGGAGTTATGCGGAGTCAACACTTGGGTCATGCGCACTGCCCAGATGATGGGAGCAGGCAAAGCTACCAGCCCTGGGAAAGAAACAGCAGGAGGGTCTCCACCTGACGATGGAAAGGAGGAAGTGAGGATGTGCCAGGCTGTGTCTGGAGCCCTTTGCCTGCAGCCTCTCTCGTCTATTATATTATGAGACTGCAAGCCAGGGAATTTTGCCCTTGTTTTAGTAGATGAATAGGTTAAGATTCCAGGAAGTAATGGGCCTTGGGATAGGCAGGATGGGCATGAGCCTCAGAGTTCTCTGGACCCAGAGACTGGTTTCCCCTCCTCTGCCTTCCTCCCTTTTTCTTGGCATTTTGATTTCCCCCATCCAGCCGGCGCCGTGGCTCAACAGGCTAATCCTCCGCCTTGCGGCGCCGGCACCCCCGGTTCTAGTCCCGGTCGGGGCGCCGGATTCTGTCCCGGTTGCCCCTCTTCCAGGCCAGCCCTCTGCTGTGGCCCGGGAGTGCAGTGGAGGATGGCCCAAGTGCTTGGGCCCTGCACCCCATGGGAGACCAGGAAAAAGCACCTAGTACCTGGCTCCTGCCAACGGATCAGCGCGGTGCGCCGGCCGCAGCGCGCAATCCGCGGCAGCCATTCTGTCTCTCTCTCTCACTGTCCACTCTGCCTGTCAAAAAATAAAAAAATAAAAAGATTTCCCCCATGTTCTTTGTTGCCTGGATTTACCCGTGGTTACAACAGACAAGCCCAGACAGCCCCGCACATTTCAAAGTATTCATTCCTGGAGCCGGTGTTGTGGTGCAGTTAAGTTAGGCTGCCATCTGTGGCGCCAGCATCCCATATCAGAGCGCCGGTTCAAGTCCTGGCTGCTCCACTTCTCATCCAGCTCCCTGCTAATGCGCCTGGGAAAGCAGCGGGAGATGGTCCACTGGGGAGACCTGGATGGAAGATATCTCTCTCTCCCTCTCCCTCTCCCTCTCCCTCTCCCTCTCCCTCTCCCTCTCCCTCTCCCTCTCCCTCTCCCTCTCCCTCTCCCTTTCAAAGAAATAAATACATCTTTACAGCATTCTTGAGCACTGAGGGGAGGCATCACCCATTGAACTATTTTTTTTAAAGATTTATTTTACTTATTTATAAATCAGAATTACAGGAAGGGAAGAGAGAGAGAGAAAGAGAAATGTCCATCCTCTAGTTTACTCCCCAAATGGCTGCAACAGCCAGGGCTAGGCCAAGCCAAAGCCAGGATCCAGAAGCTTCTTCAAGGTCTCCCATGGAGGTGGCAGGGGCCCAAGCACTTGGGCCAATTTTCTGCTGCTTTCCCAAGCCATTAGCAGGGAGCTGGATGGGAAGTGGAGCAGCAGGGACTCGAACCGGCACCCATATGGGATGTCAGCACTGCAGGCAGTGGCTTTACCAGCTTTGCCACAGCACCAGCCCCACATTGAACTATTTCAAGGAAGTTAACCATGACCTTGTTTGGGTCAGGTGCCCACTCCCAGACAAATTAAATGTAGTGTGAGAGTCGGGGAGAGCACAAGCCATGCCATGACAGAACATGGTGGCTCCTTTAGGAATGAGAGAGAGAGAGAGAGAGAGAGAGAGAGAGAGAGAGAGAGAAAGGTTAATTCCCAAGAGGAAAGTGTAACAGACACCCCAAGGAACTCCACCACTGAGCCCAGCCTCTGCTTCCTGTGAACCCGGGTCATCCTCCAAAGCTTAGGCAGGGCCGAGCACCCGCTGCCTCCATGTAGCAGCGAGAACAAGCATGGGTTAGGCGTGAACAGCTGTCACTGCCACTGGTACAGAGAAGAGAGCAGACGCACTTCCCAATGAAAACATCGCCAAGTGTTTAACACGTGTGTCACCTCATCGGTCTGTCATCAGTGTCTCCCCTCTCCCCCCCACCTCCCCTGCCCCCAGGCTCTAGCCCGCCCACTCTCCACTCTCGCTCTTACTCTGAGACCGATGGTTTTAGATGCTCTGCACAAAGTGGAATCACGCAGCATTGATCTCCCTGTGCCTGGCGTATTTCGCTGTCTACAGAGTCCATGCACCTCAAAGCATCGTGTAGCGATCCACAGACAACCCCAAGGATCGTGTGTCAATTAGAAATAACTTTTTGAAAGAAAAACAATGCAAGCAAAAGCCAAATGTGTGCATTTGCACACATCCCAAAGACCAAATATGCTACCGATGATGTAAGCTGATTTTACAAAAAAGTCAGAAGTGCCTTGCTAGAGGCGAACTTGAAGCGTCTGTGATGTGCCCATCTCATCAGGCCACATCTGGGCCATGCGTGTCCATGCGTGCCTGTCGCCTCACACACTCAGGTGCACCCACTCACACAGATCGCTAGGGAAGAAAGTCGGGATCTCATTCCACACCCCATGGGTGAGTTTGGACACATTTCACTCCTTCTTCCGCTCGATTTTCTCATCCTGAGTGAGCCTCAAATGGGGATATTTGGAAATCTATGAGGAAGTCTTGCATTACTCCTCTAAGTGGGGGGAGGACCAAGAAGCCCCGGGCTATCAGCCGGTCCAAGGGTGCTGATAACTCAGGGACGGTTAATGGAGAATTGTCCTACCCCAATGCTGAGAACACCCAGATTGCAAACCATCGGCTGATGGCCTCAAAGCTCTCTCCATTCCAGAAAAACCAAGTCCAGGGCTATATGCCTCTCCCTAGGCCTTCACCCATGGAGGGCACAGTGGCCAATGAGGCCCACAAGGTTGAAAGAGCACGAGGCTCTTGGGTTATCTCTTGGGTTCTTCCCAACTGTGCCTGCTCCGTGCTGGCCTCTAGGACCTACTGCAGGCTATTGGGTGTTCCACTGGGGGCTCCAATGCACTGACTTTGCCGCTTTCCTGATGTGCCCCTAGGATGCTCACTGCCTTCCTGCCCTAGTTTACAGTCCAAGTTCCATCCTTATCATTAGTCCCATGCAGTCAGCATTCTCTACCCCGCTGCTCTCCCCTTCTATCTTTTAAAAAAGATTTATTTAGTTATTTGGAAGTCAGAGTTACAGAGAGAGAGGGAGAGGCACAGAGAGAAAGATTTTCCATCCACTGACTCATTTCCCAATGTCTGAAACAGCCAGGGCTGGGCTAGGCTAAACCCAAGAGCCAGGAGCTCCATCCAGGTCTTCCATGTGGGTGTGAAGGGCCCAACTACTTGAACCATCTGAAACTGGCTTTCTGAGCAGCATTGGCAGGGAGCTTTGTTAGAATGGAGCACCCATGCCGGCGCCGCAGCTCACTAGGCTAATCCTCCGCCTGCGGCGCTGGCACACCCGGTTCTAGTCCCTGTTGGGGCGCTGGATTCTGTCCCGGTTGCCCCTCTTCCAGGCCAGCTCTCTGCTGTGGCCCGGGAGTGCAGAGGAGGATGGCCCAAGTGCTTGGGCCCTGCACCCGCATGGGAGACCAGGAGAAGCACCTGGCTCCTGACATCGGATCAGCGTGGTGCGCCGGCCGCGGCAGCCATTGGAGGGTGAACCAACAGCAAAGGAAGACCTTTCTCTCTGTCTCTCTCTCTCACTGTCCACTCTGCCTGTTAAAAAAAAAAAATTAAAAATTAAAAAAAAGAAATGGAGCACCCACAATACAAACCGGCGCCCCTATGGGATGCTAGCATCACAGGAAGTGGCTACACCCCAATGCCTGCCCCTTGTGGTCATCTTAAAGCAGGAGGAGTCAGGGTAGGGGTGGGGTGATGGGCTGGCTGCTACCCTGGGAGCACAGGGTGTTCTCCCCTGCTCAGGAGCTTCCTCCTCTTCCACAAATGGCCCAACCATGGGCCGCTCAGGGGCCACACTGGAGCCCTGGATGCTGGAAATCTTGGCGTGACTCAGCCTTAGAGGGCCAACGGCTTGGGTCTCTGCCACTCGCATGGAAGAGCTGGACAGAGTTCCTGCCTCTTGGCTTCAGCCTGGTCCTGCCCTGGTCATTGCTGCCATTTGGGGAGTGAGCCGGCAGATGGAAGATCTCTCTCTCTCTCTCTCTCTCTCACTGTGCATTTCAAACTGTCCTCTGCCTTCCAAATAAATAGATAAATGTTTAAAAAGAGAGAAGCCACAGAGCCCTGCTTATAGGGCATCGTATGTGATGAGCCTGGGCCTCAGTTCACCCTTTTGGAAAGTGGGGCTCATCCCCACACTCTCTGCACACCTCCCCACCCCCGCTCAAAACATAAAAGAAGATGCAGCCATGAAACGCATTTTTTTTCTCTAGTTGATCCACGTAGCCTCACGTTAGTTGTCCAGCAGAGGTTCCTATCGGGCTGGCGCCCCAGGGAATGTCCTCAGAGCTCCTGTTGCCTGTTCTGACCTCGCCCAAACAATTTTTCTCGCCTCCACGAAGGAAAACCTGAAGCTTCGTTTTAGCGAATTAACCTGGGCCGTTACAAGTGATTGCTTCGTCGCTCTAGGGAGCCTGGGGGGGGGGGTGTTATGTCAAGCGCTGAGCAGCATGGGAGGGTAAAAGCCAATCCTTTGGAAAAGCAATCTGGATTTAGCTGAAGAAGAGATTGATCCTTCGGCGAGCAGGGAGCAGAGAGAGGGATCGCGGAGAGCACGCGGATCAATTCCCTTTTAACCTTTGTACCGTGAGTCTGTGTTAGGCCGAGCCAAGTTCAGAGGGGCTGATCCTCTTCCCCACCAAACAATTGTCTCCTTCACTGTAAAATAGATGAAGTGGAAGGAAGACCTTAGCCAGCGTGGTGAGGGGCCGCTGCCTGTGTTCGCCAGACAGCCAAGCCCGGGGCCCGCAGGGCGCCACCTGCTACATTAACTTCAGCCTCCGAGTTTGATTTTTCACTCCCACGGGAGATACTCGCTCCTCTCACAACGTGTGCCAACAGCCAAATGCCCGGCGTTCACTCCCGCACGATGGGGCAATCCCTCCCGGATCGGAAGGCAGATCGGATCCACGCTGCCCATTGGTGGATCGAATGCTAGAGGAGTAGAGGAGTGATAGATGTTTCTCTGTGGGGGTGGAAGGGAGGCGGTGGGGGCCAGGGGAGCCTGTGGGTTTCCAGTAATATTTATTGCGCAGCCCAAAAGGGAGGAGGGAGTTGCTGGGGGATGGGGCGGGGGGACTGCTAGAGGAGACAGAACTATTCTGGGCACCCCGACTGCTTCTGCTCACTCCCCCTGCAGCCTCTCCATCTGCTCGCACCAGAGACTTTATCTTTTCCAAAAGGTCTCTGCCCGTTGCAGGACCTGGGTTGATGTGGGGGCGCACTCTGTCTCAGCCGGCTCCTGGTTTGCAGGGCCTGTGTTTCCTCTGTGCGAGGTACCCAGGGTTCTCAAGCTGCTGCAAGAGCCAGAAGCGGCTGGGCCCCTCCCCCAGATTTCCTGGCTCAGGAGAGATGAGGGGATCTGAGAGTTCACACGTGGGCAGAACCCCCCCTACCCCCCCACCCCCCCACCCCCGTGATGGCTATGCTGCTACCTGGGAACCCCACTGTGAGAACGCCTGAGGCGGGGATCCTCATCGCCCCAGTACAGAGGAGGAGAAGGAGGCACGCTGGGATGTAGGGGGATGCTCAGAGACTTCTGGGATCACACAGCAAGTGAGGCCTGGGTCCTCAGCCCTTGAACTTGACCCACGCTCCCCATCTCCCCCACCGCTGTCTCTGTGTCCTGTTGCTTCTCACTCCGTGGGTCTGGCCTTTCTCTGCTGCCTGCTGCCTTGCAATGCCCTAGATCCTGACCCCAGTCCCAAACCCATTCTTCCAGACGAAGGAGACAGAAATCAAACCAGCGGCCACAGTGCCAGCTCTCCATTCCCTCCCACAGCCAGCCTCTTCCACTCTCTCTCAGTCTTGCTGGCAGCTCCCGAAGCGTGGGGCTCCAGCTTTCGCGACATTTCCCTTGCAGGGTTGTCCCAGGCCACGTGCCCTTGTTTCTCTACTCCAATGCGTTGTCACACCTGGGCTCAGCATTGCTCATTTCCCCCTCCCACACTTCCTTCCTCTTCAGGGTCTCATAAAAGCAGTGCATTCGGCACCAGGCCACCTGGCAAAGCCGTGTGACCTCCTGGGCTGGCGCCCACCACTTTTCACAGCCTTTCCATACCCCAAAGGGTGCGGTGACTGCTGCCCCGGGCCCATTTCTTCTCTGGACTCCAGTCACTCACACTTCCCCAGCCAAATGCCCTGGTGGGTTGGAGCTGAGCCCAGAGCAGCAGCTCCCTTTCTCTGCCCGTCCTCCGCTCCGGGAAATGACATTGGCAGAGCAGGCAGACGTTGTCAGATGCATTGGATGCCATCAGATGGGACTTCCCAGCAGATGTCAGCGTGGAGTATGCACAGCGCTTCTGTCGCTCCCACACTTGACTCAGGGGGGCCAGGTGGCGGCTGCCTGGTCTTCACTCCACCTTAGCCAGCGCTGAGCCCCATGTCAGCCTCTCTTCTCAACACCTTGCAGAGAGCATCCACGCACTGACAAGAGAACACGCCCTGGCCACTCTGCCCCCAAACAGAGCAACTGGCTTGACATTCACACATACCCTCACTCAAAGACGCAGCACACAGGCCCACACATGCACAGACACATGCACACACACATGTGCATGCACACACATGCATGTACACAAAACACGTGCGCACTTATGTACACATGACGGCAGTGTGCATACATACACACATGCACACAAACACATGCACAAAGATACACGTGTGTGCATGCACACAAAGCACAGGGCCATGCACAAAGCTGTGCTCATGCAAACATGTGCACCACGCATGCCTCCCCCATCCACGCAGCCCCAGGATCGTCTATGGAATATGTTGGGCTCTGTTGCAAGAAGAGATGCAGTCCAACCCCATTATCGTTTTGGGTGCAGGATGTGAGGGGTTGCTTATGCAGAAGTGCGGTGGTCACCAGTCGCACACCCAGGCATCACCTTTTGCTCCTCCCCACCCTCCTTTTCCTCCTCCTACTCCGATTCTTATCCTGCTTTCTGAAATGGCTTTTGCTTCGATGCCACAGTGTCCGCTCTTAGCAGGCTCTCCTCCTCTACGGAGCTGCCCTGGAGACGTGGGGAGGAGAGGCTGAAGCTGTCCATGTGTTCTGGGAAGCGCCTTGGCCTTGGCCTTCGCCCCATTGTGGCTGCCTCTGGGGTCCTGCCCACGTCCACTGGTGTTGTCCAGGCTGGAAGACTTGGCCCCCTTACAGCACGCACTACTGCCTTGCCGGCCGTCCTATGTCTTTCTTGGAACTCAGATATTCAGGATTCAGACCCAGCACCCCTGGGCTGCTCTTGGGGATCCCACCCATCTTGGGGTGCCACATGAGAGCAGACCCCGGCATCACTCCATGTATGAAACCACCACCTCCACCTCCTTCACTGGTCTCAGGGATGGCCATGCCCTCATGGACAAGGTCCTCCTTGCTCATAGACTTCCTCCTGGTCACCTCCAGCTGTGCGGGACACAGGCATTGCAAGTGGTGTCTTAGCTGCCAAGCTGGTTGGATCTGTGCACACAGAGCCCACAGATACGGCTCTAATCGCTTTCCAGAATGTACGGCGCAGTTATACCCGCATCTGATGGTAGAAATGCTAACATAAGAACAACTTGTGAGTGCATGGGGTGGGTGAGGGGCAGAGGAAATGGGCTCACAGCTCTGCCCTGAGGCCTGGGAGAGGATAACCGTGGTTATCCCTGGGGGACTGCGGGCTGTGCTCAACAGAGAAGGCATCTGTACACTTTCCCCTCTGTCCTGGTATGAGGTCACTTCCTGCGGCTGCATAGGACACTCAGGCCCCCCTGATGTCTCGTGAGGATTCTTCTGGAAGGGGACTTCCTCCTGTAGAGTAGGGCGAGGGGAAACCACTGGGCAGAGAATGTTGACTCCAGGACTCTGGCGTTGTGGCTTGCAAAGGGTGAGCTTTGAAACCACTAGGGCCAAGCCCTGGGGATGGAAGGCCAGGTCTGTAGGGCCAGCCCGTACTCAGCACCCTTGAGCAGTGGACAGCCTGAGAGCGGTGCTAAGGTCCGAGTGTGACTGTGGGCATCCAGGTCCAAGGCCCTTGACTGTTGCTGGGCCTGAGAGGATGGGTTGATTGACAGGTCTGGCGGCAGGTGCAAGGGGCAATACTCTCCTAGCAACACAGAGCATGCTGGCAGCTCTAATGTGCGCATGCAAGCGATAGTGGGAACCACCCCTCGCCCTACTGTTCAAGAGATTAAAGGACAAATGCTACTTGACCTGGAAGAAGTCAAATGATCCATTCCACTTGGGACCATGTAGACCTTCAGCCTCCTTGAAAAATTCAAGGAGAAGAGAAGGAATAAAAGATTGCTGGGGTCAGCATTATGGCATAGCAGGTAGACGTCACTTTAATGTCAGCATCTCATAGGAGTACCAGTTCGTGACCCAGTTGCTCCACTTCTGATCCAGTTCCCTGCTAATGCTCCTGGGAAAACAGCAGCAGATGAGCCAAGTCTTTGGGCCCCTGCACCCATGTGGGAGACCTGGAAAAAGCTCCTGACTCCTGGCTTCAGCCTGACCCAGCCCTGCCCATTGCTGCCATCTGGGGAATGAACCAGTGGATGGAAGATCTCTCTCTCTCTCTCTCTCTCTCTCTCTCTCTCTCTCTCTCTCTCTCTCTTTCTCTCTCTCTCTCTCTCTCTCTCTCTCTCTGTCTCTCCCTCTCTCCCTGTAACTCTGGTCTTCAAATAAATAAATCTTAAAAAGAGAGAGAAACAGAGAGACTGCCATGAGCCATCCATCCTGCTGCCAAGACATGAACAAACTGTTCTTAATATCAAAAAAGAGAAGCAAAGAGATTAACTTTATACCTCGTGTGGGTGTGATGCTGTGTCACATTTTGTCCTACCATAAGCATGCCATGAGGACATAGAATCAGCCTGATGCAATGTCCCCTTGTCCCCAAGAGCTAAGCAAGGTATGTGGCTGTCCCACAGAAAGGAAGGACTTAAGCCCACCTGGCCACAGACGTGACCAGGGTGGGTGCGTGGACCCTTCAGAAACACATACGGAGTCCCATTCTTTGCCTCCTTTTCTTTTCTTTTCTTTTTTTTTTTTTTTTTTTGACAGGCAGAGTGGACAGTGACAGAGAGAGACAGAGAGAAAGGTCTTCCTTTTCCATTGGTTCACCCCACAATGGCCACTGCAGCCAGCGCACTGCACTGATCTGAAGCCAGGAGGCAGGTGCTTCTCCTGGTCTCCCATGTGGGTGCAGGGCCCAAGCACTTGGGCCATCCTCCACTGCCCTCCCAGGGCACAGCAGAGAGCTGGACTGGAAGAGGAGCAACCAGGACAGAATCCGGCGCCCCGACGAACCCTGGGATGCCGGCGCCGCAGGTGGAGGATTAGCCTATTGAACCGCGGCATCAGCCTCCCTTTAACTATCTGAGAGTGCAGGTGGCCTGTCAATCATCTATCCTGTACTGCCCTTGCCCCTGCCCCGGCCAGGTCACCCAGGCCCCAGCAGGCATGTCACCCATCCCCGGCTTGCTTGGCTGGCCTGGCAGGTGCCTCCTCCCACCCAGAGAGGCAGAGCCTAGTGCCTCTGACATCAACGGGCTAAGCCTGGGCTTTGGATGGCTTTCAGGAGAGAAATCTTAATCCCAAAGCAACAGACACCCTTCTGTTGCAGGGCTAATGCATAAATCAGGACCATCTCCAACTCCATAATTCTAACAGAGCCAGAGCCATCTCTGATGACGGCGGCAATGCACTCTCCCGTGGGTTAGCGACCAGCTATGATTGATGAGAGAACTGACAGCTCTTTGTCTTCTTCAACTACACTTGTCATTTGGCAGCTGGCTTGTTCTTTATCTATTGCCTCTCTCTCTCTCTCTCTCTCTCTCTCTCTCGGCACTTGCGAAAGCAGATGTGTCTCCTCCTCTCCCCACAGACAAGATCTAGGAAGCCACAACATGTGTTTAATGCCATTCAACTTTTTGAAAAATGAGTAATTGGAGAGCTCCAAAATAATTTGTTTATTGCAGTGCGCCCATGGAAATGAACTTGCATCTCATTTGTGAGCCTTTAGGTTCTGTGTTCTACGAGCCTGATTGCTATTAATGCCACCAGTGCGTAAGTCAGCATCCTTTATTACAACACGTCACCTATGGCAGAGCTGCTTGGGGTACTGAGACACGTCCCATTAACATACCCTCCACTTTTGCTACAAGTGTCTCCTCTCCACTACAGAGCATCCATGAGTCACGTCTCAGGACCTCCTTCCCTGAGAACACTTTTTTCAGGCATGCTATGCTCTACTTATAGTGTATAAATTTTTTTAGTTATTTATTTATTTGAAAGTCAGAGAGAGAGAGAGAGAGAGAGAGATCTTCTATCCGCTGGTTCACTCCACAATTGGCCGCAACAGCTGGAACTGTGCCAGTCTGAAGCCAGGAGCTTCTTCTGGGTCTCCCACGTGGGTGCAGGGGCCCGAGGGCTCAGGCCATCTTCTAATGCTTTCCCAGGCCATAGCAGAGAGCTGGAACAGAAGAGCAGCCGGGACTCGAACCAGCACCCGTATGGGATGCTGGCACCGCAGGTGGCGGCTCTACTGGCTATGCCACAGCGCCGGCTCCAAATCTCTACGCCTTAAACATGCCTCAGGTGTCCTGTTCCAGCAGCAGGAAACATTGGCTGAGCCAGAAAAAAGAAGACAAAAACACTCTGATCCCAAGACCAGAGCACAGAACATGGGTGTATGGTCAGGGTAGATCACACAACAAAAATCAAAATGTGCGGGCTCCGCCCTCTGCTGTCTCCCCGCAGCATGGGGCTTCATGGGAAATCAGCTCATTTTCCTTCCCCGATCTGCGAAGCAGGCTGAGCCGGCCCTTTATTTACAAAGGTTAAACATCCCTTTAATTGGATGGCTGGCATTTAAGCCCAGAGTCCTCTCCCCTTTTGCTTTGTCCCTTTCCTCCCTACCTGGAGAAGAGCCGGAGAGAAATGCCAAGGGAAGATTCCATTTTAATAAAGCCGAGATGAGGCGAGTCCCAGTGGAGCCTTATGTTACAGCTTCGAGCGGCCACAAACTAATGAATTGAATCAGGAAAGGTCCCCAGCCGCTGGATGGCTGAGCAGACCGAAAGCGGGGAGTCTCCAGCCTGGGGTGGGAGGAAAAAGGATTTGGGGCGGGCATCCCCAGTCCCCCAGGGGGGTGCCTCCCTTCCTACTGAAAGCGCCATCATCGCCAGATGCATATTCATAGTCCGACCTCCAAAAGCAGACTCAAGGTCATGTGTGGAGGTGGAGAGCACAGGTGGGACTCCACGGACCAAATTGCATCCCACGCTGGAGCGGGGTCTTGCATGTCGCTGCCTCATCAGGTCCCTACTTAAAGATAATCCCTAAGTTCTCTGTCTCTCTTTCCTTCCTGGCTCAGTCCCTCTGGGAGAATCCACATAGATGACACAGACACAGGGAGAGTCTGGAATAAACTCAGACACACGCACGCGTTCACCCTTGCCTCTATGAGAGCTTAAAAGGTCAAAAGCCGAAACTCCTGGTTCAAATGAAGACGCAAACCCCTTACAAATTGGATTCGGATATTGTTTTTTTTTTTTTTCCTTAAGGTGAAGGCGGAGGAGGACAGCATGAAGAAATCTCCTTCAAAGGAAAATTAAAACAAAATAGAAAGCAGTAACTATACAAGGCATTTCTCCTCATTCAGCCCCACTTGCTGCTTTTTGTTGGAGAGACAGACAGAGACAGCCGGTTCGCTGGTTGACTTCCCAAATGCCCACAACAGCCAGGGCTGAGCCAGGCCAAAGCCAGGAGCCAGAACTCATTGCAAGCCTTCCACATGGGTGGAGGGGACGTGAGGACTTGAGCCATTACCTTCTGCCTTCCAGCTGGAGTCAGAAGCACAGCCAGGACTCCAACCCAGCGACTCTGATGTGGGATGCAGGCGACGTCACGACTGGCTCAGAGCACTGGTCTGGGTCAGGCACATGCCTGGCGCTTTCTGTACACGTGATCACGCAATGTTGTCTGCAAGCTATGAATGCAGAAACTGGCATCAGGAGCGGCTGTGTCCCCATAGCCACTGGATGTCCCCTAGGGGCTGCGTGTCTCTTGTGGTTGTTTAAGTTGGTGTGTGTGTGTGTGTGTGTGTGCATGTGTAGGGGTGCTGCACATATGTGCACGTTTGTACATGTGTTACACATGCATGTGCTTTTGTGTGCGTATGTGCATGTGTGCACATGTGTGTAGGGTGTGTACGTGCGCTTTGTGTGTGTGTGTGTGCTTTTGTGTGTGTGCATGTATGTGTGTGCGCATTCACAGCACTTAGCACACTATAGGCACTGAGTAAAATGCTTGTTGGATAAACAAATGGAAACAAATCAATTTAAGTTGTCCCAAAGCTAAAGACAGCCTGGCCCCTGCCAGGAACAAAAGAGAAACCCCAGCTGGGGCACTTTAATGAAGAGACCGATTACAGAGGTGTAGGCAGAGGAAGGGCACCCACAGGGGAGGTAGAGGCAGCCCCACTGGGCCTGCAGAACTCCGGATCCCCTGAGAGCTGAGCCAGGCTGGACAAGATCTGGAGTCGGTCCCAGAGGAGAAGCCAGGGCAGGGAAAGACTCCCCCATCCCCCTCCCTCCCCCCCACACTGTGCCCATCTCCCCCCAGAGCCCTCCCATTGGCAAATCTGTCTGGGAGCCCCAGGTGCTGGGTGGCCAGGGGATGCCGCTGAGAGAGATCAGACCCTGGGACACACGGCTGTGTGGAGACAGGCAGAGAAAGTCACTAGGGAAACAGAATAATATGTAGCTAGTTAGTTTTATTTAAAAGGAATGAGGAGGGGGGACTATCGCCCTCAGGTCTCTTCAATGCCAGGGTAGTGCCAGATCCAAGCTGAGCACAAACTCAAAGTCTCCCGTGTGGATGGCAAGGACCCAAGTGCTCCGGCCATCACCACTGCCTCCCAAGGTACACATTAGCAGGAAGCTGAAATCCACAGCAGAGCTGGGACTCGAACCCAGACACTTAGATACGAGCTGCTGTGGGCATCTCACCCGGAATCCTAACCAGTGCACCAAACACCTGCCCAGACACACTAGGTGGGTGGCGGGGTCTGCCAAGCTCCCAGGTGCTGCTGCTGGCCAGGAGATACTGAAAACTACTGCAAGGGCCAGCGCTGTGGTGCAGAAAGTTAATCCTTCACCTGCGGCACTAGCATCCCATACGGGCGCCGGTTTGAGTCCCGGCTGCTCCACTTCCGATCCAGCTCTCTGCTATGGCCTGGGAAAGCAGTGGAAGATGGCCCAAGTCCTTGGGCCCCTGCACCCACGTGGAGACATGGAAGAAGCTCCTGCCTCCTGGCTTTGGATTGGCACAGCTCCGGCCATTGTGGCCTGTTGGGAAGTGAAGCAGCGGATGGAAGGCCTCTCTCTCTGTCTCTCCCTCTCACTGTCTGTAACTCTACCTCTCAAATAAATAGTCTTAAATAATAATAATAATAAAAAACCATGCACCAGCTAGGTTACGGGGGTCACTACTTCTGACCCAGTTAGCACAAGCTCATCAATACAAAGGACTAACATGACACTCCAGGATACATCAGGACAATCAACCTCTCTCTCCGGACTGACAGGTCCCTGAGCTGAAGAGTCGACCCGGGTCTGAGATCTGGGAGGCTAAGCTGCTGTCCCAGTCTCACAGAGGTAACCAATTCTGTTCAGGATACGAATAGAACACCAGGCGTTTGTATACCAGGCCCCCCGGGGCGGGGCCTGAGAAGGGGCGGGGCTGGGGGGGGGCAGATCATGCACTTGCTGTAACAAAGCCACTCTTTCTGCAACAGCAGCTCTAAGTAGAATTCCCACTTGTTTATGGGAAGGCAGACCTGCCCAGCGTGTGCAGAAACCCAAGAGAGGAGTTCAGCAAGATTGTTCCAGAATCACCGCCCTGGGCCTCTCACGTCGTCGTTTGCAGTGGAATGCTCTCCACTGTTCCTCCGGGGTTACGATACTGCTTCAGTGTTACTGTTCTGGAAGGAAGACCACTCCCGAGGGCCTGCGCTTGTTCACCCTCCGTCATAGTCGCCTTCACTCCACGGGTCAGGAAACCAGTGTGGGAATTCAGGAAACCAGTGGGGGAATTCTCCAGTTACTAAGCGTAATTTATGTTAAAATAATTTAGACGAAGTAACTAACTGAAATTAAACGACTGGTCCCAATTATTCGCTCTCATGGAGTAGAACGTTACAACCTCTCCCTCTTGGTGGCCCAGTAGTCGACAGACCTGTACTTTCCCATAGCTTTTTAAAAAAGATTTGTTTATTATTTATTTGAAAGTCAGAGTTACACACAGAGAGAAGGAGAGGCAGAGAGAGAGAGGTCTTCCATCCTCCGGTTCACTCCCCAATTGGCCGCAACTGCCGGAGCTGTGCCAATCCGAAGGCAGGAGCCAGGAGCTTCTTTCGGGTCTCCCACATGGGTGCAGGGGCCCAAGCACTTGGGCCGTCTTCTACTGCTTTCCCAGGCCATAGCAGGGAGCTGGATCAGAATTGGAGCAGCCGGGACTTGAACTGGCTCCCATATAGGATGTCAGCACTGCAGGTGGCGGTATTACCCACTATGCCACAGCGCCAGCCCCATCCATGAACTTTTTAATGAGCCCCAACATACATGATTTTAAAAAAAATGCACCAAAAAAAACTTTTAATTCCATTTTCCACAAACTTTTTGAATTACTTTCATATACCCCATGACCCAGCAAGGCCACGTCTAGACATTTACTCCAGAGAAATAGAAGTTAAGGGGGCCAGGCTGAGGGCACAGTTTGAGACGCTTGTGTGCCATATTGGAGCACTGGTTCAAGTCCTAGCTGCACGGGTTCTGATCCAGCTCCCTGCCACTGCTCTGTGAAAGCAGAAGAAGACGGCCCAAGTGCTTGGACCCCTGTCACCCACACTGGAGACCTACATGAAGTTCTAGACACCTGGGTTCAGCCTGGCCTGGACCCAGCTATTGCAACCATTTAGGGAGTTAGCAGATAGAAGGTCTTTATCCAGATCCCCTAAGTGGGTAGCAGGGTTAGGGTTAGGGTTAGGGTTAGGGTTGGTTAGGGTTAGGGTTAGGATTTGCGCCATCCTACACTGCTTTCCCAGGTGCATGAGCAGGGAGCTGGATCGGAAGTGGAGTAGCTAGGACTCCTACTGGATCCCATATGGGATGTGGCACTGCAGGCAGAGGCTTAACCTGCTGTGCCCCAGGGCCAGCCCCCGTTAAGTGAATCTTAAAGCAAAAAAGTTAAAAGACCACTGAAAATTCTATATAAGAAATGATAGTAGAATTATTTTTCATAATAATAAAGAATTAGAACTAGCTACTAAGGCAGGAAAAACTAAATGAGACCCTAAAAATTCCCCTTCCTTCCAGGGTAGTCAACACAAATGTTGGCCATGATCAGCAGGAAAACTATTATACAATTATGTGTATTCCTATATTATTCAGCAACAGGAAAGAATAAACTACTGATAGTACATAACTACAAGGTTGAATGTTAACACTATGCTGATAAAATGCAGTGGGACAACAAAAATTATATTCCATATGACATAGTATGCAATCAGCCCTCTGGTTCCATGGGTTTCCACATATTGGATCAATTAACTTGGGATCAAACCTTTATAGAAAAAAATTGCATCTGTACTAAACAGGTACAGACTTTTTCCTTGTCCTTACTCCCTAAACAATGCAGTGTAACAACTACTTACATAGCACTTACATTGAATCTGGCTTCAGAGGGAATCTAGGGGTATCTGAGAAGCAGATGCCAACCCTACACTATTTTCAAGGGAACATCTACAAGTCTTAGTGCCTGCGAGGGTTCCTAGAACAAGCCCCCCATGGAATTAGCATATAAAGCTCAGGAGTTGGAAAAACCAATCCATGGTGATAAAAATCAGCTCCATGGAGGCTTCTGGGGGTTGGTTTTGTCTGAGAAAAGTACAAAATGAAATGTGTTGGGGCATCTGCATGGAGGTGCAGCAGGTGAAGCAGCCGCCTGCAGCCCCAGCATCCCATATCGGCACTGGTTCAAGTCCAGCTGCTCCACTTCCCAACCAGCTCCCATGCTAATGCACCTGGGAAAGCAGCAGAAGATGGTCCAAGTGCTTGGGTTCCTGCCACCCACTTGGGAGACCTGGATGGAGCTCCTGGCTCCTGGCTTTGGCCTGACCCAGCCTTGGCTGTTGCAACCATTTGGGGAGTAACCAGCAACTGGAAGGTCGCTCCTCCTTTATCCTGTCACTCTGCCTTTCAAATAAGCAGGTAAACCTTTGAAAAAATGAAATTTAGGGGGGTGAAGGTGCCATTCTTTATCTTCAGAGTTGGTTAACCCCATGTATACAACAATAAAACTTGCTAAATTTTATTCTCAATATTTGTGGGTGTCACTGAATGTAAATTTTATCTGGAATTTTAAAATCTAAAAGTTCAAAGAATGGAATGTGAAATAAAGACAAGGCCACTGCCATCCTATTGGACGCCTTTGGGAGAATGAGACAGAAGCTATGACTCCAGGACAATACCACTCCGTTGGGTGTGCAGCTTCGCAATGATTGGACAGTGACTTCGTGCAGCTTAGCAAAAGGGATCTCCTCCTGCAGGTCATGTCTGAGCGTGACTTAAGTTCTCACGCACCTTCTAATGCAGGGACAACCTGCAAGCTTGCATATACAGCAGCCCTGGGGGACAGTCCTAAATGCCTGTCACCATTGCTTCAGAGTTTCTGCATCAACAGCCAGGCTCAACACACCTCGCCAACTCACAGTGGACATCTAGAAGTCTCAGCACAGGGCTGGCCACAGACAAGGGGCCAAAGCAATCCCATTCATGTCACTCACAAACTTCATCTCATGGTTGTGGATAACACTAGGAGGTAACCAATAATTAGATGTGACATGGCCCTATGATGTATAGAAAGTAAAGAGAAAGTAGAAGCTTTGAATTGATCTCGCTTCTGATCAGAGAATTAATCATTTCTGTGTTTTAAGAGTTTTCTCCCTCAGTGTAGCTCGGAGGAGTAAATCCGCCCCTTGGCAGGTGCTAATAGTGACAACATGCCGTCCGACCCGTCTGCTCCCATCTTGTGCAGGCAAATGGATCCAATGTATTCAGGTCTCAAACTGCAGGAAAGCGTATGATGCTAGGATCGGAGCTGGGTGGACGTTTTAATGGGCAGCTGAAAGAACAGCCCATAATTCAAGTTCTTCCTGCATTTGATTACAGTGATCTAGAGGGAAGATCATATTAGTAGAGTTATAATCAGCCAATCATTCTCAGAAGATAAAGTGGCCAGTTGGAAGTGAATCAAGCGCCTATATATTATGTGGCAGACCTAATTGCATATTAACCAACCCGAAGCTCAGTGTAAGTGTTCTGCCGTCCATTTGTGCCCCTTTTTGCTAAGAGGAGGAGAGACAGCCTACTAAACTCCACTTGTGGTTAATCCTTATAGAGCCCACTAGCATTTTCAATGACTGTCTTATCCTGGAAATTTGTATCAACTGTTCTCTGGTTGTTACTGATCTTATTATTATGGTTAAAGTAATTAAGTGCTTTGGGGAGGGCACTTCCGGGTCTCCTTCTTTGCTCAATGTCTGGGGGTTCCTGTTGTGACCCCCACCCCACTTTGGTGTGGCACAGCAGGCCAGATGGGAGGGACCCGACTCATTCATTATCCCCAAGTGACGATGACAGCTTGGGTCATAGGCAGAAGCCTTTAAGGATCTGTAATCTGTGATAGTGAATTGGTCCAGGAAGGAGAATCCTTCAAAAGCTTTGAGAAGTGACTTTAGGTCAAAAGGAAGCCATGAGTTAAGCCATGGAGAAATATCATTTCAAAAAAAATTAAATGTAAGATGTAAAAGTCAAGGCAGAGGCCGGCACCGCGGCTCACTAGGCTAATCCTCCACCTAGCAGCGCCGGCACCCCGGGTTCTAGTCCCTGTCGGGGCGCCGGGTTCTATCCTGGTTGCTCCTATTCCAGGCCAGCTCTCTGCTGTGGCCCGGGAGTGCAGTGGAGGATGGCCCAAGTGCTTGGGCCCTGCACCCCATGGAGACCAGGAGAAATACTTGGCTCCTGCTTTCGGATCAGCGCAGCACTGGCCATAGCGGCCATTTTGGGGGGTGAACCAACGGAAGGAAGACCTTTCTCTCTGTCTCTCTCTCTCACTATCTATGACTCTACCTGTCAAAAAAAATTGCTTTCAATTTTTTTATTTCTAAATAATATATCTGAATAACTTCATTGTCTGCATTATCTACTATTATCTAATCCTAAGAAAATATAATGTATTTAATAAGTTCTGTATTATTGGATATTCATTGATATCCATTTTGTTGGGAATGTAAACAATTAAGAAATACATAGCCTTTTAATACAAGTTTTGCACATTCAATTATTTCCTTAAAAACAGAAAACTTAGCAATGAAATTCTGACTCATTGTTGCTGCCTGCTTTGAGGGATTTTACAACACGTATGAAAGTATTTCCAAAAATTCATGTAAGATGAACTAGAAAGTTGATTTTGACGCCAAGAACATGGAAATCCAGGCATAGTTTGTCATCACAGATGTTTCCACGAACTCTTTGAAAACCTCTCACATGCATGAGTTTCCAAAAACTATTTGAACCACAATAAACTTACCTTTTCGTCCTATTTTCCACAAACATTTGGAACTACTTTTCTTGGCTGTCAAGCCACCATCCAGAAAGTTCCAAGCAACTGGAGCTCCCAGCATCGTAAAGGCCAACAGCTCAGCCACTTCCATAGCGCCCCATGTAGGGGTTCTATCATTCATATTTAAAAACCTTTGTTGAATCAGCAGATGAAAACAAAAGAAGAAAAAACTGTGCCTCACAAGTTTCCTTCATATTCCTTTGATTACAAAGAAAGTTGAGTGCTTGCTCTTAGGTCTATTTGAGAGCTTTGTTTTATTGAGAGTAATTTCATGGCATTTATTCTCTATTTTGCATGATCCTTCTTTTTAATAAACACTGCTAGTCCCCAAGCGGCCACAAAACATCTTATTTTTTTTCCCATTTGTAAGAAATGCTTTATTTTCATATCCTTAATTAAAGAAGAGGGCTCAGAAGCAAGACATAAATCAGACTGGTCCTGCAGGCAAGCAGTGCCCATGCTGTACATTCTAGCTCCACGGTGAGCAGCTGGGGCAGCCGAGGGGAAGGCGGGCCGCCGCTCTTCTCAGCCAATCCCAGCTCCCCCGCCTTCCCCCCATCTCCTCCAGCCATCCAGGCCTCTCTGAGATGGGGCATCGCCAATGTTCCTGCTGTTGCCTCAATTTCATTCCTTCCATACATCTCTCTTTTGCTCTCCGCATGGCTGTTACCTTCACAGAGCTGCCCTAACACGGTGCCATCACCCATAGGGGCCTTGCTCTCCGTGAGAAGTAGAGAAACAGTGAACTGCTATGCACTGGCTCACTGCCCCCATGCCCGCAATGAGCTCATGCCAGGGCCACAGCTGGGAGCCAGGAATTCACAGAAACAAACAAACGTCCTTGTGAGTGGTGTCATCTTTATGATCAGCTCTCTTCAGATCTTTAGCCATGGCCACAGGAAGTCTTCTGTGGTTCATAGACCAGGAAACTTTGTCTTCAATAAAGCAACATCAACGGGGCCAGCGCTGTGGTGCAGCGGGTAAACGCCCTGGCCTGCAGTGCCAGCATCCCATATGGGCACTGGTTCGAGACCTGGCTGCTCCACTTCCAATCCAGCTCTCTGCTATGACCTGGGAAAAGCAATGGAAGATGACCCAAGTGCTTGGGCCCCTGCACCCATGTGGGAGACCAGGAAGAAGCTCCTGGCTCCTGGTTCCTGGCTTAGGATCAATGTAGCTCTGGTCGTTGTGACCAATTGGGGAGTGAACCATCAGATGGAAGACCTCTCTCTCTCTCTCTCTACCCCCTCTCCTCTCTCTATGTAACTCTGACTTTCAAATAAATAAATAAATCTTTTTAAAAAATCATCCATTCAAAGGATGATGCACTGGGTTCCAGGCCTTTTATTTTTCAGATTTGTTTATTTATGTATTTGAAATTCAGAACAACTGAGAGAGAGAGAAATATTTTCCATCCACCTGCTTCACTGAAACCAGGAGCCTGGAACTCCATCCGGGTCTCCCATGTGGGTGGCAGGGACTCAAGTACTTGGGCCATCGTCTACTGCCTTCCCAGGCGCATTAGCAGGAAGCTGAATCAGAAGAGGAGCACCCAGGACTCGAACTAGCACTCCCATAGGAGATGCCAACATTGAAAGCAGCGGCTTAACCACAGCACCACAATGCCAACCACCTGACTTACTATTGGTGAGAACTAAAATCTGACTGTCCTTACTGGGACTCAGAGTTGTCCTAAAGTTGACCTTTCCACCCCCCTGCATCCCCACATACACACACACCAGGATCTAAAGATACTCTGTGAGCTGAAGACAGACTCCTCTAAGTAAACATTCAGGACCCCACCCCACAACAGGTCACATCTGGGCCACCTGCAGCCACCAAGTGCCTGCTCAGGAGGTGCACAGAACTCCAGCATTCTTCCATGCTGTGTGCTAGAAGTTTCCATACTCATCCCTGTGGACAAGCTCACCAGCAAATCCCCCATCGTAGAGGGCCTAACGATTGACACCATTCAGCAAATATCTACTACTACTGAGTCCCGACAGATGCTTCAACTTGCCTAAAAGGCAAAAGAGGACTGAAGGGAGACAAGCGCTTACGGTGTTCAGAGGAAGGAAGGTGATTTCTGCTTTCTACTTCCACAAGGCTCTGTCCTTGGCCAGACCCTGCCTGGGCTCCTCTGTGCCTTCCTGGGAACAAAGCCTCGCCCTTGACCTTCCAAGTTCATGCAGCTTTGCCAGGCCTGCACTGTCTAGTTCTTAGCAGGAACCCTGTTAAGTGACACTAGTGGTCATCACTCTTCTTCCATCTCGTTTTTCATTTGTTGGCGTTTAATTTGCCAATGTGGCACTTAGGCACACAAACGAATGACTGCCAAAAATACCAGGAACAATGTTTGCTATGGCTGAAAAAATCCTGCACAGAGCAGGTGCAGTGAGCCGTGCGCTGTCCAGGACAGCAGGGAACCAAATGCCAATTTTATCCCCCTTGAGAAAGCAGCAGAGCTACCATTGTTCAGCCTTGATTGCTTTTTTCAGGTAGCAAGAATGATCCTGCTGGAAGGAGGCATCTCACTGGCATTTCCTAGAAGGCAAGGGTAAAAATCCAGGCTTCTGTGGGTCCTGCTCCAGAGCCATGATCTGCAGAGCCAGAATCCTGTTGTGGAAATTCTGCTGGAGGCCAGCGTTGTGGCACAGCTGGCATAGCCACCACCTGTGTATGACACTGCCAACCCATATGAGTGCCAGTTTGTGTCCCGGCTGCTCCACTTCTGATCCAGCTCTCTGCTAATGCGCCTGAGAAAAGCAGTGGAAGAAGGCCCAAATATTTGGGCCCCTGCCACTCATTCACATGGGTGACGCTGATGAAGCTCCTGGCTCCTGGCTTCAGCCTGGCCCAGCCATGTCCACTATAGCCATCTGGGGACTGAACTAGCTATGGAAGGTCTCTCTCTCTCTTTCTCTCTCTCTTTCCCTCTCTCTCTCTGCCTTTCAAATAAATAAAAAAGAAATCTTTTTAAAAAGAAGAAAATGATTCCAATCAAAGTATATGAAGGTGCTTTTGGAGACACCTAATACCATGGCAATCTTCTGATTTTATTCTTTAGTCAATGGGAATAATCAATGATTATTAAGCTAACGAATGAGGTGCCTGGGCTTTGAGGGAAAGGGGAGAAATTGCTCTCACCTGGAGCACATGTAGGTAGGTGCTCCAGCTGGAGATACAGGTTGGGATGATTTGAAGTTCATGGGTGGGAAACTTCACCTTCAAAGTTTGATGTGAATGGTATTTGGAGGTGAGGCCTTTGGGAGGTGAGACCATGAGGGTGGGCACTCAGGATGGCGTCAGCAGCTTTGTAAGAAGAGGGAGAGAGACTGGGCCAGCAGCTTCCCTGTTTCACCACAGGACGTCCTGCCCGACGTGATGACGCAGCAAGAAGGCCCTCACCAGTCCCCACCCTCTGGACTTCCCAGCCTCTGGACCCATGGGCCAGACTTCCATTCATCCAAATTTATGCAGTTTCGGGTATTTTGTTACAGCAGCAGAAAGCGGGCTGAGCGCCAGGTCTTCCAGGCGCTCAGAAGGTGATCCGATCTTTCCTCGCTCTCCTGTCCAGGTAAGGCCCAGGTGGAACACGGTGTGGCTTAGCTGCCTTCTCCCGCTTCTCCCCGTGGGAGTGGGTCCTCTGTGCAGGGGGTCTCAGGTTGCAGGCAAGAGCCACCTGAGGCATCAGTGAGGCTGGGGCTATAGGCTTGGCCAGTGAAACACTGTCTGCAAATCTTACCTTAGTGACTCCGAGGGGGCCCTGTGAAACCCTAGCCCCTTTGCAGGTGGTAACACGGTTGAGCTGGGGAACCCATCTGGAAAGCCATGCCTAGACCAAGTGGGTTCAGGGTCCAAGGTGACCCAGGAGGTGGGATAGACCTTTGGTACAGCGGTTAAGATGCCACTCAGGACCCGCATCCCATATCAGAGTTCCAGTCCCAGCTCTGACTCCGTTCCAACTTCCTGTTAATGTGCACACTGGGAGACAGTGGTGAGGCTCAAGAGGATCCATCCCTTCCACCCACACGGGAGATCCAGACTGAATTTTTGGCTCCTGGCTTCGGTCTGGCCCAGCCCCAACCATTACAGGCATTTGGGGAGTGAATCAGTGGATGGGAGGTTTCCATCTTTCTGTTTGTCTCTAGGCGTGTCTCTCTTCCTTTCAAGAAATTAATTAATTAATTTCAGGGTTTTTTTTTTAAAAAATGCATGCTTATTTTGGTGCAAGAAAATTTTAAAATTCATGCATAGGTTTTTCTTGACAAAACACATTTCCAGGAAGTTTTTGAAGAGTCCTCATGCCATCCTCAAGGCCTCAGACAGAGACGAGCAAACCTGGGGAAAGGGAGTTTGTTGGGTCCCTAATTGTGGGGCCAACCCGAGGGCCATTAGCACAGGGGCTGGGCCATAATGTGTGAAGAGGAGGGATGATGCTATTGATTGACTTGTGTGCCAGCCAAAAAAAAAAAATGTGTTGAAGTTCTAACTCCCAGCGCCTCCAAATGTGGCTTTATCTTGAAAGACACTCTTTGCAGAAGGAATCAAGATAAAATAAAGCCATACCATCTGGAGGCAGGAAAATATCATAGATGTATAACCTATGCATAGATAGGGAGATAATAGGTAGGTATGCAGGTAGGTAGGTAGGTAGGTAGATAGATAGATAGATACCCACAACTACACACCCCTAAATATACAGGCATAGAGACCATAGAACTTTCATGCTAAGATTTGAGTTGTGAGTTGGCTAAACACAACAACACAAAGCTCACTGGTTTGTATAAAATAAATGGCTCTCAGCTTTGCCCTACTTCCTCTTGTAGTGCAAATCGAGTTTCTGGAAGACAAAGCAAGATAAGGGTAGCAGCTCAGGAGGAGGGTTAGAGATTTGTATCAATGTTTGTGGGAAAGGCTTTTAAGATTTTTCCTTTGCCCTGATATGTAGTTGCTTTTGGGGGGTCCCTGAGTCCTCTGAGAGCCCTCAGTGGAGGCTGTGGTCTAAACGTCTATTGACCAGAGGACGTTGAGGGCTGTGGCAGGAAGGGCCAGGTCTGAGAAAGTGTAAACAGAGGGGTGGGGGAGGTAGGAACCTGAAGCCGGAGTAGCACAGGACTGAAGGTTGAGTGCAGGCAGGCTTGGGGTGGTAAAATCGGGAGAAAGGAGCAAGTTACTGAAGGAGCCATTAGGGGTGGAAGGACTGGTGCTAAGCCATCAGCATTCTTGCGAGGTGGTGAGGAATTTAATCAGAATTTAAGGACATCAAGAATGGACAGAAGTGGACTTAGCAAGATTCTTGCAAGCGATGGATGATGCAGGCTGACAAGGGCAAGATGTGCACGGAAGCCCAAGGTCAAGGTCTACACGGGACAATGACTCGGAAGCGTCTTGCTTACGATAGGGCAAGGAGAGATGCTTTGTCGCTGTAACAACATCACAAACATGGATGGTTTAAGAGAAATATATTTTCTCATCATTTTGGGTGCCGGAAGTATGAAGCCAAAGTGTAGCACAGCCACATTCTTTCCAAGGGCCTGGGAGGCACCCACTCCTTGTCTCTCGCAGCCTCTCTGGATACCAGCATTCCTTGGCTTGTGACCACATCACTGCAATTTCTGCCTGAGTCTGCACTCCACCTCCTGCTCCCTGTGTGGTACTGAATCTCCCTCAGCCGCTCCCATGTAGACCCTGGCCATAGTCTTACCCATAAATGTGGCAGAGCCAGGGACCAACAGGATAACCCAGAGCAACCTTCCATTTCAGAACCCTTCATGTAATCATGCCTGGAAAAACTGGTGTTTCCACACAACATACATTCACAGGCCTCAGGGATTTCTTATGAAGGGGATTTTTTTTGGTTCTTTTTCATTATTTTTTACATCGGCATATAATGTAATAGTACATATTTATGGGACAGATACAGTATGACATTGCAATATATATGCACTACGACATAAAATGATCAAATCAGATAATGGGTATATCCATCACCTAGGATAGTCATCGTTTCATTGTACTGAGAACGTTCAAAATTCTATTAGCTGCTTTGAAGTAATCGATTGTCGCCCACCATAATTACCCTACCATCTATGGAACACGAGAAGTGATATTCTCCATCCCAACCTTACCCTTGTGCCATTAAGCATGCTCTCTCCAATCTCTACCTCCTCTCCCCCCATCCCTTTCCCATGGTATGGTAACCATTATTCCATTCTCTGCTTCTTGGAGATCCCTTCACGTCCTGTTTCTCCTAAACCAACTCCTACAACCAAGATGGACACACCATGCAGAGTTTTGTCCCAAATGCTTCACTAGAATTTGGATTCCAACAAGGTCCCTCAAGCCTACCTCCTAGTCCTTTCCAATTTAACAGAGATGGATCTGCCGTTGATGAGTCGCGTTGGGAGCTGAGTGGACCAGCATGGGAGGCTCTGAGTGTATTCTTGCAAACATCCCCCTGTCTGTGCTGAGTGTGGTTCAGTGCCTTTGCGCCTCATCGCTCCCATTCTTGTAGCTCTGTTTGTATAAGGCTACAAATTCCGTCAACAGCATCCCAGATTGCTTGCTAAGTATCTAACGCTGTTAAAACCATTGTTTTGAAAAAGCTCCTTTAAAACATGACATTTATTAGCCGTTATATTAAGATAAACTCTAAAGTTATCCCCAATATAGACGTTACCCTTTGATTTAAATTCCAACTTAAGTAAACCAGGCAAGGAACATTAAGAGCAGAATGGTTTTTAGGACCAACTGGGTACTGCTGGAATGTGTGGCGTGCTAAACACCAGCACAGCATATGCGAGAGAGTCTTGGTTAATCACATTTGGGGCCCAATTAAACCTTCCCGACTTGCTCTGGTTTCTACCTGGGCCCCAGTGAAGGGAGCCCAGCAGGACATTGCTGGAGGCACAAGGAAACCTGGGCTCTGGTTGATGAGGACCGGTATGCTGCTCATTAAATGGGCTCTTTGCAGATTCTGAAGAACAAGTGAGAATGGAGCCAGGGCAACGCTGATGCTGGGAGGAGACTGAGACCCTCAAAGCGAATCTGCCCCCTGCTCTGCCCTCCTGTGAACCGGAACTTCCGCTTGCATTTGCTCGGGTACTTCAGAAAGTGTGTGGAAGAAAGGACTTGACAGATAAGTTTATGTTGGTGCAAGAAAAACAAACAAAAACACTTTGCTCTCCATGCAGAGTTTGTTCTCATAAATACGCATTTTGCCCGAGCTTTCTGAAAACAACTCCTCTGTGTGGATTTCAATTGTTTTTTTGCACCAAAAAGAACTTTTATCCCATTTTCTGCAAACTTTTGGAAGGATTTATCCTACCTGTGGACAATGACAAAGAGATTCATATCTGCAGGCTCAGGACAGGAATGGCTCGAGCCCTTTTTTGACAAGCACACCATCCTTCCGTGACCTTGCTAAAGTCAAGTGCTTCCATATCACAGACACCTGCTGCTCCATGGCACCTGTACTATTTCATTGCAGGAAAGAATCCCCTTGATCAACCTCATGTACTCGAAGGTCTTTTAGCTATTGAAATGGTAATGAGGGGAGCCAGCGATGTGGCATAGGGGGTAAAGCTGCATCCCGTATAGGCTCCGGTTCAAGTCCTGGCTGCTCCACTTCCCATCCAGCTCTCTGCTGTGGCCTGGGAAAGCAGTAGAAGATGGCCCAAGTCCTTGGGTCCCTGCATCTGCGTGGGAGACCCAGAAGAAGCTCCTGGCTCCTGGCTTCAGATCAGCGCAGCTCCGGCTGTTGCAGCCAACTGGGGAGTGAACCAGCAGATGGAAGACCTCTCTCTCTCTCTCTCTCTCTCTCTCTCTCTCTGCCTCTCCTTCTCTCTCTCTCTGTAATTCCACCTTTCAAATAAATAAATAAATAAATCTTTAAAAAATGATGGTGAGACGTGTCTGACATTCTGACAGTATATCAGAGAATACGAGAGGGTAAGCCCCTCATTTCCCTCCTTGCACCCCAAACCCACACTGTGCTCTCTCCTGTGACTCCTCACCCACCCTGACCTGGCAAAGCCCTCATCTAGAGCAGGATCAGAGGTTTGCAGAGCAGATGGCAGAAGGCCCAGGAGGAGCCAGCAGGAGCAGTCAGGCAGCGGTGCCCCCGAGGCTGAGACCCAGCTCTGCAAGCTTCCCACTGACTGGGAGCGGACTCACTCCCCAGGGCTCCAAGAGGATTCAGTAGCCATCGCAGGCTGCCCTAACAAAAAGTACACAGACCGCTGCTTGGAAACACACACACTTAATTTTTTTTTTAAGAATTACTTTATTTATTTGAAAGACAGAGTTACAGAGAGAGGTAGAGACAGAGAGAGAGGTCTTCCATTTGCTGGTTCACTCCCACAATGGCCAGAGCTGTGCAGATCCGAAGCCAAGAGCCAGGAGCTTCTTCTGGATCTCCCATGTGTGTACAGGGGCCCAAGGATTGGGACCATCTTCTGCTTTCCCAGGCCATAGCAGAGGCCTGGATCAGAAATGGAGCAGCCAGAGACTCGAACCAGCACCCATATGGGATGCCGGCGCTTCAGGCCAGGGCTTTAGCCCACGGCACCACAGCACTGGCCCCACACACTTAATTTTTTTTAATATTTTATTTATTTTATTTGAGGGTTTAGAGTTAGAAAGAGAGAGAATCTTCCATCTGCTGCTTTCATCACTCCCCAAATGGCTGTGATGGCCAGAGCTGTGCCAATCCAAAGCCAGGAGCTTGGAGCTTCCTCCAGGTCTCCCATGTGGGTGCAGTACTTGGGCCATCTTCCACTGCTTTCCCAGGCCACAGCAGAGAGCTGGATCAGAAGTGGAGCAGCCAGGACTCGAACTGGCACCCTTATGGGATGGCGGCATGGCAGGTGGCAGCTTTACCTGCTACGCTACTGCACCTTTCCCCAAGTTCTGTTTCTTTATGTTTTACAATCCTTGTAGCACCTTGTGCCTCAGATTGTGAAATCTGAACAAGTCAAAGCATTCCCACTTTAAGCAATTTAGACCATTTCCGCTTGAATATGTCTTCTAGAGATCAGAACATCGGCTGAAGCCAGTTAATGCTCTCAAACCCTTAGGAACCCACTCTGGGAAGCCATGTGTGCAGCTGAGTCCACGTATGTTGACACCAAGTACACACCTGGGAATTCCCTGGTGCAGGTTCACGCAGATGACACCTTTAACAAAAGATGGGTGATTCAAACACCACGCTAGTCTACAGTGTTCAAGCTCAAATGTTACCGGAACAGTTGGTCTGAACTTTATAGATCAATGAAAGATTTGGGGTTTGCCTGCAGCAGGTCTAACTCTCTGCTTCCCCCTCCCCCCATCTGCCGGGAGTGCTTCCCCCCATCACGGCTGCTAGGCTCCAGGCACAAGCCAGCCAGTGTGGCCATCTTCTGCTGCTTTCCCAGGCACGATAAGAAGTGGAGCAGATGAGCCTCAAACCAGTGCCCATATGCAATGCTGGCACTGCAGGTGGTGGCTATACCATGGCACCCCACATCACAGGGGATGAGCTGGGGACTGGGATGGGGAGAGCGGTCTCTGGAATACTTCTTGGAACTCCCAGCTAGCCCAACCAACCCCAGCAAAGCCCCTTGCCTGTGCATCAGACCCTGGGGTTGTCACTTGGGGTCCCTCTACGTAAGAGAGGAGGTATCACCTGTGCTCCCCAAGATCCACCCAGGTCCTCCCCCACTGCAGTGTTGCCTCTTCAATGGGCTCTCAGGTGTTCGGATGTGTTTATTAATTAGTCGTCATTATTGACTTGACATCTTGCTGTCATTTAGATAAACTTGGTGAAATTAATGAGGCCTCTAAATAGGATACGGGCTTCTCATGCTAATGACTTTTGGTTTTTGGTGAACACGTTCCTTGTTAATATAAATAGCAATATCCATCATGCCCAGAATCAATATTTGTGTGGGAGGCAAGCGCTGGATCCCAGGAGAAAGGAGACACAACGGTGACGGGGGTTGGGAGAAGTCCCCAGACTGGCCTGGGCAGAAGTTGGAGTTGCCCGAGCAAGGGGTTCAGGGTGAGGGTTGTTGCTGATGGGTTACGGAAGAGCAGGGAGATTCCCCAAGTGGAGACAGGGAGGCCGTGCAAGAGCTCCATGGGGTAGGCATCCTGGCTCTCCTGGGACCTCCTAAGATCCAACACTAATGCCAAGTGCAGAGGCAATGAGGTTTCTCTCACGCCTTTCAGCCCCAGCCACACCCACCAGTCCCCAAGCCCCCACTGGTCTGGCTGTACGGTAAGTCCTCTCAGTCAATGCCTTCTCTCAACGCTTTTTCCCTTGCTTGGCTTACATCTTGCAATTTAAAAAAATGATTTATTTGTTTATTTGAAAGGTAGAGAGAGAGAGAGAGAGAGAATGATCTTTAGTTCTCTGATTCACTTCTCAAATGGTTACAACAACCAGGGCTGGGCCAGGTTGAAGCCAGGAGCCAGGAACTCCATCCAGGTCTCCCATATGGGTGGCAGGGACCCAGATACTTTGGCCAAAATCCACTTCCATCCCAGGAGCATTAACAGTGAGCTGGATTGGAAGTAGAGTAACCAGCACTGCCATACAGGGTGCTGGCAACTTAACCCGCTGTGCCGCTCTGTGGACTCCCCTGAACTTTGAACTTCAACTTACATTCCCACCACGCCCACAACTTCCCACCCACATCCAGATTCAGCTCTCTGCTAGGCTTTGGGGGTGGTTTGTCCCCCTGGAGTTTCCTGCGGTGGAAGCTTGGTCCCCAGTGTGCCAGCGTTGAGACGGTGGGATGCTTAAGAGGTGGAACTTAATGGAACATAATTAGCTTGTTTGACCAGCACCCTCATGAGCGGACGAATGATGTTGTTTGGAGTGGATTGGGTCTCTCCTAGGAGGAGATCTGCTCCTGTGAAAGTGAGATGTTACAAAAAGAGCAAGCCTGACCCCTCCCCACTTTTCTGCTGTGAGTGTTACCACGTGATCCCTTCTGCACGTGACACGTTCATTTCCACTTCTGCACCTCGTTGTGATCAGCCAGGAGCTTCTGTCTGGGTACTGGTTTCAGGCTCTTTATTTTTTGCAGACATCAGCATCGTGAGTCAAGTAAATCTCTTCTAAAGCCCCTAGCCTGGGGGTTTTTATGATAGCCACACACTAAGACTTCCTCCAATCCAGTCTCCAAGGACCAGAGGAGAAAATCTCTTCTCTGCTAAAATAACTTTCTAGTGATGCCCTCTCGCTGGAGTGCAGTCTTAAGTGCTTTCTACAATAGACGCTCTTTTCCTGGAGGTCAAGTTCTCCAAATCAGAGCTCTCATCTGCCTCACAGGTGCAAATCACTCTGAGGACATTCTGCTCGCCCCCCCCCACACACACACACACCTGAGCTAAGCAGCTCCTACACAGCCTCCACCCTTCAAATCCTACTTCCTCCCTTAGCAGCTGGCAGGACTGCCAGCCTTCCCGCGTTGATGGTTTTTATGACGCTTATTATAATGTTTTCGCTATGTGTCTTATTCTCCAGACCATGAACCTCCCAAGGGCGTGACATTCGTCACATCCATCTCGAGCTCCACAAAGCTCACTGGCCCATAAATATCTGATGAGCAAACAAATGAGCGCCCAAGTCCTCGTGGGAGAAAGGATCATAGGAAAGACTGGGGAGTCAGCAGACTGAGCAGAGTCCCCGCAACAAGTGCACAGCTGGTGAACAGGGCGCCTGGTGCTGCCTGCAGGGTCTTGTGAGTGGTTGCCTTGTTGGTCGGTGGACTATGTGGAGACTGAGGTTTAGAGGGTCCGGGTTGTAGCATAGCAAGTGAAGCCAATGCCTGTATGGACACCAGTTCATGCCCCAGCTGCTCCACTTCCAATCCAGCTCCCTGTTAGTGGTCTGGGAAAATGGTCCAAGTGCTTGGGCTCCTGCCACCCCCGTGGGAGACCTGGAAGAAGCTCCTGGCTCCAAACTTCAGCCTGACTCAGCCCTGGCCATGGTGGTCATCTGAGGTGGGGGTGAATCAACACACAAAGGAAGGGAATCAAAAAAGCGTGAGATGAAGCAAATGTGAACTTTCTCCAGAAGACTCATTTCAGTAGATCCCTAAGGGCAAGAAACAGCTTGCTGGTCAGGGAGCAGGAGAAAGTTTCCCTTCAGCCTTCCAGAAAGAACAGCGTCCTTTCATGCCCTTAGAACTGTTGGGTGTCTTGTTGAGAAGTGCTGAGAAAACCCTGGGTCCACGGGCTGTGACGTCTCCTTGGGCATTTCTGGCTCTTTCCCAGGCGCACTCAGGGTGCATTCAAGGCACTAGCAGGTGCCTCCAGGATGCTCAGGGTGTGGAGAGGTGGGGAGGGGTCACCTCCCAGATCTGAGCATGCTGAGCAAGGTCACCATGCCCTGGCACTCCCCAGAGATTTGCCTGTCCTGGTGACTGTGGGGCGTGACTCCCTCACACCCAACTGGAGGGTACCTGAGCCCACCACACGGCAAGTTCTGTGCCGAAGACTAAAGCCCAGGAAGTCCTCGCTGCTCTGAACCACCTCCCAAGTGCATGAGTTCCCCTTGGCTGGAATCTGGGGAGTTACAATATGGAAATAGACCCAAGGGCTATGGTGCCAGCCTGGAATTTTTTTCTCAGGACTCTTGGAAGTCTCTGTCTTCTTGACAAAAGGATTCCTTAGCCTACAAAGGGAGGATGGGGGCCAGCGCTGTGGCAGGTAGAGCCTCTACCTGCGGTGCCAGCATCCCACATGGGCACTGGTTCGAGACCCGGCTGCTCCACTTCCCATCCAGCTCTCTGCTATGGCCTGGGAAAGCAGTGGAAGACGGCCCAAGGCCTTGGGCCCCTGCACCCACATGGGAGACTGCGAAGAAGCTCTTGGCTCCTGGCTTCTGATAGGTGCAGCTCTGGCTGTTGCAGTCATCTGGGGAGTGAACCGGCAGATGGAAGACCTCTCTCTCTCTCTCTGCCTCTGCCTCTCTGTAACTCTGCCTTTCAAATAAATAAATAAATATTTTATAAAAGGGGGAGGGGGCGATGATATATGTGAACCAAGTTCTATCAGAGTTGAAAAGCCAAAACCCCTCCACTGAGTAGACATAGCCCACTGTGTCAGGAGGTTGAAAGCTCCCAAGGAAAAAAAATGGCATTACTATTCAAAGATGTCACATTATTTTTTCAAGTTTCACCATTGATACTACATCAAGCCATGAAGTGCAACCATGCTAATTGGCAAGAGGCAGACGACAGACAACACTGGGGCAAATGTTCACTTCTTACTCCAATTAATTACAAAAAGAGATTTTTTTAATAAAAGAATGAACTCCCACATTCACCATTATAAGTTCTAAGGACCTAGATTGCCAAGCATCTTTCCTGCACCTAATGATATCACAGCTCCATCTTCCACAGACCTGGTGTGAAATAAATTAAAATATTTTGTATGCATTAGCATCCCAAGATGTAGTTGTTCAAGTGTGATGTGATGTTTGAATTCCCTTAGGTACACCTTCAGGATCATGTTTAACGTCTAATGCAAATCCTCCAACTGAAATAAACACTGTGAGTTAGAATTCTTCAGTGGTTTCCCTGTCTCGGGTTTTGGTCACTAATTTTTCTTGGACCTGGTATCCGTTAGCTGTAGTGAGCAGTTTAGCCATTGCCCTCATCTCTACCAGAGTTTAACCCAAGGAATCACAACCATGAGCAAGCAATCTGTTCAGGAAAGTGTTCTGTGATAGCCCAAGTACAAGGTAAAGCTGACCGTGAGCCATGGCTGAAATGTGAGACCAAAATGGGGCCATTCTCTTGCTGTAGGTCTCAGCTTGGATTCTCCCATGGGGAGAATTAGCAGCAGTGAGGGGAGGGGCTGAGGACCATGAAACAAGGAGGAGAAGCACACGTTGGTTGCATGATTGGGTTCACTGCTCGGTGTGTCTGGACCCCTCAGAATGTTCCACCCAAGATCAATCATCAGTTCTCAAACCCACTGGCTGAGTGTCGCCTCCACCTCCGGGCTGGGTACACATGCTTGTTGAGTCTACTCCTACCAGCATCGGGGCTCTCAGAGAATCACATCTCTCCCTCTCCTTCTCCGTCTCCCTCTCCCTCTCCCCTCTATCTCTGCTTCTATCTATACCTCTCTCTGTGTCTCTCCCTCTATCTCTATCTCCATATCTACCTCTATCTCTACCTCTACATCTATCTCTCTTTTTTTGGGGGGGGGCAGGCAGAGTGGACAGTGAGAGAGAGAGAGAGAGAGAGAGAGAGAGAGAGAGAGAGAAAGGTCTTCCTTTTGCCGTTGGTTCACCCTCCAATGGCCGCTGGGCATGCTGCGGCGGGTGTACTGCGCTGATCCGAAGGCAGGAGCCAGGTGCTTCTCCTGGTCTCCCATGGGGTGCAGGGCCCAAGCACTTGGGCCATCCTCCACTGCACTCTCTGGCCACAGCAGAGAGCTGGCCTGGAAGAGGGCAACCGGGACAGAATCTGGCTCCCTGACTGGGACTAGAACCCGGTGTACCAGCACCGCAAGGTGGAGGATTAGCCTGTTGAGCTGTGGCGCTGGCCACATCTATCTCTACCTCTACCTCTATTTCTATCTCCAGCTTTCAACTAAATAAATAAATCTTTTAAAAGATAAACATGAATAAAACTGTGAGCTCCAAGCTCACCTTTCCCATCATGATGCAGGGACTCAAATGCCCTCCAGGTGGGTAGCTCTGCCATCTTCAGCGTGGGTCAACCTGTTCACCTGCAGGAAGGAGGGAGGCAGACAGGATCCTGCATGCAAAGATCCTATGAGTCAGAAATGAAAATGTACTTCTGTCCACTCTCCATCAGCTGAGTTCAGTTACTTGGTCACAGCAGACTGCAAGGCCGGCTGGGAGATGGGCTGCAGTTACGTATCAAAGAGGAAGCAGCGGTGTGATTGATAGACAGAAAGCCGATCTCTCCCATAACTTCCCTGCATTGGTGAAGACCTAGCCCTAAGGATAAGCACATCTCCCCAGGCAGATCCCTGGAGCCTCCTCCCCGAACCAGGGCAGGTGCAAGAGGAAGTGAGAGAAGTTTAAAGAGTCCATGCCAATCATCTTTCCACACTGGGGACGGGGTTAGTGGAAGTCCCTTACATACCACTTTTTTTTTTAATTAAAGTGATAGTTCAAACCTTGAGTTTGAATTCTAAGTCTTCCATTTCATTTTCTTTTAAGATTGAGTAATTTATTTGAAAGGCAAAGTGACAGGCGGTGGGGGGAGATTTTCCACCCACTGGTTCACTTTCCAAATGGCAGCAACAGCCCAAGCTGCACCGATCCTAAGCCAGGAGTTTCTTCCAGGTCTCCCATGTAGGTGTAGGGGCCCATGGACTTGGGCCATCTTCTACTGCTTTCACAGGCCACAGCCGAGAGCTGGATTGGAAGTGGAGCAGCTGGGACTAGAACTGGCGCCCATGTGGGATGCCGACGCTGCAGGGGCTTTAACCTACTATGCCACAGCGCTGGCCCGAGATTGCTTTTCGTAAGCATCTTTTTGCTTGCTAAGGAACCAGCGATGGGCTCTAGAGGGTGGCCTCTGTGGTCTGAATGAGTGTGTGTGTGTCCGCCTTCCCCCACCCAAATCCACAGGCTGAAACCATAACATCAGAGGTGACTGGGGGGCTAACTCTGGGGGCTGATGAGGGTGTGTGGAGATGATCAGAACTTTAGAAAAATAAGTCAGAGAGGACTCCATCTTCCTTTCTGCTCTGGGAATTACAGTGAAAAGACAGTTAAACAAGCAGGGAGCAGACACTAAACCTACCAGCGCTTTGAACTTGCACTTCCCAGCCTCCAGAACTGCGAAATTCGTTACTAATATTGATAAGCCCACTCGTCTACGGTCCTTTGCTGTAACGGCTCAGATGGGTGAACACAGGAACTAAAGAACTAGTTCCTGTCTTTTGGAATATCCATTCCATGATTCAGGATCTGGTGCTACTCAGACACATCTTGATCTTTCTCTGGGATGTATTTACTATTTATTTGAAAGGCGGAGCAGCAGAGAGAAAGAGAGACAGAGAGAGATCGGGACCTTTTATCTGCTATCTGTCTCCCTAAATGGCCTCGGCAGACAGATCTGGGCCAGGCTGAAGCCAGGAGCCTGGAACTCCATCCAGGCATCCCGCATGGATGTCAGAGGCCCAAGTACTTCCTAGGATGCCACAACAGCAAGCCATTATCAGAAGCAAAAAACCAAGACTTGAACTGGCGCTCCAAGACGGGATTCCAGCATCGTAAGCAAAGCCTTAACCCTCTGTGCCACAGTGCTGGCCCCGTCTCCTGGTCCTTGCATCTGCCTTTATCCAAATACAGAGTTTAGGGAATCTGCTTTGCTGGGTGATCTTGGCTATGATCATGGGTGAGCGGTTCCCATCGAGAGCTCCTCAGAGTGTAATCTGGAATCTCGTGCAGAACTTACAGATACACAGACCATGATCCAGTGGATCATCTGTAGGGCAATGGTGAGAGTCTGCTTTGCTAGCTTGTACCCAGTGATACAGTTGGCAAGACTCCCAACACATCTGAGCTGAAATAGTTACATCCTAGGGGTTGTAGCTATTTAAGCCACCACCTGTGATGGCAGCATCCAATATGGGCACCGGTTCGAGTCCCTACTGCTCCACTTCCAATCCAGCTCTCCAGTAATAGCCTGAGAAAGCAGCAGAAGATGGCAGAAGTACTTGGCCCCCCACACCCACATGGGAGATCCAGAGAGAACTCCCGGCTCTGGCTTCAGACTCGGCCGTTGAGCCCACTTGGGGAGTAAACCAGCAGATGGAAGATTTTCTCTCTCTCTCTCTCCTTCTCTCTGTAACTCTGCCTTTTAAATAAATAAATAAATCTTTAAAAAAAACAAAAAACTAGGTCATCCTATTTGGAGTCTGAGCAAAGCGTCACTGCCTAATCTCTCAGCCACACCCTCTCTGTGCACGGCTTTGTGATCTTGGAGCAGGATCCTTTAAGGGCTCCTCCCTTCACACAGCAGAACATGGTGTTCTGAGCTTCCTTGGAAGGCGGCCATGGGAGGCACTCAGCCCCCATCTGGGTTCTGGGCCTCCATTATTACCACGTGGTGCGGGATCCTGGAGACTGACATGGGCATGTTCCAACCATGCAGGTCACGATCTCTTCCCACTGGTGGCTGCTCCCAAAGAGCCATGGCCCACACACTGCCGAGGAGGACAGCAGCTTCTGCCTGCGCCCTCCGGCAGGTTCCTTTGCCATCTGCCGGCGGCCTGTTCCCGTGGCATCCAGGTTCATGTCCACGGTGGGACCGTTAGCCATGCCGGGTTGAGAACTCTGTCTTGGCTCTGAGCTCTTTTCACTTCACCCTTTATCATCCTACAAGTACCTGTTTCTGCTTGATCCTTCCAGAATCCTCCTTACCCCCTTCCGTAGTCAACCATATTTCAGGAGTTAATGGCTCTCTAGGCTGCATTTTTCCTGTTCCAATGACAGGTGCACTTTCTGCTGTCTCCTGATTTGACCTCTTCTGCTGCAGAGTCGGCATGAAACAGGGGCTTTCTCCACACTGCTCAGCAGGGGATTCCTTCTGTAACAGCAGGGAGTCTTCCCCAGAAGCCACCCATGGGAAGTCATGGCCGCATCTGTCAGTCCAAGTCCAGTTCCAGGTGAGCTTTGTGCACACAGCAGATTCTGTAAACAGAGTAGCCCTCTCTTAACCTTGGGTGGTGCATTCCAGGACCCCCAGAAGATGCCTGAACCCAAGGACGTTTGCACCAAATCCTGTATAGACACTATGTTTTCTTCTATACAGATCCACACAAATCTCACGCCTTTTTCCATCTTAACCAAAAACATATCACGCACCGTGGTCATCATATTTAGCAGTCCGAGGTGTGACAGCAAAACGAGCATGGATTTTGTTTTCACTCCTCACAGTTTCATGGAGTGAAGATCGGTTCTTACTGTAGATCTTGCAGCCTCAGCCTACGATTTTTTTTTCTTTACTTATTAAATTGAGAAATTTGACCTTTTCCCTCAACGGAAGCACTTTATAGCATCTCTTGGGCTTATCTGAATTCCCAGCATTGTTACCCTTGTGTTTGGAGGTCGTTACCAAGAAAGATAAGGGGGACTTAAACACAAGCTCTGTGACACAGAGACAGTCGATCTGATAACGAAGTCAGTAAGTGACAAGTAGCTAGCGCATTAGGTGTGGACACGCTAGACAAAGGGACCATTCATATCCCAGGTGAGACAAGAGCAGGGTGGTATAGGATCTCATCTCATCTCATAAGCTCTCAGGGACAGACGGGTGGCTCAGCAGCTGAAACCGATGCCTGCAAGACCAGCATTGCATATGAGCGCCAGTTAGAGTCTCGGCTGCTCCACTTCCGGTCTACCTCCCTGCTAACGCACCTGGGGAAGCAGCGGAGGATGCAACCTAACACAGCATCTTCAGAGTGGTTTCAACCACAGAAACAGAGTGTCTCACCGTTCTGGCAGAGGGAAGCCTGGGACACAGGGATGGGTAGGGCCGTGCCCTCCCTCCTGGTGCCTGGGCACGCTCTGTCCTGGTGATCTCAGCCATGCCTTGGGCTCCTGGCCCCTCCACCACTCCAGTCTTCCCACACGGTTCTCCCTGTGTGTGTGGAGCTGCCATTTGTTGGGACCCCAGATGCCTCACGCCTGGAGGAACTCAGAAGAGAAAGAAGGCATTGCATGCATCCTGGAGGGCTTTGTGATGTATATTCAGAGAGAAAAAACACAGGGAAACATAAGCTCTGGGCTGAGCGGTGGGCACAGCCTTCAGTTCATTCTCACAGTTCCATCACGAGGATGCGTTGTGCCCAAGTGCTACAGATAAGAAAACTGAGGGTCAGGAAGCCGAGTGGTTTGCCCAGGTGCACAGGGTCGCAGGGAGCACCAGGATTTAGCCCCGCAGTGTTTAGATCTGAGCCCAGTCCCCTCTCCTTCCCGTCCCAGTGCTGTTCACTCGATGCCAAGTAGGCAACCAGCAGTCGGGTCCTTTGGTTGGTCCTTGGCTTTGATCATTGACAGTCAGGAAAAGTATTAGAGTTTGGATTATCTCCACTCTGGCTTCTAGGCCACCAGATCCTCCAGAAATGAGAAGTCAAGAGATGGCCACAACAAAATACAACAGAAATGTATTGGCTCGTTGTTTTATTTTATTTTTTAAAAGATTTATTTATTAACCTGAAAGGCAGAGCCACAGAGAGGCAGAGGCAGAGGCAGAGAGAGAGAGAGAGAGAGAGAGAGAGAGAGAGAAGAGAGGTCCTCTATCTGCTGGTTCATTCCCCAACTGGCCACAATGGCCAGAGCTGAGCCGATCCGAAGCCAGGAGTCAGGAGCTTCTTCCAGGTCTCTCACATGGGTGCAGGGGCCCAAGGACTTGGGCCATCTTTCACTGCTTTCCCAGGCCATAGCAGAGAGCTGGATTGGAAGTAGAGCAGCCGGGACTCGAACCGGCACCCATATGGGATGCCAGCACTGCAGGCAGCGGCTTTACCTGCTTTGCTATAGTGCCAGCCCCTGACTCATTGTTTTAGAGGCTACAAGGCTGACAGCAAGGTGTCAACAGGGTTAGTGCTCCCCGAGGGCCATGAAAAGGAGTCTAGTCTGAGCCTCTCTCCCAGCTGCTCCTGGTTAACTACAGCTGGCGTTCCTTGGCAAGGCAGATGCATTGCACCAGTCTGCACCATTGCGTCTGCCTCGTGTTCTCCTGCTTGTGTCTCTATCTGTGTATCTATATTCCCCTTTTTATAGCAACCCCAGTCATATTGGGTTACAACGTGCCCTGGGGATCTTGTCTGGACTTGGTTACCCCTATGACGACCCCGTCTCTGCATCAGGTCACATTCTGTGTGTGGACATGGGGGAAGTAGGGAGGAGGGATTCTCTACTTTATTCAGACACTCACCAGCAAATTCTTCTGGGAAAGTCAAGGGCATGGTGTCTGCCTTGAAGCCCCCAGGGCTCAGGCCTGGAATGAACCAGGCAGGGGCGACCCAGTACATGTCTTGGATTCCAGGCACAGCCTGTACCTTCCTGATTCTTGGAGATCTGAAAGGCAGGACCTCCCTGGCTTCCCAGGAGTATGGAAACTGGTGAACTTACTGACCCACATCCCACTTGGGGTGGAAGTCTCCCCCGTGTCTGAATGCAACCGTAGAGACCAAGCCCCGTTTCCAAAGACAATGTACATTCCCTGTTCTATTTCCTCCTGGGTTGTACATTAGACAGAGCAATTAGATAGCTAGAGTTATTTCCTTTGCCATTAATCTTTTATAAACTGTGAAATTTACAAACCTCCCCATGACCAACCTGTGAAATCTGCCATCTCTCGCTGCCCTTGATAGAGAGTTTGGGCTGGGAGATACTCTGCTGATAACATTCGAGCAATTTGGATGAATGTTTCTCTCCTTCTCGTTACAAGAATGCTAATCTTCTGACATCTTCCTCTCTCTGCAATCATTAAAAGACTCCAAGCCCTGCACACGGTGGCGGAGATGAAATTCAGCCGAGTGTTTGCCGACAGGACAGTGATCTGCTCACAAGGAATTATCTGATGATGTGGTATTAAAGAATTAGGTCAAATAATCTGGATAAACCTGGAGGATTAAGGGATCTGTGGTTGTCTCACTGACCAATATTTTTAAAAATCTAGTTAAACTCCAGCACACACAGTGCCCTCATTGTCCGGTCATTCCGTAAGTCGTAATGTGCGCCAACTAAGTGTTAGATCTTCCAAGCACTCCAGAAGCTTTGCTCTGCCTTTGCAGAGGAGGAAGAAAGGTGGGAGACAAATCATTCCACGACCAAAATGCAATGGGATACGTAGCCAGGGTGAGTTTTACAAACAAGCTGAGTTCTGAGCTCATCTTGAAGGGTGACGAAGGGTGTGCTGGGTGCAACGTGGCTTGAGCGTGGGAAGAATTCCAGAGAAAGTAAATACTATTGCACAGGAGAAGAGCATGGTGTACTTCAAGAAGATTTATCTCCCCAGCACAGAACATGCACAGGAGATGTTTCTTGATTTGCATGCCAAGCCACAGGGTTGGTCTCACTACAAGGCCAGTCGCTTGGCACCATGTTTCATGAACACAAAACCCCTCCGGCTACTTCAAGGGGTCAGGGAAAGAAGGGAAGAGAGGGACCACAGGCGGAGCTCTGAATTCCTCACTTCTGCTTCCATCAAAGCAGCTTGGCTCAAATAAAGACAGTGGGCAGTGATTGTGAGCATGGTGGGAAAGACGTGGCGTAGCTTCTGGAAACATCAAGGAAATGGATGAATGAGGCAAAGGGCTCCCAAAAGGAACAGAACTAGTGGGAGATAGACCGAGCTCTATAAAGAGATGGACTGGAGGAAATTGGTTCACATGATGACAGAAGCTGAGAATTGCCAAGACCCATACTCAGCCAGCTGGGGGCCCTGGGCAGACGGATGATGGTGGCAGGCTCAAGACTCATGAGCTGCTGTTTGAGCTGAGTGCGAAGACGGATGCCCCAGCTCCAACAGTCAGGCACCAGTCTCACCCTCTGATGCATGGGAAGGTCGGCCCTTTGTATTTTATTCCAGACTCCAGACTGGCTGGAGGAGAGGCATGAGCCACCCGTTCTGCAGAGGGCAATCTATTGAGCAGTCAACTGGCCCAAACATTAATCTCATCTGAAAACAGCCTCCAAGATTCACCTAGAAGAATGTTTGACCAAATCTCTAGACAAACAGACACATAAAATGAATCACCGCAGTGGAATTAGCCGAGCTTGGGCTCACCAAGGAGGCTGTGAGGAAGGAGCAACCGAGGTAAGCTGAGGTTCAGTCTGAGATTTGCAGATCAGGAACTGTGTGGGTGTGTGGATGCTTTAGGGAAGACAAGTATCCTGGGTATCTGAACCAGTAACGGCCAAGTCGTGGATTCCCATCTGATGGCTCCTGTCTATCCTTTCTGGTCCTTATGCAAGTTAGATGGAAGCCTGGGCGTTGCCTTTTCTCTTTTTAACATATTTCCAGAGACGAGATGGGCATTTGGCTTAGCACTTGAGATGGCTGCATCCCGCATTGTTGGAGCGCCTGGGCTGGAGTCGCTGCTCTGCTTCTGATCCCAGCTTCCTGCTAATGCACAACCTGGAAGATCTGATTGATGGCTCAAGTGGTTGGGACCCTGATACCCACAAGGAAGACCCAGATTGGGTTCCTGGCTTCTGGCATCTGAGGAGTGACCAGTGGCTGGGAGTCTCTCTCTCTCTCTCTCTCTCTCTCTCTCTCTCTCTCTCTCTCTCTCCTCATGAATATAAAACCTTTCTTTTTTAGTATTTTTAAAGATTTATTTATTTATTTGAAAGGCAAAGAGATGGTGGCAGGGGAGAGAGAGAGAGAGAGAGAATGAGAGAGACAGATCGACCTTCTGTCAGTTCAGTCCTTATATGGCTGCAACGCCTGGAGATGGGCCAGGTCAAATCAGGAGCCTGGAACTTATTTGTGTCTCCCCTCATGGATGGCAGAAGCCCATGGACTTGAGCCATCATCCACTGCTTTCCCAGGCACGTTAGCAGGAAGCTGGATCAGAAGTAGAGCAGCCATGACTCTAACCGGAGCCCAGACATAGGATGTTGATGTCACAGGCAGGAGCTTAAACTGCTATAGCACAAAGCCATTCCTATACGTTTTCTTTAGAAAGATCTTTACAGCAAGGTCCTAGTCAAGACTGGAAAATGCCAAATTAACCAGCCACGTCAGCAGTGTATTCCATGGCCAGCCAGGAGATGTTCTTTGGTAGCTTCTGTAGTGTGGGCGTGCACACCCACGCTGTACACCAGAAGCAGGAACTATGAGTCTACACAGTCTATGGGAAGAGAAGGAAGCAAAACCGCACAAAGATAAACGAAGGCAGGAACGTGAGAGACTTCTCCATCCTCCCCAGGGTGCAGATGGGACTAGAGCAGCATCCAACCACGGGTCACCCTTCCAGGAAGGCTAGGGCAGGATGTGAGATACAGAGACGAACTGAGGCAGTGAGACTCCCACTTTTGTGAACACGGAGAGCACAGGGCCCAAGAACCAAAAGAGGGCATGAAACAGAAACAGTGCCCTGGCCAGCCAACATGGTGTACACCAAGAGTTTAGGCAGCAGGAGCAGGGTCAACACAGCCTATGTCGAAGGAAGGATCAGAAAGGCTGAGGGTGTATCCGCCTCTCACCTGCTATAGGACCCGTGACCTGAATCCCATCCATCCTGACAATACCTCTCCCCTCTCCCCACAATGCACTTGTGAAGCAATGTGAGTGAGCATCTTTTTGCCAACAAAACAAGCTGCTCAGAAGCCAGCCTGGCTCCACCCTCCAAGGGATCCAGAAGTCTGATGCTTTGCAAGACTCGATTCTCATCTACTGAGCAATGACAGGCACCTAGACCTCAATCAGCCAACATCATGACCGGGGTCGCCGTGTACACTAGGACCACACCGTGCACACCAGGACCCCACCATGCACACCAGGAGCTCTGGGCAGCCTGTCCTCCCACTCAAGGACCTGAGCCGCCTCTCTTCCTGATAAGGGCTCCAGGAATGCATCCCCCTGCTATTAAGATTCATTCCTTTATTTACTTGGAAGAGAGAGAGAGAAAGATCATCCATCCCCTGGCTCACTCTACAGATGGCTACCACAAGCCAGGGCAGGAACACCAGCCAGTTCTATCACACGGGTGGCAGGGGCCCAAGCACTTGAGCCATCACCTGCGGCCTCCCAGGGTGCACGTTAGCAGGAAGCTGGAGCCAGAAGCAGGAGCAGAGCTGAGACTTGAACTCCGGGCACTCAGATACAGATCGCAAGCACCATGGGTTGCGGCCCATGCCGTGAGACCCCTCTCTGAGATGTGTCCCCCAGCCTTCTGATTCTGGGGTACGGCCGCAGAATTTCTACACCAAGAGACTCTGCATCAACAGAGCAGTCACTAGGAATCCTTGGAATAATGCTGATCCCTTCCTTAAAGCTCAGCCCACTTGCAGCCAACGAACTCCAGCCGTTTACTTACTCAATACATATTTATTAATCATCAGCCGTGCTGTTCTGTGCTGCCCTGGGTCTTCAGAATCCATTCATGAACAAGACAAGCAGAAGCTTCCTCTTTTCACAGAATGGACCAAAAAGTCCCTTTATGTCCTTAGCCTGCATGACCTTGGGCAGGTCGCTTGATCCCTCTGAGCCTGATTCCTGTTCTGGTTTATAAGGTTAACATTGCGACCTTCCTAAAAGTGTTAAGCTGGGGACCGCGTGTGACCACCCAGGATAAACTCCTAGCACATCCTAAGCATCCAAAAGCCATTCACTGACCCCAAAAGGTTGTCCCTGTTGACCTGGAATTCCTGGAAACAGCCTCAAGTGGATTGAAACCACCTTATGGCACCAACAGAATCAAACGAAGCTCTTGTGATTCAGTCTGAAGATATTCAACGTATAAAAATTCACAGGCTATGGCAGAAAAGCAAACATAAACGTCTTTATGTGGTTCCCTGCTTAATTTATTTCCAACTTTGTCTTAAGTGATATTTCTCGCCGATGTATATGAGATGGAAAATATCTAACTAGAGCTGAAATTCCAGGGGAAGGCTGGGGCTTCATCAATCAGTTCCCGTGGGAGTTCCCATGCAGGTCGGTGGTGTGCTACTGCCCCCATGTGTTGCAAGTGGGGCTAGCAAGGCCCTGGGAACCCAGTAGATGTGAGAGTTGCTTTTTTTTTTTTCTTTTTTTTTCTAGCAAGAACACTTAAGAAGGAGAAAATGGACTCTCAAAAATCCTCTTTATCCAAGATCAAATAGACTAAAACCCAATTAAGTCAGCGCAGCTGTCGGCTGTTTAACCAACTCAAAGGCACAGCCTTCGCCGCCCTCCCCTTGGGATCTTTCTGCCCCTGAAGTGGATTGGACACCCGGCTCCTCTTCCAGGACATGGATCCATTAACCCCAGGGGCAGGGGAGAATATGCTAACAGTCTAGGGCTCACTCATGGCCCCAAATGGCGACCTTTGCAGCCGGTTTGTGGGAAGATCTCCAGGATTTGTAGACAATCGCTGCTGGTCAGTTGGCCTGAGTTCTATTTCCTGTCTACAGAAGGTACCTCTCAATCCTCTCCACCTCAATCTAACATAATGGTCTTTGCGCTATTTGGATCAAGAGACATTGCCTGTTCCAGGTCCCTTCACCTAACAAAGAGCCCAAGCCGTCATGTCATCTAGAAGGAGAAGCTAGCCATAGGCAAACTGCCCAGCTACTGTGAGAATTGGGTGAGAATGGATGAGAATGACCTTAATGCCCATAACACTCTAAGAGCTGGGTTAGCCCGTTGGGAACGCCAGGTGCAGAGAATCAAAGATCAGAGGAAACAATTGAGGATTACTACAATATCAATGGATAGGGCATGGGGATCATGTGGCCAACTCCACACTCCCTCTAAGAGCCCCAGATTGGGACAACAGACAAGTGAACACCCTTTTTCTCTCTGGGATTGTCTCATTCCCAATGGCCACACAAATGGGTCCTGTCACCGCCTTGTTCCATTGCTCACCTTCAAGGCTGTGGCACCAGGCTTTCTGTCCCCTCTATCTGCCCCTCTGGTGGCAATGTGATGAGTCTAAGTCCAATGTGATGAGTATTCCACCAGCTCAAGATATGTCAGTAGTCAACGGTGAGAGTTTTGGCTCTTGGAATTGGGCCTTCCCGCATGAGAGCTATTGGATTAACTGGGCTTGGACCCAGATGCCTACTTATTCCCTAGGTGGGATCAGGTGATTGCTTTATAGACAATTCAAGCTTCCTACTCAGAGTTCCTGGTTTAATTAGCAACCTGTCTGTTTCATGGGACGCTCTGAGGTATCACCTCTAGGGAGATGAGATGAGGAAAAGGAATGAGTTAAATCCTAGAACCAGGGGCCGGCGCTGTGGCGTACTATGTTAAGCCTCTGCCTGTGGTGCAGGCATCTCTTATGGGCGCCAGTTCAAGTCCTGGATGCTCCACTTCCAATCCAGCTCCCTGCTAATTGCCTGGGAAAGCAGAGGAAGATGGCCCAAGTACTTGGGCCCCTGCACCCACCACGTTCAAGACCCAGAAGAAGCTCCTGGCTTCAGTGTCAGCTTGGTCCAGTCCTGGCCATTGCAGCCATTTGGGGGAGTAAACCAGCAGATACAAGAACTCTCTCTCTCTCTCTGTCTGTACCCCTGCCTCTCAAATAAATTTTTAAAAATACACAGTGCTGTACCTTTATAATGATGTGCACTTTTTGTATACTATACTCCTATAAAGAGAGAAAGAGAGAGAGAGAGAGAGAGAGAGAAAGTACATCCTTATCTGCTATTTAAAAAAAAAAAAAAACAAACCTTGCCAACTGCTCCTGTCCTAAGTCCACACTGAGGGTCTCCAAACAATGGTGCTGGCATTTTTATCTATCACTTTGCACCTACTGATATCACTTTGCCTGGCCAGTGACACAGCAGAACTCTGTAATGATTTGTCTGCAACTGCAGAGTAAGTCAGAGGTAGCAGAAAAAAAAACAGTGAACACAACAGAACTTCCAGGTAAGCGATGGTTCATCTGAGAGGCCCCTTGGCCGCTGAGGGCACATCCAGCACACACACACGGTCTTACACCTGCTGTCTGAGTCCAGGGTTCTCAGTGGATATTGCCACCTACATCTCTGCAGTGTCACATCTCTTGTGACCCATACACAAAGATATTACTGAGGCGATTGTCTCCAAAACGTGTCTTTAATATCCAGGATATTCCCCCAAGGACTCTGTTTACCCATTTGTATGGCTAGCATGGGGCAAGTTTGGGAAGGAAGAAGAGATGGGAGACCCAGGAACTAGATTGAGAGGGGAGAAAGGTTGACCTTGAGTAGATTGGAGCCTCCCAGCTGATGAGAAAAGTTACAGTTTATGGAGAACCAAGGTTATGGCCACGAAATTGACTGCAAGCCAAAAACCTTGGGGAATGAACAAGGCCACAAATGAATAAATGAACTTGAAAATCAGCAGTCAGGAGAAGACGGTAGACAGGTCAAAGCCAAGGGCAGAACAAACATCGGGGGCCCTGGGCAGCTCAGAGCCAGCATTTTGAAAACACAAGCAGGAGAGTTTCTCTCTTAGGCAAGACCTCAAATGGCAGCAGGTGAATTAAACTTGAAAACCAGAATAGGACAGGCTATGGAAAGAGACATCTGGATTAATAATGTAATTCTGAAAAGAAACATCTCAAACGCATCTCCCTCAAGTTAAGGCGTTCTGTGGCGGTCCAAGTAATTATGGATCACCAAGGATGAGTCTGGCTTTGTGGGACGTGGAGGAGTGAGTGGGATCCTGCCCTACACGAGCTTATAAACAATTAAAGAGAAGGACTTCCGGAAACATGGTGAGTGAATGTTACAGGATCCAGGCAGAGGCTGTTTGTTGAGTTCTTGAGGTTGAGGGTAGCTCCAGAAAACTTGGGGAACCTGGACTGCTCCATGAACAGAGAAACTGCTGTTGGTCTTAGCCAGAGAGGCCCAGCACCAGCCAGCAGACATGAACAGGAGATGCGACTACCATCTCACACTGTGGCTGCCTAAGTAACATAGGTCTTCAAAGAAACACCCAGGAGCTGGCCTCCCATATCAGCGTCCCTGGGATAGAGTCCCAGCTCTGCCACTTCCAACCCAGCTTCCAGCTAATGTCATCATGACTCGAGTCCTTGGGTCCCTGCCACCCACCTGGGGGACCTGGATGGAGTTCCAGGCTCCTGGCTTGGGTCTGACCCAGCCCTGGCTGATCGCAGGCCTTTGAGGCATAAACCAATAGATGGAAGATCCTTTCAATTAAATTAATCAACTTCAAAAAAAATACTGGAATGGAATTTTTAAGTCAATTCATCTTAGAAAATGAAGTCTTTTGGAGGATGTATGCCAGGGCAGTATCTAAAATAAAATGGAATTTATAAAGAGGAGTGTCTGGGGGAATATTCAGAGGTCACACAACAAACCATGGCTCTCGAGAATGCATGCCAGTAGGACATTGTGTATGTGTGTGTGTATGCGTGTGTGTGTGTTATAATGATAAAATCCAGGGACAGCCAAGATGGAAAGTGTCACAGAGATACTCTTACTACTTCCACAAAGTTGTCATCTGAGGTGCCGGTGCTGTGGAGTAGCAGGTAAAGCTGCCACTTGCAGTACCAGCATCCCATATGGGCGCCGGTTTGAGTCTTGGCTGCTCCTCTTCTGATCCAGCTCCCTTCTGGTGCACCTGGGAAGGCAGTGGAAGATGGTCCCAGTGCTTGGCCCCTGCACCCATGCGAGAAACCAGGTTGAAGCTCCTGGCTCCTGGCTTCAGATCAGTCCAGCTCTGGCCATTGCGGCCATTTGGGGAGTGAACCAGCAGATGGAAGATGTCTCTCTCTCTCTTTCTCTTTCTCTCTCTCTCTCTCTCTCTCTCTCTCTGTCTCTGTCTCTCCCTGTCTCTCTGTAACTCTGCCTTTCAAACAAATAAATAAATCTTTAAAAAAAAAAAAAAAGCTGCCTTGTGGAGGGTTTCCTTTATCCCAGAGTGCAATCCATCCCAAATGTCATGTTTGCACCCAAGTCCAGCTCACTACATTTCTTTCAGTCCAATGGAGGATTTTTGTGTTTCGCCCACTGGCAGTGAGTTAATACTATTAGGAAACAAAATTACACAGAAGCATTTTGGTCTAAAATCCAGTTATTGAAAATAAACTGATCCGGGTCTCCTTCGCAGGATAGACGATGAGGCCAGCCAGGAACACTTACTAGGGCTTTGCGCTTGGGGTACAGGTTCTGTGCAGAGACCCACATTCGGAGGAGCCCTGGGATTCCTTGCCTGCACTTTGGGGTTGAGATTCTGGAGTTCCACAGGGGGGAAAAAAATTCCTACGCTAAGCGCAAGCAACATTGAGCTGGCCGGAGAATCAGAGCGTGCAACACTGAGCTGGCCAGAGCGTGCAGAAGCCCAAGGGGAGTCCTGGGCTCCTGAAGACGCTAGCACCCCAGGGTGTCAGTGTAGACCGGGCTCCAGGGCTTAGCAGCAAGTAAGAACGCGTCTCAGATTCCCACCACAGACCTGCAGGGAGCTGGCTCCAATGGATACACGAGGAGTGAGATCCCAGGCCACCAAACACCTTAGGGAAGAGCCTTCAACGGTTCCCCCAAGCTCAGGGTGTGGGTGATGGCTTCCTGCTGTGATGACCAAGACTCCGCCCTCCTCCATTCTACAGGCATTTAGGAGATGAACCAACAAGGGAGTGATTTCTTTCTTACTGTGTGCGTACCTTTCCAATGGGGGAAAAAAAAAACTCACCTCCAGTCTCACACCAGCAGGTCCCTTCTCCATGCAAGCACAATCCTTAAAAACATCTTCTCTCCGAAGTTCAAATTCCTGGCGGACCCGGAGTTTCCAGACTTCACTGTCAGGAGCAGGCGTCAAATCGCCAACAGTAGATGAAAGCCTCTGATTCATAGGAATTGCAGGTGCTCGAACCAGGGATCCATATATATTGAGGAATTTCAGACTTTTCCAAATAGTCAACTTCGTTTTCATAGGCAAGCTCCATTTCATTTTGCACCTGTTTGCATACTAATGGGGAAAACATGATAAGTATCCCTGGTACCAATACTACCGACATTTGGTTAAGTATTTAACCGAGTTGAGAGCATGGCACAGTGGACAGCAGCCCAAAAGCTACAAGAGGTCATTATAAAAATAATTTGGTAGTTTTCCCAGGGGTCAGAGGCTATAAAGGGTGGTAGATAAAACCAAGGATGGTGGCTGAGTTCCGGTCTCCGCTCTGCCACTTATTCGCTACATGAACATGGGCGAGTACCTAACCACTCTGGGTCTCAGTTTTCCCAACTTTCAAATGGGCTCAGAGTGATGTCTACCTCATAAAAATGCAAGGCTTCCATGAGTTAAAAGAAGTAAAATGCTCAGAACGTGCCTGGAACAGAAAGAGTGCTGTGTTAAGTCTTTGCTATTAGCGTTGTGGTCCTTATTAAGAAGGACCACATCGTGAACTGATGAAGTGGAGTTTGGTTGAAGCAGATTTTATTCTACATGCCCCTCAACCCACCCTCCCCCCCAAAAAAAGTCTGTGTATAGAAGAGGCAGTGAGGCTACCTTGAATTCGGAGGTAGGATAATTAGGCCAGCATAGACTGGCAGACGCCCGTCTTCAGGAATCTACCTAGAAAGGGAACTTCAGTGTGTGACAGCAAGGTTCAGCCACACCGAGGCAGGATGACCCCAGAAACAGGGCCACATTCATCAGTGGGTACCCCAGGAGGATCAAGGTCAGAAGTGTCAGAGATGAGCTGGGAACAGTCAGCAGGGGGCGGGCCCATTTTCTGGAGAAAATGAGCAGAGATATGGGAAAGAACCTCCCACACAATAGCTGAGCTATTGACACGGAGCTCATAGGAGATGTCCTGGGCCAGCAAGGGCAGGCCACGGCCACACACACACACACACACACCCCTGCAGCGTGGACATTAGCCAGAACCTGAAATGCAAGCAACGCGTCGGAATTCAAGTGTACGAGAAGAGTTCTGCTCTCCGTGTCTCAGTGCACGCTGTCCATCGCGTGTGGCTGTCAGCATGTTTGCAGCAGGATGCAAACCGGTGTTCAATTACCCACGGAACTTTATCATTAAAACACAACTTTAAAATATGCATGTGGAATTTTAAAAAATAGCTGGCACTCCCGGAACCAATTTTTAAAAGTCTGAAACAGGCCTTTGCCAGGTTTTCAAAGCCATCTGTTTTCAAAGCTTACCTTCCTTCCTTGTTTACTGCAGTCTGTCTGCTGTTTTAACAACCTCCAGTGGGATTTCACACGCCTCATTATGCAAAAATCACTGCTTATGCATTCACTCTGCCACTCGCCTAACTAATCTCCTCTCATAACACCTTTCCGGGGAAGATCCCCAGTCTAGGGCTCTGCTACAGGGCTGTAGATCAAGAACAGTGGTAGACAGTGTCGGAGCAAGACAAAACGCACCCTCCAACGAGTCATTGTCATGAGCCAGGCTTGATCTGAGACCCTACTTGAAGTGAGACAAAAAAATAAGCAATAATAATCATAACACAAATTCAAAATCTCTCTATTCCAATACAGAGAACTCTCACGTTGAAGCATGAGTTAGAAAAGCCACTTCGGTTCCCTCCTCATCCATTGTTCCCATCCTATAAATAATAATTGCAAATGTTTTCATTTCTGCCTTAGCAGATAGCTTTGGCTCTCTCGGTGTTTGGTTCTGAACATGCAAGAGGCCAAGTTCATCTCAGACAAGACCCGAGGAACCACCGAGCACCCTTGAACTGACCGCTGTTGGCTCGGTGTCTGGATCAATGGGGCTCCGTCAGGGGTTCAACCACTGCACAGAGTTCCAAGTCAGCTGCACACGGGGCAAGGCAATGAGCCGTGACTCCATGAACAAGGCTGGCTCTTGGCAGAGGGATTATCAACTCTGATTGTATGCAGCCATCTCCAAGAAAGCCAAAAAGGTACCAGCCCCATATCTATCCCCACCTCTGTTCTCATTCAGTGGATCTAGGGTGAGCCTCGAAGCACAGTATTTGGCTCTTTAATAAATCTTTGGATCTAAGAATACAAAATGCACCTCAATAGACAGTTTTACGGAATGAACACTCCTGATGCTGCTGGCATTGCGACATAGCAGGTAAAGCCATTGCCCATGATGCCAACACCCCATATGAGCACCGGGTTCGTGTCCTGGCTGCTCCACTTCTGATCCAGCTGCCTGCTCATGACCTGGGAAAAGCAGCAGAAGATGGCCCAAGTGCTTGGGCCCCTGCCGCCCAGCTGGGAGACCTGGATGAAGTTCCTGGCTTCTGGCTTCAGCTTGCCTCCCCCTCCCCCCGCCTCCCGGTAATTCTGACTTTCAAAATAAAGAAAATAAGTCTAAAAAAATTAACTTTCCTGTGGTATCACCACTGAAATCTTCAGCATCCTTCCAGAAGCTTCCCCCTGCCTTTTCCCAATCCTTAGTCCCTCGAGTAACTGTGGTTCTGACTTCCATCACCATAAAACTCTCTGCAGCCCGACGTGGTATCAATGGAATCGTGCACTAGGATTCATTTTGTTTCTCGCGAAACAGGTTATTCCACACAGCAGTAGTTCCAGCCTTTCACTCTCCCTCTCCGTTCCACACTCACCTGCTCTCCTAGTAATGAATCTCTCAGTGGTTTCCTTCAGAAATGATGTTGCTGTGAACACCCCTGTTCACGTTGTCCGGGGTTCCTGTAGATAGCCAAGACTGGAGCCGTTGAGTCGTAGCCTTTAAGTTGGCTCATCGTTAGGAGAAGAGAAACAGGTTGCCAAAGGACTTGATTAAATGTATTCCCCTCCAGCCAAGTGTGGCAGTGTAGTTAGTTGTTCCAATCAATTTTATACAATAGTGGGCAGCGGTACCGCATTTTAGATTTGATTTCCACTATTCTGATCACTCATAGTGTTCCACACCTTTTCATAAGCCTATTGCCATTTAGATTTACTCTTTAGAGAGGGAACCCCTCTTGCTCGGTTTTTAAATTGAGGTGTCAGTGCCTTTGCATAGATTTGTATTTCTTGGGCCAGTACTGTGGCCCAGCAGGTTAAGCCGCCCTGGTGGATCACCAGTTGAGACCCCTGCAGTACCACTTCCAATCCAGCTCCCTACTAATGCACCTGGGACAGCGTCAGAAGATGGCCCAGGTGTTTGGGCCCCTACAACCACATGGGAGACCCAGGTTGGAGTTCCAGGATCCTGGCTTTGGGTTGACCCAGCCCTGGGCAATGAGGCCACTTGAAGAGTGAACCAGCCGATGGATGACCTTTCTCTGTCTCTACTTCCCTCTTTCTCTGTCACTCTGCCTTTCAAATAAAGTAAAATAAACTATTAGAAAATTATGTTTCTCTCTTTAAAAGATTTATTTATTTGAAAGGCAGAGGGAGAGAGAGAGAGAGAGAGAGAGAGAGAGCAAGCTTCCATCTGCTGGCTCTGTTCCCAAATGGCCAGGGCTGGGCCAGGCTGAAGGAACCTGGAACCCCATCAAGGTCTCCCACCTGGGTGATGGGGGTCCAGGCACTTGGGCCATCTTCAGCTGCTTTCCCAGGTGCCTTACCAGGGAGCTGGATAGGAAACAGAGCAGCCAGGACTGGAACCAGTGCTCCGATGTGGCATGCTGGGGTTGCAGGCGGTGGCTTAACCCAGCACACCACAGCGCCACCCCCGGGCTTGTATTCCTCTAAGTATTTGTTACAGAAGTGCTTTGAGACGCCCATACTGTGTACATCTTCTCACCCTATGGCCGATCTTTTTACTTTCATAACCCTGTCTCTTGATGAACAGAACTTCTTAGTTTTAGTGAGCTCCACTTGGGAGATCTTATTCTTGAGGGTAAGGTCTTGGGTTAATTTTTCCTACCCTAAGGCCGTGAGGATGTTCTGTCTCACTTCCCAGAAACTGCGCCTTCCTCCATTTTTACTGAGGTCTATGATCCACCTGAGACTGATGTACAGGCCTTGTGTGATGCATGGGTCAAGATTCATTTTTTTTCATAAAAACATTTAATTGACACAGCTATTAAAAAGACCAACCAGGGGCGGCGCCGTGGCTCCGCCTGTGGCGCCAGCATCTCATGTAGGTGCCGGTTCTAGTCCCAGTTGCTCCTCTTCCAGTCCAGCTCTCTGCTGTGGCCCGGGAGTGCAGTGGAGGATGGCCCAAGTGCTTGGGTCCTGCACCCACATGGGAGACCAGGAGGAAGCACCTGGCTCCTGGCTTTGGATGGGCGCAGCGCGCCAGCCGTAGTGGTCACTTGGGGGGTCAACCAACTGATGGAAGACATTTCTCTCTGTCTCCTCTCTCACTGTCTATAACTCTACCTGTCAAATAAATTAAAAAAATAAAAAGCACTCCACTATAGTGGGATTCAGTACTTTCAGACACATTCGCGGGGCAGGTAGTTGGTTTTTAGAAGCTTCCAGGGTTCAGATACACTGGTCTAGATCAAAGAAAAACCATGGGCCCTCCAGTGTGAAGCAGCACTGTCACTAACGGCAGACACACGAATCGGGGGACACGCCAGCCCACGTCTTAGAAGATGGGGGTAAGGAAAATGGACATTTCATGGCTGAATTGAGAAGTCTCAAAATCCCCAAAGCTAAGCAAAGTTGGGCAGCAGAGGCAGTGCCCAAGATCTGAGCTCGGGGTCTGGCCGAGACACTTCCTGGATTCCTCTCCAAGCCTCTGCAAAGAAAATGGCCATCATGGAGCCAGCTCCAGGCCTGGGACATGCTCAAGGGTACAGTGCTTCCACCCCACCCAGGCACGACCAGACAGCTTTGCAAAATGGGGTGCAGCTAAGGGAGGATCTGGTCCCCTTTCCCAGGACAGAAAGTTGGGTCAGGTTGAGGCGCCAACCTTGTGCAAGAGCCAGAGCCGTATTGAGTCACAGGGAACACACAGTCCCAAAGGTAGCCATGTCGTGGCGTCTTCAGAATAAACTCTCCCTGCAAGGCTCACTCAGGAGACTCTAGTAATTAACTACTAGTTGCAAACAAGTAAATTGGAGTTAATTATCTGGACAGATCTAATTGCAACTACAACTTTGTTGAAATTAAATAAAGCCACCACTTGCCAGTGCACAAAGCCTTGAAAGACATTACATAAGGGTGAATGAACGTTCCCAGCTGAGACTGTGAACTCCTCGGGTTGATGCTGAAACCAGAGGATTGTTCCAAACCTTCCAGGTGTGCAGGCAACAGTCTTGTACCCCACCTGTCTTCCAGAAATTCCAGGGTCCCCAGAAGAAGGAGCTGACCTCTCCTTCCTGTCTCCCATCCTATAGTGTGCCTGATTCAAGTCCAAGGGAGCTGGCATAGCCTAGCGGGTTCTTCGCTGATGCTCCTATTTCTGGTTCCCCTTGAACTTGACCTTGCTGTGAAGCCAAATCCAGGGCTGCTGTTGGCTTTCAACCCAACAAAAAGTCTTCAGGTGAGACCTCTGCCTGAACAGCCACAAGAATTCAAGGACGATCGAGTTCTAGAAGGAGCCACTGAGTCCAGAGGATGCCAGGGGGAAAAGGAGTCGGCCAGTAGAGGAGAGAAGGGACCGACACCGAGGAAAAGGGACGCGCCAAACGGTGAAGGCAATAAACAAGACTGGAATAGACGAGACGCTACAATTAGCTCAGTGTGGCTGGCAGGTGAATGAGCTGTGAGTGAGACGATGCTGGAAAGACAGATGGAGAGCAGAGAGAACCTTGCGGGCCATGATAAAATGGTGAGACTTGGGACCGGCGCCGTGGCTCACTCGGTTAATCCTCTGCCTGCGGCACTGGGTTCTAGTCCTGGTTGCTCCTCTTTCAGTCCAGCTCTCTGCTGTGGCCCGGGAGGGCAGTGGAGGATGGCCCAAGTGCTTGGGCCCTGCACCTGCATGGGAAACCAAGAGGAAGCACCTGGCTCCTGGCTTTAGATAGGTGCAGCGCCGTCCGTGGCGGCCTTTTAGGGGGTGAACCAACGGAAGGAAGACCTTTATCTCTGTCTCTCTCTCTCTCACTGTCTAACTCTGCCTGTAAAAAAAAATGGTTTTACTCACCTGAAGAAGTCCTTGCCGCAGGGATGTATTGAAGGTGGGGGACTTCCCGCTGGAAGACCAAGGTGTGTAGCTGAGCGATCCTGATTTGAAAATCACAACACCTGCATTCTTGCCTCTAGTGGGACAGAGAGCCCGCTGCAAGCTTTCTCTACTTTTTCATTCCCTCTACTATGAAATGGGAACAAACGCGTGTCCGGGGGTGGGGGCGGAGGGAAGTGAACACTTCTCGCTGAGTTAAGCGATCTAAAACTCCGCCAAATGAGGGAGAGTTGGGTGGCAGCAGCAACACCCAAGGACAATTGAGCTCAGAGCCCTCGCCCTGACTCCTTAGGTTCGTCTGAAAGTGTGCACGGGGAAACGGGGGCTATGGGACCAGCTGCAGGCCTGGGGGACTCTCAGCGTCTGAGATGAAGTAACACAAGCAAACCCGAAAGCTCTAAAGCATCATCCAGACTTAGAAGGCTTTGAAATCGCTACTAGAGGACTCCTTGCCTTTTGGAGGGATTGGGTCCCGAGAACCGTACACCAAGTTGGAAATACCCTAAGTCAAAAGGATGCTTGGGCCAGCACCGTGGCTCAACAGGCTAATCCTCCGCCTTGCGGCACCGGCACACCGGGTTCTAGTCCCGGTCGGGGCGCCGGATTCTGTCCCAGTCGCTCCTCTTCCAGTCCAGCTCTCTGCTGTGGCCCGGCAGTGCAGTGGAGGATGGCCCAGGTGCTTGGGCCCTGCACCCCATGGGAGACCAGGAGAAGCACCTGGCTCCTGCCTTTGGATCAGTGTGGTGCGCTGGCCGCAGCAGCCATTGGAGGGTGAACCAACGGCAAAGGAAGACCTTTCTCTCTGTCTCTCTCTCTCACTGTCCACTCTGCCTGTCAAAAATAAAAAAAGGATGCTTGGCTGTTCCTGACCTTCTGAACATCAGGCTCAGCAACACAGCATGCTGCAGAGTGCCAGGGGTTCCGCAGGGCTGGCCAGGAGCTGTGCCCATGGCCGCTGCCACAGCGACTTCTCAGCGTCAGATTCCGGGGAAAGATCCAAGTCAAATCTTGAAGGATGGCTGCAACCCAATGCATGTGGCTTTATACCATTAGGAAGTCCAAAACTCTGCATTTGAAGGCGTGCATCACTCCTGTCAGACCCTGTCTCCCCCATCTCGCCTGTGCAAGTCAATATGCTCACCACCCGCGAATCCTCCTGGCCCCAGCATCCATCCGCGTAGAGCGTGGAGGACATCCCTGGGATGGCCTCACCTTCCTGTACGGTGCAAAAGTCATTCTGTTGATGAGCGTAGGGGTTTGTGTCTTCTCCTCCATTCCCCCTTGTGTTGTCCCACACCAGACTGGCTTCTGGAGCCCCGTCTCTGTCTCAACCTCTTGTTCCCCACTGAGATCACAGCCCGCTAAACCCCAGCTCACTTACACGTGCCGCACCACCATCTCTAGCTCTGTGTGCCTCTCCCCTGGGGAAAGCATCCAAGACACTCTCCACACACCAAGCAAACAGTCATGGGACCCTTCGCCAAGGAGCCAGGGCTGACGTCTCCCCAGTGGCCAAAGCCCACAAGGTTTACTTAACCCTGTGTGGTGCAAGCGCACAGCTTAGATGAACGTGAGGATGAAAGGCAGGGAGGGGAACGTCTGCTCTGCCTCGCAGGACTCCTGGATTCAGCAACTGTGCGACTTGGAGCAAGACACTGAACTTGAACTTGTCCATGCTCCCATTTCCCGGCCTTTGGGAAGGTCCTTTGAGGTTTAAAATTCCCAGAACTCAGTCAACAATTTGGCGATATCCACCCCAACTGGGACAAAGATGCAGAAAGGAGTTCCTGAGAATCCCTGGGGCCCAGACTCAGCTCTGACCACGCTGCATTGCGGGCATCATGTGTGGACAGACAGGGCAGCTGGGTTCTCCCCACGCCATCAAAGGGAAGGCGAGGAGCTGATGCCCATCTTCTATGGGCAGGGCGGACTCCACCACCACCTCCTTCCGTCTTGGAGCACCCAACGCCCACGTAGTTTGCTAAGACACTTCCCTCTATGCATATGTTGGCTTCCTCTGTTACAGACAGAAGGTTTTGAACTAATCTCGTTAGTGCTGTGCAGCTCTATGGCTCGGAGGCACAAGGAAAGGTGGGAACAACAATATACATAACAACATCAAGTGTCCACTGCACTCCAGACACCAGCACCTGGCATAGGTCACCTTGTGCTTACATCATTAGAGACCCCAGGAAATAGGCACAGCAGATTCATAAACCCTCACATCCTCATAGCAATGGGAGCCAGCCGGGCCCCCCACTCCACACTGCCCAAGGCCACCACGCCCAGGTATACGTACGCTCTCCAGGTGTGCAGCTTCCCGCATCCCGACCGTGGCAGATGACGCCCTGTATTTGGAAAATGCCAGTTGGCAGCACAAGTGGTCTTAAAAACCTAAGAAGCTTCATAGAGAGGAAATTGGGGCTAGGGGAGAGCCCCCCACCCCCCAAGCAAGGGCTGGGGAACCTGTTTTCCGCCAACGGCCCCATTTGGATACTTACAACAGCACCTGCGGGCAGTACGCAACGACCAACTGGAAAATGAGCCCGCTGCTGATTTATTGCAATCCGAGTCTGGCCTGCAGCTGTTGCCTTAACCGAGCCACACCGGGTGATTCTGGGGTTGGCCTTACACGGCCTGCAGGCCAGGCGTTCCCCACCGCTGTGCAAATCTGGTCATGGTTAGCAAGCAATAAGAAAGCTGGATTCACAAGCGCTGAGCAGCCCATGGGGAGTGTGCAAATGACTGAAGAGAAACAAACCAAGACCAAGAAGCGGAAACATGGCCAAGAAAAAGAGTCAGCCCTGGGGGTGCCTATGGTACAGTAGAGAGGACTATAGCACTGGAGGGGATACCCTTCCCCAGGCTGGTGGGTCCCCCCATCTGCCACCACTGGAGTGACTGTGCCTGGACTATGTGCTACCCCCATGCCGGGCTCTGTGGGTGGGTCATGTAAGCAGGACCCCTAATGGCCCACCAGGAGAAGGCGGCCCCAGGGGGACCTGCCCAGAGCGCACAAAGAAGTGACAATGCTGACTGTACAAGGGAGGGCAGCGGGTACTCCAAGAGCCAGAAGAACCAGGGGAGGCGACGGAGAAGATGGGACTTCTTCTCTTGTGTTCATTTCAAATATGATAGTCAGAGTTACAGAGAGAGAGAGAGGAGAGGGAGAGGGAGAGAGAGAGAGGAGTCTTCCATCCACCTGTTCAATCCCCAAACAGCTGCAATGGGCAGGGCTGGGTCAGGCCAATACCAGGAGCCAGGAGCTTCATCAGAGTCTTCCGTGTGGGTGCAGGGGCCCAAGCACTTGGCTTCTGCTGCTTTCCTAGGTCATTAGCAGGGAGCTGGGACTTGAACCCGGGCCCATATAGGTCACCGACATTGCAGTAGCGGTTTAACCCACTATGCCATAATGCCAGCCGTGAAGACGTGACTCCTGGGCAGGTAACAGGACTTTTCAAGGAGATAAAAGGCATCTCAAGCAGAAAAGAAAGAAGGTTCAAAAGTTGCAAAGATGTGGACATGGGCGTTTGGAGAAACTGACGGAGGAGGGGGAAGCTGGCTGGGCCTGGGGTTGGATGTTACCACGCATGGCAGAGTTGGGGGCAGCAAGCCTCAGAAGGCCAGACAGGCAGACAGCAAGCGCCACACTCGCGAGTGTAGACTCGTCCTGGGCCTGGAAGTGTTGGAAGCACAGGAGTCGCTTGGGGCAGCCCAGGGGACAGCAGAGAGTGCAGGGGAGGGTGGGTTGGGGAGGGAGTGGCTTCAGGCAGAGAGACAGTGGCCAGGACAGGTGGGGAGAGGGGGCCACAGAGCCAACTCAGAGGTTGTCAGGTGCCACCGTTGGTCTCGGTGATGTCAGGCAGGGACAGAGGAGGTGGCACTGTTGACAGCACCACCAGCCTGGAGCTGAGAGGCGCGGGGGCAGTGGCTCCTTCACTTCTCCTGTGGCTGCCGCTGCCAGTGAGGGTGGCTCACGGCGGTACCCAGAGATCTGGCTACATACGGGCTGCCTAGCAACATGGCCTCCCTCGCGGATCCCACCACACCTATACACACACACCCACATGCGCACACCTAGACACACTCACCCAGGCACACACACACGCAAATGCTCACTTATACACTCGCTCACATGAACACACATGTGCCAACTCACACTCACCCAGGCACAGGCACATATACATCCTCATATATCACACATATGAGCAGGTGCGCACTCCCTCATACACACGCTCACCACACACACACAGACATGCACACACACATACCTGTTCACCCAGGCACACACATGCACACATGCAATACTCGTGTCCACACACACACACATACTCATGCACACACTTGCACAGACACCCAACACACGCACACACACACATATCTGTTCACCCAGGCACACGCATGCACATATGCACATACATGTGTACACACACACTTATGCACACACTTGCACAGACACCTAACACATGCACACACACACACACACACACACACATGCAGACCGCTCCCCCATGCAGGCGGGCTCTCTCCTCTGGCCTTGGCCACCTGGATCCCTTGCCTCATCCTCTCCTCAAAACCCAAGCCCCGCCCTGTCTCTCCACAACCTCCCTCTCTGTGACACCTGCCCAGCCCACACCTCTGTGATGTTTTTCTCCCAGTTCCTCCACGAGTTCATTTTAGCCAACGGCAGCCAGAGCTATAGCTGGGACAGGGCTTCCACTCCAGCCCATTCTACTCCATTCCCTGGGGCTGGAAAGCTGACAGGCAACTGAAGATACAGAGACCCTCTCCACACACTCAGAGGATGCCTGGGCCACTGGGAGAGACAGGCAGGGGTCTCAGAAACTCCACAGCGGGGGCGGGGTGTGAGGCTGAATCCCTGGAGCCCATCCTTCCCGTGAGGATAAGTCCCCAGCAGTGTGGGGGCCCTCCCTGGGCTCCCAGAGCGAGATCAGAGCCAGAGGCTGAGGCTTCGCCCAGGGCAGCTCAGCTCAGGGCAGCAGGCCCTGGGGGTAGGATTTCAGACGCACAGGGCAGTAGGAGTCACCCGAAGGCAGAGCCAGGAGCAGGTGCAGAGTGCCCTGGGCCCAGGAAGGGGAGGCTGAGACCAGCAGGGGCCACAACGCCAGAACCAAGTGGACAGGGGGGAAGGATGCACCTGGAGGGAGTGAACTAGGACAGCCCCAGCGGAGGGAGTGAACTAGGACAGCCCCAGCGGAGGGAGGGGCTTGTGGCAGGAGCCCTGCTTCTGTGAGTAAGCTGGCAGAGCTGGAGGCAGCCAGGCTCGCTTTGGCACCACAAACAAAAAGTCTGAATCCCCAGACTTAATCCATTTTTCCTCTGAGAGCGCCCACTGAGACCCCTGCGGTGCCAGCCACCCACCCACCCACCCCCAATCTCTGCCTCCCGGAAGTGCCTTGCGCCACACTGGCAACAATGTCTGGAGGAGGCTGCAGAGCCAGGAGCAGTCTCCTTTGTCCCCAGGGCTTGCTGTCATCCAGCCTGTGCCATGTTTATCCTGGGTGTGCAGGAGCCCCCACTGATACCAGTCCCGTTTCTTTAAAGATTTAGTTATTTGTTTGAAAGGCAAAAGGAGAGTGAGATACAGAGAAAAAGAGAGAGCTTCCACCCACTGCAATCCAAATGACTGCAACAGCTAAGGCTGGGCCAGATCAAAACTGGGATTCTCATCAGGGTCTTCCATGTGGATGACAAGGGGTCCAAGCACTTGGATCACCTTCTGCTGCTTTCCCAGGGCATTAGCAGGGAGCTGGACCAGAAGTGGAGCAGCCGGGACTCGAACCGGCACCCATTTGGGATGCCACTGTTGCAGACAGCAGCTTAACCTGCTTTGCCACAACACTGGCCCTAGCACCGTGTTCTTCAGCCCAGTCCCACCCCTTCCCAGAGCACCTGCCTTCCCCTGACAGTTCTGTCCTGAGAGAGGGGTCAGCTTACAGTCCACTGGCTATGTGGGGTCTGTTCACAGCACCCTCTTTTTCTTGTTTCAAAGATGGCTTTGCAAAGAAGTGACTGCTCTCGTTTGAAAATTTCATCTCTTGGAAACTCCCCTAATTCGTATGTGAGTGGGATTTGGGGGTGAGTCCTTTGGGAGGCGATTAGGTCCTGAGGGCGGGGTCCCCATCATGGCGGAAGCAACTTGATAAGAGCAAGAGAGATCTGAGCTCGTGCGATTGTTCTGATTTCTGCCAGAACACATTCTTGAACATCCCAGGCCCCAGAAATACAAGTCAACTACAGTTCTATTCCTTGTAGGCCCTGGGTATTTTGTTATAGGGACAGAAATGGGCTAAAGCAGTGGCCAGGAAGAATCAGACAAAAGCAAGCTTTAGCCTCAGCTCCACCACCTCCTGACCGTGCGGACTGGTGCAGGCTACGGAACCTCCCTGAATCTGTAGCTCCGCCTCTGTGAAATGGATCCCAAAGTAGCAGATCTGTCAGGATGAAAAGCGATCATGATGAGAGGAGCGTGCACCTGCGCCTAGCACTCGGCACTCGGCACTCGGCAGGCACTCCCTGAATGTCAGCCCTCTTCCGCCTTTGTCCCTGTCTGGCTGCTGCTGAACTCGGGGTGGAGAGGGATGAAGGGATCAGCCCAGACTCGCAAGCCTGACTTCCCTGGGTTCAATGCCAGCTCTGCCATGTGTGCAGCTCCCTAACTTGAAGATTCTCAGCTTCAACACAGTACAGTGGGGGTCTTGATGGAGAAACACAAAGTCAAGGTGAAAGGGAAGGAAACTTTCCCCAGGCCAGGAGCTCAGTAATGCTCAGGGGGGCGAATAAGACGGTGCCCCTTCAGGTCAAGAGCAGCAGAGTCTTGAACCACAGGACTTCCGGACAGGTGCCTCCCTGGTGAAGGCAGGTCTGACCACGGGCTTCCTCCACTCTGTCCTCAAGAGGAATTAGGAACGTGGCTAGGGTCTGCCCTGCACACCTGCACCCAGATCCAGCCCCCTCATGGTTTCCCATGCAATGGCGTTCCTCACTGACAATGTTAAGTGCCCCTCTGCTAAGACGCTGTAGGCAAGATCGATCCCTGCAGGTCTGGTCTGTGAAATCTGTCTTTAGCTTCTGCCATTGCTGTTTATTGAAAGGCAAAGACAGGGAGATGGAAAAGAAGCAACACAGAGAGAGAAGGGACGAGTTCCCATGCACTGATTCACTCCCCAGATGCCTTCCCTGGCTGGCACTGGGCTGGGTCGAAGCTGGGTACTAGGAACTCAATCCAGGCCTCCAAAGTGGGTGTCCAAGACCCAATTACTTGAGCCATCACTGCTGCTTCCCAGGGTCTGCATTAGCAAGGGTAGTGGAGTCAGGAACCAGAGTTGGGATCGAATCCAGGGACTCTGAAAGGGACATGGGCGTCTTAGCCAGTGTCTTGAGTAGCAGACCAATGGCCACACAACTGCTGCCATTTTTTGAGAACTTGCATCAGATACTGTGTGGGGCAGAATCATTGAAGCCAACTGGGGAATGAACCAGCAGATGGAAGATACCTCTCTCTCTCTCTCCCCCTTATGCTCTCTCTGTCACTCTGCATTTCAAATAAATAAATCTTACCAAAAAAATAAAATGGCTTCAAAAACTTGCCCAAGTTGTCATAGCTAGAAGTTGAGAGAGTTGGCCAGAGCCATGGCTCAATAGGCTAATCCTCCGCCTGCAGCACCGGCACACCAGTTTCTAGTCCCGGTCGGGGCGCCAGATTCTGTCCCAGTTGCCTCTCTTCCAGGCCAGTTCTCTGCTGTGGCCCGAGAGTGCAGTGGAGGATGGCCCAAGTGCTTGGGCCCTGCACCCGCATGGGAGACCAGGAGAAAAACCTGGCTCCTGGCTTCGGATCAGCGTGATGCGCCAGCCACAGTGTGCCGGCCGCAGCAGCCACTGGGGGGTGAACCAATGGAAAAAGGAAGACCTTTCTCTCTGTCTCTCTCTCTCTCACTGTCCACTCTGCCTGTCAAAAAAAAAAAAAAAAAAGTTGGGAGAGCCATGAGCAAGACTCCCATGTTTGACCCAACAGGCTCTTTCTCCTACAATAGTGTCATCTCTCTTTCACCTGGGAGAGGCAGAAACAGCTGGCTACTGAAAAGGGAGGATTGGACAAGTCTTCACAAGGGTGAGTGTCCCCATGAGGGGTCTAAACAGATCATATAGCTAACGCCCAGCCCTAGTGAAAAAGCCTCTTGGAATTATGGGGCAGGTGCTCCTAATCTTCAGGTGTGACTTCTCTTTAAGGCTCCCAGTCCTCTTCAGTAAGTCCAAAAACTAACATTGAGTTTCCCTTGCTGGTTAATTAGGCCATGGGCGGGAGGAAAACAGAGGGATGATGTGCATGGACAGAAAGGGAGTTTTTAAAAATAAGTGCTCCTTGGCACCACTCAACTGCAAAATTTCATTAATTCATTAAGCAAGACATGCAGCATGAGGATTCCAGGGAAAAGAACAAATCCCGTCTGTACTGTACAGGGGGCCACGTTTTCTCCCTTCGCCTCTAAGACCCTCTAATGAGCACACACGCCGTGAATTATTCTCCAAATTAACTGCAAAAATGACTAGCAATCAGATAGGGTGTGAGGTACAACTCGCAAAGCTGCAGTCGCAGGGCTCTGGGTGATCTTGGGCCTTGCCTGTAGGGATGGAGGTCACAGCTCAGCACAGGAGGTGTCTTGGGATGCAGTGGGCTCCTTGACAAGGTAGAAAGCCCACTCTGCTCAGGGGCACGCGAGAGGAGCCCCAGGCATGGCTGCAGGAATTGTTCTCTTGGGTCGGCCATTGGAGGCTGGACCCAAGGATTACTCAGACGCCTTCCAATTCTGAGATTCTATTTAATGTCTCTTATCTAATGTTATTTAATATTTCTTATCTGGGTGATTAGAATATCAATGCACTTGCAGTCTCTGACATTGAACTTCCTCACCGGCCACAGCCGGGTTCAAACATCTGGCATCAAGCATCTGCAACCGCCCTCCCCCGGCCCTGGAAACACACTGCATGTGACTTTCCAATAGCACCCTGGATTCAATGAATCATTAAAATTGGAAGCATTTTCCCACTTGGTTTAAAATTTCCAGGCTCAATAGCTCCAATCTGGAGCCTAGCAGGAGGCACTTCAGCAGCGAATTGTGAATGATGAAGTTATTTTGGCTTCAGTCGGGTTGGCAGTTCGACTGACCATGAGGCATCAGCAAAGAAACCTCTTCTGACACCTTACAAAATGTTTAGATGAATCCAATTTTGAGGCTGCCTCCTGCCTGGGGAGCATGGAGCTCGCGAGAGTGGCTGGAATATTTTACCATATCCGGCTTGATCATACAGGATAACTTGTTTGCTTTAGTAGCAATTACCAGCATTGAGTGAGACAAGTGTTGCGTCGGTATGTTTAATTGGCTTCTAAAAAAAAAAAAAAGAGCTCTAATTAGAGTTTTAGTAGATGACTTCTGACAGCAGAAACAACAAAGATGATTGATTTTTTTCTTCTGAAATCTTTGGAGGGGAAAAAAATCTCTTGCTTTCAGATTTGTTTAGAAGCTGTTTCTCCAAGGCCCCTTCAGTTAACATTTGGGCTACAGCAAGGCTGTCATGTGTGGAGTTTGTTTCAAATATTAATGGTGGTCTAAATCTGCGTTCTTTCTCAGCTCAACCTTTTGCACTCAAAATTCATGAGTGTATATTGATTTAGGCAGCCTTCCCAGGGCCCTTGTACCACTGGGCTCTTTTGTTCAATGTTAATATGCCCCAACTTATCAATTATTCACTTGCTAAGTGAAAGCAATATAAATCTAGCATTCTGAGCCAAAAAGAACCGTTCTCATTCCCAAAAAATACGACAGCAGCCAGGGCCAGCGACTTCAGCTGAACAAATGCCTGTTGGGTGGGACAGCAATGCCTGTGGGTTCTGTTGTGTTTTCTTCTCTTCCATTGCAGCTGCCAATGAGAGAGGGCCAGAGTAATCCAAAACAGGAAAGTATGCACCTGCTGGGTGTTTTACATCATACACTGAGGATAAAGAAGGAAGAGGAAAGACTGAATATAAATAAAAACATCAGGGACCATCCTGACTTGGAAATCTCATTGCTACAGCTTTTTTTTGTTTGTTTTTAAGATTTTATTTATTTATTTTAGAGGTAGGGTTACAGAGAGATCGAGAGATCTTCCATCCCCTGGTTCACTCCCCAAATGGCTGCAGTGGCTGGAGCTGGGCTGATCTGAAGCCAGGAGCCAGGAGCTTCTTCCAGTTCTCCCACACAGGTGCAGGGGTCCAAGGACTTGGGTCATTTTCCACTTCTTTCCCAGTTCATTAGCAGGGAACTGGATCAGAAGTGGAGCAGTCAGGACACGAACCTGTGTCCATATGGGATGCCGGCACTGCAGGCAGTGGCTTTACCCACTGCTCCACAGCGCCAGCCCCTTGTAGCCACATCTTTATCACAGCTCATCTCTGTTCCCCTAACGTGACCATGGCCAAGTTGACGATAGTCATCAAGCTACATTTCATGCAAAACCCAACTCTGGCTTCCAGAAACTCTGTAGTGTAGGTGGCGTTAACACTCTGCAGATGAGGCAGCTGAGCTATGAAATGGAAAGCTGTTGGCTGAAGCTTATACCATCCAAAAGAAGACAAGGTGCAGGTTAGAACCCAGTTTGATTTATGCCAAGTACATGCATTTAATGACCTTGATATGCTTTCCCCCTCAGCTAAGTCAAGGTCACACAGCTAACTGAGGCCAGGACTAGGTTTTCCAGCTGAGGCGGCCACCATCCAAAGCTCCTACCTGATGCGATTCCAGCTTTGATGTCCCAGAGATGCCTGTTCTGCAACAGCAAAGAGACATTCAGTAAGGGTTAAGACATATCTCAACTTGCTTGTCTACAAAATCAAATAGTAATGTTGGCTCTGCATAAAATTTACAAGGAGTAAATCAGACCTAAGCAGTTATTTAGAGTATCAAACAGGGGCAGGCACTGTGGCACAGTGGGTTAAGCCACCACCTGCAACAGCACCATCCCAAATCAGAGCACCAGTTCAAGTCCCAGCTGCTCCACTTCCAATCCAGCTTCCTGCTAATACCCCTAGGAAGGCATTAGATAATCACCCAAGTACTTGGATTCCTGCCATCCATATGAGATACCAGGATGGAGTTCCAGGCTCCTGGCTTCAGCCTGGAATAACCTGGCTGTTGTAGCCATTTGGGTAGTGAACCAGTGAATGAAAGACCTCTCTCTCGCTCACTCGCTCTCGCTCTTGCTCTCTCGTTCTCTCACTCTTGCTCTTGATCTCTCTCTCTCTTTCTCTCTGTCTCCTCTATCTCTGTTGCTTAGCCTTTCAAATAAATCAATCTTTAACATATCAAACTTTAAAATACTAAGTTAGACCCACCATGCAAGCTGATTTCACTTCTCTTCCAACTTGATTTGCTTCTCCTCCATATCCTTGGTAGAAAAGGGAAGTCAGATGTGTTGGAATGTTCACAGCATGACTTGGAATTATAAGGGGTTTCTGGCTAATTAACTTTCAGTTAATCAGATAATTCAATTAACCATTACACCCCTATTCCCCCGAGTGATTGGTTAATTGAAGTTGTGTTGTATACAAAGCATTACAAGACATCATTTAGTAATACTATTTATAAATGCAATGGAAGCAAGAAAAGGTTTCCTTCTAAGCAATGGGAGACCATATCTCCTTTTTTGAAAAAAGATTTTATTTATTTTATTTGAGAAGTAGAGTTACAGACAGAGAGAGGAAGAGACAGAGAGAAAGGTCTTCCATCTGCTGGTTCACTCCCCAAATGGCTGCAATAGCCAGAGCTGTGGCAATCCGAAGCCAGGAGCCAGGAACTTCTTCCAGGTCTCCCATGAGAGTTCAGGGGTCCAGGCACTTGGGCCATCTTCCACTGCTTTCCCAGGCCATAGCAGAGAGCTGTGTCAGAATAGGAGCAGCCGGGACTCGAACCAGCGCCCATATGGGATACTGGCCCTGCAGAGGGAGGCTTTACCCGCTACGCCACAGCACCAGCCCAGATCATATCTCCTCTGAGGCAGCTTGTTCCTCAGACATCTCTTCCCCCTCCTGCACCTCCCCTTCCCTGGGATCTTCATTGCTTCCATTTGTCGCCTTCCTGAGTCTTATGCCTCCAATGTGGTCAACAACGACATGGATTCTGTTGCTTCCAACCTTGACTGTGAATGCAGCTTCATGCCACATCCAACCTCAAAGAACCACCCACCACCCACCCACTGCTCCTCTCTCTACATGCTGCAGGCAATCCATGGGAGTCAGGTCTTACCCCAGTCCTCTGCACATCCTCCGCTCACTACCCAGCTATTTATTTTCTCCTACAAAAAGCCAGATGCAGCCAACATAATAAACTCTATCATTGGTTCACCTTTCATCTCCCGCTTCGCCCAGAACAGTCTTCGTTTATACCTATGAACTCAGCACAATTATTCGTATGGCCCCTTTTACCCCCAAGCCGTTTGCATGATAAACTGTGTGGTCTCCCCATTTTTTGTGGTCATCTAAGTAAATGTTGACCTGTGGCTGGCTGCCCTACAGTGAACTTCTCATGCAGTGGGGTACAGTGAAGTGAATTTGGGTTTCATCAGCTTAGCAGGTCAGGACTCAGACACTAGCTTGGGAGTTAAGCTGCCACTTAGGATGCCCCATCCTGACTCCTCTGCTTCTGATCCAGCTTCCAGCTAACGCGATCCTGGGAGGCCTCAGAAGATGGCACAAATGGTCGAGTTACTGCCACTCATGTGGGAGACCTGCACAGAGTTCTGGTCTCCTGGCTTTAGCCTGACCCTGCCTGTTGCATGCATTTGAAGAGTGAACCAGGGGCAGCGCTGTGGCTCACTTGGTTAATCCTCCACTTGAGGCACAGGCATCCCATATGGGCGCCCCAGCTTGTCTAGTCCTGGTTGCTCCTCTTCCAGTCCAGCTCTCTGCTGTGGCCCAGGAGGGCAGAGGAAGATGGCCCAAGTACTTCAGATTGGCACAGCGGTGGCCGTAGCAGCCATTTGGGGAGTGAACCATTGAAAGGAAGACCTTTCTCTCTGTCTCTCTCTCTCACTGTCTATGACTCTACCTGTCAAAAAAAAAAAAAGAGAGAGAGAGTGAACCAGCAGATGGAAGATCTCCTGTTTCCCCCCTCCCAACCCCACCCACCTGGTCATCCTGCCTTTCAAATAAATAAAATCCTAACTTTGTTTTGTGTGTTTATGTAAGTCCCTCAACCCTTCTAAACTTCCGTTTTTCTGTCTATAAAATGTATGCAGTTGGGGCTGGCATTGTGGCATAGCAGGTAAAACCACCTTCTGAAATGCTGGTGTCCACCAGTTCGAGTCCTGGCTGCTCCACTGCCAATCCAACTCCCTGCTCACAGCCTGGGAAAAGCAGTGGAAGGTAGCCCAAGTGAATGAAGCTCCTGGCCCCTGGCCTGGCCCAGCCCTAGCGTTGTGGCCATATGGAGAGTGACCCACTGGATGGAAGATCTCTCTCTCTCTCTCTCTCTCTCTGATAATTCTGACTCAAATAAATCTTTAAAAATAGAAAAAAGCATGCAGTCTTCCTCATCATATTATGACAAAGATTGAGATGATGTCTATACTAATCAGCTTTTTGTCACTATAATACAGCATCTGAGACAACCTCAAATATGTAAAAAAGAGATTGATTTAGGCCACAGTTTTGGAGTTTCCAGGGCATGACACCTGCATCAGCACAGTCCTGGTGAGGGCCCCGTGGCAGGCGGCAAAAGGTTACGTTTGGAGTGCAGGTCTTGGCCGTCACTTCTCAAACAGGAAGAAGAGCCAGCTTCCTTTATATCAACCCCCCCCCCAATAAGGACTGCCAGGGGGCCATACTAGAACTGCCTCACACCCCCTAGTGACCAAGGGACATCCCTCTTTCACTGGGCCCCGCGTCTTAAAGGTTCCGCCACCCCCAATAGCACCGCCGTGGGGACCAAGTCCCCAACTGCATGGACTGAACCCACAGCAATGTCAGTAAGGCATTTAGCATGAAGAAGATCCTCAATGTCACTTTCCTTTCCTTATTCCTTTCTTGGCTCCAATTCAGAGCATATTCTCGTTTTCTTTAACATCACCTTATTTACTTAGACTCAGAATCACATATTTCCAATCCTAATTTGATCTCTAATTCCTCCATTATTTCCTTTTACATTTTTCATTTCTTGATTTTCACTTTATTTGAAAGGGAGAGAGAGGCAGACAGAGAGATCCTCTAACTGCTAGTTCAATCCTCCAATGCCTATGACGCCCAGGATGTGCCAGCCTGAACCAGGAGCCCAGAACTCACTCTGGGTCTCTCATGTGACTGGCAGGAACTCAAGCACTTGGGCCAACACCTGCTGCTCCTAGGGTACATTAGCAGAAAGGGGAATCAGAAGTGAAGCCAGGACTCAAACCCAGGCACCTTGATGGAGGTGTGGCCACTGAATATCCACTCCCACTTAATTCCTTTTTCAACCTCTTCATTCCCTTCTTTCCAATCAAATCCCTCTCCTGCTTTCAAATACAATCAATTCGCCCCACTCTCGATCTAGGGCACCTTAACCAAGCCTGTGTCCCAGGCTCAGCAAGACAGGTTCTTACAGATGAGGGAGTTGTGAAAGCACTCATGGGAAAGGCACTCTCTCTTTTAATTTTATTTTTCCACAAATTTTTGAAGTCCCGCTCCTAATAATCAGTGTGAATACCTGGAAAATCTTCATTTCTTTGACTGTACCCAACTTGAGTTCTGAGTCATTACAAACTACTTCACGTGTGTGTTTTTGTAAGATGTTATTTAGTTATTTGAGAGGCAAAGTTACAGACCGAGAGAGGGGAAGAGAGAGAGAGGGAAAGGTCTTCCATCTGCTGGTTCACTCCCCAACAACAAGCCAGAGTGGAGCCAATCTGAAGCCAGGAGCCAGAAGCTTCTTCCAGGTCTCCCACACAGGTGCAGGGGCACAAGGACTTGGGCCATCTTCTACTGCTTTCCCAAGTCATCAGCAGAGAGCTGGATCAGAACAGAGCTGGACATGAACCAGTGCCCTGTTGTCTCTTTCTTTACCTTGACTTTGTACCCACTTCCTGACTCCGCACAGCACACCTGCTAGAAAATCATTTCTTCACAATGCTCTCTTAGATGTCCCCAAGGATATCCCGTAAAATCCCAACACCTCATTGGTTCTCAACCTATTGACTCTGTAGCATTTGTCCCTTGAGCTATTTGCTTGTTCTTAAAAATGGGCATTTTACTCAACTGGTGGGGATTTTAGCCAATATGCTAACATTTTCTCAGGAAATTTCCCAAGAAAAGGCCAATGATAGCAGATATAGTGAGATGGTCAGCGGATCCTGGACTTGACCCTGAGGGAAGCCCCGCCCACATTATCTATGATGACTGCAGATGACAATGACGACAGGTGAGACCCCAGGTGCCTGCAGGTGGGAATGTGAAGCCTTCATTTTCAAAACCCAAGAGACAATCTCGGCCAGCGCCGCGGCTCATTAGGCTAATCCTCCGCCTTGCATCGCCAGCACACCAGGTTCTAGTCCCGGTCGGGGCGCCGGATTCTGTCCCGGTTGCCCCTCTTCCAGGCCAGCTCTCTGCTGTGGCCCGGGAGTGCAGTGGAGGATGGCCCAAGTCCTTGGGCCCTGCACCCCATGGGAGACCAGGAGAAGCACCTGGCTCCTGGCTTCGGATCAGCGCGCTGAGCCGGCCGCAGCACGCAGGCCATAGTGGCCATTGGAGGGTGAACCAACGGCAAAGGAAGACCTTTCTCTCTGTCTCTTTCTCTCACTGTCCACTCTGCCTGTGGAAAAAAAAAAAAGAGTGAGAGAGAGAAACAATCTCCAGCCTCGAGAAAGATGAGCCTAACATGGATCCTAGAAAACATTCTAGGAAACAGTTACCAAAAAGGTAGTTTCTAAGAACTTAGGAAAAAAACAATGATCCCTAGAAATCAGCCGAGGCTCCTTAAAGACAAATCATGTCAGATTTTCCACATTCCTCTTTTTACTGCTTTACCAAATGGGCTAATTGTGGAAATGCCAAGGCAAGGACTCTCCACTTGGGGAAGGCATGGGATGATGGCTGTCAAAATGTCATTGCTAATGAGTCTCATCATTAGTGAGTCTCCCTCTGACTTAGCGTGAAACCTTTGATTTGAATGTGTGTGACAGTGACCTTGGCATCAGGGAACTCAGCAGCCACATTCGCAGATGACCCAAGGGGAAGAGATCCAGAGTGATGTCAAGAGACAGGAACTATATAAAGCTCTGGAGAGATCGGAAATAGGGAATTTAATCATCAAATGACAAAGTTGAGTAGGAGTCATCGCTAACTCCCACATGATTTATTTATTTATCTGAAAGCAGAGTGACAGAGAGAGGAGGAGAGAGATCTTCCATCTGCTGGTTCACTTCTCAAATGCCCACAGTGGCCAGGTCTGGTCCAGTCCAAAACCAGGGGCCACAAACTCCATCCAGTTCACCCACATGAGTGACAGGGGCCCAAGCACTGGGGCCATCTTCCACTGCTTCCCCAGGTCATAGCAGAGAGTTGGATTGGAAGTGGAGCAGCTGGGACTCGAACCGGCACCCATATGGGATACCAGCCCCAGTTGTCTATTTCTTATCTCCATCACTGTGCTTACTCTAAGGAGCTTTATTGTCAGGTGGGTGCTCTCTGCTTGGGCCCCTGGCTCTCAGCTGATGGCTGACCTGGCGGCTCAGGATCTCACAAAGCCAAAACCTGGGGTGGGCAGCTGTGAGCCCCGCCTTCTTCCGCCAGCTCCCAGCCAGTGCTTACCTCTCAGCTACTGCAGGATGTGCTCAGATTCTAACCTGTGGTCCCCTCCACCTCCCAAGCCAGCAGGAGAACTGTCTCACATCGACTCCCCTCTCATAGTTTGTATCTACAGATCCCTCCATCTCTGATGGCTATTCCAGGTCCATAGTTCTTGTGCGTTTACGTGGTTAAGTGAGACCCACACTGAGCATCTCCATTCCTTAAAGTGCACTACATCAGATGACGGAGACAGAACACCTGTCATAGTCACAGCCCTTGGAGTACACAGGACATGGACACAAGAGAGCAACGATCCCGGGACCCTTTTCAAGTCCTGCCTACAGCGAAGGCTAAGACCACTTAGCCTGCAGGATGGCTGAGTGATGAGGATGAAATGGTGACGCAGCAAGCACTCAGGGTATTCGAGTCCATTTTTCCTAGCGGCCCTGGGACTCTAAGATATCCTTTCACTCGCCCCCTCCTGCTGAGATCCACCCTTACCCACACAGGAGCTCAACTCCTCACTCACCACCCACCAAGCCCATTCCAACGTGTTTCAGCTGGCACCGGCACCAGGGAGCTCTGATGGGTTGCCGAAGTGCCTGAAAATGTATCTGGGAGAATGGCTTCACCGGACTCTGTGCAAAGCTCCTTGTGAGGATGGTGTTGATAGATCAGTATCTCTGTCTGATGCCTTCGGAAGCACGATGCGAATCCTGGAGCTGTCAGTGCTAACGATACATGACAATCCTGTCCTTTCAAACGCTGACTTCTAAAGGCAGATAAAGAGAATCTAATTGAAACCATTACATGCAATTTTCCTTAAGTAGCAGCTAACGCGTCAACATTTATTGAAGGAATTCTGCTTTGCTTTATCCCTCTCCCCCTAAATTATTTACAGGAATGCATCCAAATGCCTGCTAGTTCTGGCTTGTTGGGTTCTTCTTTAAAAATTCTGGACTGAGGGCCAGCGCCACGGCTCAATAGGCTAACCCTCCGCCTGCGGCACCGGCACCCCAGGTTCTAGTCCTGGTCAGGGCGCCAGATTCTGTCCCGGTTGCCCCTCTTCCAGTCCAGCTCTCTGCTGTAGCCAGGGAGTGCAGTGGAGGATGGCCCAAGTCCTTGGGCCCTGCACCCGCATGGGAGACCAGGAGAAGCACCTGGCTCCTGGCTTTGGATCAGCACGGTGCACCTGTCGCAGTGCACCAGCCACGGCGACCATTGGAGGGTAAACCAACGGCAAAGGAAGACCTTTCTCTCTGTCTCTCTCTCTCTCTCACTGTCCACTCTGCCTGTCAAAAAAAAAAATCTGGACTAGGGCCGGCACTGTGGCACAGTGGGTTAAAGCCCTGGCCTGAAGCATCCGCATCCCACATGGGCACCGATTCAAGTCCTGGCTGCTCCTCTTCCGATCCAGCTCTCTGCTGTGGCCTGGGAAAGTAGTAGAAGATGGCCCAGGTCCTTGTGTCCCTGCACCTGCTTGGGAGACTGGGAAGAAGCACCTGGCTCGTGGCTTCAAATCAGCACAGTTCCGGCCACTGCTGCCATCTGAAGACTGAACCATCAGATGGAAGACCTCTCTCTCTGTCTCTACCTCTCTCTGTAACTCTGTCTTTCAAATAAATAAATTTTTTTAAAAAAATTCTGGACTGGCTAGCAAAGAGCCCAACTGCCATTTCTCACTCCGCACCCAATTTCCAAAAGCAACCTCCAGCAGGTCTCTTTCTCTCTGGACTTTTTGTGGAGGATGCAGTGGGCATAAGTTCTTCCCAAGGTTTCGTGAAGCTCTGGAATCCAGCAGCTGGCTCTGCTGCTCAAACCCATTCCTCTGTGAGTAATGCAGATGCTAATAGCTCACAGCATAGTGTGCAACCCTCTTAGGTCAATTACAGTCTAGGGATTGATGTCGACCCAGCTGTGTGGTGTCTCTCCAACTGTGTGATGCCTTCCCCAGTTCCTGCTGCCTCTCCAACTCTGTACTGTATCCCAGCTGGGCTCTGGCTGTTGGGAGTTTTGTTCATTTGCTCTTGAGGCAGGTACTTCATGGCCAGGCTCAGAGATGCAGGCATGGAGAACACACATTCTCTTGCCTCTGGGCACCCCAGCTCAGCACAAGCTGGGTCTGAGGCCATGTGAGTGCAGCACAGGCATGGAGAATGTACTGCATGCATGGCTTAGGGGGAAGATGTGGGGAGAGGAGGCAGTGACCTTGGGTCTTGGGGGAAGGTAACAGTGGCACAGAGGGCAGGAGTGGACAATCACAGCCTTTGCACCGGGAGAACCCAAGAGCTTGGGAAAGCAGAAGGAGAGAGAAAGGTAAGAGAGGACAGAGAGGTGGGCAAGAGCGAGGTGGCAGAAGCCGTGCACAGCCAGCTCAGGGTCTGTCTTGAGTGAGTCTTGCAGGTGCTGGGGAGGGCATCTGAAGGAGAAATAACAAGGGAAGTTTGGTGTGTTAGAAAAGTGAGCCATCCACTGCTACCCACCGTGTTTCACGGCTCCAAAGAGCACCTTTCGCTTCCTAGACATCCTGCTCCACGATGCCTCTGAAATCCATGGATGGCACAGGTCGTGAACAAGGGCCCTGGAGCTGGGGAGCTCAGAGCGTGCCACAGATGGCAATGACATGTGTGGCTAAGAGGGGACAAGACTGACAAAGGGAGAAGCCAAGGGACTGTTTCCATTCAGAGAGAGAGAGAGACAGAGAGAGAGATCAGAACAAAACCAACAGCTACACTACTTCTTCTATAACCCACATGACCCAGTTGGGTCTGAGTGCAGTAACCAATATTTGGTATCCAAAGGGGATACTAGCAGAGCAACCGCTCCATGCCCCAAGTCACTGGAGCAAGCGGGAAAAGGGCGCCAAGTGTTGCCAGATCCTCTCTCTCTGCAGACACTGGGAGTGCCAGCTACCCTGCAAGGACTTCTGGAACACGTGCGGAAGTCCTCAAGGGACCTGCAGCCTCACTCCTGAGCACTTCAAAAGCTGACATCCGCAGGAATCTGGGAGGAAGGAAGCCAGCCCCTAGGCCCAGCCAGGAGAAGGAGGGAACTCTGCCTCTCCCCAAGCATGCACCCTCACCTGGTGTCTCTGAGCCCAGCAGCCCCTCCATAGCGAAAACCTTGGTGTGGATGGAGAAAGAGCCAAAGACAAAAGCTTGACCCAAGTAATGAACAAGAATCAAATGTGCTTTCACTTGCTCTCAAAGGAGGGCCAATCAAGAGGCACATTAGGGCCACACAGGCTGGTAAAACAACATCACACACACACACACACACACACACACACACACACAGGAAACCAGTCCAGAAAGTCTCATCCTTCAGCCAATAGCTGTCTCTCTGGTGATAGACAAGATGGAAAGCCAATGGCAGTCCCTCTGGGAATATGATGTAAGGGGCTGGCATTGGGTGCCAGCCTCCTCCTCTGAAAGACCCACCCCCTTCCAAGAGACGCCCAAGCCCTACGTTCTCAGGGGTATGGCTGCAAGGACCAGAAACATCATCTAACGCACCCTGCCCTTTCATGGAAGAGGAAACTGTGGCCCAGAATGGAGAAAAGGACCTCCCCACTACAGGCGCCCAGGCAGCACAGCTCACGGCCGCCATCTTGCCGGGCCCAGTGGCGCTTCCGCCGGAAACGCAGTGGCTGCTGGTCCTTCAAGATGGGAGCCCGAGGCTACTCCAGGGCGCTTTGGCTGACTCTGAGGCATGCTCTGGGTGCCTGGGGGAGACACCGTGACCCCAGTCACTCCCTTGGCATCCCCAGATGTCAGGCAGCATTCAGAACTCCATGCAGCCAGGGAGACCGCAGTGTCACCAGCATCAGCCTGCCCCGCGATGCCGTTCCCTCCTCTCTGCAGTGACAGCACTCCCCCTAGTCCATGCCTTGAGAGGCATCCCGTGCAGTGGAAACCGTCCCACCGGGGCTGAAACCAAAGCAGGACTGATGGAATGACTGCCCAAGTCTTGCGACTATCTTTAAAGTAGTTCAATAATGCCTAATATTCTTGTTTTAAAAGATTTATTTGAAAAGCAGGGTAACAGAAACAGAGAGAGAGAGATCTCCCATCCGCTGGTATGCTCTCCCAAATGGCCGCAGCAATTGGAGCTGGGCCAGGCCAAAGCCAGGAGCCTGGAACTTCATCCAGCCCTCCCATTAAGGTGTAAGGGACCCACGTGCTTGGGCCCAGCTCCTGAAGTCACAGGCAGGGAGCTGGATCAGAAGTGGAGCAGCCAGGACTTGAACCAGCATTCCGATATGGGATGCAGGTGGTGGTTTAACCCACTGCCACACAACACTTGCCCCTACGACATCATTCGTAATAAAAACAGACCATAGCAACTGATTTTCACAGTAATGACACAATGCTCATCACTGCACACCAGAGACACACAGCAATCAGGATTCAGAGTTTACCTGACTTGTCAAACACGCAATTTCAGAGCCGTTACACTCCTCCTCAGGTGTAATTTTTGGTTGCTCTGTCTTTCATCTCAGATAGTCACCTTCAATGGAGTTAATTAAAGGTGCATTTTAAAAGTCTCCCTCTAGCTTTTTGATTACAGTTATGAAATACACCAGAGTAAGCTTTTCTGCTTCTGTAATGACTGGTTTGTGAAATTGCAATTATCTCCCCTTTATGAACGATCACCTTCAAAGAAAGGTTCCCTGGTCATTGTTATACAACTTTGGGTTTGATAACAGAAATTACAAACCACGGCAGCCCACTGGGACAGCCCATAAAGCACGTGTCACACCATGCTGCGTGTGACCACACAGTGACTTCAGTCGCTCACCACTCTGCTGTCAGCCCGTGCTGGGATTCTCTGTTCACAGGTGTGCTTCTTCCTCTAGGTCCTGAGACGTTCAAGCCCAGGCACCTGCAATATGTAGTGCATCTCTGTGTTCCTGCAGCCACACACTGCAGGTGCCCCGGTAGGCTTGTGATTTCTTGCTTGGCTAGGTGGTTGGATAGCAATCAGAGAGCCTATCTGGGACACTTCCCTTCTTCTATTTTGCAAGCAAAAACACTCCTTTGAGCTGGCATTGTGTCATAGTGCATGGGATTAAGCCACCACCCAAGACGCCAACATCCCGTAAGAATGCTGGTTTGAGTCCTGGCTGCTCCACTTCTAATCCAGCTCCCTGCTAATGTGCCTGGAAAGGTAGTAGAAAATGGCCCAAGTTCTTGGGCCAACTACCTGGATGCAGTTCCTGACTCCTGGCTTCAGCCTGGCCCAACCCTAGCTGTTGTAGCCATTTGAGGTGTGAACCAGTGGATGGAAGACCTTTCTCTCTCTCTCTCTCTCTCTCTCTCTCTCTGTGTGTGTGTGTGTGTGTGTTCTCTTTCTCTCTGTCTCTCTGTTTTTCCTCTCTCCCTTTTTCTAACTCTGTCTTTCAAATAAATAAATAAACAAACCTAAAAAACAACTCATTTTTAAAATTGTATTTTATTTTACTTCCTCCTGCAAGGAACTTTTCTTTGTAAAACATTTGTGGGTGGGTGGGTTCATTGTCATTTTCTTTAAACCCATTCTGAAAACAGTGATGGAAATATTAACAGTCTCTTGGTACCGTCAGCCTCTGTCTCCCGCAGAGCGCACCTCCACAGATGCAACCAAACTCAGAATGGAAATATATTTTTTAAAGTGCCTGGCTTCTGTTTTTGTCATTGCTCCTCAAACAACACAGCACAACAACTGTTTACTTAGCATTTCCCTTGTGTTCGGTGTTCTGAGTCACCCAGAGGTGATTTAAAGGGTATGACAGGATATGAGTAGGCCATATGGAAAAGGACTTGGATTTTGGTAGCCATGGAGGTCCTGGAACTAATCCTTTGCAGATGCCAAGAAAGGGCAATAGGAGGACAAATGGCGATTTATATGCTGTTCTTTATACTGTTTTGTGTTTTGTGAGTTCTCTCCAATCAATATATATTTCTTTACCCTCTGAATATATCAAATAAAAGGGCCCTCTAACCTAAAGGAACCCTAAAGGAAGACTTGCACACACACCTGCTATGTACAAAGCGTAGTGAACAGAGCTCAGTGTGACTGTCCTCTAGGTGGGCATCGTCACTCTCAAACTCACTCCTGTCTGTGTTACCTTCCACCTGCCATGCAAGGACTCTGGCCTGTTTTCTTTTGCTTTTTAAATTAATTTAATTGAGAAGCAGAGACAGACCAACAAGATAGAGACAGAGAGGTCTCAGCTGTTGGTTCACTCCCGCAAATGCCTGCACCAGCTGAGGCCAAGGCTGGGACCTGGAAATGTAGTCCAGGTCTCCCTTGAGATGGCAGAAATCCAATGACTCGAGTCGTCGCTGCTGCCTCCTAGGGTCTACACTGGCAGGAAACTGGAGTCAGGAGCCACACACTGGGAGCAAACCCAGATAACCCAACATGGAATGCAGGCGTCTTAACTGTTAGGCTACAGGCCCACTCCAGATCTTGCTTTTCTTATCTACAAAGGTAGAGTCATGGGTGCCAGAATCCCCAGTGTCCCCTCCAGATCCCTAAGGTTATGGTATGAATAACATTCCTTAAGAAACAATCTATATTGGGACCAGCACTGTGACGCAGTGGGTTAAAGCCCTAGCCTGCAGTGCCAGCATCCCATATGGGCACCAGTTCAAGTCCCAGCTGCTCCTCTTCTGATCCAGCTCTCTGCTACGGCCTGGGAAAGCAGTGGAAGATGGCCCAAGTCCTTGGGCCCCTGCACCCACGTGGGAGACCCGGAGGAAGCTCCTGAATCCTGGCTTCAGATCAACATAGCTCTGGCCATTGTGACCATCTGGGGATGGAAGACCTCTCTCTCCTCTCTCTCTCTCTCTTTCTCTCTCTCTCTCTCTCTCTCTCTCTCTCTCTCTCTCTCTCTCTAACTCTATTTTTCAAATAAATAAAATAAATCTTAAAAAAAGAAATTATATATATCATTAGCAAAACACAGAAGAAATATGTGAGAATGTCAGAAAGCATGAGATTAGCTGTAGTTGTGGGGATGAAGACAAGACCATGAAGAAAGTGATGCTGGCACTGGACTCAGAAGAACGGGCAGATGGTAGGCTGCAGTGAGGACTGTGGGCAGAGCTATGCAGATGGAAGCTGAGTCAGGAAAGCCATGGTGGGGAGAAGGAAGGGCGAGGGGACGAGAAGTGGCCTGGGCTGCAACAAAGCGGAAAAGTAGGAGGAAGGGGGAGAGATACCGGTGTGATGGTTAACCTAATATGTGACCTTGGCTGGGCCGTAGCACCAAGGTATCTGGTCAAGCTCTAGTCTAGAGATTGCTGGGAAGAATTTTTTAAGATGAGCTTAACATTTAAATCTAGTTGATTTTTTTTTTTTTTTTTGGACAGGCAGAGTTAGACAGTGAGAGAAAGAGACAGAAAGGTCTTCCTTTTCCGTTGGTTCACCCCCCAAATGGTTGCTATGGCCAGCACGCTGCGCCGATCTGAAGCCAGGAGCCAGGTGCTTCTTCCTTGTCTCCCATGCGGGTGCAGGAACCCAAGCACTTGGGCCATCCTCCACTGCCTTCCCTGGGCCACAGCAGAGAGCTGGACTGGAAGAGGAGCAACCAGGACAACAGGCGCCCCAACCGGGACTAGAACCCAGGGTGCCAGCGCTGCAGGTGGAGGATTAGCCTAATGAGTTGCAGCGACAGCCCTAAATCTAGTTGATTTTGAGTGAAGCAGATTACCCTCCATAGTGTGAGCAGGCCTGTTCCAAGCAATGGAAGGTCTTAAGAGGAAAAACAAACTGAGCTCTCGCTCAGCAGAGGGGATACTGCTACCAACATCTTTGGACTTGAGTGGTATCGACTCTTCCCAAGATCTCCAGCCTGCTGACCCAATCGCAGATTTTGGGCTGGTCAATCCCTACAACCACAGTTCCTGAAAATGAATGTGATAGAGGATAGATGGATAGAGAGAGAGACAGACAATGGAGATAGAGAGAATATAGATATAACTAGACAGATGGAAGTAGGTAGATACATACACACATGCACACACACAGAAGGGCATTGCAAAAAGTTTGTGGAAAATTATATTAAAAACTATATGTTCTCTAATATTTTATAGATGTTAAAGAGACTTTAAATGACTTATTTGTTTAGCTTGGCTCCATAAATTTGTATTAATTAAATGCGCATGGGTATTTAAAAAGGCTTAAAATAAATAAATAAATAAATAAATAAATAAATAAATAAAAAAAAACAAACTATTTATTTGGGTACAAAAAATGTTTCAAATCCATGCATGTCAGGGGTTTTCAACATGTATATTGAAACAACTATGCATGAATTTCAAAAACTACTTACACTAAGGAAATATCTTTTCATTCCATTTCCATGAACTTTGCAAAGTACCCTGTACACTGTTCTGATTCTGCTTCTCTGGTGAATCTTGATTGATACAGGTGATCTCAGGTTGAACCAGGTAGTTGACAAGAGGAAGCCATCGAGATGGCAAAGCGCAGATTAGATCACTCCATCTTTGGCTAAAATAAAGTCACACGGCCTGAAAGAATCCAGCAGCCCCAGGTCAGAGCAGGATTGGCACGGATGGCCCATTATTAGCAACAAGCAGATGGGAGTTGAATCATACACAGACAACACAAGCACACCTGCAGTATCATAGTTTGATTTCCCAAATGCAACCATATGCAGCCATGGTTTGTGCACAAAGTCACTGCCCCGGAGTTCTACCTGATTTCCAAACCTCCTGTTTTGGGTACTTGAAATGGAGCGATATCTTACAGGCACGTCAAAGATTCTGAAGGCCTCTGCCTTTCAGATTTATATCCTCATTCCCAAAATGTTTCAGTTGCTTTGTCTGCATTCGATCTGACAGCAGTCGTTAAGCAATTTGCCAAGCATTTGACTCAATTTTCATAGAAATGACAACTCTATTCCTTTCATGCTCACATTCCATCACTAGCACAAGATTTCTCTAATTCTGTAATTGCCATAGAAATGGATTTGCACGAACAGGTTTGAGGACAGGTGTCATTGAGTCTCGCTCAGCATACCGTTTCCCTCATTGGAACAGCTGTGAACGTGAGCAGGACGAAGATGTTGGTCAGAGGGAAAACAGGGCACCCGTTAGGAGAGCAGGGTGGTGACGTGGAGATTAGGTCGGGGCAATGCTGGGCTGGCAACTCTTTAACAGCTGGCCCTGGGCAGGAGGCAGATTTGTGGGATTTGCCATATCTCCGTGGTGTCAATACACCCAAAGCGACGTCATTAAATGCAGAGTTGCAAATGGTGATGTACAAGCAGCTCTTGACACCAGCTTCAGTACAACCTGGTGTTTTTACACCTGAGACTAGGTAATGTGTCAGGATGGAAGTTCATTTAGCTCAAATCTCTAGAGGCCTCCACTCCCAGCAGAAAGTAGAAGGTCAAGTGAATGCCTACATAAGGGAAAGCGTGAGGGGTGGCCTCACCCTGCTCTTGGGTTAACTAACCCAATCCTACAAGAGAGAGAACTCACTCAATCCTGCAAGAGTGACCCTAGTCCCACATGAACAGCATGGATGACCCAAATGTACCCTAAATGTCCCACCACTCAACACCATCAAGTTTCAACATGAGTTCTGAAGCAGATAAACCATATTCAAACCATACCCCTGGAGCCCAGTGTTGTGGCACAGTGGTTAAGCTACTGTTTGTGACTCTGGCATCCCCTATTGGACCACAAGTTCAAGTTCCCATTGTGCTGCTTCTGATCCTGCTCCCTGCTAATTGCCTGGGAAAGCAGAGGAAGACGACCTAAGTGCTTGGGTCCTTAATATCCATGTAGGAGACCCAGATGGAGTTCCTGGCTCCTGGATATAGGCTGTCCCAGCCCTGGCTGTTGCAGCCATTTAGGGAGTGAACCTGCAGATGGATCTCAATCTCTCTCTCTCACTCACTCTCGCTCTCACTCTTGCCCCCCCCATCATTCAAATAAATAAACAAATTTTTTTTAAAAACTGAAATATAGCCCTGGTAAGGGGCAAATGTCTAGCCAAGAAAGGACTCTCTGAATAGTTTCTTGGTGGCTTGAAATCTCACTTTGATGAAAAGCCCCGAAGAATGGCCCCACACAATTTGGATAAATTGTTCAAACAGGCATCTCCCTTGCTCAGGACTCTCTAAGTACGGCTGAGGCAAGAGAGGCTACTTGGAAGGGGTCTTGGACGTGAGGACAGCTGGGGACCCAAGACCTGGAGGGTGCCCTCGGCTGGAGGCCCTTGGGATGGTCTCGAGTTTAGTGGAAGCCTCCCTGGAGCCAAGCTGCTGGCTCACCGACCATCTTCTGCTCTGGAGCTTAGCTTCAGCTGTCCCCTCCTAGGATCAGATGGCCCCATTCGTTGTGTTTTATCCTGTCAATGTTCTTCCATGATTGTTCAGAGAAGGTCAGCCTTTGTTCTATAGGAGAGTCACCTGCTTTCTCAGAGTCCACTGCTTTAACCTCACCAAACAAAACGCCACCCAGAAGCATCCAGAATCATGTTTGAGTGACCATCTGGGTACTGTAGCCTGGAGAGTTGACACATAAATGGATGCGATTATATAGATGTGCTTATTTCTGTAATGTACATCTCAGCTTCAAGAACAGGAAGTGACTCTGTTCATCCCACTGCTGGGACGTGACCTGTAAGAGAGAGTTGATGGATGACTACACAATGAATAACTCAGCACTGTCAGGACACTTCAAAGAGTGAAACCCTGGGAACCCCCACGTCACGCTGGCATTAATGGACTCCTCGTCCCAACATCTTGGTGGCCCTCCTGTCATTCTTATCCCTTCTCTTCCCTAGGTGAAAACCCTGATTGCACCATTTAACCCTCCACTTCCCTCCAGGATGACAAAAGAGAACAGGGACCCAATAATAACACGGCAGAAAGGGAGGGGACTTCCTGGAGCACAAATGCACTTCCTCTTGCTGATACTCATCCATTGCATTGGCGAGAACTTAGCAAGTGTTAACAAGGTTCCCAACACCATTTGAGATGCTGGGATATAAAGATAAACAACTCCCACTCTTCAGAACCTTGTAGACAAGCAAGGCAAGTAAACAAATGATTTCCAAAAGCCTTAAGTGCTATCGTGCTGAGTGTTGTGGAATAAAAATGAACGAAGCCCTAACTCTGTTGTGTGTATTAGGGCTCTCCAGAGAAGCTGCATGAAGGCGATATGATACAGAGAGAAAGATTTATTTTCCGGAATAGCTCATGCAATTTTGGAGACTGGCAAATCTAAAATGCACAGGGTGAGGCTGTAGGCTGGAGACTCGCGAAGGATTGATTTTTCAGATCAGGTTCAAAGGCCAGCCGCTGGCACAATTGCTTCTTGCTCAGAGAAGTGCAGTCTTCTATGGAAGACTTCAACTCATCGGGTGGGCCCACCTGCACTTTGAAAGGAAATCTTTACTCAGAGTCCACTCATTTAAATGCTAACCTCGTCAGGGGCCAGTGTTGTGGCATAGTGGGTAAAGCCACTGCCTGCAATGCCAGCATCCCACACAGATGCCAGTCCATGTCCCGGCTGATCCACTTCCAATCCAGCTCCCTGCAAATGCCCTGGGAAAAGCAACAGAAGATGGCCGAAGTGTTTGGATGCCTGCCACCCACGAGGGGGACCTGGAAGAAGCTCCTGGCTCCTGGCTTCGGATCAGCCCAGCTCTGGTCATTGTAGCCATTTAGGGAGTGAGCTAGTGGATGGAAGATCGTTCTCTGTTTCTCCCTCTCTCTGTCTGTAACTCTGCCTCTCAAGTAAATAAATAAAAATCTTTCATAAAAAATTCAATAAATCTACAACAGGCTCCTTTTAAGTTGATCATTTCATATGGCCTGTGGATGATGTTGTAAATATCCAAATGACCCTTGGCAGAAAGCAGGTTCCCCATTGCTGCCCTGAACGATACACTGGGACAATTATTTATATAACTTGCCTTGTTTGGGGTATTATACATAATCCAGAGATGATTCAGAAGATCCCTGTCTCTCCCTCTCTCTGTATCTACCAAACCATCACAGAGCATCCAGAATATTTGAGTGACTATCTGGATACTATGGCCTGACCAAGTGGACACATAAATTATGCACAGAGGTAGCAATGAACAGGAGGTGAGATTTGAGCTAAATCTCAAGGAAGGAACCAAATGAGAATGAAAGAGAGGCTGGCAAATTCGTGAGTAGGAGAAGAGGTGCGGGAGGAGAAGCATCCCAGAAGGAAGCAATGGCATGTGTTCAACAAGAGAGGCTAAGAGTGAGGGCCCTGGGGTAGCCCTGAGTGTGGATTTCACGCATTCGACGACAAGAGTTGATTTGGCGCTGTAGCAACCCAAGCAGTTTCTCAGCCGCTGTGGCCCCCTGCCAGGCTGCAATCCCGTGTCCTCTTCCTATATGGTCACCAGGCTGCTCGCTGTCCCCTCATTGGCTGGGCTGCCAGTCACTGAAGGGTTTTTCCAAGCTTTCTGTAGCACCCAAGACACAAAGTCTGTCCCATGCGCTCGAAGGCACGCACAAACAGGAGGCAACATAACCCACAGCTTCTGACACCCCCGAAAATCACAGCACAGCCAAGCTGTGCTTCTGGCATCCTGTATCTGCCTAGGAGCTCAGATCTGAAATTCCACTCACTGCTCATTTAGCTCTGGAAAGGATGCATCGGGAATAAATGCTAACTGTCCGGGAAGCAGAAACAGAGGAAGTAAGGAGACGGCTGTTGGAAAGCCAACCAGGATTTGTGGACCTGTTACTCATTTCCTAGTCACAGAACTCTGCAAGCCAGGCAGCTTGAACAATGGAAACAGGTTGGGGCCAGCCGTGGCACAGCGGGTAAAGCCACCGCCTGCAGTGCTGGCATCTCATATGGGCACCGGTTCAAGTCCCAGCTGCTCCACTTCCGATCCAACTCTCTGCTATGGTCTGGGAAAGCCATAGAAGACAGCCCAAGTCCTTGGGCCCCTGCACCCAGGTGGAAGACCCAGAGGAAGCTCCTGGTTCCTGGCTTCAGATCAGCACAGCTCCAGCCATTGCAGCCAATTGGGGAGTGAACCAGTGGATGGAAGACTCTCTCTCTCTCTCTCTCTCTCTCTCTCTCTCTCTCTCTCTCTCTCTCTCTTTTTCCCTCCCTCTCTCTCTCTCCCTCTCCTCTCTCTATGTAACTCTGACGTTCAAATAGCTTGTTGCACAGATCTGGAGGCCAGATTCCAAAGTCCAGGAGTCAGTGGGGTTGGTGCCCTCCAAGGGCTAGAGGGAGGGAGCTGCTCCAGGTCCCTCTCCCCGGCTGTGTTCCCTTTGTGACTTCACAGCACTTCCTGTGTGGGCATGGGTTCTGTGGTCAAATTTCCCACTTTTGTAAGGACAACAGTTCATTGGATTAGGGCCCATCCTTAGAAGCCCATTTTTTAAAGATTGATCAATCGATTGATTTGAAAGGCAGAGTGACAGAGAGAGAGATGGAGGAGAAAGCATCTATTCATGAAGTCACACCCCCCAAATGCCTGCAAACAACCACAGCCGGGCCAGGCTGAAGCCAGGAGCCTGAAACTCCATCGTGCTCTCCCACATGGGTGGCAGGGACCCTGGTTTCTTGATCCATCTTTCACTGCCTTCCTAGGAGCATTAACAAGAAGCTGGATTGGAAGTAGAGTAGCCAGGACTTGAGCTGGAGTTCCCATATGGGATGCCAGTGTCACGGGCAGTGGCTTAACCTGCTGCACCACAATGCTAGCCCCCTAAAGAGCTCATTTTTAACTTGATTACCTCTGTAAATACCCAGCTCCAAATAAGGTCACATTCTAAGATATCAAGGATTAGAGCTCCAACACATAAACAGGTGGAGGATGCAAGTAGGAGCTAAGCTGAGAGAGCTGGAGAACAGGAAAGTGACACTTAATAAGATGACTGAGGTTGACCAGGAATCTGTTCTTCACCAGCCTTGATCCTGAAAGAACCCACAGATGATGATGCCTTGTGGAGGGCCCAAGGCCTCTGACATCCCAACCTCATACCATAGAGGTTCTGCAGAAACCACTCAGCATCCTGTGGTGTAGCCTGGGAGTAGGGAAAAGGAAGTGAGGCCAGCAGGATGATGGGAAATCCTGCCATGAACACTCAGCCCACCAGGGCTGCCTGGGCTGTCACTAAGGCCATCTAAGCAGCACCCACCAATTTTCCTTTGCCCCCAATTCCTTCTCTGAGTTCCTGTTGCATTTACAATCAAACCCATCCAGTTCAGAACCCAGTAGTTCTGACTACTTCCTGCATAGTATCTCAGACTCCTAATGGGATGGGAAATTCACATGTACCCGGCATTTTCACACCTCACACCATCTCGTGTAGAGTTTGCAGCATCCCTGGGAAGCTGGTGTTCTTGGTCTAAGTTCACAAATAAGGAAACTGAACTCCAGGGAGGATGAGGGGCATCCTCAAGGTGACACCACCAGAAATTCACCACTCTTTAGAAAATTGAATGCATGAGATGGGCTCCAGATTACCGGGATGCAATTCCCAAACAGGAATCCAGTGCTTGGATTGCCACCACAGTGTTCCAAGGAGCGTGGCTGGGGTCCCAAGGATGTGCTGGAAGAGAGGACCCAACTCCGTTGCTGCTCTCACTGCCCAAACTCAGGGGGAGTTCTTCTCCCCCAAAGACCAGGGACCCCACTGCATACCTTGTATCTTTGGGGTCACAACAATCCAGGGTGCCCATGCTACTTGGTTTTCAGTGAGATACACCTGCTTTGAGAGGAATGGGCAATGTCTTTCTTGGCTTGGGGCCTCATCCTTTAACCTTCAATGCACATACTTCTGACTTCTTCTTCGTTATCACACGCTCCTTTCAGACTCTGACCTTCCTGCCTCCTGTTTAAAAGGACCCTTGGCTTGCCATGGGCCCACCTGGGTGGCCAGGAGACTCTCCCCATCTCAAGGCCCTGATCTCGCTCACATCTGCCAAGTCCCTTTTGCCAGCTGAGGTGGCACATCCAGAGGTTCTAGGGACAAGACCAAAGACTCCTTTGGAGGATCCTTATTCTGTCTCCCACACCGGCTGGGAGATCACTCTCTATCCAGATCTCATCATCTTTGTTGTTGAAACCAGATCAGTTAATAAAGTAGACAAGTGAGCAGAGCCCATGTGGCAGTCCTACAGCTCAGAGGAAAGAGCAGGAATGCACCCTGATCCCACCTCAGGGACTCAGGTGACAACTGTCACCCAACACCATGCAATTCTCCCGAGGCTAAGGGGACACCTTCAAGGCCTCCCTGGAGGTGACCCACCATGCACCAGGACTGTGTCAAGAGAAGCTAGACCACTGCTCCCACGGGCTCAGAGCACAACTAGGGACATAACCCCCAGAGGTGAGAAACGAGAGAGGAGTTAAGAGAGGGGACCCCCAAGGTCCACCGGGGGCCAGTGCTGCCCTAGCTGACTTAAATCACCAGGGGAGCTTGGTGGAAGCCTTCACCTTGAGTTACTATTTCAGGGAGTCAAGGTTAGAGACCAGGAATCTGCTTCTTTAAACATCCCTGAGAGAGATGGACAATCATTTGAGAAGGACTGTTACCAGGTAAACCTCCCTCCAGCCTTAGTGTCTCACTCCACCTTGCATCTCCACCTGCCGGAGACCTCACACTACGTCAAAGGACCCCATCTGGGGGTCCTCCTGTCCCCACCTTGCCCACACGCATCCGTCTTCTTCAGTGAGCCCACAGGCACCATCATGGCCCTAACTGCAGCACAGGGTATCTCTCGCCTGGATGACTCATAGCTTCCTGGTCTCTGCCTCCAGCCACGTTCCTCCCAAGTTACTCTTCCTCAACCAGACTAATAAGAAGTTTCTCCTAATAATGCAAACGTGATTGTGTTGCTCTGTGAAATGGAGCCTCATTGGCCTCCGGATGTGGTCCTGGCTCCCCGCCGGAGGTTCCTAACTCTCTTCCTGCTCTGATTCCTGCTGTCTCATCAGCCCTGGTTCTCACCACGGTGCACTTTGCTCCAGCCACACTGCACTGCTTTCCCCAGAACCACACCTCACTCAGGGACATCCATCCTTCCCTTGCACCTCCTTGAGGTTATGCACCCATTATCCCCATTGTGGGCTTGGCCACTGCTATGGTTTGAATGTATCCTCCAAAAGTTCATTGGTTAATCATCCAATTCCTCTGTTAATAACATTTGGAGGTGGGGACTCTGTAGGGTGATTAGGGTTGGAAGAGCTCATGAGAGCGGGGTCCCCACAATGGGGCATTAGTGGCTCTATAAGAATAGGAAGAGAGACCCAGGCTTGCTCTGTCTCACCATGGGACGCCCATTGCTGTTATGGCGCAGCAGGATGGCTCTCACCAGATACCAATGCCATGCTCTTGAACTTGTCATTCCCCAGTCTTAGGAGCCAAATAAACCCCCTTTCTTTATCAATTACCCTGCCCGTGGTATTCAGTTACAGCAACACGAAACAGACCAAGACAGCCACACAGCCTGTGACATGTGGCAAAAGACAATGCAAAGACAGATGCAAAAATGTGTCTGTGCACTTCAAGCGCCCCCTGCTGAGACTGTCACTACCATGAGAAGAGTGTCTCCCAGGTACCTGCTACCTTGCACCCTGGACCCAGGGACAAAGTCACAGAAATCAGAACCACCCCAGTCAAAGCAGTTTGTGAGTGAGAACCCAGGATGGTGTGTGCGTGTGCTGCTGAGATTTTTGTTATGAGGATTGGTTGTGCAATAGCCAACTGATCTGCATGCTCTTGGCCTCTGATCTTCCCTCTGCCTGGAATAACCTCCTATCGTTCTTTACGTGGCTAACAGCAACTTGAGGTCTCAGCTTAAGCATCACTTCCTGTGGCTAGCTTGTCCTGCCCCAAAGATATTTCAGAGAGTTTGTGGAAAACTTTCTAAAGCCCCATCACACGTCAGCCTCTGTGTCTCTTCTGTCTGGCTCTGCATTGATAACACGACACTGAAATTGCCCTTGACTTGTCTGTGCCTTCCTGGATCAGTGAAGGAATTCTCCAGAGAGACTCCACGAGTGACATCTAGTGTCCCTGAGTGTCTGTGGCACTGTATCAGTTCTTGATTGAAGTCAGTTGTAGACAGGGGACCGAGGGTGCTGGTGTGATGTCTAATGTCCCTGAGTGTCTGTGGCACTGTATCAGTTATTTTTTTTATTTTCTATGTTATTTTTTTTTGACAGGCAGAGTTAGTGTGAGAGAGAGACAGAGAGAAAGGTCTTCCTTCTGTTGGTCACTCCCTAAAATGGCCACTAAGCCAGGAGCCAGGTGCTTCCTCCTGGTCTCCCACGCAGGTGCACGAACCCAAGCACTTGGGCCATCCTCCACTGCTTTCCTGGGCCACAGCAGAGAGCTGGACTGGAAGAGGAGCAACCAGGACAGAACCGACGCCCCACCCAGGACTAGAACCTGGAGTACCGGTGCCACAGGCGGAGGATTAGCCTAGTGAGTCATGGCGCTGGCCTGTATCAGTTCTTGATCGAAGTCAGTTGTAGACAGGGGACCTATGGGTATTGGCCTTTCTTCCATTTACACTAAAAGCTACTCACCCAGGGCCAGGTGTCCTCCTGGCTCTCTGCTCGGCGCCGGGATGGGGTGACAGTATGTGCCATCCCCTTCTTGGGCTGGTAGAACAAAGCAAAGTGCCACAGACTGAGTGACTGACACAACAGACTCCCAGAAATCTGAAAAGGCAGCCATCACACTGTTCCAGACTGCACTGTGTCCTCCGAACACTTGCGTGTTGGGGTCGTAACCCCCAACATCTCAGAATGTCACCACACTGGTCTCTCATAATGCCTGAGAAACACGGGTGTTAATGCTTCTACCCCCTTCCTTCCCTTGAGAAAGCATCCTTGGATTTCATTATACATCACATCATTTTTTGCTGTAATTTTCCATAGGAAAATTTCGGTATCAATGAGCCCTGCAAGAACACGCACAGCTCTGATGGATGGGCCGAGCCTTGGACAAGCTGCTGCTTGGCATGTGTGTGTGTGTGTGTGTGTGTGTGTGTGTATGTTGGCACAGAAGACTTGCAATTCACCTGGAAAACCAGTCACATGCCTCCAAAGAAAAGCAGTCAGATCGGACAAATTGCTTGATGACTATAGGGTTTCAATGGGATCTCTCTCCTCACCCCACATAGCCCCTGGGCTCATCTCATTTGCATGCTGCAAGCCCTGCACAGGCCTGGGTAGCTTGCCACGATACCTCCAGCACAGCCCTTGAACTTGGAAGCCCCAGTGCCCTCCTGGCCTGCTCTGGACCTTGCTCCAGGGCAATGTTTCTGCAAGCTGCCTGCCCTTCAGCTGGAGCAGCATGTGGGTAACCTAAGAGGAGCAAAAGTTGGAAAGGAGGTGGGGATATAAATAGGCTGACTATGTCCCTGAGACACCAATGTTGGCAGGCAGGGCCTTTCAGATGTGAATCATGGGAGTGGGTTCCAGATAAAAGGATGGGTTCAGGCCCCCTCTCGCTCACACAAGTGTGCCCTTCAGCCTTCTGCCATGGCATGACTCAACACAAAGGCCCTAGCCAGATGCTGACGTCATGATTTGGGAGGCCCCAGTCTCCCTAACCATAAACTTCTAGATTTGCATGTTATCCCGTGTGTGGTGTTCTGTTACTGCGACCGGAAACAGAGGACGACACCACCACCCTATGTAGCTACTTGTCTTGGTAACCAGAGCAAGTAGGTAAGAAGGGAGTGGCAGGTGAAGGAGTCTGTCAAAGTCCCCACTAGGAAATCCTTGTTATGCTGCTGGGATGGGCATGTGCTCCATGCCATTCAGAGAGAACAATCTGGAATTCAACTCTGAAATCAGCACCCTTGACCAGGACCAAGACGCTTGGCCTTTACCCACAATGAACTTGCTTGAGTCCCTCCCCCAGCGGAGTGGACTTTTAGAGAAAGCTAAAGAAGAAAAGAACGCCAACTCTGACCTTCTGTGGGCTCTTCCGGATGGTTCTCTGCCAGGGGATTGAAAACCTGAATGCAACCCCTAAAGCCAGAGCTTCCTAGACTCGGGCTCCCCACCTGCAGGGAAGGGAATCGAAGGGTGTGGGGGTACCTGGAGTTCCTGGGTTCTAGTCTAACACCTTGTGAACATCCAGCTAAGAAATCTGCCAGGCACCGCGCCTCTCTCCCCCGGGAGCCCCACAGCTGCCTCTTGGCAGGCACAGAATGGCCTCTTCTCCCACTCCAGCTGGCTCCCCCCTGGGGCCCTAGCGTCTGGCTGGAGAAGTGGCCCAACCACATGGCCCGGGCCTGAGCACCTGGAGCCACTTCCATCCCTTGGCAAAGCTCTTCCTCCAGTCCTGGTTCCTTTCCATCTTTACTCGCCAGTGACTTGAAAGGGAAATAAGAACCAGATGCCTCTGACGCCCTTCCACTTCACCCATCACAGAGCTGTCTGGAGGCGAAGGCGTTGGAGAGGCAGAAGTGCCTTCTGAAGACCCTTTGTTGGGGAAGCAAAACCTGATTTCTTCCAGAAGTTTCCTGCCAGATCACTTATGCATCTTTGCACCGTCACCCCTTCGCCCTCCAAACCAAGGTCCCTAGTTTATGGAGACCATCTGTCTCTCAAGCGATCATTACAATTTATCACATTGGCGTCGCTCTCCACTGTGTTCAGGGATCTCAACCCGTTTGCCAGGTTCTCATACAAACAATGGTGAGAGAGGCAGGGTAAGGAGTGTTACCGTTGCGGTGGAAGGTGATCAAAGGCGTGAAGCCATCGGATCAGTTTGTAACTAACACAGCTTGGACCACACCCCAAACTCCCCTCAGAGGGAGTCACCTGACCCGGAACATTGATCCTTCCCCCCAGAATAAATCTGGAGTGGGTTCTGAGAATGTTTTCCATCCCAGAAGACATTGGTGCCGAGAGCCCTGACACCCATCGTCCCAAATACACCTGCCAGGAACCTCCTCAGTCCCCCGTAAGCGTGCACAACTGTCTTTCTCGGTATTAACCCAAGCTGATCAGACAGCAAAGGGGGCCTCCTGCCATCAAGCTGAAGAGCACAGGTTTGCAAAGCAACAGGTCTCGCTGGCTGGGAGCTGTCCGCTGCCTGCACACAACCGCTCTTTGCTTTCTCTGTTTCCTGTGCTCAGCTTCCCCCACTGGAGCCTCCTTAACCTCAGTTTGTTTCGTCTCCTAACATCTTGTGACATTTCCCTGCTATTACATCTGACACCTCGGAGGTAATGGGACTGAATATCACTCATAATTCATGGTTTCCTCGCGATGACTAGCGCGTTCCGTAATGTTATCTCCACACGCCGAATCCCCACTGGGGCAATATTGCCTTTTTGGCATCGGTGGTTAATTTGTTCAGTTCCATGTACGTTATTGAAAGCACTCTCCGTCTTAATTAGTCCTCTTTAGCTGCTTTTCCCCGCAGCCCTGCGTCACAAAACCGAAGGCATCGAAGCGCGGTGAGGAACAGGCCTAATTAACGGGCCCGTGATGGGAACTCTGCAAAGATGGAATCTGCGGGAGCCAGAGAGGTCTCAGGCTGAAAAAGGGCAGGGCAGAGGCTGACCCAGCCAGGGAAGGGAGTGCTGAGGTTTCACCGAAGATACAAGGGCCGATGAAATAGTGCCTGGGAGAGCAGAATTAAAAGATGGTGTTTAAGGGCCAGCGCTCTGGCGTAGAAGGCTAAGCCTCCACCTTTGGCGCCGGCATCCCATATGGACGCCAGTTCATGTCCCGGCTGCTCCTCCTCCGATCCAGCTCTCTGCTTATGGCCTGGGAAAGCAGTAGAAGATGGCCCAAGTGCTTGGGCCCCTCCCAGGCCAGTGTGAACACTCAGCTCCCAGCCACAGGCCCTGGTGACCCTGAAGGGCAAAACACGGGATTTCCCAGCCTCAGGGCTCCTGGTAGGAAAACCTAATCCAGTTTCAGCCCCCACAGATGGGAGATTCAGACGGGCACTGGGCATGGCTGGGGGGTTCAAAAGAGTCCTTCCGTGGGCCAGCACTACGACACAGAAGATTAAGCTGCCACTTGTGATGGTGGCATCCTATATAGGAACACCTGTCCAAGTTCCAGCTGCTCCACTTCGGATCCTGCTTCCTGCCAATGTGCCTGGGAAGGCAGTGGAGGATGGCCCAAGTGGCTGGGTCCCTGAGATCCACGTGGGAGACCTGAGTGGAGTTCCTGACTTCTGATTTTGGCCTGGCCCGCCCCTAACTATTGGGTGTGTCTCTCTGCCTGCCTGTCTCTCCCTCTCTGTTACTCTGCCTTTTAAATTAATAGATGTTAAAGTTTTTTCCATCCTGAGATCCCAGGATTCTAAGATGCTGTTTTATTTATTACCTAAAACCACCTCCATCTGCAGATATATAAATCATTCTGCTGCTTCTGGTATCTTTTTGTAAATGTATATATGAAACGTTCTGTTTGAACCATGCGAGATTTTTACTTTTCTTGTGTTTTTTGTTTGCTTGCTCTTTTAAAGATTTATTTCTATTTGTTTGAAAGGTAGAGTTACACATACACACACATACAGAGAGAGAGAGAGATTTTCTATCTGCTGGTTCACTCCCCAAATGACTGCAATGGCCAGGGTTGGGCCAGGCCAAAGCCAGGAGCCATGAGCTTCATCTGGTCTCCCACGTGGATGCAAGGGCCCAAAGACTTGGGCCTTCCCAGGCATATTAAGCAGGGAGCTGGATCAGAAGTGGAGCAGCCAGGGATGTTAGCACTGTTACCTTCTATGCCACAGTGCCAGCCCCTCAAGCACTGTTGGTTTTTTTTGACAGGCAGAGTGGACAGTGAGAGAGAAAGAGACAGAGAGAAAGGTCTTCCTTTGCTGTTGCTTCACCCTCCAATGGCTGCCGCGGCCGGTGCACTGCGGCCGGCGCACCACGCTGATCCGAAGGCAGGAGCCAGGTGCTTCTCCTGGTCTCCCATGGGGTGCAGGGCCCAAGCACTTGGGCCATCCTCCACTGCACTCCCAGGCCACAGCAGAGGGCTGGCCTGGAAGAGGGGCAACCGGGACAGAATCCAGCGCCCCGACCTGGACTAGAACTGGGGGTGCCGGTGCTGCAGGCAGAGGATTAGCCTAGTGAGCCGGGGTGCCAGCCAGCACTGTTTTAAGATGTATCTGGGGCCAGCATTGTGGTACAGCAGATAAAGCCACCGCCTATGACTCCAGCATCCCATCTGAGCGCCAGTTTGTGTTCCAGCTGTTCCACTTCCAATCCAGCTCCCAGATAACAGCCCAGGAAAATTAGCAGAAGATGGCCCAAGTATTTGGGTTCCTGCCACCCACTTGGGAGACCTGAACGAATCTCCTGACTCTTGGCTCCTGGCCTTGGCCTTGGCCTGCATCATTTCTAGCTGTTGTGCCCATCTGGGGAGTTATCCAGGGAGTGGAAGATCTCTCTCTCTCTCTCTCTCTCTCTCTCTCTTTCTCTCTCTCTCTCTGTAACTCTGACTTTCAAATAAATAAATAAATCTTTTTTAAAAGTCTTTCTCCCTAGTGTCTTTAAAAAATCTATTTATTTATTTAAAAAAGAGTGTCAAAAGGAGAGAAAGAGAAAGACCTTCTATCTGCTGGTTTACTCCCAAAATGGTTGCAACCACCAGACCTCAATCAGGCCAAAACCAGGAGCCAGGAATCACATCTGGGTCTCCTATTTGGCTGGCAGGGACCCAAGCACTGGAGCCTTCCTCTGCTGCCTTCACAGTCACATTAGCAGGGACGTGAATTGGAAGCAGAATAGCTGGGACTTGAACCAGTGTCCATATGGGACAAGCAATGGCTTAACCCACTGCACCACAATGCCAGACCCTCAGTTTGTTTTGTTTTTATTTCTCATGACTGTCCTATGGTTGGAGACCCAGAGAGCTTATGGAATTTTCCCAAAGGTACACAGATAGTAAGTGCTGTAGCCAGGATTTGAACTACGGAACCAGTTCCAGAGCTCATCTATTACCATATCACAGAGTCATCAATCAGAAAGAAGGTACGAGGTTGTTTCACATAAGATCAAGCAGTCAACCGTGTCAAATGCTTCTGAAAATTCCAGGAAGAAAGGCAGAGAAGGCCCCACTGGATTTAGCATGGAGTGAGTCATTTGTGATGTTGGCTGGAGCCATTTCTCCTGGGTGATCGATGACAACCAGAAAGCAGAGAATCACAAACGTCATAAGGGAGACAGAGAATGAGCCCAGACAGTTCTCTCGAGAATATTGGCCATGAATAGAAAGAAAAGAAGGCAACAGAGCAGGGGATGGAAGTGGGATCAAGTAAGTGTTCAGATTTTTATTAATGGAGAGATGTAGGGATGTTCCTTGGTGCTGGGAAGCAGAGAAGCAGAGAGGAAGAGACGGGTCCACAGCAAAGCTCCCAGGCCAGGGTCAAAGATGAGCAGGATGGAGAAGATTTATCTAACTTGGAAAATGGACAATGAAGGATGCAATGGCTGAGATGGAGATGAAGCCGTAGGGGAGAATTGGAAGGAGTTTGCACTGGGTGATTTTCTTTCCTCTGCGAAATACCAAGTTGTTGAGTTGGAGTTAGTAAACATGTTTGATGGACGTCTGGGCATTTCCTCTTGGCGTTTAGGAACGTAGATAATCTCTCCCTAGTACCTAGCATGATGTTGGGACATAGCATACGCTCCGTGTTCATGGATTGCACATCGTGTTGCATTGCACTGGGATCCCCTGAGAATCCCCAAGTGGGACTCCAGTGAGCCTAGAAGATCCAATGATACTGTAGCCCTGCTGGGGAAGGGCTACAGCGCCACCCCTGGAATTCAGAAGAGAGAGACAAAGCCTGCATTGGTGCGTGGGGGTCAGTGCTGGGCTGTCTCTTGCACTGAGTCCTAAGCGCTTGATTTAGAGTTAGGGACCCTGGATGCATTCTCTCCCAGCAGAGCAGTAAGAACGGGCATCCTCCTTCTCTGTGTCAGCTTTGTCCCTGTGGACCACAAGGAGATCAGAAGCAGCTGAAAGCTCTGGAAGGCTGGCACCCAAAGGATGGTTGAAAACAAGTCTGCAAATCAAAATAGACTGGCCCACACAACCCCTCCAACAAGTCAATTCATTTGGTTAGCTGGGACTACCATGTACAACGCACCCCTTCTGGGCTCCAACCGAAAGGCCAGTTGGATCAAAAGCATGCAGTTGGCACAAGTCCTGTTCCTTTGTGGCCCAGGTGATCGGCAACACCTGTGCTGAAATGTGCCCAGCCAAAACTGTCCCACGGGGCTCTAGAATATCAACCACACACCCACACTCGCCCAGGCCCTACAGCAAACATGCACTTAACTTGACCCAACACTACTTACAGCCTGCATGCCCATTATCTGCTGTGGCATCGCTTGATTAACGACTCCAGGTGTTGGAGTCCTTTGAAGATCAGAAGAACCCATGGACCAGCTCACCACCACACGCATAGGATTCTGCATTATAAGGGATGTGTGGGCTCCCTCAAGCTCTCCTATGGAGCACTAACCAGATGGGAAATTTCTGCTATTAAAAGGCAATACGAATTTTGCTTTCATGAACAGATAATATCCACTTACTAGAGAGGTAAGTGGCTTCTGCAGGTGTTTTTGAAGAGATTTTTGAAGTTGCTGCTTAGAGCCAAGGTCCCTCTGAGGGGCCATGACCAGGCCTGGTGCTGACGGGGAGCAGATGTCCGCTCCTCGAGAGTGGCAAGAGTTCACCGTGGAACGTAGCCTTCAGTTGTTACAAATACTTTCCAGAAATCATAGAACCTATCAGCCTTGCGGACGTGCCAATCCATCTCACACGGTCCCAACTTCCATCCTGGATCCAGGGAGGGAAACAGGAAACAGGAAAAGCCTACTCCGTGGACTGACACTCAGCCAAGCACTTGCCCTGGAGCTGAGTTTCATGTCATGGCCTTTGCGTCTGAAGGTCAATGTTGAAGACATCAACTTTCAGCCCCTCAGTCTCCCCCCTGAGAGAGTGATCTGTTGGCCTGAAAAACTCCTCCTATGCTTTATGAGTGGGGTAGAAGTGGGGGCTTCCTGGGGAAATGAGCTGTTTCCTTCTATCAAATAATGAGGTTGACACTGTGTTGAAGATTCTCATCTGACCTCAGCTGTCCCAAAGCCTAGAGTGCAATTTCACACTCAGGAGAAGTAAGCGCGTAGTCTCCTATTTCTAGTTCAATTATGCCCTCCCATTTTGTATATGGCTTCATTTTCATAATATATTTAATATATGATAATAATTTATGGGGCCACTATTTTGGTGTAGCAGGTAAAGCCGCTGCCTACAATGCCAGCATCCGATATGGTGCCAGTTTGAGACCCGGCTGCTCCACTTGCAATCCAGCTCCCTGCTATGTGCCTGGGCATGCAGCGGAAGATGGCCCAAGGACTTCGGTCTGTGCACCCATTCAGGAAATCCAGAAAAAGCTCCTGACTTCTGGCTTCAGCCTGGCCCTACCCCACAAGTTGCAACCATTCAGGGAGTGAACCAGTAGATGGAAGACACCTCTCTCTCTCTGTCTCTTCCTCTCTCTATGTAACACTGATTTTCAAATAAATAAATAAATATTTTAATATATCTAATTTATGTATAACTAATATAATAACATATAATAATATAATAACATATGTAACTAATATAATAATATATTAATAATATGGAAGTTTTTTCAATTTGGAAAAAATATATACAGAAATTTAGAAAATGACCTAAAACAATAAGAAAAGTTATCCATCCCCCAAAATAGCCTTAATAACATTTTATATATTCCTTCTATTATATTTATTTCTATCTACACAGAAATTATAGGTGATATATTTTTATTTTTTATATTTATATATCTAATATGTATTTAACCAGAACAAAATCACCTCCATTTCTTTTCCCCCAAGTTTTGCAAAATAAGTTGTGGATCAGAATAACCCTTAGATATAAATTTAGTTGAGATTTTAACAAAGTTATTTTTTTGCCAACATTATGGGCTAAATCTAACAAGTAAAAATGACACACATTGAGGGGCGGAGTTTGACCCAGTAGCTAAGACATCCAGAGTCCATATCAGAGCTCCTGGGTTGCATTCCTGGCTCCAGGTCTTGACTCCAATTCCCTACTAATGCAGATTCTGGAAGGCAGCCGGTGACTGGGCAGGTAGCTGGGTCCTCACCACCCACGTTCCTTGCTTCTGGCTCTGGCTCTGGTCCAGCCCTGGCTATTGCAGACATTTGTGGGGGAAAAAGTGACAAATAGGAAATGCAGTCTCTCTCTCTCTCTCTCTCTCTCTCTCTCTCTCTCTCTCTCTCTCTTTCTCTGCCTTTTAAATAAAAAATAAAATAAGGCATGCAGTGTGATGATTTGATACACACTATGAAATGATTACCACAATCCAGCCAGGTAATATACCCATCAGCTCCCAGCTAACTTTTCTATGTGTTTGTACATACATGTGTACACAGCCGTATGTGTATGTGTGTACAATTTACAGGATATAATACTGTACATTAGATCCCCAGAAATTACTCATCTTGCAACTGAAAATCTGTACCCTTTGACCAATTTACCTCCCCAAACCTTGGCAACCACTGTTCCACTCTTCATTTCTATGAGTTCAACATCTTCAGGTTCCATATATAAATGAGATCATGCAGCAGCATTTGTCTGTCCATGTGTGGCTTGTTTTACTTAGCCTAACGCCCTCCGATTTCCTCCATGGTGTTGCACATGGCAGGGTTTCCTTCTACCGGTCACTGAAAAATAACCGCTGTAGTCCCACACACAATTTCTTCATCCATTCATCTGTTGGCCGGCAGTCAGGTGGCTTCCATATCTTGGCTATGATGAAAAATGTAGCAATGAACATAGGAGTTCAGATATTTCTTTGAGATATTGATTCTATTCCTTGCAACAAATACCTAGAAATATGGTTGCTGAGTTACACAGCATTCTGTTTTCAATGTTTGAGGAGACGCCACACTGCCTTCCACAATGACTGTATCAATTTTCTCTCCCAGAGCTCACTCTTCACACCCTTACCAACACTTGTCCTTTCTATAATAACATTCTAACGGGTATGAAGTGAGCTTTGATTTTTATCTCCCAGATGATTAGTGACAGTGAGCATCGTTTCCTAAAACCTGCTGACAATTTGTAAGTCTTTTTTGAAAACAAGAAGTCTGTTCAAGTACTTATTGTCCATTTTCCATTGGGCTGTATGGCCTCATTGTCCATTTTCCATTGGGCTATATGGCCTTATTGTCCATTTTTCCATTGGGCTGTATGGCTTTATTACATTGTGCTTAATGGGCCCCGTGTATTTTTATTGCAGCCCCTTATCAGATACATGGTTTGCAAGTATTTTCTTCTGTTCTGTAGACTCCCTTTGCTTTTGTTGGTCCTCTCCTTGGCTGTATAGAAGCTTTTTGGTTCAGTGTAGCCCACTTATGCTTATTTATGTTTTTGTTGCCTGTGCCTCTGAGGTCAAATACAAAAAAAAAAAAAAAACCATTACTCAGGTCAATGTCAAGGAGCTGTTTCTCTAGCTTTTTTTTCTCCCAGTTAATTTTTGTGTAAAGATAAAGGTTCAGGGGCCAGCACTGAGGTGTACCGGGTAAAGCCACTGCCTGTAATGCTAGCATCTCATATGGGTGCCAGTTTCTGTCCCAGCTGCTCCACTTCCAATCCAGCTTCCTGCTAATGTACCTTTGAAAAGCAGCAGAAAATGGCCCAAGTGCTTGGGCCCTGTTCCCACATAGAGACCCAGATGAAGGTCCTGGTGCTTCCTGGTTTCAGCCTGGCCCAGCCCCAGATGTTGCAGCCATTTGGGGACTGAACCAGGAGATTGGAAAATTCTCTCTCTCTCTCTCTCTCTCTCTCTCTCTCTCTCTCGTTGTAAATATCTTTCAAATAAATAAAATAAGTCTTTACAAAAATCAAAGACAATTGATTTTTGTATGTTGAACTCATAGCCTACAAGTGTACTGAATATATTTATTAAATTCAGGGGCCGGTGCCTTGGTACAATAGGTTAATCCCCCACCTGCGGTACTGGCATTCCATATGGGTGCCGGTTGGAGTCCCAGCTGCTCCTCTTCCAATCCAGCTCTCTGCTTTGGCCTGGGAAAGCAGCAGAGGATGGCCCAAGTCTTTGGGCCCCTGCACCTGCTTGGGAGACTGGGAAGAAGCACCTGGCTCCTGGCTTCAGATCGGTGCAGCTCCAGCCATTGCGGCCATTTGGGGAGTGAACCAACGGAAGGAAGACCTCTCTCTCTCTCTGTTTCTCCCTTTCACTGTCTGCAGCTCTACCTCTCAAGTGAACAAAATATTTTTTTTTAAATTTATTAAATTCAGCATTTTTCAGTGAATTATTGAGCGTTCCCTGCATAGGAGATCATCTCATTGCAAAGGGAAACAATTTAATTTCTTCCTTTCCAGTTTGAATGCCATTTATTTCTTGTTCCTGCACTGGCTACACTGAACATAAATAGTGTGGTGAGTTCTCTTGTCACATCCCTCATGTCCCAAAGCTTCTCACCATGCTCCCAGCTTCTCACCATTGAGAAACACGTTAGCTGCAGGCTTAGCGTATATATGTCCTTTACTCGGTTGAGTTAGAAGGCTTCTGTTCCTACTTTGTTGGGAGTTTTTACCACGACAGGATACTGAATTCTGCCAAATGACTTATTCACGCTTGCTGATAATATGATTTTCTGCGGTGTCTGGTGTTTTTTAATTTGCAAAAGGTGGACCCTCCTCGCATCCCTATTTGCTCACAATGTAGAATCCTTTTGATGTGGTTTTGGATTCGCTTGTTAATATTTTGTTGAGGATTTTTTCCCCTCTGTGTTCACCAAGGATCTGGACCTGTGATTTTCTTTTTTTTTTATTTTTTTATTTTTTTTTTGACAGGCAGAGTGGACAGTGAGAGAGAGAGACAGAGAGAAAGGTCTTCCTTTGCCGTTGGTTCACCCTCCAATGGCTGCCTCGGACGGCACGCTGCGGCCGGCGCACCGCGCTCATCCGATGGCAGGAGCCAGGTGCTAGGTGCTTTTTCCTGGTCTCCCATGGGGTGCAGGGCCCAAGCACTTGGGCCATCCTCCACTGCACTCCTGGGCCACAGCAGAGGGCTGGACTGGAAGAGGGGCAACAGGGACAGAATCCGGCGCCCCGACCGGGACTAGAACCCGGTGTGCCGGCGCCGCAAGGCGGAGGATTAGCCTGTTGAGCCACGGCGCCGGCCTGGACCTGTGATTTTCTTTTTTGCTGTGTCTTTACCTGGCTTTTGTATGAGGGAAATGCTGGCCTTGTGGGATGCGTTTGCAAATGTCCCCCTCTCTTAAATTTCTTAGAAGAGTCTGAGAATATTTGGCGTTAACTCTTCTTTAAGTACTTGGTAGAACTCATCCATGAAGGCATCTGATCCAGGATTTTCTATTGTTGGGAGTTTTCTGATTACCATTTTATCTCCTTCCTCAGTTTTTGGTCTGGTCCTAGTCACTGTTGATTTTTTTTTCTAGGCATTTGTGTGAATGAGGGAGTAGCCACTCAGAGATACAATGATTTTTTTTATGTAATTTTAAACTCTTCAGCCTTAAATAATTGTTACAATACTATAGAACATTTTTATAATATTAATAAAGCTCCATTTAATGCCCAATATTATACATAAATATACAGTATACACAAATTAGTATCAAGCTGCCAAAATGAAAACAAGTCAAGTTCAGGTTCAACACTGCAATTTGCAGTGGTCCCAGCTGTTGCTTCAGCAGAACTGCCTGTTAAAGCCACATCACAGTGTGGACGTGAGAACTCCAGGTGTGAGCTGGGCGGCTATCACACTGTGATTTCAGCATTTCCTAGCACCATGTAAAAATGCCCTTTTGTTCTCATCATATGTGAAAGGCAGAGTCAGCGAAAGGGAGTCTCACACAGAGAGAGATCTTCCATCCACTGGTCCACTCCCCCAAATGCCTGCAGCAGCCAGGGCTGGAGCACGGAGCCCAGATGTTAATGACGGCCTCCCATGTGGGTTGCAGGGACCCAAGTACTTGAGCCATCATTTGCTGCCTCTCAGATTGGGCAGCTGAATCAGAAGTGGAACAGCTGGGACCCGAACAAGACGTGGGCTTTCCAAGGGGTGACTTAACCACGGTGCCAAACGCCTGCCTCTAAGATGCCCTTTTACGTCCTGAAACAGCATCACTCCAAGCATTCCTAAGTCGGGATCCAAATGCCAGGGCTGCAAACCACATCCCCAAATCAGTAAATCGGCAGTCAAGCCAGAAGCAGTGAAGTCGCACGGCAGCAGGAGACACAGAGACTTTGTATAAAAGTCAAGGTGACGCTTCTGTTAGGGAGGCAGGTGTGGTGCTTGGGAAGAGACAGAGCAGAGAAGCTGGGCCCTAGCAAAGCTCCGCCTCTTGGCCCCCAGGGGAAGTGGTCACACAGGTGTTCCCTGTTGGGTAAATGACCACACTGTGGTTTTGTTTTGTGTGCTTTGTTGTACATGGGTTCTATGCTGCCTATGAAAGTTTGTAGGAGGAGGCAGTGCTGTGGTATAGCAGGTAAAGCCGCCATCTGCAGTGTTAGCATCCCATATGGCTGTCAGCTCAAGTCCCGGCACTCCACTTCCGATCCAGCTCTCTGCAATGGCCTGGGAAAGCAGTGGAAGATGGCCCAAGTCCTTAGGCCGCTGCACCCACATGGGAGACCTGGAAGAAGCTCCTGGCTCCTGGCTTCAAATCAGCTAAGCTCTGGCTGTTGTGGCCATTTGGGGAGTGAACCAATGGATGGAAAACCTCTCTCTCTGTCTCTCCCTCTCTATGTCTGTAACTCTGCCTCTCAAATAAATAAATAAACCTTAAAAAAAAAAACTTTTGAAAAAGAAGAGGCATGGGACCCCAAACCCATGCCCTCTGACCCTGGATGAGAGCATCCCAAGTCGTCTCACCACTACTGTGCCCAACACCCACCCGTCACTGCCTCATTTTCATATGTGCCAGTTACAACTTTGGACCTGGCTCATTTTTCACATTTTTTTTTTCTCTTTCTAGAACTAATGATGACATTTGCATTCCGCTCTCAAAACATATTTACAACAGTTATTTCAACTTAATTCTGTGTATTTAAATGACTTCCGGGCTCGCTGTCATTTCTCTGTACCGGACTTGATTTTCTTCACCGTGAGTCATCGCCGGTGGCTGGCTCGCCCCCTCCTCCTCCTCCTTGCTGAGCACAGGGTAGGGGGTGGCGTGGCTCCTGAGGATACACACAGACTCAACGTCACCATGTACAACGAAGACAACTCTGTTCCCTGCAAAACTGTCACTTGGCTGTGTTTTCTCGCTGCGAGAGACAAGCCTCAGGCAGGCGCCTGGCTTTTGTTCTTTTGTCGCCAGTCTGCTTTTTCTGGAGGATGCGTGGGTGATTCCCTCTTTTCCTTGAAGTTCAAGAACTTGCAAGGTGTTGATCTGTTTTCATTCTTTCTGCCTGGGGCCTGTTGAGCCTGTTTGATCTGCAAATGTAGGTTTCTCTCCAGCCCAGAAGGGCTTTATGCTATGATTTCTTTGAATGCTGCTCCTGCTCCACGTGCTATGAGCTGGCCTTACCTGGCTAAGCTCCCAGCTCTGATAGCTTTATCTTTTCTGAGCAGTCGGCTCAAGTTCACAGGCATCCAGGGGCAAATTTCTTCCAATCCGCGTTGGACCTATTTCTCCCCCGACCCGCAGCTCAGCTAGGTGGACTTGTCCACCTAGTTTCGCCAAAGGGCAAGTCCACCCACCTGGTCCTGAAACAAGCAAGAAGAGAGGTATTGTTCTCAGCCCCAAGCGCAGGCTGTCCCACAGTCGCAGACTCCTGGAGCAGCCTCTGGTCAGCTCTTTTGCAAACGCTTTGCACACCTGGCCTCTGACCTACAAAGATAAGAAATCAGAAACTGACTCTGTCCTGGAGAAACATCCAGATGCCCCGTGTCTAATGCTGGCAGCTCCAATTGGTTTTTCATGGGGACCAAGAAGTCCTGATCACTCACTGGTCACGTAAGCACGATTGCAGTTGTCTCGCCAATTAAACACAAGCAAATGATGAGAAGGAAAGTCAGCCCTGGATGGATTCTCGATCCAGCTCCTGGGGCAGTTGTTGTGTCCAGCGCCTAAGAAGTCTGTTAGGACACCTGCCAGCCGTATCGGAGGGCCTGGGTTCAATGCCTGGTTCCAGCCCCTGACTCCAACCTCCTGCAGGTGCACACCTTGGAAGGCAGCAGTGATGGGGCGGGGAGTCGGGTCCCTGCCACTCACATGGGAGACCTGGGTTGAGACCCAGGCTCCTTGGTCCAGTTCTGGCTGTGCCAGACATCTAGGGAGTGAGCCCATACATACAGGCGCGTGCTCGCTCTCTCTCTCTCTCTCTCTCTCTCTCTCTCTCTCTAACTTTAAAAATCCATCTTTTAATCATAATCACATTAGAGAGCTCCAAGGAACTGAAATTCCATCTGTCATGCCAAATACAGGAAAGGCTTAGGGGGAAGTACTTTCCTAATTTATATCATTTGCTGAAACAGCACAAAATTGTCTCTTTAAGGCATTTTTCTCTAGGCGTTTCCTGGTTACAGAGTGCCAGTCACCCCGCAGCTCCCCTGGGTGGGGACCACAGCCAATGCCAGGCTTTGCACATAGTGTTATTTAGACCTTTTTGAAATTTAAATTATTTTTAGCTGCCCTGTTGATGTAAAACAGCATCTCGTATCTTCCTTGGGAAAGGCTGTGCTGAGTATTATAAAGATCTCTGCACGGTAAATGGCCTCTGTTTCACAAGCTTGTCAATACAGTCGTCTTCCCTCTAATGTCAGCACTTATCTCTGCATTCACATCTTGATTTATTCTGCTAAGCTCTCGCCCACTCATGTGGAAAATCTAGCCTCCGTGCGTTGAGCCAGGTATGTTAGCCCGTGTACTCCCGGAAGGGAGAGCTTAAGGCAGGGATTATGGGCAGGTGTTTGATTTGGGGGGAATAATTCCAAGGAATGAGAATGGAGTGTGGGGGTTAGGGGGAGTGAAATTGATGGGAGCAAAGTCAGTTGTGGTAACAGCAGGTCCCAAGCCAAAGAATCTGGAGCACCAGCCCCAGGGCACAGCTTTGTCGACTGCACTGCAGAGTGGTTTGCCCCAGCGCAGAGAGGGTAACATTCGACGCTAGCTGCCATCCTCCTCCATGGGTCAAGCATTGCCTTGTGATGTGCTGGCTCCCTCACCTTGGCAGGATTCCCCCAAGTGCATGGGTCAGTGCATGGCTGAGAGGCTCCTGCAGCTACTCCAAGAGACAGAAGCTTCAGGGTCACAGGCAAGGTGCAGCCGAGGAGACGTGTTGCCCACCAACACCTGTGGGCAGGTGGTTACCATAGCCACAGCTCAGACCGAAAGGCAGGCTGGGAAGACGCGAAGTCCCGGTGCAAGAACTGTCCTCGATGCTGGACATTTGCAAGGGACAGGTCTTCTATGTAGCTTTTGCAGTGTTTACTGGTTTTTTTCTTTTAAGATTTTATTTATTTATTTATTTGTTTGTTTATTTGCAAGGCAGAGCTACAGAGAGAGAGGGAGAGACAGAGAGAGATGTCTTTCACCTGCTGGTTCACTCCCCAAATGGCCACAATGGCTGGAGCTGGGCTGATCCAAAGCCAGGAGCCAGGAGCCAGGAGCTTCTTCCAGGTCTCCCACACGGGTGCAGGGGCCCAAGGACTTGGGCCATCTTCTACTGCCTTCCCAGGCCATAGCAGAGAGCTGGATAGGAAGCGGAGCAGCCAGGACTTGAACCAGCACCCATATGGGATACCGGCACTGCAGGTGGTGGCTTTACCCCTTACACCACAGCACTGGCCCCAGTTTTTACTTTGATTTTAGGACAGCTGAAGGAATATTAAAGCTAAGCAGACCCCCCTTTCTCTTCTGACCCTTGCCAGATTAACTTTTGACCTACTTTCTGGATTCCTGACTCAGGGAGGGGTTGAGGCCTGTCTTTACTGAATAGATATGGCGATGCTGGGGAAGGAAGAGATAACACCGGAATGTGGCCTTGTAAATTAGGGGAATGGCCCACCGAAACCAAAACCCATACAAACCTGTTCACCTTGACAGGCACCCAGTTGATGAACTTAGGGCTTTATTTAACCTTAGGAAATGTCTGGTGAAAGTGACCCTTACCTGTTGTAAATCTTGCTAATATCTGATGTTATCTGTACCTTGCATATGTACACTTTGTGCTTACGGGATTCCCCTGTTTCCTTGGTTCCCATGTAAATTATGTTCTACAGATTCAATGGATTAACTTCAAAGCTTTTGTGTGACTATAAAAAGCTAATGTAATTTGTACTCAGGGCCGTTCGCTCACATTCGTGACACTGCGACCCCAGCATGCTGGTCAATAAAATACTCTACTTGCGTTTTGCATAAGACACTGTCTCTTGGTGTATTCTTTACTCCGGCAAGGCCATAACACAGCAAGTGCTGTACAGTCACTGGCCACAGACAAGCACCCAACACCCTGGGGAAGAGTTGGGGGTGGGGGAGAGAGTCTCTAATAAAATTAGATGAATGGAACATTTTCTACATAAACTCAAATTTAATATAAATATAAAAATATTATTCTGGGCACTTGTACATAAGCAAACTTTTTTAAAATCTCACTAAAAGTGCAAGAAGCAGGCATTGTCTCCATCCCGCAGATCAGGAAAAGTTGAGTTTCAGAGGAGAAATGCCTCCAAGGTTATACCATAGCAATAGCCAAGCCAAGTCGGGAATCGAGTCTGATGGAAAAACAGCTGTGTCGCATGTTACTGAGGATGCCGATTGCTTTGGATTTCCACTTTCAGAGAATCTGCTAACTTCAGTATTCTAACCAGCAAACCGGCTTTCATTTTTTTTTTTTCTTGCCCCACTGTTCCTTTATTTCTGTGGCCTCCTGGTTTTACCTTAACTTTTGTGAAGACCTGAGGCTCTCTTTCCCGGTGACTAGCAGGTGATGAATGCTGTAGTGCCAGGGTGAACCCAGCCGGGATGGCTTAGCAAGGCTGAGAGCAGCACCACCCTTGCCAAGGCCGAGAGAAAACTCAGAAACTGCAGAACTGCAGCTTATAGAAAGCAGAGGCAAATACAAAACCGAGAAGGGGACGTCCTCCCCTGCCAAGTGCAGACAGAAGCCTTAAAATGGAGTGGAAAGCCAAGCTGGCCCCGCGGGGAGCCCCCGGCTTCTCTGCCCAGTGGTGGCTCCCAGCAGCTTAGATTCTACCCCTAGGTGAGGACAGGAAATGTGGGTCCGGGATTGAGTAGAGCAAGGAGTTGCAACTAAAAGACCTGCGTGACATTCAAAGACTCTAAAGAGGGTCTCCTGGTTAACGGGCAATTGATAGATCCCATCAGCTGAAGAGTGACCAGTGGGCCAGGATGCACTGGATAATGTGTGCTGACTTGTATTTGGCATTCCAGGCTGCACTTGCAAAGGCTGATGGGTACATTTGGCAAGACAAAACTCCTCAAGTCTCAGTTTGGTCAACTCAGGTCAACAGCAGCCCGTATCGGAGTGCCTGGTTTGCTGACTACTCTGCTTCTGATCCGGCTTCCTGCTGACAGACCCAGGGAGGTGGTGGCAGGTGATGGCTCAGGTACCTGGGTCCCTGCCACCCCCATGGGAGACCCAGATGGAATGCCTGGCTCCTGGCTTTGGCCTGGCCCAGCCCTAGCCGTTGCAGCCATTTGGGGAGTGAGCCAGCAGATGGAAGATCTCTCTGTCTCTCTGTCTCTCCCTCTCTCTGTGTGTGTAACTCTGCCTCTCAAATAAACAAACATTTTTCAAAAAGGAAGGCAGGCAATTTCTCCTTCGAAGCTGGGGTCTGCCTCCCCACTCGTCACTTCCTGTCCCAGAGCCAACCTCTTCCCAGGACAGCCAGAGGTGGAACCACCTTTAAAGGAAGCCCAACCCCCACCCAGAGTAGAATGCGCTGACCCTGAGAACCTGGAAGGACAACCACAGCACAGCTCAACTCTCTACATCCGGGTCACTTGTTGTGAATGGGCAGTGGAGAGAAACCGGAAGTGACAGTAAATCCGGGTCACTTGTTGTGAATGGGCAGTGGAGAGAAACCGGAAGTGACAGTAAATCCGGGTCACTTGTTGTGAATGGGCAGTGGAGAGAAACCGGAAGTGACAGTAAATCCGGGTCACTCGTTCTGGGCAGTGGAGAGAAACCGGAAGTGACAGTAAATCCGGGTCACTTGTTGTGAATGGGCAGTGGAGAGAAACCGGAAGCGACAGCAAGCTCAGCTACTTCCTTTACAAGGTTATCCTCCTGCAGGACCCAGAGCGTCCTAAGGGTGCCCACCTTCCCCCACGCTCCCCAAACCGGTTCTCCAACTCTCCCCAAAGTTGCTCCACATCTTGGCCAGATCCTCACGGACACAGTAGCAGTCGCCTGTCTGGCCACCTGCCAGGACTCGCAGACCAAGCCTAGGAGCTGCTGGTGCTGAGCACACAGCCCCCCGTGAACAAGACGAGCAACACAGTTGAGGACCAAGAATCAGCCGGAACATTGAGTCTGAGAGAAAATGGATCCCTGGAGATGACCCAAAATAACCAGAGGGCCAGGACAACTAAGCACAAGCACCACTTCCTGGGTGCCAGGCAGTAGTTGCTTCAAGTCCAAAGGAACCAACTGATGGATGGGAAACATAGCACCCTGACTGCAGACGCCCCCTGAAAGACCACCTGGATTACCTGTGGAGAAGCAAGGCCAACTCCTGCTGTGCCATCAGAGGGAACATTACCTTCACAGGATCTCAGGAGCTTCACGGGAAAACAGTATCAGAGGTAAGTATTGGTATGATCTGTGGCCTGGGTTCAAGTGGTGGCCCCTTCCAATGTCCCGATCTGATTGGTGTTGGGCCCAATCTATGTTGCAGTACTTCCGGATTGCTGGACACACAGCCTGGATAAGTATACAGTTGCTTCCCCGTGGAGTTGTCTGCCCAGAGAAGCAAACTCTGGCCTGGATCAATCGGTTTTCAGAAATAGCTTGGTCTGAACAGTGAAGATGATCGCTGGTTTGCAGTCTTGACTTTCTGAGCAAGGGTTTCCCAGGTGGATTTCATAAAGTGATAGTGACCCATGGTGGTCTCGGTTCTCAGTCTACATAGCCAAGCTCTGTGTACGCCACGGATCTCCACGTCAACACCAAACCAGAGCACAGCCCTGCAGGTAGGGTAGGAGTTCCTATACAGGGATGCCTACGTGTATTCTCAGACAACAAGGCTGGCCAAGAGCTCCTTCACACTTAACAGGCTTTGAACAAACCAGGCCTAAAGAGTCCTAAAGCTGTCTTGGAGAGAGCCATCCTCCCCTATGTGGGAGACATCCTGACATCCTGGAGACAGTGCTGACCCAGGGTCCCCGGACCATGCCCCGTGCCTTGATCCAGAACTTGTAGAGAAACAAACGCTGGCACGCTCTGTCCAGAGGCCAGCACGCCTTGTCAAATGGGCTTTGAACTGGATGGCCCCACTGGCAAAGGGGCAGACAGGGACTCAGCGAGCAGCTGGGCCCTGCGGCCACTACACTTTCAAGATCACAGAATTGAAAATGTCTTGGCTTAGATGCAGTGCTCCGCGGGAGATCTCCTGTTTGTTATCTGGCCTCCCACAGAGCTTGCCTCCGGGGGAAGAAAATGAGATGCAGCCCAGGGTGGGGGCTGGGGGAGTCTCCTAAGGGCCCACTGACTCCCTCAGCAGGTGCAGTTCTGGAGATAAATTTTAACATGGACATTCTGGTTGTTTTTTTTTTTTTTAAGATTTTATTTATTTATTTGAGAGGCAGAACTACAGTCAGTGAGAGGGAGAGACAGAGAGAAAGGTCTTCCATCTGCTAGTTCATTCCCCAAATGGCTGCAGTGGCCGAAGCTGAGCTGATCCAAAGCCAGGAGCTGGAAGCTTCCTCTGGGTCTCCTACATGGGTGCAGGGGCCCAAGGACTTGGGTCATCTTCCTCTGCTTTCCCAGGCCATAGCAGAGAGCTGGATTAGAGTGGAGCAGCTGGGACTCAAACCGGTGCCCTTATGGGATGCGGGCACTTCAGGCAGTGGCTTTAGCCTCTATGCCACAGCATGGGCCCCACAAATGGATATTTAGAGCACAGCCCATGTGTAGCTTGGACGCTGTTGATGAAGAGATCCAAGGTGGGTAGTGGACTGTGTTCTCCAAACACATAGAAATCCTGCAAAACTTAGGTGGCTTTTACAACATCCAAAATGCACAGCTAAGCTCCAATACAAGAATGAGAAAGCTCAGCTTTCATTCACAAACATTGCGATGAGGAGGAGTTGAAACAGTGTAGCCAGGGGAGGAAGGAAACAAGTATGTGCTTATAAGACCCCCCTAAGGAGGCTGGGATTGAGGCCAAGTCTCCATAAAGGGCACACATGCTGGATCAGAGCCCCTTGACAAGAGACGGGAACCAGTAAAGTCCTTAGCTGCCCTCCAAGTAAAAGTAGAGCAATCCCGAGGCCCCTAAGAAACAGAGCCCCTCCGTCTACCCTTTCTGAGAGTAGGAATTCGGGCTTTGTAAACTGCCTTCGCTATATAAAGAAATGTAGGGCCCGATACAAATTTAAAAATGCGCCTCTGAGATCTTCTAACAGAGGCCACTGTGAAAATGCCCGTGGGAAAACCTCCCTAAGACAGGATGTAGGAAACAAGGCCACGCTGTAGACGCAGGCCAGACCAGCGTGAAGAAATCTAGTGCCCCAGGACATCAGCCGCAAACACAGTAAGGGGCCACACCCACGGGACCACAAGCAGTACATCCCTGTGGGCGGGACTCTGAGTTGACTAGGAAGCAGGCATCAGCCTAGTGGTTAAGACGTTCGCTTCTCACATAGGAGTCCCTGGGTTTGAGTCCCAGCTCCGGCTGCTGACTCCAGCTTCCAGACCCTGGGAGGCATCAGTGAGGGCTCAAGCAATTGGATTCCTGTCACATTGAGAGACCTGGATTGGGTTCCTGGCTCCCAGATTTGGCCTGGTCTGGCCCAGCCCTAGCTGTTGCAAGAATTTGGGGAGTGAATCAGCAAAAATAATCTCTGTGTGTGTGTGTGTCCCAAATGCATAAGCAAAATTTTAGAAATTCCTTTACTTGAAAAGTATAAATATTTAAAAACAGAAATTACATCTATTAGATCTAAAAGGACCCAAGGAACACAAGAAAAAGAGGTAGATTTGAAAAAGCAGCTCTCTGCCAATGTGCCTGGGAAGCAGTAGAAGATGGCTCAAGTCCTTGGGCCCCTGCACCCACGCGGGAGACCCAGAGGAAGCTCCTGGCTCCTGGCTTCGAATCAGCACAGCTCCGGCCATTGCAGCCAACTGGGGAGTGAACCATCGGATGGAAGACCTTTCTCTCTCTCTCTCTCTCTCTCTCTCTCTCTCTCTCTCTGCCTGTCCTCTCTATATATGACTCTGACTTTCAAATAAATCAAATCAAATAAATCTTTTTAAAAAATTAAATCAATGCAATCGATATTCAGCAGGTGAGAGAGCAGAGTGACCCTGAGCAGAACTAGACCGTTGTATATTTCTACTTACAAGTCAGCACCGAGTCAATACTTCAACCCAGACCCACCTGTGCAGGGCCGAAGCATGCCCGGCGAGAGCCCAGGCTCCTCTTCGAAACCCCAGAAGACGTTCAGTGCAGTGGCTCCTGTGCCATCTCCCCTCGCACGCACATCCCAAGGGTTGTTGTCAGTTAACCCAGATCTTATCGGGCTGGAATGTTCAGGGCCAAGTCCCTGCTTGGTCCACCTCAGCCAACAACCAGGAGTGAGATGGCCCAGATGTTTCCAAAGCCTGGGAGCGTAGGCGAGATGGCAGCACCGCAGCAGAAGCCCTGTGTGGTCCATGTCAAGGGACCAGGACTCAGGAGACCTGAATCCCAGTCCCAGCTCTGCCACTAGCAAGAGAGCTCCCTAATCTAGAGCCCCAGGGACTCAGTCCTCACACCTGTGAAATGGGCTGAAAAGACCCACCTAATGGGGCCAGCGCTGTGGTGTAGCAGGTAAAGCCACCGCCTGCAGTGCCGGCATCCTATATGGGCACCAGTTCAGGTCCTGGCTGCTCCTCTTCCAAACCAGCTCTCTGCTATGGCCTGGGAAAGCAGTAGAGGATGGCCCAAGTCCTTGGGCCCCTGCACCCATGTGGTAGACCCAGAAGAAGCTCCTGGCTCCTGGCTTCAGATTGGCACAGCTCCAGCCATTGTAGCCATCTGGGGGAGTGAACCAGCAGATGGAAGACCTCTCTCTCTGTCTCTACTTCTCCTTCTCTCTCTGTGTATAGCTCTTTCAAATAAGTAAATTTTTTTTAAAAAAGTAAATACCAATTAAACATTCTCTTCTTGCTTTAAAAGTATAGACAGTTGAAGCAAAAACAAAGTACAGAACATTTTCTTAAAAAAAAAGAAAATAAATAACTCTCTTACATAGAATCCATTTGCCGAGCTCAGGCATAGATCTCTGACCGAATGCTCCTTGCAAAGAAGGAGCTGGAGTTGATTTACGACACAGGATTTGCACAAAAGCAAATGAGATTTTCTTGAGTCTGTTTTTTGACAAGTTGTGATCTTCACTGGATAATTTTTAAAAACCCAAGCTGTTACAACTAAGAACAACACTGAAACACTGACACCCACTTTTTCATATATATATATATATATATATATATATATATATATGTATATAAAGATTTATTGTATTTATTTGGAAGGCAGACTTTCAGCAAGGGAGAGGAAGAGGGAGAAACAGATCTTCCATCTGCTGGTTCAACTCTCCAAATAACCACAGTGGCCAGATCTGGGCCAGGCCGAAGCCAAGAGCCAGGATTTCCTTCCAGCCGGGTCTCCCACGTGGGTGGCTGGGGCCCAAGTACTTGGACCAAGTTCCTCCGTTTTCCCAAGCGCAGCAGCAGGGAGTTAGACGGGAAGCAGAGCCAACAGAATTTGAACTGGTGCTTCAGTATGGAATTTCAGGATGGCGTCTTGCTCCGTGCTGCCACAGCACTGGCCTCTGACACAGATTTCCAACCAGCCGTTAAGTATGCAAATAGAATTGCCCCAATGTGTTACTGCGAGTTCAGTAAATATGGGTCCAGCTCACGACTTTGAGAACTTTGGGGATGCATACAGATGCAGGGAATAATGTAAAAACCAGCCAAGAAAGTTAATCCCTAGAACAAGGACTGGCCTTTGTCCACCTGTATATGGGCGAGCTTTTCTGTAGGACAACGAAACACTTTAGGCAGCTGAACTTGGTAAAGGAAAAAAGTTAGGTTTGGGTCAAGATGTGGAAGGTTCAAGTTCAAGGTCAGGTGGCTCCCTGGTGGAGCGCTGCAGAGCAAAGACCATGTGGTGGGGCCCGCGCTGTTGTGCAGCAGGTTAAAGCCCTGGCCTGAGGCGCCCTCATCCCATATGGGCACCAGTTCTAGTCCCAGCTGCTCCTCTTCCTGTCCAGCTCTCTGCTATGGCCTGGGAAAGCAGTAGAAGATGGCCCAAGTCCTTGGGCCCCTGCACTCATGTGGGAGACCATGTGGGAGAAGAAGCTCCTGGCTCCTGGTTTCAGATCAGCACAGCTCTGGCCGTTGCGGCCATCTGGGGAGTGAACCAGTGGATGGAAGACCTCTCTCTGTCTCTACCTCTCTTTGTAACTCTCTCTTTCAAGTGAGTAAGATAAATCTTTAAAAAAAAGACCATGTGTTAAACCGGGAAACAAAGAGAGCAGGAAGACCCCAAACCAAAGTTTTTACGACCACCCTTTTGCAGGTGCTCAAGAGGTCAAATGAGATGTGCCTTTCAGGGCATGACCCCAATGACCCTATGACCTCTCACCTTGTGACATTTACACCGCCTCCCTGGGAACAAGCCTTGGACAGCTGGCCCTTTAAGGAAGACACCCAAACTCACACCCAAACCAGGGTATTACCTGACCATGTATGGAGTGTACCCAAACCTCGTGCAGTCATTAGCTGCTAATACTTAATTTATATCAGAGGCTAGAAGGCACCGCACTCAAAAAAAGGGCCATGCTAAACCAGCTGTGTCCCCCATCAGCCTCCTCTATCTTCACGTTCTTATGTGGTTAATAAAGATCAGACACTTGCTCTGGATAAGGGTTCCCAGAAAGATACGTCCATGCGCTAATCCCCAGAACCAGAGAATTTCTGTGCCCGGTGGCTTGGCTACAAGAATGGTCAGCCTCGTCCCCGGGCTGGGGACAGCCATCCAGCACTGTCCACGTGGCTCCGACTCATCAGCGTGAGCAAACTCTCCCGTCCACCTTAACACATCTTTCCCTGTCACCTGCAGACGTCGTCAAGGGTAAGAGAGGAAGCAGCCAGCCAGAGCTGGTCGTGTCTGCGCCACAGATCTCCACGGCCACGGAAGGGACTCCAGGGGCCAGGACTCCTGCCACTTGGAGTTCAGTGGAAGACAGTGCCGGCTCTGCCCGGGTGGCCGTCTTGTCTGATTGACTGTCGGTCTACGGTGCCAGCACACTCCTCGTGGGCAGAGTGTGAAACTCAGGCCTGCCAAGAGATAGATGCGCACGAGCGCTCCAAGTCGAACAGCTCGGTGACAGCGCGACCCAAGAACGGATGCCGGCAAGAAGAGATGCGGCTGAGATGCGTGCACCCCCCACCTGCTATGGCGTCTGGTACCTGGCAGGTGGGGCTGCAGGCCCAGGCTGCTGCCTGCAGATGGCGCTGACCTGTGCGCGCCACGTACACTGAGCATGCGCAGATAGATGCCCGCCATCCAGTGGGGAGCAAGCCTAGAGAGACAGAAACTAATCAATGTGTTAGTGCACTTTGGGATGTATTTATTTACATAGACCCCTTTACTTGAGAGTCTGACTTTTAAAAATTAGAGTGGGCACTTGGTCTAGAACTAAAGGTACCACTTGGGATACCTACATGCGGTTTTGGAACATCTGGGTTCAAGTGCCTGCTTCACTCTCAATTCTAGCTTCGTGCTAACGAGCACCCTGGGAGACAGCAGCTGACGGCTCAAGTAATTGAGTCCCCGCTGCTCACGTGAGAGAGCTGCATTGAGTTCCCAGCTCCTGGCTTCAGCCTGGCTCGCTCTTGCTGTCTCTCTCTCTCTCTCTCTCTCTCTCTCTCTCTCTCTCTCCCCCCCCCATCCCACCCAATCAAATACATAAATAACAAACAAGAATATAATATAAACATAATGTCAAGCAGGAAAGGATGGAGGGAAAGCAATGAAAGTAAATGAAGGATTCCCAGACAGAAGACTGAAAACTTTAAGATGCCCAATACACTTATGCTGAAGACCAAGTTCATGTCTCACATGACAGAGGAGGCCTAAGTGATGGACAGCTCCTGTGGGAAGAAAGGAGGGACACAAAACAATTCCTGGGGGAAGGGATCTATTTCTTTATCCTATGCTGACGTGGACGCCATATGGTTCGATGAACCAGGGGCTCCACAGTGCCTCTCTGGAGGACACCTTGAGGGGCGCCCTGGGGCTCTCCATGCCCCCGGAAATCCGTGGAAGGCAGCTCAGGGGGACAAGGTACAGAGGGAGCTGCCAGAGGAGAAAGAGATCACGTTTCTGGACTCATGGGTCGGGCTCTTCCCAAGTCACCAACAAGGCTATGATGAGGAGAAACCAAACAAAGAAAATAAATAGTTCCTTAAAGACAATGAGTTTTCAAGTTTTGTTTGTTCATTTATTTATTTGAAAGGCAGAGTGACAAATAGAAGGAGAGGAAGAACGGGGTGGGGGAGAGAAAGAAAGGGACAGACGGAGATCCTCCATCTACTGGCTCATTCCCCAAGTTCCAGCAACAGCCAAGGGTGGCCCAGGCCAAAGCCAGAAGCCAGGAATCCCACTGGGATCTCCCATGTGGGTGGCAGAAACCCAAGTACTTGGGCCACCACCTGCTGCTTCCCGGGGCGCACATTAGCAGGAAGCCTGAGTTGGAACAGGAAGCAGGACACAATCCTAGGCACTCTAATATGGGATAATGGGTGGCCTAACCCACTGTACCACAATGATTTCCTCACAACGCCAGCAAAATTCTGAAGAAGGGATGGCGTTAAAGACTCAGCCTAAACACCAAAGCCAAGAGCGTCAAGAAAAGACTAAGGAAGATTGACTTCAGACTACAGGAGATTCAAGAGGCCCAAGGCATCCAAGCCAGCGTGGTTCCGGCTGCAAAGGACATGAGCTAAGAGTGGTTAGGTTCCCTGCAGGGGACGGGGAGTATCATCAGGACTGCTTTCCTTGAGAGTTCCATGCATCTGTGATGCAAGAAAAGACATTTTGGGATTCAAGGGAAGTCAAGCTCCCCATCTTTTTCTTTGTGGATTTATTTTTTAGATCCCTAGCAAGATCAGCAACCTGCCCCCTCTCAGATGATCGGTCAACAGCATAACACTGGGGCCTCACCTCTCTCCTCTCTAAATCAGAAGCTGGCAGAATGTTCTAGAACTTCCACTTCCCTATTCCAGTGAACTACAAAATGTGTTTTCCAGCCTGCATCTATGGCTGCCAACTCTTCCTTTTGGCCAACTAACAGGCTGCCTCACCATCGTTTCATCAAAGCAAGGTCTTGTAGCCTTCGAATCATAGCCAAAACAAAATCTCTGCATCAGAGTCCAAGGTCAGACAGGCACACGTTGTAGTGGGACTCCGTGTTAGAGGTGAAATCTGTGGGTTGGTTTGTTTGTTTGCTTCTCTGGCTCAGGTCTGCAGGAAGCAGGTGGCAGGAGCAGAGCTGGCAGGTGGGACTTCTGTCCCAATAAAAAGATGCCAGGAAATTACCTTGGGCACTAAGGAAAATGAAACAAGTCCCAGGCACACAAAGGGGTTCTCTGCTCCCCTTGAAAGCTGTGTCCTGGCTTCCTCATTTCACATTTTACCACCTGCTTCTCCACCCCCTCCAAGAACCAGAGACCTCTGGGGTCTGTTTGGTTAGCCATAGGAGGGACAGAAGTTCCATCTTGCCAGGGTAGAGACCTGCAGTAGCCTCACTTGGTGAAGGAAGTCCCAAAGTCGCAGGTAGACATGGGTGGGGCAAGGGACCAGGTCTCTGGGTCTTCAGATGATGGGCCACTCTCCCCACTGCCAAGCCCATCCTCTTCCCATCTCTGCTCAGACCATGGGAGGCAGGGAACGCCAATGAGCATACAGACCACTGCCAATGGCGCCTAGGGCAGGAATCACAATAGGAAACCCAGGCCAGCCCCGCGTTCCCAAACCAGCTGGCATGTGGGCACAGGCACTCTGCTGCAGTGGGATATAGGCTCATTGCACTCTCTCTCTCTGGTTGCTACGAGAATCAGAGCTTGGAAACCTGAGCCCTAGACTCTAGGGATGCACTGGGACACACTCATGAACGTGCAGATGGAGATGGGAAGAGGAAGAAGGGCCTGTGGAGTGCATAAGGTAGCACGTAAGATATTCCAAAATACCACGTGGTCTTATGTCTATATTTCTTTCACTTCGCCATGAGCTGGTTTTTTAAGAAGTGTCTAATAACAGGCATTTGGGGACAATTAAACTGATGATTCTTTTGTTGGTTCCCAAGGCCACAGAGTGATCCTGGAATCCCCCATTGGCACTATCAAGATGGCATATGAAGAAGTCCGTTGGGACTGGCTGCTTAGAACTGCTGCCTAACCTTCAGAGAGCTCACATTGCAAAAGGAATCATCAGCCACCCATCCCACATGAGACAGTGGCAGGGCCTTCACACCATGTCAGCCAAAGCAGCCTGCAAACCTCCCCGCCCTTCCTCCCCTCCTCCATCCCAGAGACCTGGAACAGCTGTGCAGGGCCTCTCTACTCTTGCATGAGACTCTCCAAAGAAGCTGCGAGGTCAAGGTGTCCTTGGGTAGAGGGCACAGCCCTGGCTGCCACAGCTGGAACCTGTCCTGTTGTCACTGCCTGGCAGGTGCAGATGTCGGGACCAGAGCTCCCGTGTCCCCTGACCAGCCACTCTTCCTAAGACTCCTTGCCTTCGGTCCATCCCCTGCTCTCGCTTTCCTACAGCCATTGAGTGGCTTCCTATCAGAGCTCAAAATCCTTTGCTGTCTCATCTCCCACCACTCTCTGCATCCCGTCCTTTATTCCAGACATTCGGGACTCAACTCCATTCCCCAGACACATCCCACAGGTGTTGGGAGTCACAGCCTTAGCATGTGTTCTTCTTCTACCTAAAATGCTCCTCACCCATTGCCCAACACCGACTGAACCTAGAGACCCAGGCCAGAGGCTGCTCCCTCCAGGCTGCCTCTGCCCTAGGTTCCCATCTCACACTGTTCATGCTCCTAGCACAGCATTATCCCACTGGACTGGGCTATCTTGTCACTCTGCTATGCCATAAACTCATTCTTTGTTCATCCCCGAGCTCCTCAAGCACACGAGCATGCCCCCCCCCCATGTCTCTAATTTCTGCAGGAAAGGTTGTAGAGACAAGGTTCACTATAAATCCCATCAAAGTATTTCCGCACAAAATGGACTTCAAGTCCATGGTCACGTAGCAAGGGCTTCTCCCCCTGGCTGGAACTGGCGTCTCTTCTTGTGTTCATGTTCTGGGAGTCACTTTCAGATCTCAGCGACGTTTAGAGGGCTCCCTGATAAGTGCCATGTGCACTTGATCTTGTGCTAAGTGAGGATGGGGAATTCAAAAGCAAGACCTTGACGTTGAAAGATTTTCATTCTAGGCATCGCCTAAGAAAATCACTTGAGTTTAAAAAGGTATGAGCAGTGCTTTGAAAATTTTCATGTTCTGGTCTATCGGTGGGTGATAATTAGTTTGGCGGGTCATGACCAACATCTTGAAATGAATGAAGTGTGATGAGACAGGATAAGAGCGAGTAGGATAGTGTTGCATAGCACAGCCTAGCAACAGCCCTAGGAAGGGCCAGGGCTGCAGTACAACAGGTTAAGCCGCTGCTTGGGATGCCGGCATCCCACGTTGGAGTACCATTTCCAGGTCCAGCTACTCTGCTTCCAATCCGGTTTCCTGCTAATGGGTCTGGGGAGGCAGGAGAGGGAGGACCAAGTAGTGGGCCTCTGCCACCTACGTGGGAGACCCAAATGGATTTTCTGGCTCCTGGCTTTGGTCTGGCCCAGCCCTGGCTGTTGCAATCTTTTGGGGAATAAACCAATGGATGGAAGATATTCTTTCTCTCCCACCACCCCCCCTTCTGACACTCTTGTCTTATAAGTAAATAAATCTTTTTTAAAAAACAGAAGAGACAAGACATCCAGTAAGCAGAGGTATAAGAGTGATTCACTGATGTCTCAGTGTTCGTGGTCAGAGCCAGAACATTGGAAAACAGCGTCCTACAACTTGGAGTTGAGAGGAAGCAACAGACTTGGCCCAGGTGCATATAAGGAATTCACTCTCCAAAAGAAGGGACAAGAGGGAAGTGGAGGAAAAAAGAGCAAAATAGCAAATGATCTATCATTCAAGGTTAGAAAAAGTCCCTGGTGATGGGCTGTCAAAGACTTTTTTTTTTTTTGACAGGCAGAGTTAGTGAGATAGAGACAGAGAGAAATGTCTTCCTTCCATTGGTTGACCCCCCAAATGGCCCCTATGGCCAGCGAGCTGTGCTGATCTGAAGCCAGGAGCCAGGTGCTTCCTCCTGGTCTCCCATGCGGGTGCAGGGTCCAAGCACTTGGGCCATCCTCCACTGCCTTCCTGGGCCACAGCAGAGAGCTGGACTGGAAGAGGGGCAACCGGGACTAGAACCCAGGATGCCGGCACTGCAGGCAGAGGATTAGCCTAGTGAGCCACAGCACTGGCCTGTCAAAGATATTTCAAGAATGAGATGTCTGGGACCAGTGTTGTAGTGTAGCAGGTGAAGCTGCTACCTGCAGTCCCGGCATCCCATATGGACGCCAGTTCAAGTCCCGGCTGCTCCACTTCCGATCCAGCTCCCTGCCAATGTGCCTGGGAAAGCATCAGATGGTCTAAGTCTTTGGACCCCTGAATTCACATGGGAGACCCAGATGAAGCTCCTGGTTCCTGGCTTCATCCTGGCCCAGGCCCAGTTGTTGTGGTGATCTGGGGGAATGAACCAGTGGATAGAAGGTCTCTCTCTCTCTCTCTCTCTCTCTCTCTCTCTCTCTCTCTAACTCTGCCTTTCAAATAAATAAAAACAAAATAAATCTTTTTTTAATTTTAAAATGAAAAATGAGATGCCTAATATTCAATTAGAGGTTGTTTTTCAAGAAACAAAACAGACTTCTTTTTTTAAGATTTATTTTATTTATTTAAAAGGCAGAGTTACAGAGAGAGGTAGAGACGGAGAGAGACAGAGAGATCTTCCATCTCCTGGCTCGCTCTCCAGATGGCCGCAACAACCAGAGCTGAACCGATCTGAAGCCAGGAGCTTCTTCCGGGTCTCCCACCTACCTGGGTGCAGGGGTCCAAGGGCTTCTTCTGCTGCTTTCCCAGGCCATAGAATAGAGCTGGATTGGAAGAGGAGCAGCCAGGACTCAAACCGGCGCCCATATGGGATGCCGGCACTGCAGGGCAGGGCTTTAACCCACTGCACCACAGCGCCAGCCCCCAAAACAGACTTCTGAGAGCTACTAACACATACTTGGTTTTTTCCTTGACCAAAGCACACACAGAAACCTATCCTGGAAAGAATCAGTGAGCTATGTGGTTAAGCAACACTACCAGTGATTCACACAAATGCAGTGCGCAATACAGGCAGCAGGGCAGCCAGCGAGACAGCCCAACCTCTACATGAAAGAAGGTGAGCTCACAGCCAATGGAGAACATAACGGTGCCAGTCTCTTGGAAAGTGCAAAATTCTCAGCAAGGACTCGGTACAGTGATTGGGGTGGGAAGGTGCACGTATGAGTCAATTACCTCTAGGTCTCATGGGCTTAGGTCTAAAGACCCCAGCCAATGTCCAAGTTGTATGTGAATGTTCACACTGCCTAGTGCTGAGGAAATCTACAATTGGATCACAAGGACAGAAAGGGAGATGATGTTCCATCCACCCAACCCAGCCAGGAATCTTTCCAGCTAAAAGTCATCCGGACGCCCTCATCTGCAGAGAGAGAGGAGATTGCTCTTTGTCGCTGCCATTTCTCCATCTGTTATAGCCTCAAGGCCACCCAAAGCGTCCCCTGGAGGATGCAGCTTCCACTCCGCCTCCCCAGCTCATCATCCTCATCCAAACACACTCTGCTTCCTCCGTGGTTCCTTGACAGTGGGGGACCCCAAACTGGACCCAGCGCTGCACTACAGTGTCCACACACAAGATCCAGGAGCCCCCGCCTCCTTTGCTTTGGGCACCACATGTGGATCAAGGCCATCTGAGGTCGCAGGGGCAGCTGTGGCTCTTGACTCTCATTGAGTTTCGTCAACTGAGCTTGCAGGAATTGAGAAGTCCATGCACGTTCTGTCCAGCTGCCCCACGGCTTTCAAAGCACAGGTTCTTGCTAATTCAATGGAAAGGGTCCGCGTTGCTCTACAGATCTTGACAACAGAAAAATGTGATTTCCTACAGCCTATTCACGATAGCAGAGTTTCCCTGCAGCAAAACAGCTCAATGATCCCGCAGTTATAATAGCGGTTTTGCCATTTTCACCTAATAACTGATCTCACGGGACTTTCTCATTGGTCCAGATTTTTTTTTTTTTTTTGAACTCAGGCTATTGACTGCTGCTCAGCTTTGTGCAGCAGGAGGAAATCAGGTGGTGAACAAGTCTGCCTTCCCTCAAAGCCAGCTCCATCATTACTCAGGTCCATAACTTCAGCAAATGGCTTGACTTTGACCTTCAGTCTCAGTGCCTCAGTTTCTCCTCTGTGAATGAAAGACAAACTACCTGTTGGCTGTTGGAAGGTTTGGATGCAGTTGTACATGTGAAACAGGACCTGGCACCTGTAAGGTGCCCCTCATAGGCACAGTAACCTTGTAGTCCTTGCCCTCACTGGGGAATTTCAAGAGAGAGAGGACACATTATGGAAAAATAGAGAGAGAGAGAGAGAGAGAGAGAGAGAGAGAGAGAGAGAGAGAGAGCATCAACTATAGAAAGACCACATTATGGGATTATCAAGAGGGTTAGAGGCGATCTTTACAAATTTCCCAGTACAGAGTAGTTTTTCAATAAACAGCAGTCGTTTAATGTTATTTTTATGGTTTCCAGCCCAAAGCCCATGGCCAGGGCATATCCCTTCTGACATTATAAATGGGAGGTGGGGGAGAGAGAATCTCTCTCCCCATGGCTTTACACCCGAGTAGACCAATGACTAAGTGAACAGGAAGGAACAGCCACACAATGAGAATCAGTCTGAGACATTTCTCAGCTCTGGCTGATGAATACAAACGATTTGAAAATTAAAAAGCCATTAGGCTATTAAAAATAGCTTCTAAGAACAATCTCTCAATAAATTATTTTCATGCTTAAAAACCCAACTGGAAAGAATATAAATGGTAAAATGGGCCATCTGAAAAGTCAGTAACTAGATATAATGGTCAATTTCTCTGATATTATTGTCTAATTAAGCAATTTGGCTTTAGTCGAAATTGCATTTAACAGAGTCACTATAGTCTAAAAGTGATGTAGAACCGATTTCTTTTAAGCTAAGGAGAAAAAAAATCAAACTTTAGTACAAGGAAGAACAGATTCTGATTTATGTTTTGTGCTCAGCTGGCTGGATTTCCAGCATGCTGTTCAAGAGCTCAAAGAAGCCATCTAACAAGCAGGTGCCCAGGGCTGAGAACAAGCAGGTGCCCAGGGCTGGGATGCACAGACCCCAGCCTGCAGCAAGTGGCAATCCTCTGCTTGTTTGCTCCGTCTTCGCAGCCTCTTGCCCACAGAAGCAAGAAGTTCCGTGTGTTCTCTCTCCATTCCGTGATTCTCAGGCTTTGGGGAGCTTTGAAAATTCCTGGCACCCAGACCGATCAGTTCACCATCACTGGGAATAGGACACCAGCTTCAGTCATCTTTTAAAGCCCTCCAGGCAATCCCAATCTGTGCACCCAAGGTTGAGAGCCACCGTTCCAGATGTTCCGGGTGGTTCCTGAAGCATCTTTGAGCATCAGTCAGGTGGTCCAAAAATTCCAGAACAGGATCTCACAGTTCTCAGTGCCCTAACAAGCCAGATGGCCCAGCAGGCTCTCCCTATCTCTGTCCTGATGAACACTCCCCGTGCTAAGAGCAAAACTCCCTTGGCTGGGTCTGTTCCCTCTTGCCACTGCCCCCAAGTCCTCACCTCCCTACGTACTGCAGCTGCCCCTGAACCAGCAGCAGAGCTAGAGACGTGTGTGTGCAACACAATGTCCTAGATGGTCCCTGAAGACCCCCACTCCTGGTGCTCACAGCCTGTGTGCTGCCCTCCCACCCTGCCACATGTGGATCTGGGTGACCAATGGCATCAGGCAGACCTGAGCAGGTGCCCCTTCCAAGGCCAGGTGCTGAAAGATACGGTGAGTGACACCTGCCTTACTCTCCCACTTGGACCCATCACTCTAGAAGAAGCCAGCTGCCATCTCACTCAAGCAGCCCTGAAGCTAAGAATCTAAGGCCTCTGGAACAACACTCCCCCTTGACAAGGACTGGCTCATGAAAAGGCACATGACCCAATTCTAGCCAATGAGATATGAGAATCAGGCTTCTAGAAACTACTGGAAAAGGCTAGAGGCTTCTGGAAAGGGCTTAGAAGAAAGTATTTCCTTCTGGTCCATAGAGACACTCAGGTAGACCTGACCGCTCCATATTTTGTACTAGTCTGCTGGCCAATGAGGCCTGTCTGAAACCTTAGATCCATCTTTATGGGATGACTATGTAATTTATGGCCTAAAAAGGAACACACTGGGGTTGGTATTGTGACACAGTGGTTTGGGCCACTACCTGTAATGCCAGCATCCTATGTGGGCACCAGTTCCAATCCAGCTCCCTGCTCATGTTCCTGGAAAGGCAGTGGAGGATGACCCAAGTACTTGGGCTCCTGCCACCCATGTAGGAGATCCAGATGGGGTTCTTGGCTCCCAGTTTCAGCCTGGCCCATTGTAGCCATTCAGGGAGTGAACCAGCAGATGGTCTCTCTCTCTCCCCCCCGTCTCCTCTTCTCTCTATAACTCTCCCTTTCAAATAAACAAATAAATCTTTTTTAAAAATAGGGACAATTAGAGAAAAAAGGAAGGGCCTCTCTTCCTGTAACCTTAGCACAACAGGTATAAACCAGGACTGCTCAGGCAGTGGGGCATTTAGTTATCCTCACTCTAAGGTCAGGAGAGGACTGGGCCTGCGGATGGCAGAGTAGAAAGCCAAGCAAAACTCGGATCCTGGATAATATTGTTGAACTACTGAATTCATCAACCTGGGGCCACCCTTTATTAAAGAAAGGAACAACTTATGATCTAAGCCAAGCTGAGTCAGGGTTTTATTTTCCTTGCAGCCAAGAGTCTTATGTGAAATGCCCTCCTAGCCACTTCCTCTCCTGGGTTGCCTCACATCAGAAAATAGCATCAATCCCTACCTCACAGCCCAATCTCACCTCCCAAGGCAGCAACGTCCATCAGCTCTCCGTCCAAGCTGTCTTGGTCTCGTCCACTTCAGAGTCCTGCCTGGCTCATGCTACAGTTGTGCCCCACAGGGTCTACTTCACTCCTGTCCCAACTTGTCTTCCTGCTTCTACTCAGCTGTTCTCCATGCAGCAGACACAGGGAATTTTCTAGAACAGAGGATATATCAGAAGGTCCCAAACTTCCTCATTTCATGTCACTCTTAGTGACTCAGTAATTTTCTTATAGAATATCTGGAGCAAAGGAAGACCTAACCATCCTATTTGTCCCACTTGTCTGGATCCAAACAACTCAACACATATTGATGTTGTAGAAATGTGGTGACCATAGGAATATATGTACATACGTGTATATACACATACGTGCATATTATAGATATATAAAGACATAGTTAGTGTGCTAGCATATTTCTTAGACAACCACAATTACTTGCTAATGAGATGTGTGTACCTCTTGGACACTACACAGCTCCAGAGACCACGGGATCAGATTGGACCCTGCTGCCCTCAATCCCTGATCCACGCTGATTTTTGCTTTGTCGCTGTAGCCACTGCCAGCCCTAATGACAGGGTTAGATGTGCTTCCCTCGGGTCTAATCACACTGCTCAGTTCTGCAGTGAATAATATTTACATAATCATACTACAGCAAATGCATTTACTTCTAGGATTTTTTTCTTCAACCAGTAATCAAAGCCTAGAAGACTTTCTATAATTTCAGAAGGGCTTGTAAGCATGACAAACCCACTAATACAAAAGGGATGTGAGATGGGGGAGGCTACAGCGTCAACCACCTAATCTGTGGATCTAAAATTAGTTGTAGGGTACAGTCAGACCCTCCCTACTCACAGGTGTCACATCTGAGGATCCCATCAAGTACAGATTGAAAACGTCACAATTCCCTAAACAGTGCAATACAGCAAATCTTTACATAGCATTTACTCTGCAGTGGGTGTTTTAGGTAATCTAGAGATTATTTCAAGTATACAAGAGGATGTTCAGCACTAGGGATGATGTGACAGGAAGTGGTGAACGACCTCTATCCCTGGGGACTGCTCTCAAGGACACCTGAGAGCTGCAGGCTTGATGTTCAAGTCCATGACCAGCTACACTGGGGTGCTGAAGGCCCTGGTGCTACACAGCCCCAGCTGGTAGGGGCATCTATCCCCCAGAGACAATGAGCGAGACTCTCCATCTTGTGGACGGCCATGATTGGCTATCAGAAGATTCAGCAACATCCAGAAAAGAAAGACATTCTTCATCTCACTTCCTTGCCAGGAAAGGAGACAAAGAAGCTATAAGAATCAAGCCAAAGGGCCAGAGCTGTGGCACAGCGGGTTAAAGGTGCCTCCTACAGTGTTGGCATCCTCTACAGGTGCTGGTTCGAGTCCCGGCTGTTCCACTTCCAATCCAGCTCTCTGCTATGGCCTGGGAATGCAGTAGAAGATGGCCCAAGTCCTTGGGCCCCTGCACCCATGTGGGAGACCTGGAAGAAGCTCCTGGCTCCTGGCTTTGGATCGGCACAGCTCCAACCATTGCAGCCATCTTGAGAGTGAACCAGCAGATGGAAGACCTCTCTCTCTCTCTCTCTCTCTCTCTCTCTCTCCTCTCCTCTCCTCTCCTTCTCTCTCTGTGTAATTATGACCTTCAAATAAATAAATAAATCTTTTTGAAAAAGAAAAAGAAACCTATCTTGATGGCTGTTTAAGTCTCTGATGTCTTCTTGACATCAGGTGTCTCCCTGCCCTGAGCTCTAAGAGTACCCGTATGTTCCTGCAGGAAATCTTTCTTGAGGCCTTACTCTGGCTCAACAGCAACCAAGAAGACGTAAACAAAAATGCAGCACACACACACACACACACACACACACACAAAATAAATGCAGCAGCCATGGCGGTCCAGTGCTGCTGGTGTGTTACCTCCAGCGTATGATGAGCATAGAATGCGTGCCAAGGCCAGGCACTCCCTCCACCCTACAGCAGAACGGGGCTTTCCTCACACGTCATCCATTCTTCACAGTGTGCCCGAGGATGCACTCCAGGGAGCAGGGACCATGGTTTAGAGTCCTATGCCTCTGCAAGATTCGCACCAAGCTGATTGGCGGTGGGGATTTTTTTCATCATTCTCAGGCCAGGAAGCAGACCCTCTGCCCTGCTGCCGAGGCTAAATGGAGCCGGGCTGGTAGAGATTGTGCCCTTCTGCGTCCACCTGCTTCCTAAAGGAAGCCTTGGGCTCTCTGACATCAGAGGCCGTATCTGTTGACCCGAAAGCAACTTGACTCCCTGCCTGTGACCCTGACACTGAGAGAAGTGGACCTGGCTCAGAGCGACACGAGCATCGGCTCTGTGCCTCTGCACTTCACCGTCCCCCGGAGCACAGGTGCACTGACACTGCTTCACAGCAGGCTGCGTGACAAGATGCTTGTGGACAGCGAGCACCTCAAGGAATGCGTGGGAGCAGGGGAGAGTCCTTGCGGTTTGACGTGCAAAGAGAGGATAATGCAGCCTGTTTTCTCGAAGCCAACACAGTCGGCGATGCACTTGACTCTTGATGCCGATGTCCGGTAACCAGGCATCCTTAGCCTAGCCTAGCCCAGAAACCCACCCATCTCTAGTGCCCTGACTTAAACTTCCTTCTCTTCTTCTTCGTTTCCTCTGGGTCCCGTTTCCCTCTCCCTGCTTTTCTCTCTAAAAATCAGGAGGTTTAATTCCACTCTGGGGTTGGCCTTGTGAGTGACAGGGCTCCTGGCCCCGGGCCAAGGAGTTCCATCCCCTTGCCATGCTGAGCCAGGCATAATGCTGAGATTTGGAGTCCGCTCAGGCAGTCTGGCAGCTCTCATTAGTGTCAGTCAGCAGGAAAATGACCCGGTATACCCTTGTGCACAAGCAGGGAACTCAACATATCCCATGGTGGGGGAGGGAGGTGGACCATTCCGGAAGCTAATACTCCCTGCTCCTGGAGACCTCTCCATGGGAGAGCTGAGAGCTATGGAGATGAACAGGACACACAGCCAGGCTTGGGGATGCTACAGATCTGGAAGAAGCCTCCCTGAAGGCAGGCCTCCCTGAAGACACACCCCTCAGGAAGACGCACCACGTCGCAACAGACTGAGGTTGGAAGTCTCTTGGGAACAGAGCAGGTGGAGAAGACAAGAAGAGATTCCAGGCCAAAGGAGCTGCATGGGGAAGTGGAGAGGCCTGGCTACAACGTGATATGCTGGGGAGGACCAGAGGGCCCGAGGTTAGCCCCCGACCCACTGAACCTGCAATAGATGGGCCTGGGCAAGCATGAAGCCAGATCTTATATCCCGATGCTTCAGCATTGTTTAATGAACATATTTGTTAATTTTAATTCAGCATCTTTGTTGTTTAATTCAACATCTTTGACCATGGATTTTTTTCTTTAAGATTTATTTATTTATAAGTCAGAATTACAGAGAAAGAGGAGGGCGAGGCAGAGAGAAAGACAGATCTTCCATTCGCTGGTTCACCCCTCTGTGAATTGGTCAACTAGTTCACATGAAAGCTAAGAGGAGCCAGCGCTGCAGTTCACTAGGCTAATCCTCTGCCTGCGGTGCCGGCACACCGGGTTCTAGTCCCGGTCGGGGCACCGATTCTGTCCCAGTTGCCCCTCTTCCAGGCCAGCCCTCTGCTGTGGCCCAGGAGTGCAGTGGAGGATGGCCCAGGTGCTTGGGCCCTGCACCCCATGGGGAGACCAGGAAAAGCACCTGGCTCCTGGCTCCTGCCATCGGACGAGCGCGGTGCGCCGGCCGCAGCGCGCCGGCCGCGGCGGCCATTGGAGGGTGAACCAATGGCAAAGGAAGACCTTTCTCTCTGTCTCTCTCTCTCTCACTGTCCAATCTGCCTGTAAAAAAAAAAAAAAGAAAAAAGAAAAAAGAAAAAAAAGAAAAGAAAGCTAAGAGGAACAACACACATTCATTTTGGGTGTATAAAACACGGCCATGCCTGTGGTACATTCTGGAGCAAGTCTCTAAGAAGTCATTCTCTACTCCTTCTTCTTCTTTCTTTAAGATGTATTTATTTGTTTGAAAGTCAGAGTTACAGAAAAAGAGAGGCAGAGAAAGAGAGAGAGGTCTTCCATCCTCTGGTTCACTCCCCCAGTTGGCCGCAATGGCCAGAGCTGTGCCAATCCGAAGCCAGGAGCCAGGAGCTTCTTCTAGGTCTCCCACCTGGGTGCAAGAACCCAGGGATTTGGGCCATCTTCTACTGCATTCCCAGGCCATTAACAGGGAGCTGGATCAGAAGTGGAGCAGCCAGGACTTGAACCAGCACCCATATGCAATGTCAGGCCTACGCCAATGGCAGCTTAACCCACTGCACCACAGCGCTGGCCACACCATGTTTTTTTTGTTTGTTTTTTGTTTGTTTGTTTACCCAGACCCCTGGTCGCTGAACAAGGAACAAGAGTCCCTGTCTTGTAAGTAAAACCAGAGTTCACACAAAAACACCTGATGGCAGTTGATTCTGAATAAGAGGGGGTCTGAGACTGACACTGCTCCAGAGATTCACGACAGAGAAGGGGAGAGAGAGAGAAAGCAAGAGAACACACTAAAGACCTGGCAGTTCCCAAATACAAGGCAGTAATAAACGTTTGAAAAGATGCACACGCCAGTTACCCTGATCTGATCATTGAAAACCGCACGTGCATATTCCTTAAAGATTTGTTTGCCTATTTGTTTGTTTGAAGGTCAGAGGGGAGAGAGATCTGGCTCCAAAACTTGGCCTTGACCAGAATCAAGGTCTGCGTGTCCTACAGCTCACAGACGAACTTCTTGGGCGAGCGTAAGGGCTGGTGCAATCGCTCCTCCACTCTCTCAAGGGAAAGCGCTCGGGAAAGAACCCAGCAGTGCCGACTCCACCCCCAACCCCAAGTGCTTCCAACAGGAAGCAGACAAGCCCAGGAGCCCGCCCCCTTGTGCACAGCAGGTGGAAATGGCAGTGGGGATCTCTCAGGATTGGCAGGGCTTGGTTAAATAAAATCAAGGCAGGGTACATGAGATGGGCTACTCGGAAAAATCACCTTGAGAGACGTGGGTGTGCAGAAGGCAGACGAGACAAGTTCTCTGAAGCCCCATCAGCATCTTTAGCAATATCCGAAGGAAGCGTATGTCCAGGGACGCTGGTGTCAGCACGGATGCAGGATGACCTTGCCCCGCTACCCTGTCCACGGAGAACGACTCTCAGAGCCAAGGATGTAATCTGCAGGGTGAAACAGGTTGAGGGATTTTAGTTCCAGGAACAGAGCTGCAGGCCTCTGACAGTGCCAGCCAGGGACACGGGCTCCTAAGGAGATAGCCACTCATGTGGGTCAGTTCAGAACTTTCTACTGCCCCTGATAGAAAACCCAGCCCTGACCGGCTAACGCAGCAAAGCAGGATGTACTGACCCAGTGATGGCGGGGACGAGGGCAGGGCTGGCCTTGAGCAGGGCAGAGACAAGGGCCCAGCGTGGTTTTCAGAATGTGCCCCAGTGGAGACCTTGTGCCGTCCAGGAAATTAGGGACAGAGGAGGAGTCCGCATAATCACAGTCCCAGCCCTAACAGAGTTTGCATGGTTTTTTTTTTAAAGATATATTTGTTTATTTGAAAGGCAGAGAGAGAGAGGAGTAAGAGGGAGAAAGAGAGAATCTCTCATCTGCTGGTTCACTCCCCAAATGCCCACAATGGCTGGAGCCGGGCCAGGTTGAAGCCAGGAGCCAGGACCTCCATCCAGGTCCCCCACATGGGTGGCAGGGAGCCAAGTCCTCGGCCATCACCTTCTGCCCTCCCAGGAACGTTAGCAGGGAGCTGGAACAGAAGCCAGGGATCTGGGACTAGAACCAGGACACTCATACGGGATGTGTGTATCCCAAATGGCAGCTTCACCTGCTGGGGCCAGTGCTGTGGGGTGGCAGGTAAAGCCCCCGGCTGCAGTGCCAGCATCCCATATGTGTGCCAGTTCGAGTCCTAGATGCTCCACTTCCAATCCAGTTCTCTGCTATGGCCTGGGAAAGCAGGGAAAGATGGCCCAAGTCCTTGGGCCCCTGAACCCATGTGGGAGACCTGGAAGAAGCTCCTGGCTCCTGGTTTCAGATCTGCCCAGCTCTGGCCATTGTGGCCATTTGGGGAGTGAACCAGCAGATAGAAGACCTCTCTCTCTCTCTCTCTCTCTCTCTCTCTCCTCTCTGTAAATAATAAATTCATTAATCTTTAAAAAATAAAAACCCTGCTGTGCCACAATGCCGGTCCCTAGAGTTTGATTCGTCCTTGTCAACTTTCCCAACATCTGTGCCTGTGCAGACATTTCCAATGGATTCCTGCCCTCTATGCTGAGCTTAGCCTGGACCTTCAGGTCTGTCTGTACACAAGACTCCAGCCCAGATACTACTCATCGATCAGAACTGGTGCATGAGATCGACCCTAGAGCCTTAGCCACTTAAAAGGGCTCGCTGTGGGTTCCAGGGGCATTGGCTATGCTGGTTCATTGAATCCTCAGATGACCCCATGAAGCAAGGAGTCTGTCACCAACCCCATCATATAGATAAAGACACAGAGGCACTGGGAGTGTAAGGACCAGAGCAAGGCTCAACGGATCGTTGAATCTGGATGTCGGCCGGCTACCCTGAGAGGTGTAGCCTGGGAAGGCAGACAAGCCCCCTGCTGAATCTGGATTCTGTCATCAGAACACCAGAGAAATAAGAACTATTGGGCCAGCAATGTAGGGCAAAGGGTTAAGCTACCACTTGCAACACCAGCATCCCATATCAGAGCACCAGTTCAAGTCCCAGCTGCTCCGCTTCCAATCCAGCTCCCTTCTCATGCTCCTGGGAAGGCAGCAGAAGATGGCCCGAGTCCCCTGCCACCCACATGGGAGACTCAGATGGAGTTGCTGGCTCCTGGTTTAATCCTGGACCAAAGCCAGCTCTTGTAACCATTTGGGGAATGAACCAGATGATCTCTCTCTCTGTCTCTCTCTCTCTCTCTCTGTCTCTGTCTCTCTCTCTCTCCATATGAACTCCAATGACAGGATTTTAGAGGACATGCCAGCATTTTCTAAAACACTGTAGCTTTTTCTCCAAACTCAAAGAGAGGAACTAAAATGAGTTAAATTCTAATTGGACAGTATGAATTTTTGACTTGCAATGGTTGTAATTAATTTACCATCAATATGATGCAGGGAGCTAAAAATAATGGATTGAAAACGGTTGGGAACCCATTGACAATGTAATACAGACAAGAATACTTGTCTTACATATAAGTCACTTAACTGAATCTGACACGCTCTAATGAAGCGCTCTCTGATTCATTAGGGCTGCGTGTGCTACAGCTCACAGACGAGCGTCTTGGGCGAGCGTAAGGGCTGGTGCGATCGCTCCTCCACTCTCTCTCAAATCCCCTTTCGGCAGCAGAACACATTTCACAAGGGCCCATTCTTCCAAAGCCTCTGCTTCTTGAGCTCCGATGTGCATTAGCTCCGAGTTGAGTTGTTCAGGGCAGGGCGGGGCGCCCCGGCGGCAGCGAAGCCTCTGGAAACAACAGCTCTGGCTGCAGAGCAGGGGGTCGAGAAGGAGGGGCGCCCCCAGCAAGACCACAGCAAGCTTCCTGACCCTCAATCTCGCTAAATCTTAGTGTCCTGATTTCTTTTAAAGATCTATTGATTAATTTGAAATGGCGGGGGGGGGGGGGGACGGTGGTCTTCCATCTGCTGGTTTACTCCCTAAATCGTCATAAGGGTCCACGCGAAGTCAAGACAAAACCAGGAGCCAGGAACCACATCCAGGTCTCCCATGTGGGTGGCAGGGACCAGAGTATTTGATCCGTCTTCTGCTGCTTTCCCAGGGCAGAGGCAGAGCAGCCAGGACTCAAACCAGCACTCTAATATGAGACGTTGGTATCACCAGCAGTGGTTTAACCCATTGCACCCCAGTGCCAGCCCCAGTTTCCTGGTTTTTTTAAAACATGGAGAACATGCTCTATAGCACGTCTAGAGATACCATGCTATACCCCATAAATGCGCACTGTGATTGCCTGTCAGTCAAAGTGTATGGGGTGGGCATTGGAATGCGTGCCTGGGTTTCAGCCCCGCTCTGCACCCTGGGAAGCAGCAGGCGATGGCTCAAGTACCCAGGTCCTTCCACTCATCTGGGAGACCCGGATTAAGTTTCTGGCTCCTGTCTTCAGCCTGGCCTGAATCATTGAGAAAACATGAAAAGTGAACAAACAAGTAGACGATCTCTCTCTCTCTCTCTCTCTCTCTCTCTCTCTCATCTTTCTAATAAATTAACTAAAATTTTAAATGCATACAACCTTTGTGAATACAAAACATATTCCATTTTTTTGCTTTAAACCTGAATAAGTAACTACCTCGGCAAAGGGTCCACCTTCCATGCCCTTGGAGCCGCCTGAGCCTGGAATCCCAGCCCCGCGGAGCACAGGGAACACTGCGGCAAAGGTGCAGGGGAGGGATCCAGCAGGCTCAATCTAGGGCCAGAGCACATCCTCGAACCCTCGGGGTGGCATGGACCTGGGACAATCTGAGATCCACGTTCGGAAGGAAAAGACGGTCACAGCGGCGGGAAGAGACAGCCCTGGGCGATCTCCCAGGGCTGCAAATGCTACAAACACAGCAAAGCTCCCCCAGGCCCCATCTACTGGGGCACTGCAGGCGGCTCAGGTGTCGCCAGAATGGAAGCCATGGCAGGAGGAGCTGCGTGTGCTGTCAATGGCCCCAAAGCGATCCATCTCCCCCAGGTGGGGGCTGCAGAAGGGGAAGCCCGGTTCTGTGCTGGGAGGAAGGGGGGGGAGGAGAGAGAGGGAGGAGGAGAGAGGGAGGGAGGAGGGAGAGGGAGGAGGAGAGAGAGGGAGGGAGGAGGGAGAGGCAGGGAGGAGGGAGAGGCAGGGAGGAGGGAGAGGCAGGGAGAAGAAAAGGGAGGGAGGAGGGAGAGGCAGGGAGAAGAAAAGGGAGGGAGGAGGGAGAGGGAGGGAGGAGGGAGGAGGAGAGAGAGGGAGGGAGGAGGGAGAGGCAGGGAGGAGGGAGAGAGGAAGAAGGGGGAGGGAGGTGGAAGAGAGGGAGGGGGAGAGAGGGAGGGGAGAGAGAGAGGGAGGGGGAGAGAGAGGGAGGGGGAGAGGGAAGAAGGAAAGAAGGAGAGAGAGGGAGGGAGGAGGAGAGAGAGGGAGGAGGAAAGAGAGAGGGAGGAGGGAGAGGCAGGGAGGAGGGAGAGGCAGGGAGGCGGGGAGGGGGAGGACTGGCTCGCTGCTGTGTCAGGACCCTGTGCCGGCGACAGCACGTGTGTGGGAGGCTGCGGCAGGTCAGCTTTTTATTCCCGTTTTACCACCAGGCAGGGAGACGCAGCTTTGCTCTGAATAAATCCGCATTAAGATGAGAGAGATGCCTGGACACGTTTAATCCAGAAAATCCCTCTTTCGGAAAGGAAATCCTCTCTGCTTGGTAGGGCTATCAAGAGGCCGCGAGGATTCGGGCATCAGCGGATCTGAGCGCAAAGCCCAAGTCTGCACTTACTACACGGCTTCCGGGCGAGAGACTCGGGGTCAGACCTTCTTATCACGAGGGAGGATGATCGCATCCAACTCACTTGACTGCTGTGACATTGACAGTCTCACCCACTGTGTACTGAGACCTTCTGGGTGCCAGGGAATGTTCTGGAACTCACCCACATCAAGGACTAAGAAGAGGCTGTTGGGGCCAGCATTGTGGTGGAAGGGGTTAAGTTGCCACAGGTGACGCTAGCATCCCATGTGAGTGCTGGTTCAAGTCCCGGCTGCTCCACTTCCTATCCAGCTCCCTGCTGATGCACCTGGGAAAGCAGCAGAGGGTGGCTCAAGTGTTTGGGACCCCTGCACCCACGTGGGAGACCTGGAAGAGGCTCGTGGCTCCTGGCTTTGGATTGGCCCAGCTCTGGCCATTGCAACCATTTGGGAAGTAAACCAGAGGACGGAAGATTCTGTGTGTGTGTGTGTGTGAGTGTGTGTGTGTTTGCACATACACATGTGTGTCTCCAAGGAAGCAGAAGAGGACCACACAGACTGCCTGGGATAGGAGGTTCGTCCACCCACATCCGATCGGCTTGAAAACTTAGTCACACAACCACGCAGACGTGGAGTTTGCAGAGCTAAAGGTGGTCCAAGAAGCAGCTGGAAACACAGACTTGAGTTCAAGAATCTGCAGGGGTCAGGGGTGGGTTTCCAGAGTGCACTGAGCCCGGAGTCCCTGGTCTCCTCGCCATATGCCACGTTGGCCACTAAAGACCACGGCATCAGATGGGGAGAGTGTGGCTAAGTCACTCACATCACCCCTCTCATCAGTAAAACTCAGCTGTAATGAAGGCGGAATCATAAATAAAATGTGTCAGGTGCCTGGCCCATCCTTAGCCTAATGAGTCCTCACCTTCCATCCTACGAATGCAGGTGATTGAACTGCAATTTCTAGAGAGACTAAAGTTCATGGGAAAGGTTTGGGGGTGGGGGTAGGACTGGAGTCTGCCCTTCAGGGAGAAGGTCGCTGGAGCTAGAACCTGCAATTGAAGGTCACGGGCAGAGGTCACAAAAGCAAACGAGACCTCCAGCCTCCAGCTGACCTCACCTTGAGCTGGTGCACAGCTGGGTCCAGCCTCAGCCCAGGATCCAGCATGGCCTGCAGGACATGGAGGACACTGGGATTCGGTTCCCCCCACACCACCCCGTGGCTGAGTGGCCTCAAGGGAGTCACGGGCACTCTCTAAACGCATTTGTTTCTCCTTAGTAGACTGAGAATAACGATGCTCACCTTGTCGGAATGTCAGACTATAGTGGTAAAATCAGGTACTGAAATCAGAGCCGGTATACAGCAGGTGTTTACTATTTAGTAGTGATTATTATCATCATTGTGATGATCTCCTTCAGCATTTTTATTTTGTGTCTTGGCTTGTTTTCAGCTACCACAGCAAAATACCTGAGATCGGGTAATTTATAAACAATGAAAGTATACAAAAATTAAAATGAAGAAAAAGTTTATAAAAAAAATTAAAATCTGGTCCATGGTGCTGGAGGCTGGCGCCAGCATCTGTGAAAACCATCTTGCTACATCACAACACAGCAGAGGGCGTCCCCTAGTGAGACAGAGCGAGCTGCTAGCTCAGGTTTATCTTCCACTTCTTGTAAAGCCACTAACACCCTCACAGGAGCCCCTCCCCAATGACCTCATCCAGTCCTAATTACCGCCTGTGATGGATGGTTGATTCTATGGGGGTCAAGTTGACAAAGGGTAGACTTGTCATGGTTAATTTTATGGTGTCAACCTGCCGGCCTTAAGGAACACCTGGAAACCTGCTGGCTATGTCTGTGAGGGGGCTTCTCAAAGAGCCCAGCACGGGCGTCCCGAGAGCCCTGGGTGGGCAGACCAGCCTGGATGTGGGTGGGCCCCATCCATGGGCCAGAGTCTACAGAGACTGGCTAGGAAGTGATGTGAAGCTGTGGTGGAGAGGGGGCTGGGACACGCTCCACCCGTGTCTTCCATCCTGGGTGCACTTGCTGACCTTGAGACTCCAGGATGACACCCACGGCCCCTTTGCTGGCACTTTGCTGGGTTCGGGAGGCTCCAGCTGAGACTCAGATCCACAACTTCTCAAATACCGAGGCCCTTGGACTTGCACTGGGTCATGCCAGGTGGCTTGTCGTGGGACTTCCCAGCTGCCGTAATCACTTGAAGCAGAGCCCACAATAAATCCTCCTTCATATCCTCACATGCATATCCTGTCAGTTCTGTATCTCTCAAGAGCCCCTAATTAATACGCTGTCCCATCCCCAAATACCATTTATACGTGGGTTTAGGCGTCGGTATTCCAGCACATGAACTTGGGCAGGAAGACATCCAAACCTCAGCATCATAGAACCCCTCAAGGAACTCACAGTCTGGGGGGGGGGGGGGCAGCAGGTGCATAAAACAATGTTGGCGTGCTTCCTCTTGGGACAAAGCAGAGCTCACACCAAAAGCCACTTAAGACTCCGTGTGGCCGAGGTGTGGTCAACGCCAGAGCCGGGAACTCTGAGGCAGGTGCGTGAGAGAAGGTGGGTGCCTCCTGCCCCTCTAGCCCCAAAACTAGCTGGCTACAACTCTTCCACACACACACACACATGAGACGCGCAAACACAGGCTGCCTCTCGAGTTGTGGTACACAACGGCACCCTTCTGGGAGCACAAGCTGTCCCCATTTGCTGGTGCCAGCATTGCCATGGCAATGGAAACGTGTTTAGTTCCCCACCTCTTCCCTCCCTTCTCACTGAGCCTGGCAAAAAAAAGTTAACTGCGTTTTATTTCACTCAGGGTCCATATGCCACCCCAATTCCCCATCAGCGATGCTACAAATCCCAGTCTGTCTCTATAGAACATGAGAGCACACTCACGTCTCTTCCAGCGGCAACACATTCGCTTCCGTCACTGGAGAGAATGGGCTAGATTGCATTTCCTTCCTGGGAAGATAATGTCTTGTCCTTGCTCTGCAGTGACAGAATTCTTGGTTAAGTTGGTTTCCTCTCCCTCTCCACCTCGTTCCCCTCCACGCGATCTAAACCTGCCTGGGGCAAGCAGGTTGGTGGACAATCAGAAGAGAAAGGATCGTGCTCTGCAGTGACAGAATTCTTGGTTAAGTTGGTTTCCTCTCCCTCTCCACCTCGTTCCCCTCCACGCGATCTAAATCTGCCTGGGGCAAGCAGGTTGGTGGACAATCAGAAGAGAAAGGATCGCCTCTCTTTCTTGCTTGCGGCTCCCTTAATAAGAAGAATCGATGGCAATCAAAAGCAAGAGGTGGGAACAAAGTCCTTACAGCCCCCTGCCCCCGCCCCCAGGTCTCTGACATACACGGATCTTTGACAACGCATCCACGTCGTCCTCAGTGAGAAAAGTCCGTCACGGCGCCCCAGCAGGGATGAGACGGACAGAAAGGAGTTTAAATGGGATTTTTATGCATTTCATCAATACGAGCACAAAACAGAAACAGGACAGCGTTATCGATTGCCACGTTAGAATAACATATGCTATCTTTGCATTTTCCCAAAGGTGATCATGTTTCTTATTTTTAATCTAGATGGAAATCTCAGAGACTTCCCGCGAGCTCCATGTGGTGATTACCCAAGATTAGTAATAACACGTCTAATTAGTGTAGAAAGACATAAAAATCAATGGCTGCTCTGACTGACAGCGCTCCGAGGAGAGCCTAGGTCTGCCTCCAGAGACAGGGCAGTGCCGGAGGGTGGGGGAGAGGCCAGCTCCACCCCTGCCCCAGGGGTCAGCTGACGCCTGTCTGGGGAAGCCCAGGGACGTTCCCCATGCCCTGTCTCTGAGCTCCTGCTGCCTCTGTTGGAGGAGCAAATGGCGAAAAGAAAGAGCATCGTTGGTTGGTAGGGAGACATGAGTCGGTCCACCCAGCGCCTCCAGTCTCAGCTCCCCAACAGTGCTCACCAAAGATCCCTAGTGAACAAACCTGGTGCTGCCCACCTCCTGGGAGCCTGATCCACCAAGCATGCAGGTCCAGTGGGTGGTGAAACCCCTAGGGCCCTGCCCACTCTGGAGAAAATTCCCAGTGATGTGCTGGGCTACGTGCACATGGGAGGAGTCAGCCCCCCTTTCGGCTACTATCACAGAATGCCTGAGGCTGGCTAACTTTACAGAGGAAAGAGGTCTGCGTAGCTCGCAGGTCTGGGAGCCCAAAGCCCAAACAGCAAAGTGAGGGCTGGGGCAGGGGGCACTCATGGCTGGGGAGGGGTGAGGGAGGGGCGAAGCAGGTGGTGCAGAAGAAAGGTGGAGAAGCCAAACCCAGCAACTGGCTTCCAGAGAGCTCAGCAGGGTCCCACTGCACCAACCTGGATCCCTTTCCCGGCCACGCCCCCAACTGATTTAAGGACCCCTCCTGGGGTCCGCTGCCTCCAACAGCACTGCCTTAGGGACCACTCAGCACCGGAAGCTTTAGGAGGACAAATAGCATCCAAGCCACAGCAACAGCCAAGCACCCACCCCCAGGGGTCTTCCAGGAGGCAAACACCAACCGCTGCAGTGTCTATCCAACTCCTCCTCACTCCCGCCAGCTCGCTAGCTCGCTCGCTCTCTCTCTCTCTCTCTCTCTCTCTCTCTCGCCCTAGACAGCACAAAGCAGCCCCTCAAACTCGCCAGGAAGCATCACCCTCGCACACCCAGGAAGACAATTTCTTGCCTCCTATGCCATGTAGAGAGAAGCAGAGGGGGCAGCGTGGAGCCGGGGTTGGGAGTGAGAGAGGAGGAAATGCCATCGAGGGCATCACACGTTAATGTGCAGGCTCCGGGCTGCACATAAAAGCAGTCACACCATCCTGAGAGGCATAATCCAGGGTCTTGGGAACACAGGAGAAGCAAAGCCAACTCCACCTAGGAGCTGGGGTACAGACGAGAGGTGAACTTGGATCAGACCTGAGGGGAGACAGAAGTGGAAATGGGATGGAGCTCAAGACATCACCTGTGCAAGGTGGGGGATGGGAAGGGAGAGGGCGACACGTGTGTGCCCAAGAGTGACTGCAGCCCTCCCCCTAACTCCACCCTTCAATCTCCCTCCGACTCCACCCCTCCACCAGGCGCACCAAAGCCTGGGTGCTCAAGCTGGACAGACAGTGGACAGATTGATTGATTGACGGAATGCCTGGCAGAGAGGGAGAGAAAAAGACTTTTCCACACACTGGTTCACTCCCCCAAACGCCCAAAATGAAGGCAGGAGCCAGAAACTCGGCGAGGGAGCAGGTCAGCCAAGCGTTATTAATAGCATTGCAATGGGTGGCTGTGTGTGGTTGGAGGAGCGATGGTTGGAGCCATGGCAAGTGGCCAACACTGTTCTTAGAGGGCTGTCCCGCCATTGCCCAGAGCCCCCAGGAAGAGGCCAGTAGGAGGCCCTTGCTGGGTTTTGGGCTAACAGGCACACAGGTCCTGCACCACGGCTGTGGCGGGGTCTGGCAGTGATGGTGGGCAGATGGCATGGCCGCTCAAGGCAGGAAGGCTGTACAGACGATGGTCCTATGCACAGGAAAGAAGAATTTGCTCTTGGACACACAGCGGGAGGCGGTGCTGTCTGTGGGATGTCCTGGCCGGAATGCCAGACAGAGAGAGCCTGCCGCAGGACACATGGGTTTGGAGAAGACAGGAAGATATGGGCAGGTGCAGGGCGAAAATAAAGGGCATAGCGGGGGCTCTCAGCAGAGCCCACTGGAACAGGAGACTGACCGATGAGGGGTCACCCAGGAGACCCAGGAGGCAAAGAAGATGTTTCTGGAAATGAGACACCTACAGGGCCAAGCGCAGCAGCAGCAAGATCTGATTCCAGTCCCAGCTGCTCTGCTTCTGATCCAGCGCCCCCTCCCCCTCCTCCTCCAGCCTGGGCTCTGTGGCCGCTGCCTTCAGGTTTGTAGCCAGGAGCTGCCCCCCTACTTTCGTAGTCACCCCCACAGCAGAGCCCAGCACCAGGTAGCCACTCCATACACCCACTTGGAAAAAGCCAGCTCAAACTTTTGTCTTGCCTGCAGGGGCCCAGAGATCAGCCTGGAATTGCTGTCTTCACCCAGAATTCCTTGGGGGCTGCACCCCTGGGACCGCCTCCCTTGGGAGTGGGCAAGGAGGAGGAAAGGGATCCATTATTTGTCTTGTGTTTGAGGATGGGCAGCCCACGGAGAAGCCACGCAAGAATCACGTTGCAGGAAACAGACCTGAGCCAGTGATCCAGGGTGAGCCCAGCCCAGGGAGGCGGCTGTGGGTGTGGACTGGAAGGACTGAGCCGTGAGGACGCCAACCTCACGGAAACCAAGCCTGGAAGTCTCCAGCCAAGCCCGGAGGGGCTCACTTTCCGGGGGGGCCTCTGTGGGGACTTCTGCACCTGCCCAGCCTGTGAGAATGGGCAGGAGCGAGTGCCAACAGCGACACCAAGTGGCTGCTCGGCGAAACTGCAGGTTTGGATCAAATCCATCAAGACGGCTCTAGTTCCATTTGGGGCTGAGATGTTTGAAAAAGCTGTTGGATGCCTGGAAATGCGGCTCCCAAGGGGCCTTCTAGGGGAGGGGAGACTCTGTCTTCGTTTGTGCTTGGCGCTAGGGGGTGCTGCTCACACAGGCTAGCTACGTGTGGGAGGATGGAGCGACAGGGACAGGGGTGGGGGACAGCTGGCCAAGGGCGCTGTGTCACCCACAAGAGCTTAACTACAAGTGAAAACGGCATTTAAGATGTGCTTATTTGTCTTTTAAGTTTAAAAATTTAATTATTTGAAAGGCATTTTTAAAGACAGGTAGAGGCAGAGAGAGAGAGAGAGGTCTTCCATCTGCTGGTTCACTCCCCAAATGGCCCCAACGGCTGGAGCTGGGCTGATCCAAAGCCAGGAGCACAGAGCTTCCTCCAGGTCCCCCACGTGGGTGCAGGGACCCAAGGACTTGGACCATCTTCCACTGCTTTCCCAGGCACGTTAGCCGGGAACTGGATCGGAAGTGGAGCACCTGGGACTCGAACCAGCGCCCATATGGGATGCCGACGTTGCAGGTGACAACTTTACCAGCTACACCACAATACCAGCCCCCCAAGTATCATCTTAACCTCTGCACCAAACGCCCCCTCCTCAAAACTTTTGTTGCTCAGTTTGTCCCCTGGGTGGTCCACAGCAGCTTCTCCCAGGTGCTTCCCCTCTCCCCACACATGTCTCCATCTCCTTGTGTTTTCCAAACAGTTTCTTCCTTTGGGGCATCACAAGATATCCCAGGCCCCTCCTGTGTTTTCTCTGCCCCAGCCCTGGAGCCAGCATTCACCGACCGACACTCTGCAACTACTCCCAGCTGTCTGTGTCACACATGTTCCTCCTGCACGAACCCAGTGCCCAGCGTTGCATTTGCTCTGCCAGTGAAAGACTCTGTAGCATTGAGCCATTGGTTTGGTAACAAGACCCCCAAGTACTTACTACTTGGTAGGGCCAGGTTGTTGAAGGCAGAGACGGATCAAGGCTGACCCTGACCTTCAAGAGCTCAGAAGGGGGAGGGAAGACAGACAAGGCGACATAATCAGAGCATGGCACCCGGCTGGAACAGACAATGCCACACAAGGGGGCACCAAGGCGCCTGCTGCTTTTTCCAAAGAGCGGTGTGAATGTTAGTGTAGTAACCCCAACACCCAGTGCCCACACCAAGGGTTAGGAGGGCAGAATAAAGGTTTACCTGGCTCTGACCCCCACATGGAAGGGCTGCTCCCTCCACTCCACATCCAGCATCAGAGACTTCAAGGAGACCCTCTGAGTCCACCCCCCACCAAGGGTGACAGCTTCAGGTGCCCCCCCAACCTTGAGCTTCCAGAAGGAGGGGCATCGAGGGTCCAACACAATGGTGTCCATGTTCCACCTGCAAACGTAAGGGGTGGTCACAGATGGGTCCCCTCGTGGCTGTGGCTGACATCTTCCTGTCCTCGGAGGAGTCGGGACAAGAAACACATCCCAAGGGCCAGGCCTGGTGTTAGACCCTGGCCCAAGAGTGTGCCCTGTGGAGGGGCAAATGGACGCCCAGGTGAGAGAGGCAAGAGACACCCCAGGAAGAGCAGGCAACAGATAAAGAGTGAGCAACAGGGCCGAGAACAATGTGAGGGGTCCCCAGAAATGAGCGGAGGGACTCTGAAGAATTAATGAACCCAGGGCCAGCACTGTGGCATAGCGGGTAAAGCCACCACCTGGGACGCTGCCGTCCATATGTGCAACGGTTCAAGTCCCAGCTGTCCACTTCAATCCAACTCCCTGCTAACGCACCCAGGCAAGCAGCATAGGATGGCCCAAGTGTTTGGACCCCTGCAGCCACATGGGAAACCCAGCAGAAGCTCCTGGCTCCTGGCTTCAGTCTGGCCCAGTCCTGGCTATTGCGGCCATTTGAGGAGTGAAACAGCAAATGGAAGGGATTCTCTCTCTCTCTCTCTCTCTCTCTCTCTCTCTCTCTCTCCCCCTCCCACCCCTCTGTCTCCCCCTCTGTCTCCTCATCTCTCTAACTTCTGCCTTTTGAATAAATAAATCATTAAAAAAAAAAAACTCAAGAGGATTTTAAGCAAACCTCTACAATTCCTGGTACCTCCACATTCTCACCTAAAAACGTGAATGAGGGAAGAATCTAGGATCCCGCTCTCTCTTTAAGAGGTGCCGGGAGACCAGGAGGAGGAAGCCTTATGCAGGCGCTGGGGCTCTGGGCTGGGCATCTTACCTGCCTGCTCTGATTTAACGTGTGCCTTGCAACGCAGAAATGTGGTTCCACGCCAGCCGCAGCTGCATGAATGAGAAACATCTGTCTCGGCGACACTCACAGCCTAGAAATCTTCATTTGTGGCTTGGTGGCGGGTAGCAGAGGAACAAAGGACCCAGAACTCCTGGATTCAATCAGGTTTGCCTTTTGTGTTACTCCTTTGGCTTCAGGAATGTTCTCCCCGCCCGCCTGCCAGTATTTCTCTTTTTAAGCAAGGATTTGTGCTTCTAGGGCTTTATGAAGTGTGCAGCTCTGGCTTTGTTTTCCTGGCAGCCACACTACTCCCAGGGTCCTCCCAGCAGTCACTCTCTGCAGCTGATGTCACCCCTGGGGGGGCAGAGGGGGCAGGCAGGGCCTTCACCAGCCCAGAGTGCAGCCAGCCAAAGGCTCCTGCTAATCAGCCGCTGCTCAAGGCTGATTCCAACGACAGGGACCGTTCCTCCCCCCATCGGTTTTCAAGCGCAAGAAGCAATTGTTTGCCAAGAACGAGAGATCTCGTTTGCTAGGACAGAGTTGGATGTGGCACAAAGGATAACCTGGTTGGACACTTAGCCTCCTGGTTAAGATGCTCATGAAGATGCCTGTACCCTGTATCGGAGGACCTGGGTTTGATGCCCAGCCCTGCCTCCTGACTCCAGCCAGCATCCTGCAGACCCTGGGAGGCAGAGGTGAGGGCTCAAGTACCTGGGTCCCTGCCACATGCGTGGGAGACCTGGACTGAGTTCTCAGCTCCTCACTTCAGCCCTGGCCTATCCTTGGCTGCTGTGGGCATTGGGAGAGTGAACTAGTGGATGGAAGCCTCTCTCTCTCTCTCTCTCTCTCTCCTCCCTCCCCTTCTCAAACAAATTCACTTTTGTTCCTAATCATACCCAGTGGGATTTGTTGATTTAGTCTAATTTCAGCCTACTGTCTTCAGCCCAGAGCTCCTGGGCCCAGCACAGGGTGCAGGGTACAATGGCACCCTCCCAGCACCAAAACAGACACTTACCACACATTGAGAGATTGCAAAGGTAGATTGACAGTAAACCACCTGCCATACCCGCTAATGACACCTCCCTCGGACTGGCACCTGCAGCGTTCTGATGCAATGTCTGGGGAGCGAGCAGCCCTGACACCACCACCTGTGAGAATGCCCCCGGTGGAGTGTTGTCCATACATCTCCCACGCGCAGGGTCAGCAAGAGCTTTGCTGAAATGCTGGAATGTCCCAGAGGCAAACGTGGCATTGCTGATTCGGATTCCGGTCCACACACGCTTCTGCCATGACACAATCATTATGGTAGCAGGAGACCAATGATTCAGCCCACGCGTCCGATGGAGAAATTGACATTGAGAAACTTCCTGGCCGTGGACTTGAATTTTCCTGCATGTTGGAAAAAGACTGCAATTATTCTCCAAATAGAAACTTGGAGATGACAAACCTTTCATTTTTTTATAACAAAACCCTCCACAGACTTAGAATAAAACCCATCTCGGGGGAAGGGCAGCTGTTGAAATTCACTGTAAAATATTAGAACTTCTGGGTGCACATTTGATAAGGGAGAGAGGAAGTGAGCCAGAGAAAGGGAAAGATGCGGTGTTTAGTGAGAGACTGGGACCAAGAGCTTTCACACACATCTCACCTGCACCACAAGCCTCAGGCAGATTTTGCAAGTGTGTAAACTGAAGATGAGAGCGATTGACTAACTTGCCCATGTTAACAGGAGCTACTGGAGTGAACTAGAACATAGGTATCTCTCTCTCTCTCTCTCTCTCTCTCTCTAATAAATTAATTACTTAAAAAAAAGATAATGTGGGGTGGGCATCATGGCTCAGCTGGTTAAGCCACTGCTTGAGACACCTGTAACCTGTATTGGAGCGGCCAGTTCAAGTCCCAGCTACTCCGTCTCCAATCCAGCTTCCTGCTAATGAGCCTGAGAGGCAGCAGAGGATGGCTCAAGTACGTGGGTTTCTGCCATTCACCAGTTCACTCCCCAAATGGCCGCAACAGCTGGGGCTGGGCCAGGCCAAAACCAGGAGCCAGGAATTCAATCTGGGTTTCCCATGTGGGTTAGCAGGGACCCAAGGGACTGAGCCATCACCTGCTACCACCTCCCTGGGTCTGTGTCAGCTGGAAGCTGGATCAGAAGCAGAGTAGTCAGCAAACCAGGCACTCCGATACAGACTGCCGTTGACCTGAGTGGTAGCCTAACCCACTGCACACAGCACCCACCTCTCCAAGTTGCTCTTCAGGATAAATTCTTACAATGAAATTCCTGGGTTGGAAAAGCAGCGTATGTTAAGGCTTTTGATGTAGGCCATACTCCAGACGTGGTGCCAAGTTATTAAATCTGTGTATGTCAGTGTGCACTTCCTCAAACTCTCAACACTTGTACTGTCTTTTGGAAAAGTATCATTTTGTAGTACGTCTTGCTGTTCAAATTCTTATTTCTTTAATTAGCTGTAATAACTGTTTTCACATTTGTTTGCTGTTTTTGTATCTTTTTGTGATTTTCCATTTACATTTTTTTTGCCCATTTATTCGTTTGAAAGGCATAGCAATGGAGAGAGAGAGAGAGAGAGAGAGAGAGAGAGAGAGAGAGAGAGAATGTTTCACTCCCCAAATGGCTGCAACAGCCAGGGCTGGGCTAGGACTAAACCAAGAGCTTGGAACTGCATCCGGGTCTCCCACGTGAGTGCAGGGGCCCAAGCGCTTGAGCCCTCTTCTGCTGCTTTCCCAGGCGCATCAGCAGGGAGCTGGATCAGCAGCAGAACAGGATGTTGGCATTGCAAGCTGCAGCCTCACTGACTGTACCACAGCACCTGCCACTGGCTCATGGGTTTAGCCAGAGCATCATTCTGCATCTGAGTGATTTGCAAACTCTCTTGCTGCGTGAAGACGATCACACTTTCCTTCTGTAGCATGTGCTGCCACTAGGTATTTCAGCTCATGTTGAGCTATTTCGCTGACCAAACTGAGACTTGAGGAGTTTAGACCTGCCAAATGTACCCATCAACCTTTACAAGTGCAGCCTGGAACGTCAAGTACGAGTCAGCACACATTACCCAGTGCTCATGTGGATTCTGTGTCTTCCACAAGTCCTGATTACTAGAGTTTGGGGCACAGATTGTTTTGTTTTGTTTGTTCAATCCCTACCCTCTAGGAAAGAGTGCCAACATTTGGATCCAGTTACACAATTATGTGCAGGAGTTCTAAAAAATGAAAAATCCAAAGTTTAAGTTCCCTCTTCTGTTTGTTTCCAAGGAGACTCAGGGTTTTGTGTGTCAGAGTCTTAGGACTCCCAAGCATGAGAAAGAGGCACACACTCCATCTTCCCCCTATAAGGAGCCGCAGACGAGGACTTGAGCCCTGTGTGTAGCAGAATCTCAGAGCGGTGAGCACCTGGAGAGGCCCCGGGGCCCAATCAACTCAGCTTGCAAAGTCACGGGGCTGGCCCCTGAAGGTTAGGTGATTCAGTCAAAGTCACAAAAGAATCAGCAGTTGGGGGTCAGCGCTATGGCACAGTGGGTTAAAGCCCTGGCCTGAACCGCTGGCATCCCATATGGGTGCTGGTTCTAGTCCCAGCTGCTCCACTTCCAATCCAGCTCTCTACAATGGCCTGGAAAAGCAGTAGAAGATGGCCCAAGTCCTTGGGTCCATGAACCCACGTGGGAGACCCAGAAGAAGCTCTTGGCTCCTGGCTTTGGATCAGTTCAGCTCTGGCTGTTGCAGCCATCTGGGGAGTGAACCAGTGGATGGAAGACATCTTTCTATCTCTCTGCCTCTGCCTCTCTCTGTAACTCTGTCTTTCAAAGAAATAAAATAAATCTTTTAAAAAAATCAGCAGTTGAACAAGGCTTGAGTCTTTTGCTACTGCAGCTGTCATAATGCCTCTCTTCTGTTTCATAAGATTTGCTTATTTATCTCAAAGGCAGAGTGACAAAGACAGACAGACAGACAGACAGTCTCCCACATGGATGGCCAGGTACTTGGACCATCTTCTGTTGCTTTCCCAGGTGCATTAGCAGGGAGCTGGATTGGAAGTGGAACAGCCGGGACTCGAACCAGTGCCCATATAGAATGGGGGCATTGCAAGTAGGAGCTTAATGGGCTGTGGCACAACGCTGGCCCCTGCCTGCCTTCTTGAAGTTCAAGGTGAAATTTCAAGCAAAGGTAGGAAAGGGTCATAGCAAATCAATAGACCAGAGGGCACCCCCGCCCCCTGGCTTTGCCTTTGTTCATAGAACAACTGCCAATGCCACGTGACAGCTTCACACACCCAGAGCTCATGTTCTGAGTCGCGTCTCGCCACGAGAGCTCAGATTTTCTCCTTCACTGTATCATCTCCCATCTGACTCAGCATGTGGGGGAGGCTGGCCACACACAGTCTGAGGCTCAAGACTCACGGGGAGAGACTGTGACAAGAAGAGTGCCAGGCGAGGCCGACGCTGGGTACAGCTTGGGGCACCTGTGTCCCAGAGCGGGAGTGCCTGGCTCCAGTCCCGGCTACTCTGCATCTGATCCAGCTTCCTGATCTTGCACCCTGGGAGGCAGCAGGCAATGGACAGATGCTAAACAGCCACCTTTGCTCCATTCTTGAAGCAACGAGAGATGCGGGCAGGCAGAAGAGTCCCCATCTAACAAGTACCTTACCCCTCCCCCGGGCTTGTCTCAGAAACCCTCAGAGGTCTTCAGCATATGGGTAGGGATGAGAGGAGCACCCCCAACGCACACCACAGCTGCATGAAGCCAGAGCCCATACTCAGGAAAGGCTGGTAGACCCGGAGTCCCGGCATCTGGCTTGGGTCACTTGCTCATATTCCATTCAGAAGTGTTGGTCCCACCACCCCGACATTTAATAATCCCTCACATTTATTAAGCACCAGCTCACTCACTGTGCCCAGCAAAGATTCGTTCAGCTCTCAGCCAATGCCCAAGCCAGCCTTCGCAATAAATACTGGGCAAACTCCTTTAAGGGTGAAGACGTTGAATCTTAGAGAAGCCACAAAACTTTCCAAGGGATTGCCCTACTCTAAGAGTCTGAGCTAGCCAACCCCTGTAGCTAGCCTTCTGGGGGTTTCCCTTGCTGCCCAGTTGTACAACCACTAGTTGTACAATAAATGGTTCCATGCCTCTCTCTCCCCCTCCCCTCCTCTCCCCTCCCTTGTGGTCAACAATGCCTTCTTCCCGGCTTAGTTTCCCGTGTCTAGTGTGGTCCCATTTACATGGTGGGTGATCCGTATGCACTAATGGAATGATGGGAGGAATTTAAAGGAAAATGGGAGAGAAACAGCCATGCCAAGGTCCCCCAGAGCCAAAGGAGCTGATCATCCCAGCTATAAGAATTGATAACCTCAGGACCCGTGTTGTAGCACAACAGGTTAAGCCTGCGACACCAGCATGCCAGGTGAGCACCTGCTCAAGGCCAGACTACACTGCTTCCAATCCAGCACTCTGTGTGGATGCCTGGGGAAGCAGCAGAAGGCACAAGTCCATGGGCCTCTGTCACCCATGTGGGAGACCTGGATGGGGTCCCAGGATCCTGGCTTTGGCCTGGCCCAACCCTGGCTCTTGTGGCCATTTGGGGAGTGAACCAGTGGATGAATGATCTCTCTCTCTCTCCTGCTCTCTCTCTCTCTCCTGCACTCTCTCTCTCTCTCTCTCTCTCTCTCTCTCTCTCTCTCTCTTTGCCTTTCAAATAAATACATAAGTCTTTTTTTAAAAAAATGCATAGCCCAGAGTCCATTGGCCACAACACTAAGGAGATGCGATTCAGGAAATGAAGTGACACCCGCTCTCCCCGATGGCATCGACAAGGCTGACTCACTCTGAGCGGTGAGGATGGAGGCTGCAGGACCCAATGCCTTCTCCTGCAGGAAATCCGTGACATCCTGAGGCTGCCACGGGGAGCCCTGGCCAGGCGAATAGAAACACAGGGTTCCAGGGCATTGCAATGAATGAAGCCAAGGGCCTTTTGAAATGCAGGAAGGGTAGGGCCAGCACTGTGGCACAGTAGGTTAAGCCTCTGCCTGCAGCATCGGCATCTCATAGGGGTGCTGGTTCGAGTCCCAGCTGCTCCACTTCCCATCCAGTTCTCTGATGTGGCCTGGGAAAGCAGTAAAAGATGGCCCAAGTCCTGGGCCCCCTGCACCCACGTGGGAGACCCGGAAGAAGCTCCTGGCTCCTGTTCGGCACAGCTCTGGCTATTGCCGCCATCTGGGGAGTGAGCCAGTGGATGGAAAACTCTCTCTTTCTTTCTCTCTTTCTCTCTCTCTCTCTCTGTCTCTCCCTCTCTCTGTGTGTCTTTGCCTTTCAAATAAATAAATCTTTGAAAAGTAAAATACAGGAAGCAATGGGGCTTGTGGGAAGCGGGGCTTTGTCCCCGTAATCTTTTTGTTTCTTTCCCAGAATGGTAGAGTCTTCCCAAGGATCAGAAGGCATTTTGCACAGGATAAAACCTGTCTAATAACATGTTACTCGTCTCAGAAAATATCATCGCTGAAGGCAACAGCCTCGATTCAACACTGTGTTTATGAAACAGAGCTAAAAACCAGAAAGTCAATGGCAGATCAATCCTAAATACAAGCCTGAAGTTTTGCCATGTGTTCTTTTTGCAAATGAGTGGAAAGGTAGCAGACTTCCGGTCTCTGCCCACCCAGACACCCACCGTCCCTGCCGAAAGCCAGGGAAGTCAGCTTATCCCCCACAAGCTCCTGCCTGCTGCGTGAGTCACTCACCTCCCCTTTGGGGACCTGGGTACAGCAGGCCATCTATACTCTGAATTCTGGGGGCTGGTGCTGTGGCGCAGTGGGTTAGGCCACCACTAGCAATGCCAGCATCCCATATGGGTGCCAGTTCGAGTCCCCGCTGCTCCACTTCCGATCCAGCTCCCTGCTGCTAACCTGCCTGGGAAAGCAGCAGAATAATATGTTAGTCCAAGTGCTTGGGCCCCTGGGAGACCCAGATGGAGTTCCTGGCTCCTGGCTTCTGCCTGACCCAGCCCTGGCCATTGTAGCCAGTTGGGGAGTGAACCTACAATGAATGATTCTCTGTCTCTCCCTCTCTCTCTTTCTGTCTCCTTGTCTCTGTCTCTGTCTATTGCATTGCCTTTCAAATAAATAAATCTTTAAAAAAAAATCATGATCTTATTCCACTGCTGATGAACTGATGGCAACAGACGCCCTATGGATTTCCTCACCGTGACCTTGGCTTCCTGTGAAGAAAGGCATGCTAGGTCACCGTGCCTTGTTTACCCCAGATCTCACGGTAAGGACTTACACGACCCAACAGAAAGGAGGCTCTCCATTCCTTCCTTGGGTCTGCTGTGACCTTGGTCCTGGGGGCCCCAAGGTCAACCAAGTTATCCCAAGACTCTTTTTATTTTTTTAAATATTTACTGATTTATTTGAAAGGCAGAGTTATGGGGGGAGGAGAGAGAGAGAGAGAGAGAGAGAGAGAGAGAGAGAGAGGTTTTCCATCCGCTGGTTCACTCCCCAGTTGGCCGCAATGGCTGGAGCTGAGCCAATCTGAAGCCAGGAGCCAGGAACTTCTTCTGGGTTTCCCACATGGGTGCAGGGGCCCAAGGACTTGGGCCATCCTCCACTGCTTTCCCAAGCCATAGCAGAGAACTGGATGGGAAGTGGAGCAGCCGGGTCTCAAACCAGCACCCATAATGGATGCTGGCACTGCAGGTAGCAGCTTAACCCACTGCACCACACTGCCAACCTATGAATGGCATGTTTTAAAGAATCTCTCTCTCTGTCTCTCTCTCTCTAACTCTGTCTTTCAAATAAATAAGATAAATCTGTTTTAAGAATTGTCATATAAAAAGAACTCTGCGTGTCCCCGTGCTCAGACCCAGACTGACACAGTGTGCAGCCCAGTGCTCTCCGTGGCTATGGTGGGCACCAGAATTGCAAGTATCTTCATTTCATTCCCTACTTGTCTGGATTTCTGAAATTTCTGCAATAAAAACACCAGGCTTATAGAATCAAGACGCTCACAAAACATACCGCATAACAAGATAGTTTGGACAGATCAGAAAGATGTAAGCAAAAATGTAAAATTAACCTTTGTCTGTGTACCCATGATGAGCGAGGTCCTGTGTTCTGGACTGGAAACAGTCCTATGTGGTTTCGTTACTGCCCCTACTTCAAGTCCATGTTCATCTTCAATCCGCCGGTTTCTGGGTCGGATTCATCAATTACAAATCGCGGTGACCAGATTTCCGGGTAAGGTGGTTGTGATGACTAATGGGCACCGCTCTGTCTTGTTGCATTTTAAGTCTGGCAGTCCCCTTCGCCCCATGGAGGAAACAGCCAGACACACAACACAGTATGGCTAACCATTGTGGGGACAGTCAGGAAGACAGCTGTGGGGATGCAGAGAGAAGTACTCACTGTTCCTGCGAGAGGTGAGCAAAAGCATCACAGAGAAGGGGCTTTATGGGTGGGGCTCCGGCGAGAAAAGAGGAGTTCACCAGGAGGGCATTCCCCAAGGCTGGAGCCACGTGCGCAAGGGGAGACGGATAAACACATGTAGTGACGGAGCTTGAAGGAGGCAGGGTTGGAGTCAGGGGCGAAGGAGGAGTGCAGGGTCACTGAGGGGGGAAAGTCTCTGTGGTCTCTAACGGCTCAGGACTCCGACCTGTGGGACCTGAAGCGCCCACGGCAGGTCCCGGCAAGTACTGAAGACGCCTCCCATCAGAGAAGACGCACTCGACCAAAGCACGTTCCCACACTCAGGGTGCTGGGCAATTCTCTCTTTCCATGCCCCCTCTTCTAGATACACTACCCTGCTGGTGCTCAGTTCCTTTGCTCATGGACAATACTTGGCAAAATAGATGTTTCCGGATGCTCAACAAAAATCTTCTCGCTTCCAAGGCGAGCTCTTCCTATGGTGGCCTTGGGAAATCACGAAGTTGGGTGGGAACCACTTTTCTCCCAAGCATTTCCAACAGGTTCACCCTTGGATTTTCTTTGGAGGAAATCGTTGCTTCTGATAAATTCACTCCCGGGTGCCGAGCCAGGCATCTTTTGCAGAGGTGTGGAGACCTGGTGGCTAGGCTGTTTAGACTCACCTTAAGCATTTCCCTTGGGTTGCCATTGGTTTCCCCCAAAGCACTACTGCACACAGGTCCTCGGTGACTCATGAGCAGGTGCTCCGTGGCTTCCTTAAACATCCCCCAGCTTTAGGCTTCCAACGTAATAAAAAAAGGCTTTGGGGACCTTTTTCTGTGTCAGCTCATTTCTTAGGAATCAGTTCATAGACGTGAGAATTTGTGCCCAGGGTGAATGGAGAGTTAGAAGACACAGACCTGTTCAACGCACTCTGTATCCATTGCCAAATTTGTTTTTGTGCATCGCGGGTTCCATGTCAACTTCCCTGTGGAATACGATTGTCACCTGTTGCACTCCTTCCCAGCAAGGAGCCTGTATTTCAGTTCTGGGCTGGTCAACTTGGAGAAAACCCCCTCTAACCCTCAATGTCTTCAACTAAAGGGAGAGGAGAGAGGTTGCATTGTAGCTGAAATGTTTACGTTCTCTTGGACGAGTACATTTAAGATGAAAAGCGTCTATGCTATTATTTGGAACAATTTCACTTGAAAACGGCATCTATTCCCAACTTCCCTTCCTTGGCTCTATTTTTTTCCAAGGTGAAACCAGGCAGAAGACCAGGCGACTGTCCAGCGTGCCTTCCACACACACCCCAAACACAAAAATCTCATTTGCTGCCAGATTTAAAATGCAACAAGACAGAGCAGTGCCCATTAGTCAACACGACCACCTTACCCGGAAATCTGGTCACCATGATTTGTAATTGATGAATCCGACCCAGAAACCGGCGGATTGAAGATGAACATGGACTTGAAGTAGGGGCAGTAACGAAACTGCTTTCCAGGTGCCCGCCCTTAGGAGTTCCTGCTCATCTCCATTTCTCTATTTCTTCCCAAATTTGTTACCCCAGTGACTGACGCCCCGATTACAATTTCTTTCCCCGGCTCATGCCCGTGCCATCCAATAAATGCCATGGCCTCTTTGCTGTGCTGTGCACTTCTTGTCCAATTACCGGGGGTAAACAGGGGCTGAGCAAACAAGTGAACGGCAGCTCTGAACGCATTTGGTTTGGTCCCAAGCGAAATTTTCGGAGATTGAGACGTGAACATCAAAGCGGCTGTCTATGGAAATGACAGGTGCTAGAGAGAAGCAGCTTCGGTAATCTGTCTCTAGCCAAGGACAGTCTCCACCGGGACACTCGTCACCCCGAAGTGACTTCACGTTCCAAAAAGACATGTTTCCACGTCCACCAGAGGGATGCGCGCATTTGTTGCAATTCTGATCTGTTGCCCATCAGCCTCCTTCAATCTCCATTAGCAGGTGGGAAATTTATTTAGAAAGCCGACAGGTACTATTTGGGGGATTAATGACCGCTGATTTATGAATATTGAGTAGCATTGCAAGAATCGGAGGCAGAGTAATCGCCTGTGGCTGCCGCCAGCACTGCTCGCCATCACGGTCCAGAGCAATCACTCAAAGCCAGTTAAATGATTCTGATTTATGACCTTAACCTTCAGGGTCCATGCCATTTGCTCTCTCGGTGTGTAAATTCTAAAAATGCAATTCCCTCCTCCTCCAGAGAGCCAATTTAAGTCAACATTATGCATGAGCCGAGAACGCGGGAATTCTCAGATCTCTTATTCCACTCATTAAATTTGCACCGAACATCTTGCAATTAAAATTTCATATAGATTTCTTCTTATGATTGACATTTGGCCTTGATGCAGTGAGTTCAGATTTGGTCTCTCCGAAGACTGCAGAGGAGAGAGATGGGTCTGGACATTGTTTCGAGAGAGATGATGATGATGGGACCCTAATTCTCTGATTAGCATTTGGAGCAGACTAATCGGTGGAGGCCTGGCTCTGCCCCACCACGAAAACCACTGGGGAGCCAAGCCAAGAATGAGAAGCAAATCCAATCTGCTTTGAAAACACCGCTTATTTCATCTGGCAATAACGAAACAAGGGACGCGCGAACCCTTACAGCGAGAAGGAACCTCGTAGATATAGATCAAAGCTGCTGTGTCTGGGCCACCGGACCTGGTATCCAGAGAGCAGTGAACTTCTCCCACGTGGCAGAGATGCAGGTGCCCAATAATCTCTTCTTTCCTCTTTCCACTTCCTTGCAGAGTGGCCGCTGACCAAGCTCTGGCCAACGGAGGTTGAAGAAGCTGGTAACAGTCACCACCACCCTGCAGGCTCATAGAAATCATTGCCCACCCAATCCTACTGGGAGTCTCCATGCCGTTGGATGGGCAGCTGTGTGCATAAGAAATAAACACAGGAGTTGAGCCAATGAAGACTGGCAGCTTCTGGAACAGTTAGACTACTCTTGTTCATCCAAGGGCACCCTACAGACCCAAGTAATACACCCGAGAGCACACAGTGGTTCTGGTAGACCCAAGGGCAGCTGGCCCACCCTTGCCCAACACACACATGTATGCAGTAGCTGGCCAGTTGACCAACTGTTGACTAATGCAGCCAGGGGAACCCAGCGAGTTAGTGAAGGAGTCAGAACATGAGCCTAAGCTTCAAGGATGGGATCCCGCAGCCTTTCTGCCCCCAAAGTGCCATGGGGGTCATCTTTGATGTTGAGAAAAACAAGTCACAAATGTACACTTCTCACTAGGTGTTGGGGCTGAGGTCCCAACCTGGTGTTTGGAAAAGTACCTCCCCTCCCCCGTGTGTCTATTTCAGTGGGTTAATAAGCACCCATGCCATCGCCGTGCTGTTGTCTCTGTGTTTTATTTGGAGCAGGGAGCATTTTGGCAGCAGGCAGATAAAGGTACAAGTTGTCTGGCAGGAGTGAAGACTGAGAGGAGCCAGCGCCGCAGCTCACTAGGCTAATCCTCTGCCTGCGGTGCCAGCACACCAGTTCTAGTCCCGGTTGGGGTGCCAGTTCTGTCCCGGTTGCCCTCTTCCAGGCCAGCTCTCTGCTGTGGCCCTGGGAGTGCAGTGGAGGATGGCCCAAGTGCTTAGGCCCTGCACCCCATGGGAGACCAGGAGGAAGCACCTGGCTCCTGGCTTCGTATCTGCCAGCGGGCACCAGCCGCAACACGCCAGCCATAACGGCCACTTAGGGGGTGAACCAACGGAAAAAGGAAGACCTTTCTCTCTGTCTCTCTCTCTCACTGTCTAACTCTGCCTGTCAAAAAAAAAAAAAAAAAGACTGAGAGGAAAAGAGGGAAGAGACAGCAGTAGGTCAGCTTGCCCATCTCTGAACAAAGTCTGAGTGTCTGAACTGAGCACTGTAGGACACGAAGTGCCCCACAGAAGGGACAAGAGGCGTAAATGCTTCCCAGCAATCTGGGGGAGACAGAAGGTTGATACAGAGCATTTGCCACTTGCCACTGTATAAACAGTCCCGTTGGCATTCAGTAAGGTCAAGTTCAAGCTGCCACCACAATGTCTTTGACCTTGGAGTTGGGAAGAGATGCATGCAGCTGGCTTCCAAAAGCTGGTAGGAGCCAGCTCCAGCACACTCCTGGGAGACACTGTGTCTCCCCTACTGCACCGCACGATCTCACTATAGCTCCAGCATCCTGCAGGCGTGAAGGGGACCCCATAAGAACAAGCTCAGCCCAACAGAGCACGCGGGAAAACTGCAGAGCCCAGTGAGAGCAGGTGCCCACAGACGCCACCAGCAACAGACGTGGGAGTGGCCCTTTTCCTAGACGACCTGTGCAAGGGGGAGATGGCAGAAAGTACCAGAACTCGCTAGGCACAGAGACCTTGTTAGAGGGGAATGAAAATGGCTTAAAATGTGTAGGTCTGGGTTGGAAATAAAAGGTAGCCTAATTTGAATATTCATATTGCTATAGCTCCATCTTTACTGAGACCAGGGTTCAGAGGTGGTCTTCCCAAGTCTACATGTCACTACTGTCTGTCAAATATTGTGAACAAAGAGAAAAAAATAATATTTAAAGGAGGGGAGGGAGCGAGCATCGTGGCACGGCGGATTAGGCTGCCACCTGTAATCCAACATCCCATATCTGGGGGCAGGTTTTGGACCCAGGTGCTGTTTCTCATCCAGCCCCCTGCTAATGCACCTGGGAAAGCAGAGGATGAGGGTCCACATGCTTGGGCCCCTGCACCCATGTGGCAACACCTGGATGGAGTACTGGTCTCCTGGCTTCAGCCTGGCCCAGTGCTGGATGTTACAGCCATTTTGGGGAGTGAACCAGTAAATGGATGCTCGCTCTCTCTCTCTCTCTCTCTCTCTCTCTCTCTCTTCCTCTCTATCAGTCTGCTTTTCAAATAAATAGGTAAATTGTTTTGAAAAGGAAATAAAACATGCTGATAGAAATTGGACTGAAACTTGCATGAAAATATCCAGTTCTTGACTCAATCCTGTACCTTCACACCTCAAACTTAGTTTCCTCCACCGCAAAATAGGAATCAGGATCCCTGCATTATGCAGATTCCCTGAAAGTGTCCGACGAGCCAGGACATGTGACAGTGCCTCCCCTCTAGGAGTGATATCACTGATGTTTGTAGAACACTAGCCAAGTCTGATTCTGAACCAGAACCAAGTTTGGGAATCCAGAGCCTCTCAACTCCATCTGAAGTGCCCTGGACATCGGCCTGGCCCATGGTGGCCCTGCTAACCTCAGGGTCAAGGTGAAGGCAAAACAGCACTTGAGTTTCCCACCTCCCTCCTGATGGGCTCAAACCCAGCCAAACCCCTCCATCAGCACACCTTCAGGAGCAAGCCAACTGGTTTACCTGACCCACAGCCAACTGTTGTTATTGTGTTGAGTCCAAATGCCAGGCAGAACTGCGCTGAGGACATGGGCAGAACTTCAACAGGCAAAGACCCATCAGGAACACAAACCTGTTAGAAAAACTCTCCAGCGCTGCAGGTGGAGCCCTGCCCCCCAGGAACCAAGTGCTCCACCTGGCGCAGTCAACAGAACCCCATCTATCCCGGAACTCAGCCAGCTCTGGGCAAGTCTGGGGGGAGAGGGCATGTATTCCCATAGAACGTTTCTTCCCTGGGTCTCTTAGATGTAACCCCACCCTCCACCTCACAAACAGAAGTGGACAAAACACTGGGGGTGAAGCAGGATTGCAGGATACAAGGCAGGGCTTACTTCTCATATGCAGAATTCATGTCTCTCATTGGCTCATTAGTCAGGGAGTGCTTGGGACGAGGCTAGGTCCCAGGCACAGTGGAAGGAACAGGGGGACTCACGACCTACAAGACAAGGCCAATTAGTCACGGCCAAGTTGGATCTTGGCCCAACTCAGTCGGGAGGTGTAGGAGACAGATCAGGGCAGTGAGATGTCACCAGTAGCAACAGATCCTGGTGGACCCAGTAGGTTGATCCAAGCTGCTTCCCATGTGGGAAGCTCGGAACCCACTCTCTAAGAAAAGCACCGCTTAAACTGAGTGGGTATTCGTGACCCAGCCATGGGGAAAGGGGTATCTGGAAGGCACCTGTGTATGGAGCATTGAGACAGTATGGGGAGCTACCAGCAGCCTTTCAGCTAGGCCAGAGAGCTGGAAACATGAAGATGTTCCGTGAGAGTCGAGGCTAGAGGAGTCGGCAGAGGACAAGTCAGCGCCTTGTCTCCAGGTGTTTTCCACAGTTGTCGGACAGCACAGCTGTCACCCAGGAGCCTGAGGTTGGGGCATGCGTGAAAGTGCTTCAAGGACCCGGAGGTGTGTATTCACGAACGTGGTGTTTTGGCCTAATGGTCAAGACACTCACATCCCACATCAGAGAACCCAGGTTTGCGTGCCGGTTCCTCTCTGGATTCTGGCTTCCTGCTAACACACACCCTAGGAGACCCAAGTAGCTGGGTCCCTGCCACCCATGTGGGAGACCTGGATCAAGTTCTGCTCCTGGGTTTACTGTCACCCTGGCCTGGCTATTGCAAGCATTTGGAGAATGAACCAGTGTTGGGGGCTCTCTCTCGCTCTCTCGCTCTCTCTCTCTCTCAATCTCTCTCTCTCTGCCTCACAAATAAACATATGTATCTATGTCTGTATAGAGAGATTTATAGATATATAGATAGATCAATATAATTGCCTAACATAGCTAATTTTATGTAACAGACATACATTTTATCATGATTAGAAAAAAGCCCCAGAGAAAAAAGTAATCAGAGACGACATTGGCCATTTTGTATGACCTTGGCAATTTTGTTTCACGTTGGCAATTTTGGTTTGGGATTGAAACATAGAAGAAGAGACCAGAGTGGAAATTGTTCATTCACTCTAGGGCACCAAAAAGGGCTTCTGGGAGGAGGTGGTAACCAATGGCCTGGGCCTGTGTGACCAAGACACAGGTCACATGGGGAACAGGACTGGCATGTGCAAGTCCCCTCCTCCCATACACAGAACGCTCTGTGTATGAGTGGTTGGACCCTACGCATCATCTCATCACCTCCAGGATCTGGGTTCCAGAAGAAAGGCCATCCACACCCCCCAGGCAGCCCAAGCTCCCCTCTCACCATCCTCTTAGCATCTGCCAGGGTCAGCTCAGCCCCTCCCCGCTGCACCACTGCCCCCTGCTCCGAACGCTTGCCCTCCCGAGTCGCTCCCTTAATTACCCACGGCTTTGTATTACCTCCTCACTCAAGGTCTTCAAAGCCTTTCTGTGGCCCACTAACCCCCTGAAATGCTCCGTGAACTAGCATTTCCGCAGCCAGATAATCGGGGAAATGCAGCCTCTCCCCTCTGAACATCACAGTACACACAGGCTCATGAAAGACTCTGCGATGTTTCACCTTGTTTTGGCCAGGGTGCTTTGCAAAATCGTGTGTGCTTGTCCCCACGACTCTCCGATTCATACTTGCTCATACCCTGCTGTAACCATGCACCCATGCTTCTTAGGTGCAGAAGGGCTGAACTAACAGGTGCACACATCCAAGAAGACCTTAGGCTCATGAAGGGTAAGGTCTGGCTTTGCCTTTCTTTTGTCCCAACCCCACACAGTGCTAAGTGTGGCACTTGACAGTGCATCTGGATGGATCTTGTTGCCTTGACGACCAGCTTCAGGACTGTCTCTCCATCTTTGGAGCCCCCCAGGAAAGCAGCAGGTGCCACAAGGCATTAGGCTGAGTGTGCAGCATTTCTGGCAAAGGGCTATTAATGATGCTGCACGCATCTCATCAACCAGGGATTCCCCAGGATAGGCAAGGCCAGACACTGCTGGTGACAGATCGCCCACGCCGTCTCCTCCTGAGTCCGCTGCTTACAGGGGCAATGAAGTCCCTTTTCTTTTCCCAGATAATTGGGAATGTGGGGAGCAGCCCTGCCTTGTGTGTGGCCTCATTCTTAGGGGCAACACAAGCTCCCTGGAGGGTACCTGTGGCACCATCTGTTTTGTCACTTGCATAAGCTTAGAGCATTTTACCAGGATACCAAAACCCACAATGTCCCCTAAATACAAGGGAATGGAGGCGCAGGCAAGACTTGTCCATCCTCAGCTAAGTGCCAACGGCCACTCCCCCATCTGGAACTTCAGCTGTCTCCTCTGTGGTCTGGAGTGAGCCCGCAGGACCTGCCTGGGATGGAGAGAGGCCTCAGACACTTTCCTTACAGCGCCAGGCTGCCAGCAAAGCTAAGAGAAACAGACTACACTCTGCGTGGAGGAGGCTTCCATGGGCCTCGCTGAGTGCAGGAGCCAAGCTTTGATGACTTTGATGGTGTTTGGGGATGACTTCCACCGGGGGAGGCATCAGCTTCTTCAGCGACCTTCCCAGCGTCTGGCACACAGTGTGCACTTGCGCAGGTGACTGCAGTACCCTAGCAAACAACAAGATACAGAGGCTTGCTAGGGGCTTGTGTCTCCCACAGGGACATGGGCTGGAAGAGGCGGGGCCAGTCTGTTAGGTCCACTGCTATGAATGGGGTTAATCAAGAGTCTTCTACGGCACTGCACAAAACAACAATTACAGTTTATGACGATTTATTACATATTTCATGATGAATTAGAAAGGATGAGTTCAAAGTCTCCCAACACAGAGAAATGCAATCATGGCCAGCACCGCATGCGAGTATCAAGTTATCACACTGCACCCCATTGATCTAAGCAATTAGAAGACCATTAAAAAACTCTTAGTGACATTTAAACAAGAACTTGGGAGCCTAACTAGGCATATTCCCATCCAGGAAAATGGAATGACCCCACCCCCACCCCAGACCATCCTCCCAGGCACAGTCATGAATTCCCACCCCTTGACATTACCTGGTGGGTGTCTGGGGGGGGGGGGGGGAGCCGGAGGTGAAAGAGGCAGAGAAAGGGCAAGGGGGGATCTCAGAGGAGGCTGGAGGCCAAAGCCAAAGGCGACCCCCATTTCAATGGACTACCCCAAGCCCAGAATCTCAGGATTTTTTTTTCAAATTTATTTATTTGAAAGGCAGACTTATGGAGAGAGGTAGAGACAGAGAGAGAGGTCTTCCATCTGCTGGTTCACTCCCCAAATGGCTGCAATGGCCAGAGCTGGGCAGATCCAAAGCCAGGAGCCAGTAGCTCCTTCCAGGTCTCCGACATAAGTTCAAGGGCCCATGCACTTGGACCACCTTCTGCTGCTTTCCTAGGTCATAGCAGAGAGCTAGATCAGAAGAGGAGCAGCTGGGACTCGAATCGGCACCCATATGGGACGCCAGCACTGCAAGCAGCGGCTTTACCCACTATGCCACAGCGCCAGCCCAGGAAGGCTCAGTTAGGATTTCTAATCTGTGTCGTTGTCTATGGCAGAGGACTGACGATGTGCAGGTAGCTCCTGTATCTGTCCTCCATGAACCTGTGACCTTGGACTTGTCTCTGTGACTGCTTATAACATGAACTGCAGGAAGAGAAAGCAGCAGCCCCGCAGCCTGAGCTGAGCTCTTCCACTCACACTCCCTGGCTGATCGTCCATGTTCTAGGCTGCTGTGGTGCGACTGTGACCCCTAGAGTTCACGTGCTTGTTGGAAACTGAATTGCCAATGGGGGCCACTGAACCAGCATTGTCGAACGGCAGGTTAGGCTGCTGCCTCAGATCCCAGCATTCCATATGAGAACCAGTTGAGTCCAGGCTGCTCAACTTATGGTCCAGCTCCCTGCTAATGCACCTGGGAAAGCAGAGAAAGATGATCCAAGTGCTCGGGCCCCTGCCATTTGCATGGGAGACCTGGATGGAGTTCCAGCTCCAGCTGTTGCAGTCAGTTGTGGCAATGAACCAAAGGATGGAAATTTCTCTCTCTCTCTCTCTCTCTCTCTCTCTGTTGCAAATAAATTTTTTAAAACATAATGAATAGGAGACTGGATTAAGTGCATTCTCAGAGGATTAGGGTAGTTGTTAATAAACCCAGGAGGGCCCCTTGCGCCTCTCTCTCTTGGTAGCTCCTTCCTGCTCTTGCACACTCTGTGATGCTATGACACAGCATAGAGGCCCCCACCAGCCCCGCTGCCATGCCCTTGGACTTTTCAGCTTCCAGAATCATGATCCTAATACATGCCTTTTCTTTCAATTTACCCAATCTGGAGTGTTCCGCCCCAGCAACAGAAAATGAACCAAGCCATGGGCCACCTCACATCCCTTCAAAATCCCTTCACTGAATCTCATCACACGGCGGCTGTATTTGGAGATCAGCTCTTTAAAGAAGTGATTTAGTTCCAACGAGGCCACTTAGGACAGGCTCTCATCCAATTGGACTGAGGTTCTCGGAAGAAGAGGATGTTTGGACATTTGGACACACCAGATGTGCACACAGAGCAAGACCATGGGAGGACACAGCAGGCAGGCGGCCATCTGCTGCCCTAGGACAAGGGGTCCTGACAGCCACTCGACTGCTGGCACCTTCATCTCGGCCTTGCAGCCTCCAGGACTGTGAGCAAAGCACCCAGTCTGTGCACTGTGGCATGGCCAGCTGCCCAAGCAGACGCGTAAACTCAGGAATGAATGGGCAGTTTCCGGTCCCTGCAGTTGGGTAGACCAGCAGACCCTCAGTCAGCCTCCAGGAAAGTGGACGCAGACCCAGGGCACGTAGAAAGGGCTACAAGGAAACCACAGGCTGCCTCTCCCAGCTTGACAGCAATGGCGGCTGCTGGTGGTCTGGGAGGACCAGGGACTCTCCAGGAGTGCCCACTGTGCCTCCCAGCTGGGCTGCCTCCGGGGCTACTGACCAGCACAGCCTGGAGTTTGTGCATTAGAGAAGCACAAATTATCTCAGACAAGCCCAGCACCACCACCTTTTGTGACACCCAGAGACAAGAGTGACCTTGCACTCTCTTAACCGTCCTGAATGGACATCAGGAAAAGTACAAAGACTCAGAAACCCACCCCTCCCCTCAATAGCTATCGGGTTCATAAGAATCCCACATCCTAGTTGTACCGAACATCTCTTCCTCCCTCTGTTGACCAGAGGGGACTTGGATCAGGAAGAAAGATCAAGTCAGTACATTTTCTTTATTCCTACAATATTCCTTTTATAGCATGTTGAAAGCTATGTAAATACTTTTATGGAGAAATATACAAGATACAGGTAAGAAAAACTATAAATGGTTATTCAAAGACATAAGACATATTGTGAGCAAGTGGGAAAATAGGTTGTGTTCCAACTTCCCCAAATGTGCCAAACAGTTTTAGTGCCATTCTAGTTAGGCTCCTGAGTAGGGTTTTTGTTTGTTTTCATTTTTGGAATTGTAGACATGTTTTAAAGAGTATCAGTCAACACAGTTTGGGGCAAGGAATGGCTTAATCAATAGAATACAGTAGAGAATCTAGAATTAGATGCCTTTGCTGTGTGTTAAAGATGGAGATGGTGGCTTAATTAGAAGAGTATTGAAGGGATCATTTATAAAATGTGCTGGCAAATTCATTATCAGTCAAAAAACAAAGAGTTAAGGGGCCGGCTCTGTGGCATAGCAGGTAAAGCCACTGCCTACAATTCCGGCATCCCATATAGGCGCCAGTTCAAGACCCGGCTGCTCCACTTCCAATCCAGTTATCTGCTATGACCTGGGAAAGCAGTAGAAGATGACCCAAGTCCTTGGGCCCCTGCACCCATGTGGGAGACCTGGAAGGAATTCTTGGCTCCTGGCTTCAGGTTGCCACTGCTCTGGCCATTATGGCCATTTGGAGAATGAACCAATGAATGCAAGAATCTCTCTCTCTCTCTCTCTCTCTCTCTCTCTCTCTCTCTCTCTCTCTCTCTCCCCTTCTGCATTTCTGTAATTCTGCCTTATAAATAAATAAATAAATCTTTTTTAAAAAGAGTTAAAACATACCCCATATTATCTCAATAAAATTGTTTGAAGGGCATTATAAAAACGTATGTAGTGGGACTAAGAACCTTCCAAGAAAATACAAGACCCCACATGAACAAGGTGAGTTAAAGGTATCACCTAACCAAGACTGGAAACCTAAAACTCTAAAATGAAGACACTTATATAACCACATGAACTCCAAAGCTTCATGGAGTCAAGAGACAAAGGGCTGAGCTGGAAGACGCAGATGTTACACAAAGAGTTAACACATATCTGTAACATACAAAGAGTGTTGGGGGCTGATAAATACCACCGTGTAAAAATGGCGGCATGGACCACGTATACACGGACAAGTCCTGCAAGAACGAATCCCACAGCTGACCAACGTATGCAGAGATGTCCACGTGGGCTGTGAGTCGGAAATGCAAATCAGAGTCCTGGTGAGCTCTCCCGTTACACCTGTGGGAATGGAAAATGCTGGAAGGGCTTACAGCACCTAGCAGAAGAGGGGTCTCTTCCAAAGTGAGGTGTCTCTGCCTTTGGGACAATCTGGTAAGGCTGATCTCAAAAATGCTGTGACCACCATTTCCTGTATGAGATACTCTGTAGCAAAAAGGAGAGCTGCCATCAGTTAACCACAGCCTTCCTTGCTCAGGGAAAGATCTGGGCACAGAATGACGAGACAGCACGAGGACGCCCCGTCCTCACCACGCTGTTAAAGCAGATCCGTGCCGGAGAGGAGAGAGCAGTGTTTTCCGATCTTTTTGTCATCCTCACCCCTCCCATGACATTTTAGTACTGCAGATATATTGCACACACATGTATTTCATCAAACAGAGCTCAGCCTCGGAGTACCACAAGCCTTTGTAAAACCATAGAATTCTTTAGCCTCCCAAAAATCGATGTTCACCCCCTCAGCGGCAACACTGCCCCCACTAAGGATGCAGGGGGAGTGCGTGTGCAGCCTGATCAATGAGATCGGAGCATCCCGCAACTGCGGAGTGCTCGGGTTTGATTCCTGGCTCCAGCTCCTGACTCCAGCTTCTCGCCAGTGTAGACCCTGGGAGGCAACAAGAAAATGAGTTCCTGATACCTGAATTGAGTTCCAGCTCTGGGCTCTGGCGCCAGCTCAGCCCCAGTCACTGCAGGCTTTGGGGGAATGAAACACAGGCTGGAAACACACTCTCTCTCTGTCTCCCTCCTTTCTCTCTCTCTCTCTCTCTCTCTCTCTCTCTCTCTCTCAATTAAGAAAATAATACATGATTTAGAAGGCTTTCCACCAAGCTCTATAGAAAAATACAGAAAATCATGTATAAAAAGACACCATTATTTATATAATGAATAATGAACCTAAAACTGTCTTTATAATATGTACATATAAAAATCTGGATAAATAAATACAAACATTTGAGAAAATGCGCACTGCTTAGTGACTTGGGGGTGAGAGGAGGGTAAAAAGCATCAGAGGTGGGATAGGGAAGAACAAATGGGATTAGATGGTGGAGAACTACTGGGTACTTCAAAATGTTTGTGGAAAATAGAATTTTTTTTAAAAAATTTAGTTTAGGGGCCGGCACTGTGGTATAGCAGGTTAAGTCGCCGCCTGCAGTGCCAGCATCCCATATGGGCACCAGTTTGAGACAAAGCTGCTCCACTTCCGGTCCAGCTCTCTGCTATGGCCTGGGAAAGCAGTAGAAGATGGCCCAAGTGCTTGGGCTCCTGCACCTGTGTGGGAGACCCAAATGAAGCTCCTGTCTCCTGGCTTCGGATCAATGCAGTTCCAGCCATTGCGGTCATCTTGGGAGTGAACCAGCAGATGGAAGACCTCTCTGTCTGCCTCTCCTTCTCTCTATGTGTAACTCTGACTTTCAAATAAATAAATAAATCTTTTTTTTTTATTTTTTGACAGGCAGAGTGGACAGTGAGAGAGACAGAGAAAGGTCTTCCTTTGCCTTTGGTTCACCCTCCAATGGCCACCGCGGCTGGCGCACCGCACTGATCCGATGGCAGGAGCCAGGTGCTTCTCCTGGTCTCCCATGCGGGTGCAGGGCCCAAACACTTGGGCCATCCTCCACTGCACTCCTGGGCCATAGCAGAGAGCTGGACAGGAAGAGGAGCGACCGGGACAGAATCTGGTGCTCTGACCGGGACTAGAACCCGGGGTGCCGGCGCTGCAGGCAGAGGATTAGCCTATTGAGCTGCAGCGCCGGCCATCAGATAAATAAATAAATCTTTAAAAAAAAAAAAGTTTAGTTCAGCAAAAAAAAAACTTTAAAATCTGTCCATAATTTTTTTCATAATACACATTCCCATGACCTTATATTCCCCTTGTATGGTGGAAAATCAAGTATCTACGTGAGCCTACCAAAGAAAAAGAGTGTAAATAAAAAAGGAAGAGGCATTTTTTTAAATTGTCAGGACTCACTTAGCCTAGAATATTCCTTTAGAGAAATCACAGGTCGCCAACCTAGGGTTATCTGCTTCTAGCAACAAGATCTCTCTGTCTCCTTTTTTTTTTTTTTTTTTTTTTTTTTTTTGACAGGCAGAGTGAGCAGTGAGAGAGAGAGACAGGGAGAAAGGTCTTCCTTTGCCGTTGGTTCACCCTCCGATGGCCTCCACGGCCGGCGCCCTGGCTGGCGCACCGCGCTGATCCGAAGGCAGGAGCCAGGTGCTTCTCCTGGTCTCCCATTCGGGTGCAGGACCCAAGCACTTGGGCCATTCTCCACTGCCTTCCTGGGCCACAGCAGAGAGCTGGTCTGGAAGGGGGGCAACTGGGACAGAATCCGGCGCCCCAACCGGGACTAGAACCCGGTGTGCTGGCGACGCAGGTGGAGGATTAGCCTATTGAGCCACGGCGCTGGCCTCTCTGTCTCCTAATAAGCTGATCTTTTCAGAACTCTTTGTGGCCATCCATCTCATTTCCTCTGCCTTGGATGCTGTCGGTGGGGACCGTATCTGATTTACCCTGGCGTTCTTCATGTCTTAGCCTAACACAGCACTGGGCACAAAGTGCTTCATTGACTTGATTAAACAAAACAAAAATCCCCAACAGAGCTCTCAGCTCAACAGCTCCACACGGGACAAGCCGACAGGGACGGCGGGAGGCTGCTTGTACAATAACCCTTCTGTCTGGGCAAGGCTCTTCAATCCTAACAAATTGACTTCATCGTGAAAATGTCCTTAACGGGGGCAATATGGCAAAAAGTAATTAACTCCCTAATTGAAATCTAGAACTTTAAAAGTAATTAATGGGAGGGCTAAATTGTCCTTCACAGCAAGATTGCTGGAATAACCCAGGCAGGCGCGGAGCCGTGGGAGAAGGGTTAGAGGACGAGCGAACAGCGTAGGAGGGCAGTACGCACGCCTGCGTGATGAGTGTTCCCCTTAATCAATGCGGAGATGTCAGCCCGCGCTGGCAGGTGCGAAGAAGTAACATTTTTTTTTTTTTTAATGAACAGAAATCCCCACTGCTATTCCCTCCTGTGATTCAACCCTCGCAGGAAAGGCGAGGAACACCCTCCATCTGCGTCCAGGAGAGTGAACCGGGACCCCTGGCAGTGGAGCCTCCCAGGCTCTTAGAACGCTGGCTTCCAGCCAACATCTTGAGGCCTCTGGACTCAGACGGGGCGGCGGCACTGGGATTCTGCTCTGGCTTCCCATTGGCTGAGACCTGTGTGAAGGGCGTGCCGGGCCCCCTCGCTACCCGCAGCCTCTCCTCCTTGCAATTGTTAAGTGGGTGATCAGTGATAACATATGGCCTGGCGGCAGATGGAAGCTATATTTAGAGGCCCTTTGGAGAAAGGATTGATGGCATTCAGAACACACCACAGGCGCAGAAAATAAGAGCGTGGAGTGTTGCAAATGAGTTCGGGCTGAGGGGGAGGTGGAGCTGCTCCGCGTGTGCCCAGAATGAGCTGCCCTGTCTCCCTACAAAGCCTCATAGCGGAGTCCTAATCCCTCCTGGGGAATCTCAGATTGTATTTGGAGGCGGGGTCTTGAAAGAGGTGATGCAGGCAAAACGGAGTCGCACGGATGAGAGCCCTGGTCCCATCGTCCTGTGACGTAAGTCTAGGGGACCCTGATGTGGACACTCGAAGAGGGAAGGCGTTGGGTAGACACAGGGAGAAGAGAGGCATGCAGGCAAGGAGAGAGGCCTCCTTGGAAGCAGTCAACCCAGCCAACCCTTTGATCTCACACTTCCGAGCTTCAGAATTGTGCAAAATAATCCCTTTCTGTGGTATAAGCCAGTATATGGGACTTTGCCATGGCAGCCTGGGAGAGCTACACCCCCCCAGGGGCTCACAGGACACGGTGGCACGTCCTTAGCTTGACACACACCACCTTTGTCAAGCTGGCTGCACCTGTACTTCCGGGTCCTCCCACCTACTGTCCCCCAGACCCACCCTCTCCAGCATCACCCCAAACACACCACGACCTTTCATGCCCCCCACTGTAGCACGTGACCCTCTCTGTGGTCCCTCCCTTGGCGGGTTCTGTTCACCTTCCAGGCTCAGTAGAAAGCCACTCTTTCAGAAAAGATCTCTTCAAATGTGTCATCCCCCTGCCCACCCTAGAATTTGCTGCTTCCTGCTCTGTGTTCCTCCTACGGTCTCTTCTCTCCTGTAATCCAGCGGGGGCTCCTGGAGGGCCCATTCTGTGCCTGTTCTTGCTCTTGGACACATAACAGTCACTCAAATGCAGGTGTGGAGAATAAGGGCGCCACGGTTGGTGTGTTGCCCCCCTAAAATTCATGGATGAAGAATTTGATCCTCAGAGTCCTCTGTTGGCGGCATTTGGAGGTAAGGCTTTTGAGAGGTGACGAGGATGAGATGAGCTCATGATGTTAGTGGTTTTATAAGAACAGGAAGAGACTCGAGCCAGCAGCTCGCTCTATCTCTCCATGGGGTGCTCTCTGCTGCGTTACGATGCAGCCAGTTAGCCCTGGCCGGATACTGAGCAGATGCCAGCACCTTGAGACTGAACTTCCCAGCCTCCGAAACTGCAGGAAAGCACTTTTTTGTCAGGCAGAGTGGACAGTGAGAGAGAGAGACAGAGAGAAAAGTCTTCCTTTGCCTTTGGTTCACCCTCCAATGGCCGCTGCAGCCGGCGCACTGTAGCCGGCGCACTGTGGCCGGCGCACCGCGCTGATCCGAAGGCAGGAGCCAGGTGCTTCTCCTGGTCTCCCATGGGGTGCAGGGCCCAAGCACTTGGGCCATCCTCCACTGCACTCCCTGGCCACAGCAGAGAGCTGGCCTGGAAGAGGGGCAGCCGGGACAGAATCCAGCGCCCCGACCAGGACTAGAACCCCATGTGCCAGCGCCGCAAGGCGGAGGATTAGCCTATTGAGCCACGGCGCCGGCCAGCATTTCTTTTCTTTACAAAATATCTTGTCTCAGGTTATACCCACAGAAAATGCACTGAGACAGAGAGAATTTGTTAATTAACACCTGATATTTTTGAAAGGCAGAGAAACAGAGAGAGAGAGAGAGAAAGGTACAATGAGATCTTCCATCAGCTAGTTCACTCCTCAAATGCCTGCAACAGCCCAGTCTGGGCCAGGCCAAAGCCAAGAGCCTGGAACTCTATCCAGGTGCCAGCTGCTTGAGCCATCACCTCCCAGGGTGCGCACACGCTGGAAGCTGGAATCAGAACGCAGAGTTGGGACCTGAACCCCAGCGATGGCATAACAGCCATGCCAAATGCCTGCCCGTACCCCATGTCTTAGAAAGGCCCCATGAGTGACAAAGAGGACCCTTGCCAAGTGCCTGCCCTGTCTACACTGCCTGAAGCATCCCCATAGATGAAACAGATACAGACAACTGACAGTGAAGCCAAGCAAAAGCCTTGGGCTCTGAATCAGGAGTGCCTGGCTGGAGTCCTATTTCTGGCCCTGATTTACCATCTGACATTGAGTAAGTCCCCTAGCATCTGTCTGAAGCTGGAGTGGTTCACCTCTAGTTACGAAAACAACCTGAGTTTGGTTCTCCGTGGCCATGGACCAAATAAAATACAAAAGATTATTTGCTCCTCTCACTCATATGTTTGTTTATCCATGCACTTAATTATTGCCCATTTATTGAGCTCCCATGCCTTAACTGGAGAGTCAGAGATCTCCAAGAACAAACAACATTTGAGCAGGATCTTGCAGGAGACTTAGCACTGAGCAGAGAGCTTTTCCATAAAGAGAGAATTCCTCGCCTTCAAAGAACCCTTTGCAAAAAGTTATGCTTTGCCTTTCTGGAAATAGGAAGTGACTTCTGTGGAGCACAGCTGGATGACAGAGGAGAGAAGGGGCTATCCCAGTAACAGGAACTCCGTGGACAAGGTCCGAGTGGGAAAACCAAGTGCATCGTGGGAAACCATGAGAAGCCAGGTCCTGGGATTGGCAGGAAGTCAACAGGGGGACACATGTGGATTGTGAGTGCACTGGGGAAGGGCTTGGTGTGGACCTGAAGAATCTCCACTGAATTCAATGACAACAAGAAGCCCATGCAGATTCACGCATTGGGAAAAAAAACCTGTCGGTGGGTAATTGGCCCTCCTGGGTAGAGGAGGTGAAGTTAGAGCTTAAGAAACAGCTCAAAGACCTGTGTTGATGCCAAGAAGTGCAGTGGAGCTCACCAAGGACTATTCAGTTCCCCAAGACCCCGGTTTTTACTGACGGTCTCTGTCTACATTTGCAATTGGGGCATACTACGCCCGGATCACTTCCCGGGATCCCAGATCCCCAGCAGCAATGAGAGAGCTTGAAATCCAATCAGCAGTTGGAATGCATCTCTTCTCACTCGCCCTATCCATCACCACCAACACACATGTATACACACACACACACACACACACACACAGCCTTTGTCTTGTCTGGGGAAGCCAGGGAGCTGTGGAGCCTGTTATTTCGTTTCGAGAAGATCTATGTGGTTTAAATGGGAGGCTTCAGACAAATTGCGTTTGCAGTTGAAAGGGGGTGAAGTGGCCAGATGCATCATTCATTGAGGAATTAACTACCGCAGTTGGTCGGCCACCCCACCCGTTTTATCCCCGCTGTTACTTAAAATAAGAGCCCACAAGCTGCATGCCGCTGAATTTTTCCATCTGGGTCTTGGATGGGAAACTGAACGTTGCATCCATAGAATTCTTCATTCTTCACGAGGCACCAGCCTTTTCTTTCCCGTGAATGAAGACGATGAGTAGGAAGAGCAGCCCGAACCTCCTTCCCTTCCGTCCCTGCAGCGGGAGCCTTGGAAAACAAGCTGGTTCCCTCAGGTTTAGACAGGGAAGGGCTTCGGGAGCTGACACCAGCAGGTGCAGAAGCACTACCCCTCCCCCACCTCTCCGCCCCGCCCCCGCCCCAGACATCTCTGCCAAGGAAGGAAAACAGTGCCTGGAGCTCCTTGAGCCACGAACAGCCTCTTTAATATCCTGTAGCATCCTGGGACACGTAGGACAGCTGACTGCAAAGGTCGTTGTTGGGTTACTCTTATGTGAATACTCAGGGAGAGACCCCTCAAAATGCTAGGCCCCCAATTTCAACCCAGAAGCAGGAAACAAGTAGTATTTCCCTCTGGGCAATGTCACCACTTCGAAAACCTCATGGAAAGCAAAATTAAACCGTAAGCTTATTTTGGGAGTTGGACACTTGGCCCAGTGGTTAAGGCACTGCCTGGGATACCTGCACCCCATATTGGTTGAAACATCTGGATTTGAGTCTTGGCTCCACTCCTGCCTCCAGCTTCATGCTAATGCACACCCTGGGAGGCCGTGGTAGAGGCCTGGCCTCCCACATGAGAGACCTGGCTCCCAGCTAGACTCAGCCCCTGGCTGTTGTAGGCATTTGGGACTGAAGCATTGTTTGTCTATCTGTTTTTCTTTCTGCCTCTCAAATAAAATAATTTTTTAGGTTGAGTTGATCTGGGTGCAAAATGTTTTGAAACCTCTGCATATAAGGGGTATTCACAAAGTTGTGGAAAACATGCATATTAAAAAAAAAAGCAGTGCATGGATTTGAAAGGTTTTGCACCAAAAAATACACTTGGGTTTTAACCCCGCTTCCCATGAACTTTTTGAAATTCCTTCATCTAAGGCATGAATGTGAGATCCACCAGTCTGAGACCCGGAGTGCACGGAGCTGGAACCCCGGGGTTCAGACACCTCAGGGCTGGGTGACCTTGGCCGAGGAGGTAGCCTCCATGAGGCTCCGGCTCCTGTTTTGTAAATCTGAGTGGCAATGGCACCTCCCTCTTCTCACAGTTGTTTTGATGATCAAGTGAGATGACAAATGCAGAACGTGGAGCCTAGGTCCTGGCAAACACAAGTAGCTCCATAAATCACAGCTCTTACCACCAGAGCTGTCTCCTTTTATTACATTGGGAAAAGCCAACTCGGAATCTCACCCTTGTCTCTTAAAAAAAAAAAAAAACCTGGAGCTTGTCCTGCTTTGGGGAAGGGGAGACATCACAGATGGGCCAGCAGCAGCTACACAGGGTATCACATGCAGAGGAACCTGCCAGTTCAACCAGGCCTGGATCTTCCATGAGCACCAGATGCTACTAATTGGCGCAGAATCCTGTGGCTGCCACCCAAGGGAACAAAATCTTTCTCACCACACGGTTGTTTTTCCCTTCCAAAGTGGAATGCGTTAACTCTTTTCCAACAGTACTACTGGTTTTAGCCTCCGAAAACTCATGTCCACCTAGAGGAGATTCTTCAGGAAGATTCTCGGGCATTTGATGCTTGGCTCAGGAGCAACTCTCTGTCCTGTCTCATCTGTGCAGCCTTGGACCACAAAGGACACTGGATGGGGACCTCATGTGTTCCAGTGCTCCTATGCCCTTCTCCAAGTCTCTCCCTCCCTTGCAAACTGTCACCTCTTCCCAAGACAAGGACAGGTCTTTGTCCCTTCTATTGGGTGCTCCCAGAGCCTAGGTAAGGGCTGCCATATGGTAGAGCCTTGTTCTTCAAATAGGTGCCCATCACCTAGACCCCCAGTGGGCTCAGCTCCCGTAAGGTCAGCCCTGGGAGGGTTCCACATCCACAGACTCAAATACGCACAGACCTTCTCCTGTGTAGTTAGTCCTACAGTGGCTGCATCTGTGCTGAGCAGGCATAGACTTCCTTCTGTCTCGTCACTTCCCTTACAAAAGCAGTACAATGATATACCTAGCGTTTACTTTGTATTCGGTGTTATAAGGCATCTAGAGATGATTTACGGTAGACAGGAGGCTGTGTGTAGATCAGATGCAAGTGTCACCCCCACTCTCTTTAAAGGACTTGGGCATCCTTGGATTCTGGTATTGGTGGGGAGTCCTGAAACCTGTCCCCACTGACACCAAGGGACCGCTTACCTCAAATCAACACCATCTGTCCCATCTCATCAAATGACTTTCCATCGCTGGAAGCCAACACACCTCCGACACGCCCAGGTCTCCCTCTGTACTTTCCTTCCTGTCAAGAATCTGCTCTGGTACAGACCAGAGCTGTAGGAGATTCTTGTAGAACGGCGGCTGTCACAACTCCGGGACATGCGTATAGGCTGCTGCCTGTTTTTGTAAATAGCATTGTGCTAGACGACAGCCATACCCTCTTACTGATGTGCTGTCCCCAGCTGCTTCCTTGCCTTGATGGCAGAGTTTACTAGTTCCTCGGAGAGACCCCACGGCCTGACAACCCTGACATGTTGACTTTCTGGCCCGTGGAAGGAAAAATTGCTAACCCCTATTTTAGAAGTGAAAGGGCCCAGGAAGAATGAAACAGATTTCCCTTTGAATTGTGTCTGCTAATAAGTAGCTGTAGGAAAGTGTCTCCACTCTTCTCAACTGCGCTTTGCTTCGTCTCCCAGGCTGCTAAAACCTGGTTACATGGTGGTTGTAACGACACTAGCAGGTGCATGAAAATGTCCCAGTGTGAAATGCGGACCGGGGTTGAGGCTCAGCAGGATTTTCCCTTCTCTGCCCCCCTTTCTCTCCTGGGGCCACCCTCTTCTCCCTCCCTGAAACGTCTTGGACATCCACCTGTGTTCGTCTGACCCATTGGCCCCAATTCTTCTTCCACCCCCACTTATATCCACCCCCTTGGCCACCCAGTGTTGCATTTCCCTTCACTAAAATTCACTATATTTCCCTAGTCCTTGACTCTGCTCATTAAGTTATGTCAAAGGAGAAACGTCCATTGTCCTATGTAGACATGAATTCAAATGTCGCATTGTAGCCCATAAATATGTACAATTATTGCTAATAAAAGAATTTTTAAAAAAATAATAAAACCCTGCATAGCATACTCCACCTGTCCCTGTGGAACTGGACACTGTGCATTGCATATGACTTAGTTACAAGAGAGTAGCAGGGGCCAGCACTGTGCTGTAGAAGGTTAAGCCTCTGCCTGCAGTGTTGGCATCCCATAAAAGTGCTGGTTCGAGTCTCGGCTGCTCCACTTTTGATCTAGATCCCTGGTAATGTGCCTGGGAAAGTAGCAGAAGATGGCCCAAATGCTTGTGTCCCCACGCCCGCGTGGGAGACCAGGAAGAAGCTCGTGGGTCCTGGCTTCAGCCTGGCCCAGCCCCTGCTGTTGCAGCCATTTGGGGAGGGAACCAGTGGATGGAAGACCTCTCCCTCTCCTTCTTCCTCTATAGTTCTGCCCTTCAAATAAATAAATAAATCTTTAAAAAAAAAAAAAAGACAGAAGTAATCTATCTCCTTGATGAATCAGAGGCCTAGACAGAAGCAATCTATCTCCTTGCCCCCAAGACCTACCCTGGGTCATGGTGAGACCACATCAGACCCTCTCAATAGCAGAAATAAACATTTATTTTGCTGAGCCACCAAGATTTCGGGGTTTATTTGTTAACACGGCACAGCACAGCCTCTCTTGTCCAGAAAAATTATGCACAAATTCAGCTAAATTCCATCACCTAAGCACTCTACTCCCTGAACACTGGTTTTGACAAAGCATGGGAATGCATGCAAGGTTCGTGCAAATATTACAATCCAACAAGAGAGGAAAGATAAGCTCAGATAAGAAAAATTAAGTTAATAACTCTCGTAAAGAAGAGAGAGAAGTCCATGCATTTGCCATGGACTTTTTGCAAACTCCTTATGTGCATGGGTTTTCAAATTTCATTGTATCAAAGTAAATGTATCTTTACATGCTACCTTTGGGGCCAGCACTGTGGCATCGTGGTTAAGCTGCCACTTACAACAATAGCATCCCATGCCAGGTCACCAATTCAAGCCCCACTGCTCCACTTCTGAGCCAACTCCCTACTAATGTGCCTGGGAAAGCAGCAGAAGACGGCCCAAGTACTTGGACTCCTGTCACCCACATATGAGACCCAGATGGAGTTCCAGGCTCCTGGCTTCAACCTGGCCCAGCCTTGGCTGTTGCAGTCCTTTGGGGAGTAAACCAGTGGATAAAATATTGATCTCGGGCCATGCTGTGGCATAGTGGGTGAAGCCACCACCTGCAGTGCCGGCATCCCATATGGGCACTGGTTCAAGTCCCAGCTGCTCCACTTCCAATCCAGTTCTCTGCTGTGGCCTGGAAAAGCAGTGGAAGATGGCCCTAGTGCTTGGGCCCCTGCACCCACGTGGGAGACCTGGAGGAAGCTCCTGGCTCCTGGCTTCAGATCTGTGCAGCTCCAGCCTTTGCACATAATAGGAGAGTGAACCATCAGATGGGGGCTCGCTCTCTCTCTCTCTCTCTCTCTCTCTCTCTCCCCCGCTATAGCTCTGCCTTTCAAATAAATAAATAAATAAATCTTTTAAAAAATTGTTCTATGTGTGTGCATGTGTCTGTGTGTATGTTGCTCTGCCTTTCAAATAATTCTTTTTATAAAAATTGCCACTTTCCAGGGCCGCCACGGTGGTACAGCATGTTAAAGCCCCGATCTCCAGCGCTGGCATCTTGTATGGGTGCCAGTTCGGATCTTAGCTGCTCCACTTCTGATCCAGCTCTCTGCCACAGCCTGGGGAAGCAGTGGAGGATGGCCCAAGTGCTCAGACCCCTGCATGCACACGGGAGACTCAGAAGAAGCTCCAGGCTCCTGGCTTTGGATCGGCTCAGCTCTGGCCATCGAGGCCATCTTGGGAGTGAACCAGTGGATGGAAGACCTCTCTCTCTCTCTCTGCCTCCACCTCTCTGTAATTCTGCCTGTAAAATAAATAAATCTTTAATTAAAGAAAGAATAAAAAACACTAGCTGTACAGTCCAGGAGCCTGGGAAGCAAAGGAGGTGCTCCAAACCCAAAAAATGAAGAGAGCAGAAATCCAAGACTGTGGTGGTAACTTGTTCCATCCGGAACTGCTCCGGGGTCCCTCTCCACCCCACCAAGACTAACAGTTCCAACCCACTGGTCACACAGAGCAACAAAGACAAGCCCAGAATGCAGCCTAGCCTGGGAGTGAGGGGAGACATCCCTGTACCATGGCAAGCCCTCGGTGGGGGGCTGCACCTTCCATGATGTAAAAACTAGACAGGAAGTCTCCTCTGCCTGCCTAAGGCTGCTTAGCGGGAAGACAGTGCGAGGGGGAGGTGCCAATCACATCTTCACTCTCCGGATAATCCCCAAGGACAAGTATATGCTCGCTGGGTTTAGGACCTGAGTTGACACTACTTACGGAGGTTCTTTTATGTGAAATTTAATTTAAACTGCTCCTGGGTTGGTAGTGCCCAAGGAACTGACAAATGTTCCCAAGCCAACTGGAGCGAATGTACATGAGATCATACATGCGGCAGGCCCTGGGGGGGCAGCAAGGAGGCTGAGAGTTGAGTGGGAGGCTTGAGAAGGAAAGCCTCAGGTGCTGGACAGAGGGGCGGGTGCGTCCCGAGAGGTGGCGGGACACCCCGTAGAGTGAAACCAAAGCAGGAAGTGGTCAGAGGGTCTCGGCAGCACCTGGAGGGCAGGACCACAGAGGCGGGGAAGAGTCACCCACAGGTTCACAGGATGCACAAAGCTGGAAAGAGAACTCACTCAGCCCCTGCCCTCAGCCCACTACCCCTGGTCCGGCAGGGACGTGTTGTGGGGCACTCCACCTGACCCCTGCCTTCCTCCCCCGTAGCAACTAAAATAGGTTATAAAGAAGAAAAGCAACTGATAGAAAGGCATGAACATCAACACACTCACTCTTATTTAACTAGCATTTGTATTTATTATGGGATGTGATATACATGTATACAACATATACCTCATTTCCTTCTCATCAAACATCCGTCATTCTATATGCTTAAGAACCATCAAACGCTTCTCTTCCAATGAGTTTTTTTTTTTAATGATTAATTGATTTGGAAGGCAGAGCACCATAGCAACAGGAAGACAGAAAGATCTCCCATCTGCTGTATCACTCCCCAGATGGCTGCAACAGCCAGGGCTGGTTCACGCTGAAGCCAGAAGGAACTCCATCCTAGTGTCTCACAGAAGAGGCAGGGGTTCAAACATTGGGTTCATCCTTCGCTGACTTCTCAGGCACATTAGCGGGAAGCTGGATCCGAGGCAGAGCAGCCAGGACTTGAACCAGTGCTCTGATATGGAATGCAAGCAGCGGCTTTACCCAGCTGGGCCACAGCACCAGCCCCTTCTCATGATTTTCAAGTGCATGCTAAGCTATCCAAAATGCAGTGAGATAGGAAGCATTCATCTTAATGTCTCATAGCACAAACTCATGTTTATTCACTTTACGGAAGAACATGAGATGCGAACTGCAGAAGAAATAAAGTTAGTGAATGCCGGCAATGAATTAGCCAAACTCCTTGAAAATGAAGAAGAGATTCGAGTTGAGAAATGGCTGCTCACCAGAGTAACTAGCATTTCCGTTTCAATCTCCTCTGTGGCCGTGGACACGGCGCTTACCGTGAAGACGAGGGCTCCCGATGAACACAAGGATAATGAATGTGAAATACTATTCTATTTAAGACTTTAAGATCATTAAATCAACCGCAGGCAGAGATCAAGGACTTTTTCAAATTAATTATTTCTTGTTCCAACACACACCATGACATGGGCTCCCTAAATCAGAACGACACATCCCCACTTTTTTGTGTGTGTGAAGATAATTTTTCTTTATTTCTTGGATTTGGGCAGCCTCTGCAACTTTTACAAATATTGAAGAGAAAAATCAGGCAGGAAAATGCATGCATAGCAGCCAATTGACGGAGATGGAGTTATACCGAGAGCTGGTTCTAGAATCTTCCCGCTTTCCGTACACAAATTACACACATCCTGTGTGGGAAGATTAGCATTCCCGGGACTGCACTAATAGCCTAACTGTCCTTCATGATTTGCGTTTTCCATTTTATTGCCATTTTAAGGAGGGAAAGTTGTGGTTTAAAATAGGCTCGCGAAGTTTCCCTGGAATTGAATCTTTATGGCCAGCAGTAAAAATTGGGCAAAACATTGATAACTTGCCCGTTAATGGTCTCTCCACGGTGGGCTTCTAATTGCTTACACAACTGATCATCTGCAGAAACTGCTGGCATCCCTTGTTTTGGTCACCAGAGAAAACCAAATGTGCAGTAAGATCACAGTCAGAGGGAGGTGGTTGGTACAGGGATGCCCACAATGCCACGGCAGAGGGCTCGGGTTCAAGTCCCACCTGGCTCTCCTCCCGATTCCAGTTTCCTGCTAATGCAGACCCCGGGTAGCTTCAGGTGATGGCCCAAGTCTTTGGGTCCCTTGCTACCCACATGAGTGACCCAGATTGAGTCCCAGGCTCCTGACTTTGGCCTGACCTAGCCCGGAATGTCAGAGACATTTGGGAAGGGAACCCACAGGTGGGCGATCTCTCTCTCTCTCTCTCTCTCTCTCTCTCTTTCTCTCTGTCTCTCTCTCTCCTCTGTCTCTCTCTCTCTCTTGCAACAAATAAAATAAGTAAAGACACGAATGCATTTCTTGGATACATTTGAGGCGCTTGTTACCAGATACACTCTGTGCAGTGTGGCCACCCTATGCATGCATTTTGAAGGTCACAGCTGCATCAGTGGCTTGCAAAGCATTCCGTGCGAGTGCATTTGCTGGGTTTTAGGGAAGCCAAGGTATTTCCGCTCTCAGTGGCGCTGGACAGTTTCTTGGAAGGAAGCACTTTCTCGAAATGCCTCCCTAGGGTATGCGTCCCAGGTGACTGATTGCCAGGATGATCTGCTCTAACCATTGACGTACAGAACGCGTCGCTCTCGACTTGATCATTTAGTTCTCAACATGCCTTCAACTGATGGTAAAATACACAATTTTACTTGCAAAGCTGATTGCAAATTATTTTCTGATTGCAGATTTATTTTGTTTGTGACAAAACGTTTCCCGCTAATTGCTCAAATAATCTTGTAGGAATTTGCAGTTGCGCAGTTCATTGATTAACTGTAGTTTCCCCTCCTAATCCCTGTTTTCATCTTTTTATTTATTTTAAACATCCATTTGCAGGATCGTAACTCCTCATCAATATTGTCTGGAACCCGTGAGCAGCTCCCAAGGCTATTTCTATAAAGAAAACCACACTGGCAACGAAACTCAAACACAGACCCTCTTCCATGCTCATTGATCATTCCAGGAAATGAAGAGCAAAGCGGAAAGCCCTCTCCATGTGACCCAAGAGAGAGGTGGGTTGGGAAGCAGTGGGCGAGAACCTTGTGGGTCAACAGAGAAATATTCATTCAGCACTCGTCCCCCAGCCAGTGAAAAAGCTACAGCTTGCCAGACTCTGGTTTGGTTTTGAACAGCCACAGAGAAGGGAGAGAGTGCAGGGAGACACTATTTAGAAGATGTCATGATCACTCCAGGTAGAATGGCTATTATCCAAAAATCAAAAAAAAATAACCAATGCTGACAAGGGTGTAGAGAAAAAAGTACCCTACCATAGTGTTGGTAGGAATGCAAATTGGTACAACCACTATAGAAAACAGTGTGGAGATTCCTCGGGAAACAGAAAATGGATCTACCATATGACCCAGTTATCCCACTCCTGGGAATATATCTACAGGAATGACATCAACATAGGAAAGAGATACCTACACTCTCTTGTGTCTAGCAGCCCAATTGGCAATAGTGAAGTTATAGCAACAACCTGGATTTCCATCAGCTGATGACTGGATAAAGAAAATAGAGGCATGAAGGAATATTACTCAGCCATACAAAAGGAAGACATCCTGACATTAGCAACACAACAGATGGAACTGGAAATCATCATGCTAAGTGAAATAAGCCAGATCCAGAAAGACATAAATATGACACGTTTTCTCTTATTCGTGGAAGTTCATAGATACAGAGTGTTAGAAAAAAATAAGTTTCAACAATATTCTTACCTAGATGGTATGTTTTTAAGAAATGTTGACTTAATCATCAACAGGAAGAAGATAAATTTCAATTCAGTAGGAATCAGAAAACGCCAGTGACAGGTGTACAGGCGAGGAGACTGGGCAATCTGACCCCAGGTTCTGTGCTCACTGAGACAGGGAAACCAAGGTGGCGCAGCTATGGGAAGGAAGCTTCCGTCCTCGCCATCCTCTTCTGCTTATTTTGTACGTGAAGTGGAAGAAAGTAGCATCGCATGCAGATGTTCATTTTTCTGGGGCTTGTGCACAATTACCAAAGATCATTTCCCTATCCTAAAGGCCTACTGTGGAGACGGCAAAGTGCTATTTCTTTAAAAAAAATTTTAAAAGAAGGTTAAAGCACATCATGTTGGAAAGCAAAGGGCTAGCTCGCAAGCTCTTTGTTTTTTAAAGGAGATGTCTCCACAAATCTCAGTCAGTCGCCAGCATCAGAGACCCCTTTCAACACCGCCTGCTGTCAACTCAAAGCTCAGCAGAGGGGAGGAACTCGGGATCTGGGTCGGATAAACGATGGCGCGACAATTTCTCTCTCTGGGTTCCATTATGAGCCAGTCATTCTCAAGAAAGGACTTTAATCCAACTCATTTTTTTCCAGCTCTGCTTGGCCCAAGTTCATATCCAGTTGACCTCAAATCATTGCCTTTCTTGGATAAGCTTCAAGCTCAACTGCATTAACTCTTGCTTCCGGGGGGGGGGGGGGGGGGGACTCCCGTGCTCATTGCAAAGCCCTTCTCTGAGTCTGGCAGGGAATGGCCTATAATTACCCTTAATGTACTCCTGCAGCAAAGATTCGCACGTTAAGAGCCAAACTAAAAGACTAACTCCAAACTGTGTGGTAATGCAATTACCTCCCAATTATCCCTTTCAACGCTTAGGGAATGAATAGGAGGCATTAAGCTCAATCTTGCAACAGAGCTCCTGGTTACTGGAGGTGGAGTGGAGGTAGGGAGAGGCGGAGGTGGGAGAAAAATAAATAAATTTGCTGTGAGTGATAAATGCCAGGCAAGGCTACTGACACCTTACTGGAATTATTCGTATTGGTATCGGGGTACTCTTCAAATTCTGGGTGCTGTACCCTGCAGAAGGTGGGCTGGGTTAGCATAGTCCACACCCTTCTGATTAAGATCCTGTACCCAGCGATAGCTACTGTATAATTCACTTTTGGGATGGGTGCTTTGCCCCCAGCCAGAAGTATCTATCAGGGCGTTAGCTAAGACCTCAGAGACAAGCAATGAGCAGACACTGGCCAATCATTCATTTTTTGGGTTGGGATGCATAGGGTGTGTATCCTATACAGGTTGGGCTATACCACCACAAAGCAGGGACCCTGCAGAACAGGAAATCTGAAACACATGTTTGGCCAAGGCAGCCTAATGTTGAAGCCAAGAGGAAGGGCCCTAATCTCAGAACGCTGTCCGTTGAGAGACACTGGCATACCTCTTGGGACCTGGAGATGACTTGAAGAAACGGTGAGCATCAGGGAACTGAGACCATCTGTGTGGCAGCTGGGCCCACATCCACATCCCGCTCGTGTCACTCACGTCCAGGCTGCTCTTCATCAGCCAGGACTTTATCAGCTGCAGCCAGCGAACCAGTTTCCAAGACATCATCTTCACCCCTTAAATTCCTGCGTGTCCTTTCTCATCCAATCAGCGGAGAGCGTTTTCATCTAAATTGTATCTTCTGGGATCCTGTTGGCTCTTGCAGGTGTCTATAATTGCATTACGAGTGACCCCAAAGCTTAGGGGCTTACGACAACAACTTTGTGTGCTATCTCATGGTTCTGTTGACTGGCTGTTTGGGTCTCTCTCAAGGTGTCGTCTGCAGTGACAGTCAGATGGCAGCTGGGAGTGCAGTCATCTGAAAGCCCACCTGGGTTCAATGTCAAGGGCGATTTGTTTATGCGGCTGGTTCCCTTTGGGACTTCAGCTCAGGCTTTGGACCAGAGTTCCCGCCCATGGCTGCCCCATTAAGCCTGGGCTGATCCTGACTCAGAGGCTGACTTGGGCCATCTTCTACTGCTCTCCCAGGCCATAGCAGGGAGCTGGATCAGAAATGGAGCAGCCGGGACTCGAAGTGGCGCCCATATGGGATACCGGCACTGCAGGCAGCAGCTTTACCCACTGTGCCACGCGCCGGCCCCACAGGCACTTCTTAGGATTTCTCACACAACACTTCTGCTCACATCTCACTGGACAGAATCAAGTTACGTGGTCAGACCTATCAGCGAGGCCAGCCAGGAAATGCAGTCTTCATTCTGGTCCACTATTTTCCAGGTTGGGTTTGGGTCCTAAAGAAAGCATCACGTATTGACGAGAGAGGGTCCACGGACATCCATTGGGTCGAGGCAGTGCCTCCCAACGAATCATAAAATTCACACCTTTGATCTTGCCTGCAACAGTCTGGTAACTCCTGGTGGGAGCTGTTCCCACTTCTTTGAGAATCCCTGATCTTCCCATGTCCCTAGCCCAGATGTTTTGATGGGAGTCGACTCTCCGTAGTTTCTATTGAGAAAGCAATAGGCACTCAGTGAGATCGACCATAAAACTATACTGTAATTTTTATGTGCCTTTCAAATAGCCCTTCCCTCTCAGCTGTTCTCATTAACCTGGCCACTGTTTCCAATACACACACTTTCCTGAATGAGAAATTCCTGCAGGTCAAAGTCAAGAGTGCTTCAAAAAACTCATGGAAAAATGGAATTGAAAGATGAGTTTCTTTTAGCGAAAAAAAAAATGTCTCTTTGCTCTGGCTTCTGAAAACTGGTACAATGTCTCCAGGCTTCTGCTTCAGGTCCAGTTACCTTCAATTCCTGTCCGCTAATTACCGATTTCCATACGGAGTCACCCTGCACCCCACCCATCGTCAGTCTCAAGGACACCAATAACCCCCTTTTCATGGTTTCTCTTTGACTTGCCATTATTTCTGCAGGTCCCAGCCCCAAGGAGCCATCAATCTTAGATAATGCATTGCAAAGCATGCTGGGAGGACCTTGGAGATCAGGTAGAATGGAGACTGGGAGTGTGGCTTGGCTGGAGGACTGACCCCCAGAGGAAGTGGTTGGGTGTTGGCTGCATGATGCTTACGGGAGTTGGTAAACGTGGGTTGATTTGGGGCAGGGAGAGCAGCTGTAAAGTAGAATGTTAAGGTCTGAGCATGGAGACCCTCTCCCAGCAGGAGGAAGTGGGCAACACAAACCCAGCAGGTTAGGAGCCAGCTGAGTGCCATGTTTGCACATGAGGAGAAAGGTGGAAACAAAGGAAAGATCCAGAACTCTTAAAGTCAACAGGGCTAGGTATCCGAAATGTCCTCTCACCTGGTGCTGAGGACCAGGGCAGAGTCTGTGATCAGACAGAAACGCCTCCATCGGGGTGTGACGGAGACGGGGAGAGGAGCTGACTCCAAACAGGCCTGGAGTAACCGTGAAAAGCTAGGGCAGCCAGCAGCCATGTTCCCACTTGAGATGGAAAACTGCCTGGCCACATCCAGCGCTTCTCCAAACACAGCCCTGCAAAGCCCCAGCTGTGGCTGTAACAAAGCCAGCCAGGCCCCAGCTCAGCCTTTTACAAGGCCAGTTGCTCCATTTTGCATCACGTAATTTATTGCTTGGTACATATCGATAATACAATTGTCAGTCCAACAGACATTTTCCATTTTAACGGTGCGCATGAGATCCCGCATTATTGATCCCCCACCACTAAATAAAAAACTCGTTCATCAGGGGAATGCGAGATGACTTGTAATGGACACAGCCAAACACCTGCTACTAGTTAAGGAAGAAAAATAACCACCCTGCCACGAGAGCATTTGGAAGAGGCCTCAAAAAGCTCCAATTTGGGGATTAGCAGGGCTCCCCAAAAACAGGGAGGTGCCTTCCCCAAAAGCCCAGAGGCTGAGAAGCCCCCCTGAGAGCGGAGCCCTGCTATTGATCAGGTACCTACTGTGCGCTGGGCACTGCCATCTTCTATACCTTCTTGTGGAAGGCGTATGGTGCCACGCAGGGAGGCAAGACACAGAATCCCCCAAGCAAGGAGAGCTTGTCCTTGTGGCCTTTGGTCCCTCTTATATGTCAACCCTGACAGTGGATGGGCCCAGGGTGGGCAGTGCTGCACACCCACTCAGCCTCTCTGGACTTTTCCCGCAGGGCCCCCAGGATACACACCCAGCAGCAGTCAACCATGGTCACCAATCTCCAGTGAGGGTGTCTGAGGGAGGGTGCCTGTATTCTGTGAATGACGCAATGTTCCAGGAAGGAGCCAAGAAGCCAGACTCCCTCTCTGCTCAGTTAGATTCTTGTTGTGCACACCACCATTGCTGTGTTGAATTTACCCTGTTACAGGCTGAACTGTGTCAACTCAAAATTCCCCTGTTGAGGGGGTGGGACTTTGGTACAGTGGAGAAGACACGGCTCAGGACACCTGTGTTCTGAATTGGAGCATCTGGGCTCCCGTCCCCACTCTGCAGCCTGCTAACGTGCACCCTGGGGGGCAGCAGGTGATGGCTTAAGTACTGGAGTCCCTGACATCCGTGTGGGAGAGCGGCAACGAGTTCCAGGATTTCCATGATTTCTTACTCCTTTAGTGCTCGAAACAGGACCTGGTGCAGGACAGACACCCAAAACAGTGATTCTTTCGGTCTGCCCATCTGAGCAAACTGGAAGGATTCCCTCTCCATTCCTGGAGACCACGGTTTTCAAATTTGATTATTACTCACAGTTTCAAAACACGCTTTATATTATCATGACCCAGTACATCTGAAGATTCACACACACGGTTACATAATAAAGGTTTCACAAGCAAATTACCAGCACCATCGTGTGTTAGGCATATGTAGTAGATTCCTTTTTTGCTTCCGTTTCATTTGCTAATGCAATGATATAAGCTGGTGGTGAAAGTCGCATAAAAATCCAACTGTTGGGGTCCAAACTCAACACCTCTTCTTTGTGTCACCAACAACCCACAGAAGCCAGCCAAGGTGACAGAAACCAGGTTCTTCCTCCACATTGTCCTATTTTACCAACGTAAGTTTGATAACAAGAGAGAGAGGGAGAGAGAGAGAGAGACCTGGGAAATAGAAACCATAACTCCGTAACTCCTGGTGCAGACTTCAGCATAGTAGGTCAGCATCCAGAGGTTTATGAGCAGGGTGGGCATCGTGGCACAGCAGGTTCAGCTACTGCTTGGAGTATATTGCCTGTAGCCCGTATGGGACTACTGGTTCCAATCCCAGCTCCTCTGCTTCTGATCCAGCTCCCTACTAATGCACGTGGGAGACAGCAGATGACGGTGGCTCAAGTACCTGCCACCCGTGTGGGAGATCCAGGTGGAGTTCCTGGTTCCTAGCTTGGACCTGGCCCAACCTTCCTATTGTGGGCATTTGGGGAATGAATCAGCAGACAGAATTCTGTGTGTGTGTGTGTGTGTGTGTGTGCAATCCTTCTTGTATTACGACTCCAGCACTACTGGGTCCTCCACTCTGACGGACGCCCCATGACTCTGTAAGTCATCACCAGCTCAGTGACACCAGCAAGGTCTCTGACAGCCCCTCCGGTCCACACGTAACCAAATCTACAGAGATCAGCATTGGATTTGACAAATGGACAAGACAGCGCTGTCAATCTCCCAGACAGGTGACGAGCTGCTGTGACCAGCAACATCCAAGGGCCGTGATGAAGCTAACGGTTCACGCGTTCAGCAGCTGCTGGCTGAGAAAGCTTTCCTTGGGAGGCTCAAAGCTTACGTGGTTTTCACCTGCACTGGCCTGAGAAATCTATAAAGGTGAGTAGCACGCGTGTGCTTGTCCATGAGATGTGATGGGTCCCGCCGAAGCTCCCAAGGAATCTTTCTGCTGCCGCTGGCAGCATGGTTGGTGTTGTCACCGCACAGCCTCGCCTCTGGCTCCCAGGTCGCTGGATGAGACCCAGGCATCTATCGGAGGCATAGATGTATGTGACATTGGATCTAAAAGGACACTTAGGTACCCTCCAACCCACTTCCAGAAAGAAAAGGAGCAGCCCTAGGGGCTGGCACTGTGGCACAGAGGGTAAAGCTGCCGCCTGCAGTGCCAGCATCCTGTATGGGTGCCAGTTCGAGTCCCGGCTGCTCCACTTCTGATCCAGCTCTCTGCTATGACCTGGGAAAGCAGTAGAAGATGGCCCAAGTGCTTAGGCCCCTGCATCCACATCAGAGACCTGGAAGAAGCTCCAGGCTCCTGGCTTCAGACTGGCCCAGCTATGGCCATTGTGGCCATTTGGGAAGTGAACCAGCGGATGGAAGACCTCTCTCTCTGTCTCTCCCTCTCTGTGTCTGTAACTCTACTTCTCAAATAAATAAAGAAAAATCTAAAAAAAAAAAAAAAAAAAAAAAACCTGAAGGACTTGATCAAATCAGGTAGCACTGGGCTTTTTCTCAGGGTCTCTTTCTCTAAGACAAGACAGGGTGTGAGGGAGAGAAACAAAGAATAACTATAATGTTTGGGGCCAAGTGACTTGAATAACATTGTGTGTTGCTTCATCCTATTGTTTAATACATACAACATTCCCATTACACAGATGGATAAATACTGAAGGTCAAAGTCAGAAGCTCTGGGGGACCAGACAGCCCAAGAGTCTAATTCCCATATGTCTAGCTCCAAAGTCCATTGCCATCGTCCCACCCTCTCATACCAGGCTCCCAGGAGGACTTGATTATGGTCTTACAGAAGGTGCTGACCATGGGTGGGTGAGAGGGAGTGAAAGGGAGGAGACCCCACGTGTCTGGGAGCCATGGATATGAGAACTTGATTCTGGTCCTTTGTGCCTGAAAAATCTATGATTCCAACAAGGAGATACTGTACCAGGAGGCCATGCAGGCTGCCCTGGCCAGAGTCCGGGGCCTCAAACACACACAGCCCCAGTGCCAGCCAACCAGGGAGTCTGGATGAATCACTGTAGGGAAAGATATGTGCATCTTCATTGGAACTCATCAGTATCTGTCTGAGTATATTATGTTCAGCGGTACACACAGTGAAAACCACAAGACGGGAAATGATAACTATGGGTGATGCGTTTTGTTGAACAAATAAGTTACAGAGAAACAGGAGGTGAGGGAAAATCTATACATTAAAGTAGCGGTCTTAGGCTGTTTTCTGATACTATCACAAGCTATCTGACACTGGGTAATTTATAAGGAAGAGATGTTTATTCGGCTCACGGTGTGGAAGCTGGACAGTCCAAGACCATGGTGCAGGCATCCAGTGAGGTTCTCCCTCTTGCTTTGTAATGTGGTGGAGGACATCTCACAGCAAGACACAGCCATCTTGGGTCTCTCTGCCTCTTCTTACAAAGCTGCCAGTGCTGGCCTGGAGCCCCACCCCCCACGACCTTGGCTAGCCTGGAGCCCCACCCCCATGACCTCAGCTGGCCTGCAGTCCCATCCCCATGACCTCATCAAACCTACTCACTGCCCACAGACCCCCACCTGGAATTTGAGCGTTAAGTTTCCAACACCTGGGATTTGGAGGGATACACCCAAACAGTAGCCATAACAATGTAACACGTGCACTTCAGATCTTGAATCAAATCAACTACTGCACAGTCACACGGAAATCCTCCATCAAGGATGCTCACGTTCCACATCAGACTGTCAGCCCCAGTCCTGACTGCTCTGCACTTCCAATGCAGCTTCCTGCTAAGGTATCCTGGGAGACAGCAGATGATGGCTCAAGTGCCTGGGCCCCTGGCACCCACGTGAGATACCCAGATGGAGCTCCAGGCTCCTGGCTTCAGCCTGGCCCAGCCCTGGCTACGACAGGCATTCAAGAAGTGAACCAACATATGCAAGATCTACCTCCACACTATTAGCATATGGACGATATATCTCTCTTCTCTCTCCCTCTCTACCTCTCTACCTACCTCTCTCTCTCTTCCCCCTGCCTTTTAAATAAAAAATAAATAAATTTTTAAATGTATTTCCTTTTAAAAAAATCTATGAAGTAAGGCTGCCGACTGGGTATTTGATTGACTAACCAATCCTTCTTTCAAGCACACTGTAGACCAGGAAGCAGCAACAAGGTGGCAAGTCACCTGTGTGAAGTTTATAGGACAGCAGTGAGGACTAAGGAGAATCATAGAAAAAGCTGTGAAGGTTCCAAGGAGGGCTTTTGTTAGAAAAAAAAAGGCGCAGATCAGAGAGGAGGCAGAACGCGAATCTATAGCCAGACCAAATTTATTCAGAGAAAATAAATTCGCAGAGGTGGGTGACCAGCTGCCGGCGGTGTGCACGTTGATGGAACACTTGGCAGGAGGCCCTGATCCCCAGGGGCCAAACCTTTTTATATCTTAGGAGGGCTAAGGATGGGGGTGGAGGTAGGGGCGGCAGGCGGAGGTGGTCTTTCACGTGGCCAAGCTGGGCTTCTGAAACCTGGGGAAGGATGCGGGGGAAGGGTGTAAAGGCAATAAAGCTGTGGGTAGTTGAGGTTCAAGGGCAAGGGATAAATGCCGATGTTTATGGCTCTTTCGGGCAATGAGCGAGAATGGTTGAGGCTTCTTTGTTCCATCAGCTTTGGTATCAGAGCAGGGAGAAGGAAGGCTCGTGTTGATGGAGGATTTTCTGAACAGCATCTGACCTAGACCTTGACCTACAGCCTCTTATAATCAGCAGTGGCTTTCAAACTACCAACCCCTTCTTGGGCTCCCCGTGCAGGCAGAGGTGCCCATACTGGAGCGCTGATGTGTGGGATGCCTGTCTTATTCAGATCAGCTCAACTCTTGGAGACTCCTGGGGGAGATTTCAGCTGGAGGAAGTATGCAACTAAAAAAGAACCTTGAACACTCCCTGACAGATGGCTTTCCCAGTCACCCCGAGCCACCTGCAGCTGTTTCCAATCATCAGGTTCCCCCAGGAAGGACTTTGTTAAAGGAGAAGAAAGCCTGTTTTCCTTAGAGCTGAGAACAGACACCAGCCAACCGCACGGAATCCTGACGGAAGTCGTGCAAAGCACACAGACTCAAAGAGCAGCCCCTTCTCTGCCTGTTTGCAAAGGACACTGGGGCAGATAAATTTTGCTGCCATCAGTCTCCTCATTGACAAATGGAAGTCCTATGTCCGCATGGCGGATCTGATGATTATAAATTGATTCTACCAGTTTCTGGGCCAATGAGAAAGACTCAAATCAGAGCCCAGGGTTATAGTCAGATGTGTAGGAAAGAAAGTCTTGGACTCTTGACTCCAACGAAATGTGAAGGAAATTAGAATTTTTGGAGACGCAAAGAAGTCCTTCCAGGTTAGATGTCTACAGCAACAATATAGCAAGGAAGGTTGGAGGTGTTATCAGGCCCTCACTCCCATCACAACCACAGACTCTGAACCCCCACTTCAGAGACCCCCAGCCTAAGACACAAGCCATAAACCAAGATGGCAAGTCCTCTCTCCATTATATAAGATCTGTTCCCTTAGCCAGCCAGAGCACCTCTGCTTTCCCATACCTGTCCCTACTACTGTCCCCAGCGGTCTTTCTGAACCCAGTAGAGCATCATTCTGAAAGGATTTCATCAGAACATTATTTTTTCAAGACGCTCCCCCCAAAAATAAGCGTCCATATTCAAATACATCTGGAGAAAATCTACATATACTGTACGTCCTTTCCAAAAACCATAGCATCTTGGTTCTGTATAATGGAGACTTGGTTTTGTCTCCCCAATCCCTTTGACTATTCTAGAAAGTTCCTTTCCCCCTTCCCAACATTAATGCAGTTACTCGGGGAGCAGCCATTTTGGCCATGTGACCAGCAGCACTTTTGGACATTAGCTGGTTGATCCCAAGAGTAAGCCCCTGACCCAAGTTTGGCCAATCAGAGTTCTCCACATAGACCCCGCCCATGGCACATTAGATTGGTCCAAAGTTGGATAATTGGTTCAGATTAAGGCAGTATTAGTCCTTGGGAACTTAAGATGGAAAGTGAGATGATTAGTGTTGGGCAGAGTTTTAGAGCCTAAAGAAATGGCCATGTTTCTCATGATGATGATTGGAAAGGGGAAGGAGGCTGGAATGGGAGGGGGAGGAGGGATAGAAGAACAGGTACACAGTAAGGAATAGGAATAGGAGACTGGTTGGTCTCTGAAGCCAGGTTGAAGCAGTTTGAAAGCCCAGCCATACTGTTGTCCTAAGAACTGAGCTACCCCCAAGTCCTTCAGCTAAAATCCCCCATCCATGCTTGATTTCTCTGCTCACAACCAAATGAGGTCAGAAAAATTCACTGGCCAGCACTGCGGCTCACTAGGCTAATCCTCTGCCTGCAGCGCCGGCACACCGGGTTCTAGTCCCAGTCGGGGCACCAGATTCTGTCCCGGTTGCCCCTCTTCCAGGCCAGCTCTCTGCTGTGGCCTGGGAGTGCAGTGGAGGATGGTCCAGGTGCTTGGGCCCTGCACCCCATGGGAGACCAGGAGAAGCACCTGGCTCCTGGCTTCGGATCAGCACAGTGTGCCAGCCACAGCGGCCATTGGAGGGTGAACCAACGGAAAAGGAAGACATTTCTCTCTGTCTCTCTCACTGTCCACTCTGCTGGTCCAAAAAAAGAAAATTCACTGAGTTTTGGTGAACCCAACATTTCCAAGCATTTGTGCCCACTGAACCCTCCTTGTTCCAATGGTCTGGCTCAGCCCCCCCCCCCCTTAGAATGCCCATCCTCTTGCATGAGCCGCCCTTTGTAACACTGCCTCCTAGTGGAGACTCTCCAAACACTGTCTCCCCGAAACAATGCAGCCAACAGTGTGTCGCGTCTATGAAAGCTTATTTCACAGATGTATGCTACAAACGGCAAACTCTTTGAGCTGTAGACTCTCATAGGCTTCCGATGGCAGAAGAACCAGCGGCTATTTCAATTCTCTGTGGGTAAAATTGCTTTTCCTCACTGAGAGGACCAGACAATGGGGAAAAGATAAATTCTGTTAGTTGCAAATTATTGTACTAGATAAGTGCTTACCAATCACTAGAGCTAAGCTCATCAGTCTGCCTCTATACCAACATCCGCAAGGGGGTTTCTGACCATAAAGGAGAACATCAGAACCTTAGCAGTTAACAAACACTAATCTGGAAAAGAATCTCTCCTGGGGCTGGCACTGTGGTGCAATGGGTTAAAGCCCTGGCCTGAAGTGCTGGCATCCCATTTGGGTGCTGGTTCGAGTCCCGGTTGCTCTACTTCTGATCCAGCTCTCTGCTATGGCCTGGGAAAGCAGTGGAAGATGACCTAAGTCCTTGGGCCTCTGCACCCATGTGGGAGACCCAGAAGAAGCTCCTGGCTCCTGGCTTCAGATGGGCACAGCTCCGGCCATTGTAGCCATCTGGGTTGTTAGAGGGGGAGGCCCTGTGACTAAAGCCTGATAGTTTCAGGAGAGGACCACACAGACCTGGATACACTCCCTGCCCCTTGCCACGTGACGCCCTATGGCCCCTCGAAATTCTGCCAGCAAGAATCTACCACCAAAGGCCGACCTGAGGGGGCCTGCCTGAGCTTGGATTGCAAACCCAAAGCTGAGAGTGAAAATCAGCCTCTCTTCTCTATAACGTAGCCTGCCTTGGGTGTGCGAGTGCAGTGATGAAAAGCCAGCCCATCTTCAGAGGCGGCGATTTCACACTCCAGGTGTTCTCCATCACACCATTCCCGGTTGCCAGAAACCACAGGACTTTCTCCCCCTGAAGTCTGGGAAGGGGAATCTTAGGACCCAGAAGTGCCTCTTCTTCCTCCAGACTGTCACTGAGTTCCTAGCACCTACTCGGGGTTGCCCCTGACTTGTCTGTAGGCAAACCTAGTTCACAATTCTTTTAAGCGTATGTGTTTATCCATACGCATGTATCTGTAAAAATCAGAAATTCCTTGGAGAAATAAAAAACATATTACACTTAGGCTCAACTCCATGAGAACAATAAAGATTCATAAATATTTCAGTTTGAAGGTTAAAAACAACAACAACAGAACAAACAGGACAAATGGTGGCTGTTCTCGGGACACTGTAGTTGACTTCTCCCATCAGAAAGTAAGAACATGCAAACAGCACGCAGTGTGCAAACATGTTTGTCAAATTCTCAGAGCCAGGAAAACTCTCCTTTAGCTGCCCCCTCCCCGCCATGGCTTCCATACTAGCAGAGACTTGTGGTTTTTTGTTGAGTTTCCAATTCTCACTGTTGGAGTTGAAGTTGGGGGGGGGGGAGGGGCCGGGGGCAGGGAAGAAAAAGGAGAAAGAAAATGCAGAGAGGAGAGGAGGGGGTCGGGGCTGGAGCTGGAACGGAGTTGAGAGAGTAGCAAAGGAAGAGGCTGAAGCCCAGGCAAACACAACTCACCCCCAGTCCTTAAGAAAGAGACACATAGAAAGGAAAGGAGGGATTAATCAAAGCAAAATCTCACAGGTTTTCTCCTCTTAACTGCTTTGAGATGGGGTTAGTTTCTTTTTTCGAACATATATCCCCCCTATAATTGGCCAATTGCATAGTCCATTTTCTGTTTTTTTTAACTTCTGTCCCAGTTATCATTGCTATTTAATAAGTCACCCCAAAACGCTCAGAGACTTAAAACAACACCCCTCCATGGTTTGGCTCACGAACCTGCAATCTGGGCAGGACTCAGAGGGGAGAATGAAGTCTGCTCTCACGACCTCTGGGCCACAGCTGGGACGTCTCCACCCCCGCGGCTTCTTCACTCACGTCCGCGGTCAATGCCGGCTGAGACCTCAGAGCTGGAGCTGTTGGCTGGAACACTCCATGGGGTCTTTTCTCCCATGGTCTGGGCTTCCTGGCTGCATGGTGCCTGGGCTCCAACGGCCAAAGTGCCTATTGGCTGAAGCTGGAACTGTGTTACTTTTCATGATCTCACATCGGAAGTCGCATGGTGTCACTTCCTCCAGTCACAATCCCCCAGAATCTACTGGAGGGGGTGTAGACCTCCCCTCTCCATAAGAGACATGTTGATGTTGAAAGAACGTGGAACTACACATGGAATGGGGGGTGCATTGGTGTAGCGGTAGGGACTGGATTTTCTACTGATCGGGACTCTTTAGGGAAGGTTGGATTGAGAGGAAATACCTGCCCATTTTTAGGCTCTTCTGGGTTAGCAGGGATGGAGGCAAGGGACAGGAGTTCGAAAGAGCACAATCAAATGTCATACATATTGAGCATCCTTATTGTAAATATTTGAGACCAGAAGTGTTTCACATTTGGGACTTTTTGGGATTTTGGAATATTTGCATGTACATAGTGAGACATCATAGGGCTGGGATCCAAGTCTAAGCAAGAAATTCATTTATGCCCCATATACACTTTATACACATAGCCTGAAAGTGATTTTATACAGTACTGTTAATAACCTGTTTGGCACATTGGTTAAGACACAGCTTGAGACCCTTGCATCCCACAGCAGAGGGCCTGGGTTTGAGTCTCGGCTCTGCTTCTGAGTCCAGCTTCCTGCCAAGAATGTGCACTCTGGGAGGCAGTAGGCGATGGCAGAAGTACTTAGATCCCTGCCGCCAATGGAAGACCCAGATTGAGTTCCTAGCTCCTGACTTCAGCCCAGCCCAGGCCTGGCTGTTGTGGGCATTTCATCTGGGGAGTGAACCAGCAGGCAGAAGTTGTCTGTCTCTGTCTGTCTCTGTCTCTCCACCTTTCAAACAAAATGGAAATAAACTAATAAGTGGTTGTTACAGTGTAATACTTAAAAAGTAACAACAGTAATAAACATATTTCAAGTCACTAGGTTCCTGATCATTTGTTACTGTTAACAATGAGGACCAGAACACTCAAGGGGGCCAGCGCTGTATGTAGGGGGTAAAGCCGCCACCTGCAGTGCCGGCATTCCATATGGGCACCATCCGGTTCCAGTCCCGGCTGCTCCACTTCCAATCCAGCTTTCTGCTGTGGCCTGGGAAAGCAGTGGAAGATGGCCCAAGTCCTTGGGCCCCTGCACCCACGTGGGAGACCCGGAAGAAGCTCCTGGCTCCTGGCTCCTGGCTTTGGATCAGCACAGCTCCAGCCATTGCGGATGGAAGACCTCTCTCTTATCTCTGCTTCTCCTTCTCTCTGTGTGTAACTTTGATTTTCAAATAAATAAATAAATCTTAAAAAAAAAAAAACACTCAAGGAAATCTTATTTATTTGCTGATAGTTACCACGTAACATCCAGAATATCTTTAAATATTTACTTATTTCAAATCAATGATGTGTTCACATTAGTAATTTTTTCATGAAAAGTATGTGTGTTTTCAAAACAAACGGAGAGGAGGGGCGCTGTTTTCCACTTTTGTAAATTCCTATATTATCTGACTTAACAGACGACAGCTGGAGCCTTGTACCCACTTCTGCCTTCAGTCTGGAGATTGCTCGTTTTGAAAACTAAAGAAAAGCCAGCCTCACACAGACACGTAGCAGGAAAGAGGATTTTAGTAACAGCCTTTGCAGTTAATCGTGGGTTTTCTCTGAAACTCCACCCAAATGCAACATGAAGCAGTTTTTAACAGGGCACACGAGGGGCCACGGTTGTGGCACAGCCGCTAATGACACCAGCACTCCAGCACAGTGCTGGTTCGAGTCCCGGCTCCTCTGCTTCCAACCATCTTCCTGTTAACGCCAACTGGGAAGGTAACAGAAGATGGCCCAAGTCCTTGGGTCCCCACCACCCAAGTGGGAGAGCTGGATGGAATTCCTGGCTACTGGCTTTGGTCTGGCCCAGCCCTGGCTATTGCAACCATTAGGGGAGTGAACCAATGAATGAAAGATCTCTCTCGCTCGCTCTCTTTCTCTCTCTCCATCTCTAACTCTGCCTGAGCTTGAGCAAATAAATCTTCAAAAATAAATAAATGAAAGGTACTTGAAATCAGAACTATACAGATGAACTTTTCATACTGAAGTAGGCAGACATACAGATTAAAATTGTTAAATTTGTGACCTGGAAGACCACGCCTTTGCCACGCCCCTGAGTGGCCTCATTCCCCTACCTGGCCACACCTGGTGCCCACCAGCCAATCAGGTTAATTAACCACGCCCCTTTGGAAGTGGGTGGCCCGGCCTGCTCTTTTTCCCTGGCCTCTTGCTAGGAAGGGGCTTGCTGTAGCCACACACCTCCAGGGCGCATGGCCTTCGGGCCATGTGCTCTAGGCTTCTTGGCCTAGATGCTCTTCCATGTGGCTGGTTCCTGGTGCTTGGTATGAACCCCTAATTAGCTCTCACTCTTCTATGCACCTTTCTCACTAAATAAAAGCTTAAAACGTACCATGCTGCCTCGTTTATCTGTGCCGGTATTTAGAATTCTTCTCTAAATATTAGGCAAGAACCCTCTTGGGCTTATTAATATCGGGGATTTAGTAATAAGCCCATGGTGAAATCATAAGGCACCCCAAATTCCGGTAGCGCATGTGGCACACTGGATAGCATTTCTAGGGAACTTTAAGGGGGCACAATTTAGTGTAAATTTTAGGAGGTCTTGTCCGATTTCAATACTAGGTTCTATTAAAACCCACTGATCTATCCTGCACTTTGAATGGATCCTTGATTAACACAGCATGAGTTTGTCACCTGATGCCTGGCACAGGTTTTCCAAAGGTAGACACTATTATCAAAAATGTGCATCTTAGGGGCCAATGCTGTGGTATAACCGGTTAAGCCACCAGCTACAGTGCCAGCAACCCATATGGCCACCACTTTGGGTCCTAGCTGCTCCACTTCTGATCCATCTTCCTGCTAATGTGCATGGGAAAGCAGCAGAGGATGGCCCAAGTCCTTGGGCCCTTGCACCCACATGAGAGACCTGGGAAGAAACTCCTGGCTCATGGCTTTGGATGGGCGCAGCTCCGGCCATGGCAGCCAATTGGGGAATGAATCAGTGGATGGAAGACTCTCTCTCCCTCTCTCTCTCTCTTTTCTCTCTCTCTCTCTCTCTCTCTCTCTCTCTCTCTCTCTGCTTCTCCTCTCTCTGTGTGACTCCAACTTTCAAATAAATAAATAAATCTTAAAAAAAAAAAAAAAAGCCACAGTCAGGAAAGAGAATAACTCCAGGTTTGAGTACTTCCTCATGGCTTTGCTCACAGCTTGGGCTCCCCCAGGCAGTGGACTCTGAGATGGAGTTTAGGGTACAATGATCTCCCCTTATATGTCCCAAGACCTCCAGCGGATGCCTGAAACAAATACATGGGACCAAATCTTGGATTTCTCCCCTGTTTTTTTCCTGTGCACAAATCCCTGTGGTAAAGCTTCATTTCTAGAATAGACACCATAAGAGATGAACAAAAATGATCAAAACTAAGATGGAACAAACAATATGCTTTGTTAAAAGTTGTTTGACACTTACACACTGCTTATTTCTGGAATGTGCCATGCAGTATTTCAGATGGTGGCTGACCACGGGTCACTGCCAGGGTAGAAGGCAGAGCCTCAGATAAGGAGGGCACTGCAGGGGCTGGCACCGTGGAGCAGTAGGTTAACTCCCTGGCCTGAAGCGCCAGCATCCCATACGGGCGCTGGTTCGAGTCCCAGCTGCTCCTCTTCCAATCCAGCTTTCTGCTATGGCCTGGGAAAGCAGTAGAAGATGGCCCAAGTCCTTGGGTCCCTGCACCCATGTGGGAGACCCAAAAGAAGCTCCCGGCTCCTGGCTTCAGATTGGTGCAGCTCCAGCAGTTGCGGCCATCTGGGGAGTGAATCATCGGATGAAAGACCTCTCTCTCTCTCTGCCTCTGACTTCCAAATAAAAATAAATAATTTTTTTTAAAAAAAAAAAAAAAGGAGGGCACTGCAAGACAGGATACTTGGGGTGGGGGTGGAGGGGAGCAAGGGAGAGGGATACCTTCTACACCTGCAAAATTCAAGGAAGCCACAGTGGCTAAGGAGACACCAAAGTGATGTGCAGACCCAAAGACAGCCTCAGCTGACCCTCTGACACCAGAATGACCTTTCAAGTTGAACTTGATCTGTCAGAGGATATGGGTCACTGGGGAAGGCGTGGCTTTGGCCAGGAGGCTCTGCAGCCAGCCCCCACGGGGCTGAGGCTGAATGCTGACATCTCCCAGAGCAGCTGAACAATGAGCACGCCTGGGCAGCACAGCCCAGTGGCCAGCACAGCGTGACCATCAGCAAGCCAGTTCTCCCTCCCTCTCCACGCCTTGATTTCCTCACCAATACATTGTTGCCTGGGGTGATTAAAGGATTAAAGAAATTAGCACATGAAAGACTGACACAGGCTTTGTTGTATGTGGATCCCAGCTTCTCCAAGGTCATTCATGGGGATGGACTGAGCAGGTCCCCCCAGACGTCCCCCGCTGTTTCCACTCTCCCTCCCTCCCTCCCTCTCTCTGCTGTCCCTTGCCCAAGACACAACACCTCCCTAATGAGACCTAGAAAAGACCCTGTCTGTGTATCTAGCTAGATGTAGTCACCCAAGGCTTCTTGCTCAAAGTTTATATGCGCCTTAAACATTCTGCCCCAGAATCAGAGACTGTGACTTCTGAGAGATGGCTCCATCCCTCCCCAGGAAGCTTAAGGATTTCATTTGTCTCCACTTCAAAGCCATCTCGTGCTTCCAAGGTGTCCCTAGGTTCCCTGGGACCGGGATAAATATTCAATTGGCTTGCACAAAAGCCTCTGAGAATGACTCATTACTGGACACAATAGGTGCCTTCTTCCGGAAGTCAGGGCGGACAAAGTGACTGCAGCACTTGGCCACACAACGCAAAATGCATAATCTCCCACAGATCTCCGATCAGAAAAGAGGCTGGGGGCAGGGCGGGGGGTCTCCTCTGCACCAGATTGCGTGCTCAGCCAGGCTGCCAGCATTGCTGCCCAGCTACACCTGCACCCTGCACCCTCGCCACCAGGTCACCCTGCCAAAATGCTCCCAGGAGGGGGAGCCATTGCCAAAGTTGTGTGCTTCTCTGTAGTCTGTTGCACTGGGTTCAAATTCCTATCCCTGTCTGGGAGGGCCTGATCACTTTCACCGCTCACCCCAACATTTCATGCCAGCAAAACTGGCCCCTCTCTGCTCTCTCTAACATGTTGCTCCCAATCCAGTAATCACCCCCATTTCCCCAAAACCACCTTTGCAAAGCAGGTCCCTCCTGTAAGACCCATCTCAGATCACATCCTGCAAAAACCTCCAGCCCTGTCTCTACACTTTCTGTTTAAATGATAGCCAGTCCTCTGTAGGATTCAACCAACAGGGAATGGGAACTATTCTTTAAAAAACACTGCATCTGGGGGCTGGTACTGTGGCATATCAGGTAAAGCCCCCACCTGCAGTGCTGGCATCCCATATGGGCGCCAGTTCGAGTCCCAGCTGCTCCACTTCCAATCCAGCTCTCTGCTATGGCCTGGGAAAGCAGTGGAAGATGGCCCAAGTCCTTGGGTCCCTGTACCTACGTGGGAGACCCGGAAGAAGTTCCTGGCTTCTGGCTTTGGATCGGCACAGCTCTGGCCATTGCAGCCAATTGGAGAGTGAACTAGCAGACGGAAGACCTCTCTCTCTTTCTCGCTCTCTCTCTCTCTCTTTCATCTCTATCCCTCTCTCTGCCTCTCCTCTCTGTATGTAACTCTAACTTTCAAATAAATAAATAAATCTTTTTTTAAGGAAAAAAAAGTACAACATACAAAATATTTACTGCATTGGATGTGTACAAATCATCTAGAAACGATTTTAAGAAAATAGGAGGGTTGCATGGGTTCCATGCAAACATTATGCTATTTTGTTGAAGGGACTTGAGCATTCACAGATTTTAATATCTGTGAAGAGCCCTGGCTCCGATCCCCTACAAATACAGAGAGATGACTGCATGCATACCTACATCTTCTTTTATCCTTATTTGAAAGGTAGAGAGTGAGAGAGGAGGAAACAGACAGACAGACAAAGAGAAATCTTTCATCTGCTGGTTTCACTCCCCAAATGCCTACAACAGCCAGAGCTGGGCCATGCTGAAGCCAGGAGCCTGGAACTCCATCCTGGTCTCCTATGGGTGGCAGGGGCCCCAAGCACTGGAGCCATCTTCTGTTGCCTTCCCAGACGCATTAGCAGGAAGTCTGATTGGAAGCAGAGCAGCCACGACTCAAACCTGTGCTCTGACATGAAATGCTAGCATTGCAAACAGCAGCTTCACCAGGGCCAGCCCCTACACCTACATCTTAAGTCTTCATTATCTGCTGTCTCAGATACCTGTCTTTCTCATGTTATGATCTCAGTTCCAAGAACTCCACGGAGGTGTCCTAGTGTTCTAAGGTCTGCGTTGAGCAAGAAACGCAAAGAGGAGCCAAGGAGTCCCTGATCCTGAGAAGAGCGGACGCTGGAGCCACACCCACCACAGCTGAGCTCCCAAAGGGCCGGCCCAGCACCACGGGAGTCCCCTGACACCTGGGCCCAGGAGCTCGCTCCAGCCAGTGAGAAGCCTGGCTTTGAAGCCAGAGAAGCCCAAAGGCACACACTTTCCCGTGCTAGCACAGAACTGCCCTCTGTCTCAAGGTCTCAATCAGGTTAGGACCCTGTCCTGTTTTACTACCAAAAGGCAGGCAAACTCACAGCTGAACACGGAGATAGATAACGAATCATACGCTGTGCGCCAGGCACCACGCTGAGCACCGTAAACCGGTTAGCACACCTAATCTTAACTCTAGCAGGTGGCTACCCCCAGGACCCTCACTTAATAGATAAGGAAACTGAACCTTGGAGCACTAGTGAGCAGTCATCGACAACCAACAAATAGAAGAGCCAAGAGTATGTGAAGTTTGGCTGTAAATAGCAACCTGTGACCTAACACTGTGTGTAAATAGTTTGTAATCTGCTATTGTAGCCGTGGCCAAGTCTCGGCCAATCACAGGCAGTTCAAACCGTATCCAGGTAAGACAGACAGGAGTGGTAACCAACCGGCTGTCTTCGTTCCGCACTTCCGTTTTCTTTACGTCACTTCCTTTACTCCATCTAGAAATTGGACCTACTTCTAAGGCGGCTGGAGCGTTCTTGAGTCGTGGTGGGGCCAGGCTGCTGCCGGATTCTAGGATTGCAGATGAAGCCAGTTAAGAGCTGCAAGAGTAGATTGGCTGTAATTTTGTCTTTCAGTGAATCCAACACAGGCAGATCTTCCAGCTCTCAATAACAATCATTATCCTTAGCACAGCAGCTAATGCGTTAACGATACAGGGCCACAGTGTCCGGCATATTATCTGGATTATCTCATTGAACCCCCCCAAATAGGATCTCTAGACCCATTGTACAGATGAGAAATTGAGTCTCAGCGAGGTGTTCAGGTGTCACAATGACGTAGCCTCAAGTCCCAGGCAGCCTAAGCCAGAGATAGTGTACTTCATTCATACACGGTGACACACACATGTACCCTACCCAGAAACAATGGAGGATGCAGCTGCCTTTTCCCTACGGTCCTCCGTGACCCCAAAGGACACCTGACCAGCTACTACACTGCCCACGTGTTCTCTTTTCCCAGGCAGGGACCATCGCGCAGGACTGCTTGTGGCTATGGGCCACCTGGCAACTAAACCTAGCCCCAGACAGAGCCAAGGGCGGCGCCCCAAAGCTAGTCCTGGGAATTTGCAGGCTGGCCCACCCTACGCAGGTCCCAAGGCCATGAGGCATTGGACGCTGCAAGCCTGGGTCTGAAATCCCTCCCCGAGGTGGAAGATCTTTTTTTGAGAGGCAAAGAGCAAATCTCTCCCCTCTCTGCCCCCCTCCCCGTGCCTTTGTCATTGAGATGAGGGCCCAAGGAGGATGCAGGCAAAGGCTTTGTCCTTTCCAGATCTCTGGGAGCAGGAGCTATAATGACTCACACTTGCTACTGGCGCTATGCCAGGCTGCCTAAGCCATTCCCCTTCCCTGTGGGATCCAGGGGGACCAACTCCAGGGAGGACCCGGATGAATCAGCACCCCCCCCCCGCTCCACCTCCACTCGAGTCTCAGCTCTCCCCAACCATTCCACTCTGTCCCCTGTACCTTCAGACTGGATTCCCACTTAGGAAGACCCCTCCCCACCAGAGCCCTCCCCTCCCATTTGGCTCTGGAGCAGCTCTGTGCTATCTGCAATGCAACCACTGTGCTAAGCGGGGCAGAGACTAATGCTGTTACGGTTTTTCTTCGTCCCTCATTTATCCTAATGGAGCGCTAATAGGATATTTAAAAAGTTAATATTGTAATATGTATCTCTATTAGCTGGCCACAGCCCCTACTCCAGTAGAGGAGGTGCTGCCGCACAGCTCCCCAAACTAATCGGAAGAATTGCTACAGCACCCCCAAACCTGAGTCCGTCCTCACTGGGGTGGTGAAAGAAGAGGCATTTGTTGCAAAGCACTGGCAAGAAGCTGGGGGCTGTTGCTTAACTCCCGGCTCTCAGAGGAGTTGGGGCAAAGGTTCTCAAAGATGGAAAAATCAGGCTGGCGCCGCGGCTCAACAGGCTAATCCTCCGCCTTGCGGCGCCGCCACACCAGGTTCTAGTCCCGGTCAGGGCACCAGATTCTGTCCCGATTGCCCCTCTTCCAGGCCAGCTCCTGGCTCCTGCCATCAGATCAGTGTGGTGCGCCGGCCACAGCGTACAGGCCGCGGTGGCCATTGGAGGGTGAACCAAGGGCAAAGGAAGACCTTTCTCTCTGTCTCTCTCTCTCTCTCTCTCACTGTCCACTCTGCCTGTCAAAAAAAAGAAAAAGAAAAATCAAGGCTAAGTGGGGTGTGTTCAGCTCACATCCAAGCTCCTGGTTGGTCAATGGTGTCCGTGACCTGCCTCTGATTGGTCGGCGATGCCATGATCCCTAGGGAATTTCGATGATGGCCAGGTGCGCTTCTGTTGGTGTGGGCATGAGATGCAGGCGACAGCTACCTTCTGCCCCAGACCTGGAGTTTCCCTGCCTGGACCTGGAAGTCCCCTCCACAGATCCCCTGAGGACAACCTGGCCAGCAGGGTTTGAATCCTTGGAGGGCAAATTACTTGAGTTCGGCGATCAGAACCTTGTCGGATCAGCCGTATCCCTTCCTCAATTCAGTGAATTCCTTTTGATACAGGACAGGGACGAACAGTTTGGGCTCAGGGAGACTGACCAGCGGCTGGGTCCTGCCTTTTGCATTATTATAAAGCTGTAGGTTGGGGTCCTGGATGAGAGCCGGGACCCCACAGACAGCCTAGGAAAGGGGCCACGGCACACTGGAAGCCCGGCTCCAGCCTGTAGCCCCACTGAGAGTTGCTGGAGAAGCTGGCCCTTTAAGAGACTCCTGCCTTCGGATGCTCAGGTCCTAGCGCGAAACGCATTTCTCTACAAATTCTGCCACAGCCAGTGTTTTCCAAAATTGCATTTTTTAACACCAAAAACCCTCCCAGCAAAGCAGAAAATGCACCAATGCTCTCTTAGGTTGTGGGGTTTCCAGGAGTTGTATTAGGGAGCTGGGAAAAGGAGGCAGATTGGTTTGAGAGAAGGTTGTGGGGAGTATTTCCTCTTTAAATGTGCATCCGTATCATCACCTCCTTTTCCCCCATAAGCATTTATTCGATGCACAGCCTCTTCATTTAAAAAAAAAAATCAACCGCTGGAGCATCCTAACAATAGTCCATAATTACTGTGCAAATGCTTCTGAGGAGTAATTAGTCCTAATGCATTCGACTTCAAAGATTTCTCTCTCTGTGTCTGTTGGGCGCCTCGAGTCTGGCTCAGGGAGATGGAGCTCCCAGGAGCCTGCGTGCTAGGGGCTCAGGCTGCAAAGGCAGGATTTGGAGACGTTCTTGGTAGCGTGTCTGCTGTCAAACGACACCTCCCAGAGGGAAGGCAGGACACAAAGGGAGCATTCCCAAGGAGAAGAGATTCACTGTCTGCCTTCGCAGAAAACAAACTCAGGCAGTGTGGCCTCTAAAGAGTTCTGGCCACCAGAGAAAGGCTTGGAAGGCGGACCTCAGAACCATCCTGAGCTGTGACAGGCGGTGAAGATTGTCCCCGTCCAGGGTTAACAAGGAGGGTCGCCCCAGGACACCGGGCAAGGCCCACCCTAAGAGCCCTGCAGGCTCCCCAGCTCCGCCCAGAAATGCCAATCCATCACTTACCTGGGAAAAACCTGTTGGATCATGGGAAGAAAAACTCACCCCTAACTGAGAAGATGCTGCAGTCCCAAGTCAGCCTCTTGTTTTCTTGTTTTTTTTTTTTTTTTAATTTATTTGACAGGTAGAGTTACAGACAAAGAGAGAGACAGAGAGAAAGGTCTTCCTTCTGTTGGTTCACTCCCCAGATAGCTGCTATAGCCGGCGCTGCACCGATCTGAAGCCAGGAGGCAGGTGTTTCCTCCTGGTCTCCCACACAGGTGCAGGAGCCCAAGCACTTGGGCCATCCTCCAATGCCCTCCCAGGCCACAGCACAGAGCTGGACTGGAAGAGGAGCAGCCGGGACTAGAACCCAGCACCCATGTGGGATGCCAGCACCACAAGCGGAGGATTAATCTAGTGAGCCACGGCGCCAGCCCCCAAGTCAGCCTCTTAGACTATTGTCCATGTGGCAGCTGTCCTGGCTGCTTGTTGCAGGTTCTCTGTCTGGGCTATGACACCGGCCTCCATCAGTGACTTCCCACGACAGTGAGTCCAACCAAGCTGAGGGATGCGCTTGGTTCCCGAAGAGTGTGACCATTCTAAGGAAAGAGGCGAAACAGACCTTTCTAGCGTTTGGCCTGACATTCAAGACAGATGCAGTGCCTGGGTTCAACTCCCCAGGGAGACCTGGATTGAGTTCCCGGAGAGAGAAGGAGAGCCAGAAAGAGAGAGAGTGAACTTTTACCTACTGGTTCAATCCTCCAAATGGCTGCAACAGCCAGTGCTAGACCAGGCTGAAGCCAGGAGCCAGGAGTTTCTTCTTGGTCTTCCATGTAGATGGCAGGGGCCCAAGTACATGGGCCACCTCCTGCTGCTTTCCCAGGTGCATTAGCAGGGAGCTGGATCAGAAGTGGAGCAGCCAGGACTCAAACCAGCGAACATATGGGATGCTGGCATAGCAGGTGGCGGCTTAACCTGCTACACTACAATGCCCGCCCCCTTTTAGCTGCTTTGAAATACACAGCATGCTGTTAGGAACAACAGTCAGGGAGCTGATGGTTCAAGTCCTGGCTGCTCTGTTTCCAATCCAGCCCCCCCCCCACCCCAGCTAATGCTCCTAGGAAGACGGAAGAAGGTAACCCAAGTACTTGGGCTCCTGGTACTCATCTGGGAGACCCAAACAGAGTTCCTGGCTCCTGACTCTGTCCGGTCTGGCCTGGCCCAATCCCAGTCATTGTGGCCATTTGGGGAGTGAACCAGCAGACAGAAGATTCTCTCTCTCGCTCTCGCTCTCGCTCTCTCTCTGCCTTTCAAATCAACAAATCAGTCTTTAAAGAAAAAAGCACTTCATAAAGCTTATGGTCCAAGATCCAGGCGCCTGTCAGCCGAGCTGATGGCACTCAGGTTCCTGGCTGCCATCTCACTGCGGCTTCAGCCAGCAGACAGAGAGCTAGGGAGTTCTCTGGGTTCCTCCCATGAGGCCATGCATCCCACCCCTGGGGTGTAAACTTTATGACCTGATCCCTTCCCAAAGGCCTCCCCTCTGCACACCCTCACCTGGGGTGTTAGGCTACCGGCAGGTGAATCTGGAGAGACCCCGACATCAAGTTCACAGCCGGCAAGACAAGCAGCAGTCCCAGACCCTGAGCCTCAACACCCGCACAGCAACCCCGCGAGGTGGCTCACAGCGTGAGCGTCACTTATCGTGCATAGCACAGGGGGAGACGTGGGCCTGATCCCAAAGGCAGGGGCTCAGGAGCTGAGGGTCCACCGTTCGCCATTGCAGGAAGAGGCCTGGCAGCCGCGGGCTGGGCAGGCAGCAGACACAGAGGACTGACAGGAGGCACCTGTGCAGGGGTGGGGCTGGGGTGCAGCCTGGAGGGGACGCAGCTGAGCAGACGCATTTGTGGGAGGGACAGTGGATCAGAGAGCAAGTGGCGACATAGCCCCAGGGGCTGGCAGGTACAGGCTCAGAGAGACAGAGGGGGAGAGAGAGAGAGAGAGAGAGAGAGAGAGAGAGAGAGAGAGAGGTCTAGCCTGCAATGCTGGAGCCCCACCTTGGTCAGTCCCCCAAAATGGGAGGGGTCACACAGACAGGGGCAGGGTTTGCTTGCAGCATTTCTGTCCCTAGTGCCTTGCATTAGCCCTCAGTAGCATCATTAAGTGAAGGAATGATCAAGGAATGAATGAATGAATGAATGAATAGGATGCTTTGCAACCTAGGATCTTCAGGCTTTGGGGAACTATTTAAAGCTGACATGATTTGGATTGATCTGTAATTATGAATCTATCTTAATCAATACAAATAAAATGTTGCATCAATACCGTGGCTATGAAGGCAGGGGAGTCGTTCCCACTGATTTCATTGAATGATTTTCACTGGTTGCCCTCCAGGGTGGGTACCCTGCCGCAAAGACAACCCCACCCCGGTCCACCAAAATCCTCTGGCTTTGCTCCAGATATTCAGTCTTCATTACTGCCTCAAACCACTGCTGATTTTTTTTTTTTGTAAGAAGTCACCAACGGGGTTCAAGTCTCCATTCTGCTGCCTCCCGACAGAGAGCTGGACTCCTACACAGAACAGAGACTCGAACCCAGGCACTCCAATATTCAATGCAAGTATCCCACATGGGGTGTCAACAGCTGCACCAAATGTCTGCCCACACGCTTCTCTCTTAAATCCCACCTTGTCCACAAACATGCGCATATCCTTTCGTGCATTGCAGAATCCAAGGAATAGTGCAGTTAAGTAATTCGTAGAAATGCACAGGCTGGCGCTGTAGCTCAATAGGCTAATCTCCACCTTGAGGCGCCGGCACACCGGGTTCTAGTCCTGGTCGGGGCGCCAGATTCTGTCCCAGTTGCCCCTCTTCCAGGCCAGCTCTCTGCTGTGGCCCGGGAGTGCAGTGGAGGATGGCCCAAGTGCTTGGGCCCTGCACCCCATGGGAGACCAGGAGAAGCACCTGGCTCCTGCCTACGGATCAGCACCGTGCGCCGGCCGCAGCAGCCATTGGAGGGTGAACCAACAGCAAAGAAGACCTTTCTCTCTGTCTCTCTCTCCTCTCTCTCACTGTCCACTTTGCCTGTAAAAAAAAAAAAAATGCACAGCAAGTGAATGGCAAAACTGAGATCCAAACCCAAGACAAGCAGAGGCCAGAGGCCACACTGCTTCAAACCAGAATACCTCGGAACAGGGTGGGCGTTCTGGAGCAGCAACCTGGGACACCCACCTCCCCAAAAGCACCTAAGATCCAGTCTCGACTTCTCCACTTCCCATCCAGCTTCCTGCTAATGTGCTTCGGAGGCAGCAAACAATAGCCCAAGTGCTTGGGCCCCTGCTACATGGGAGATCACATGGGTTCCAGGCTCCTGGCTTCAGCCTGGCCCAGCCCTGGCTGTTGTGGGCATTTGAGGAGTGAACCAGCCCATGGAAAAATAGCTTCCTCTCTCTCTCTTTCTCTCTCTCTCTCTCTCTCTCTCTCTCTCTCTGGGCATCTCCTCTCTCTGTCCCTCTGCCTTTCAAATAAATAAACAAGATTCTGCTTTATGCCTCCTAACAAGGCCAGGACAGCCAGCACCTGCACTGCTCTGGGAACTGGGACAATGTCTTGTCTATCTTACACGATAACAGCTAAATCTACCCATCGCGCCAAAGCTTCTTGGCGTAAATAACATTTATTATATCAGTTTCCACAGATCAAGAATCTGGCACAGCCTAGCGGGTTCCTCTGGTTTGGAGTCTCAGTCAAGGTGACGAATCCACTTCCAAGTCCATTCTCATGGTGTAGACAGGGTTCAGTTCCTCAGAGCACGGCTGGACTGGACGCCTCGGTTTCTCCCTGTTGGTTGGCTAACTTGGCTGGTTTCCTGGCCCCGTTAGCTTCTCCATGGGGCAGCTCACCACATGGCAGCTGGTGTCATCGCAGCAAGAGAGAAGAACTGAGACAGAGAGAGTGGGAGGACGGCAGGTGCTGCTGCAGCCTTTTGGTCACTCTCCTGATGTACCTGGGCTGCCTGGGGACTTCCACGAGGGACACTTGTCATCGTAGCGATCTGAAGGCTGCAGGCCCGAGACGGAGGGGTCAGCAGAGTTGGCTCCTCCTGGGGGCTGACAGAGAGCATCCACTCCATGTCCCCACCCTCATCGTTGGCATCTCTTGCCTTGTGGGTGCATCAGCCCAACTCTGCCTTCCTGTTGGCATGGTCACTGCCCGTGGGTCTGTCTCCCCTCTTGTAAGGATGCTGTTCCTTTGGGATTAGGACCCACCCTCAACGACCTCCTCTCAACTGGCCTCCATCTGGAAAAACCCTGTTTACAAAGAAAGCCACACTCAGAGGCACCAAGAGCTGGGACTTTTACCATATCTTTCATGGGCGGGAAGGATGCATTTCCGACCATAATGATAACCTGATCTGGCAAGTGATCTTCCAGCATTTTCCCCACGTTCATTCCGGCACAGACGCCGGAGGCAGGCCACCCAGAGAGCCCTGTGTCTGAAGCTCTCTCCATCAACAAGACTTGAACACACGCTCCGTTCTCTATCGCGCGCCCACGGCAGTTACTGGCAGGTTTATTTCTCGCCCCTCCCTCCAGGGAGCGGGATTCCTGGAAGCAGGCATCCGTGTCCGATCCATCACGCCAGCACCGCTGCACCTCACACTGGGCCTTGCCACACAGTGGGGTGGGGGCCGCGGTCGATATTTATCGAATACATGAATCCGTAAGTGAATGAATGGGAAACAGATCATGCTCCTGTGTGTCGAAGGGAGCAATTACTTCTACAATCCCGCATTAGGAAAGCTGCACAATAGGCCATTGACATGATATGCTGTGATTAAACGGGTTCTCCTCCAGCTGGCCCAATCTTAACTATTGATCAGCAAACTAAACACTTGTTTGTTTAAGAGGGGATAGGACCACAGCGTCTGCATACAAAGACTTCAGGGAACAGCCGGATGCCTGATGAGGGATTTTCCCAGCCGTTTAATAAGACCCACGAGGTACATCTGTTTCAATCACTTTGATCAGAACAAAAAACAACTCCGACACGCTGCCTAATACGCCAGCTATGTGACAGGTGTGGAGGGAGCGATTATACTGTCTCGCTCGTTCCCCCCACCCACCCACAGGAAGCCGTTAATGACAGCCCACATGATTGGCAGCTCCTGGAAGCTGGCAGGGAGTTTGGCGAGAATGGAATCTACTGAACCCAGCCCCGTGGGAGGTGTGCAGAGCTCTGGAGTCTACTCAGCCCAGCCCCATGGGAGGTGTGCAGAGCCCTGCTAGGGCTCCCGTCTGGCAGTGAAGGCCAAGGCCAGAGTCTTAATCGAGATCTTGTCTGGCCACACACCGGTGCTCAGAACAAGAAATAGGCGATTGCTCAAGTGAAACACAGTAGGCTGGCACTGCGGCTCACTAGGCTAATCCTCCTCCTGCGGCGCCGGCACCCTGGGTTCTAGTCCCAGTCGGGGCACTGGATTCTGTCCTGGTTGCCCCTCTTCCAGGCCAGCTCTCTGCTGTGGCCCGGGGAAGGCAGTAGAGGATGGCCCAAGTGCTTGGGTTCTGCACCCCATGGGAGACCAGGAGAAGCACCTGGCTCCTGCCTTCGGATCAGCACAGTGCGCCGGCCACGGCGACCATTGGAGGGTGAACCAACAGCAAAGGAAGACCTTTCTCTCTGTCTCTCTCTCTCCCTTACAGTCCACTCTGCCTGTCAAAAATAAAAATAGGCCGGCGCCATGGCTCAACAGGCTAATCCTCCGCCTTGCAGCGCCGGCACACCAGGTTCTAGTCCGGGTCAGGGCGCCGGATTCTGTCCCGGTTGCCCCTCTTCCAGGCCAGCCCTCTGCTGTGGCCCGGGAGTGCAGTGGAGGATGGCCCAAGTGCTTGGGCCCTGCACCCCATGGGAGACCAGGAAAAGCACCTGGCACCTGGCTCCTGCCATCGGATGAGCGTGGTGCGCCGGCCGCAGCGCGCCGACCGCGGCAGCCATTGGAGGGTGAACCAACGGCAAAGGAAGACCTTTCTCTCTGTCTCTCTCTCTCACTGTCCACTCTGCCTGTCAAAAAAAAATAAAAATAAAAATAAATTTAAACAATTAAAAAAAACACAGTAGACAAATGCCAGCCAATCAGTATGTCAATGTAGCTGTGCACACGGCACAAAACAGGACTTCAACAACCCATGCACAGATTTCAACATTTTCTGTATCACCATAAACTTACCCTTTTATATATATATAAAAAAAAAGGCAAGTGGTTGAGGAGGTTTTTGTTTTTGATTTGAGAGACAGAGCTCCTGTTTGCTGGTTCACTCCCCACCCCCTACCACCCTCAAATGCCTGGGAAAGCCAAGCCCAGGCTGGAGCAGGGAGCTGGGACCACAAGGCAGGTCTCTTGCATGAGTAGCTGGAACCCAGTTACGTGAGCCTCTGAGTTAGCAGGAAGCTGGAGGCAGGAGCCAGAGCTGGGACTGGGACTGAGGCGCTCGGATGGAGGACCCCAGTGTCTTAGCCAACTTCTCAACTGCGGGACCAAACCCTCACCCATGCCCACCCCTCCCTTCCCTATGGGCAAGTGGTGTATGTGACTCTGCACATGGGCCTTGGAATCCCGGCCCTGACCCTTGCGAGCACCGTGACCTTAAGACATCTGGGGCCGGTGCCGTGGCGCAGTAAGTTAATCCTCCACTTGCGGCACCAGCACCCCATACAGGCGCCGATTCTCGTCCTGACTGCTTCTCTTCCAATCCAGCTCCCTGCTATGGCCTGGGAAAGCAGTGGAAGATGCCCCAAGTCCTTGGGTCCCTGCACCCATGTGGGAGACCCAGAAGAGGCTCCTGGCTCCTGGCTTCGGATTGGCGCAGCTCCAGCTGTTGCAGCCATTTGAAGAATGAACCAGCGAAAAGAAGACCTTTCTCTCTGTCTTTCCCTCTCACTGTCTGTAACTCTACCTCTCAAATAAATAAATAAAAATTTTAAGAAGTCATCTGCCTGAGCCTCAGGCTCCCCAGCTATAAAATGGGAATAGCAGGCCTCACAGAGACACGGAGTGGTGGGAATGTGTACGTGAGAGTGTGTGGAAGGGCCTGCTCGAAGTGGGCCGATCAGCTCCCTGCAGCCTTAGCCAAGCTTAGCCTCTGTTTGACAACTCAGTTTGACAGGGACTTCTAAGCACTTGAAGAACTAGGAAGACTTTTAAAAGCTGTGGAAATGAGATTAAACAATATGTTCACTTTGGTGCAAAGTGTAATTCATGTACAGTCTTAATTTTAAGGATTTATTTATTTATTTGAAAGACAAAGGTACATAGGGAGATAGAGACCGAGAGAGAGAGAGAGAAGGAGAGGGAGAGACAGAGAGAGACAGAAGTCTTCCATTGGATGGTTCACTCCCTAAATGGTCACAATGGCTGGAGCTTTGCTGATCCAAAGCCAGGAGCCAGGAGCTTCTTCCAGGCCTCCCACATGGGTGCAGGGACCCAAGAACATGGGCCATCTTCTACTGCTTTCCCAGGCCATAGCAGAGAGCTGGATCAGAAGTGGAGCAACCGGGACTCGAACCGGCTCCCATATGGGATGCCGGCGCTGCTGGTGGCGGCTTCACCTGCTGCGCCACAGCCCCAGCCCTCTAAGAGTGTCTTCTAAGGAGGAAACTACCGGCAATCAGAGCCTTTTGTCTTCTGGCTGGAAGGTTGAATGCTCTCATGCCAGGCAGGGCTGAACAGTGGATGGAGTGTGCAGAGGTCTATCCCAGGCTGCACCGGAAACTCAACTGTGACCCTGTGTCCTCATCAAGACAAAGCCGTGTCTCCTCCCAACGTGGCCTGCAGCTCCAGAGGCGGGGGGGAGGGGGGGCGCTGAGGAGGGGGCAGCTGCTCTCCCCTGTCCACCTGCAGAATGTCTCTTTCTGCATCTTGTCGAAATCCACCTCTTGCACGGCTGGGAAGCTGTCAGCGTGATCTATAACCCCTAGGCAGGCCTGGGATATGAGTGAAATCACCCGAGTCACCGGCGATGATGGAGTCATTTTGTAGGAAATTGGAAATCAATTCTTGTCATCCCTGTACAGAGCTCCTTCATCAAGAGTTCCAACCTACCACGTAGTGCAACCCAGAAGGGCTCCAAGGCTGAAGCCACAACACTAACACAAAGGATTGTGTGTCTGTCTGTGTGTGTGTGTCCAAAAACGTAGCCACATCCAAAGACAACAGGTCACGCCTCGTCCAGCTACAAGAGCCTTGCATCCAGAGGATGGAGAGGTTGTCTCCAAAGGCTGGGCTCCTGGAGCCGGCTCCGTGCCCTCTGCCTGTGCCAAGTTAATGCCAACAAATGAAATAAAACCAGCAATAATAGTAACATTATTGGAAGAGAAAGGTCTCCCATCCGCTGGTTCACTCCCCCCAAATGGCCACAATGGTCGGAGCAAAGATAATCAGCAGCCAAGAATCAGGAGCTCCTTCCAGGTCTCCCAACGTGGGTGCAGGGTCCCAAGCACTTGGGCCATCTTCTGCTTTTCCCAGGTGCATTAGCAGAGAGCTGGATGGGAAGTGGAGCAGCCGGGACTCGAACCAGCGCCCAAATGGGATGCCGGCACTGCAGGCAGGGGTTTTACCCACTACGCCACAGCGCCAGCCCCAGTCCTGGTTTTCAGAGTCCTCTGGGTCCCAAACCCCATCCTTGTTAATGGTTCTAATAAGTTCCCCCGTGGGAATCATTGTGCAGAAGTCTGAAAAATCCAGGCTCATGCTATCCGATCCTCTTCCAAGATCACTCATAGGTGCACACCTGGGGGAGGGAGGGGCATCAGTGGGCGGCTCCCACAGCCGTGCTGTCAGTATCTCATCCTCCACAGCTGGCCCAAGGGCTCCTCTGTCCAGGAAGCTGACCGTGCCATGCGACCATGTGCACGGGGACTCTCTGGCTCCACCCCTGGGCCACTGACTAGGGCTGGATCGTGCATCCCCAGAATCCCTAAGTGGAAGCCCTGCCCCTTGGCATGGTGGTGTTTAGGTGAGGTCGTGAGGGTGGAATCCTCCATGGTGGGCCTTGGTGTCCTTATAAGAAGACATGGGGGGAGCAGAGGTGGCATGTGACGTGGTAGACTAAGCCTCTGCCTACGGCACCGGCATCCCATAGCGCACTGGTTCAAGTCCTGGCTGCTCCACTTCCCATCCAGCTCTCTGCTATGGCCTGGGAAAGCAGTGGAAGATGGCCTAAGTCCTTGGGCCCCTGCACCCATGTGGGAAACCAAGAAAAAGCTCCTGGATCCTGGCTTTGGATTGGTTCAGCTCTAGCCATTGTGGCCATCTGGGGAGTGAACCAGCAGATGGAAGACTTCTCTCTATATATAACTCTGCCTCTCAAATAAATAACTTTAAAAAAAAAAAAAAGAAAAAGAAAAAGAAGATATCAACGAATGCTTGCTCTCTCCCCCCCCACCTTGTCTCTCTCACCACCCCCTCCCTATGTAAAGACAGTGAGAAGTCAGCCATGTGCCACCCAAAACGAGCTTTCACAAGACCCTGGCCAGGCCAGCATCTTGACCTTGGATGGGACTTGAACTCCCGAGCCTCCAGAACCGTGAGTACCAAGTGCCCGCATTCCATGGGATTCTGCTCCGACTGTCCCAGCAGACCCAGATGCCGCCACCACAGCCCCAGGCCGGCCTCTTTCCCTGGTCTCTGCCACCATCACCACACCATCTTGGGCACCTCCATTGCCCGGCACCAGAAAGCCTCTTGATGTGAGTAAATGGGTCCTCCTGGATGCTGAGCGCCTGGGTGACTTCCTCCATCTCCACACAGCTGAGCCGAGTAGGGTTGAGCGGGGAGGGAGGGAAGACCCTCGCTCCTCTCTGCAGCATGAACATAACAGGTGGCAAGCCCTGGGGAGGTTGTCTCATCCCCTCCAGTCACACAAGGCAATGGCGTGGTTCTCGTTGGTTCTCACTGGACCCGACAAGGAGCAGAAGTCAGGGTAGGCAACCCAAGAGACTCCCACAAGGTCAAGGCCAGGACACACCTGCTGGTGCTCTGGGGCTGGCCCTGTAAGCTGAGGCACACACATGACTGTGGGAAAATTCTCCCTGTAGGGAAGACTCTGGCACCACTACAGCCCTGAGGCTCCTTTGGAGCCGAGTCGACCGAGCAGCCAAGAGTTCAAGTCCAAAGCTGGAACTACAGGTTCTTCCCGGACTTGGGTTTCTTGCCTTCCTCTATTTGAAAAGCAGGAAAGCTAGACTATGCAAAGTTGAGTCTCTTTGTCGACAAGGATGACACCAGGACACAATTTTGGACAAGGAGCTAAAAACAGAAATACACTAGGGAACGTACCAGGGAATGAACTAGGGAATCCAACCCCTCCGGGTCATCTCTTCCTCCTCCCTCTTTTTCTCCCTTACTGGAACGAAGTTGCAAAGCAGTGATGTACAAAGCAGCCATGTTGTGACCCTGAGGTTGGGAGAAACATGCTAACTATGGTGGAGCAGAATAATAGAAGGAGCTAGACCAACCTTCGAAGTCTCCCCCATGAACCTGTAGTTATATGGAGGAGATAAACTCTTGCTTGGTGAAACTACAGTAGCTGATTTTCTTTCTTACTCACAGGTGAACATCTTCCTAACTGGCCCTCCAACAAAACTAGAAGAGAAACCTACAGATGACTGATGAAGAAGAGAATCAGCTTTAGCACCAGACAGACCTGAGTCTGTGTCCCATCTCTGGCTTCTTACAAAGTGCAAGCTCTTGGATCAATGATTTATCTTGCCAACCCTTCTATCCTTCATCCAAACAATGAATATGATAAAAAGAACTGCCTTATGGGAGCAGACATGAGACTTAAACTCAAAGCTCTCAGCCAGACGCCCAGCACAGAGGGAGTTTCAGTAAAGCCTCTGATCCATGACGTTGAAGGAACAATTAGGGAGTGGTCTTCTGGGGGCCCAACAGTTATGAGGGAGGTTCTCCAAAAGTTCACGCAAGGTGCATACTATAGGAAAATTATGCACGGATTGCAAAATTCTTTAGATCATAATAAACTTATCAGGGGTGCCATTGTGGGACCGGCATCCCATACCTGTGACACCGGCATCCCATATCGGAGCACCACTTCAGTCCACACTGATCTGCTTCTGATCCAGCTCGCTGCTAATGCACCTGAGAAAGCAGTGGAAGATGGCCCAAGTGCTCAGGCCCCTGCACCCATCTCGGAGACCCAGCTGGAGTTCCCGGCTCCTGGCTTCAACCTGGCCCAGTCCTGGCTGTTGAAGTTATCTAGGAAGTAAATCAGCACATCTCTCCCTGTCTCTCTCTCTCTTTCCCCCACCTCCCCCCATCTCTCTGCCTTTCAAATAAATACATTTTTTTAAACACAAACTTATTTTTTAAAATCACTTTCCATTTCACTTTTCCACCAGCAGGGGCCGCTGGTGCCGCTGTGACATTCATGTCTGGTGATGGTACGTGGGCCACTCCAGTGAATCTCCAGACTTGCTCAGACAGCAGCTGCAATTGTCAGTGGCCGCTCTCTCCTTAAGATGAAGCAAAGACAAGAGTCTACGAGAGCTTTGAACGGATCCCAGGAGAAGTGTCTGGAACAAGCCCCTGTGTTCCTAGGGACAGCAGACTGGGCTGGTTTTCCTTTTAGGCAGCAGAGAGGGCAATGTCGGGGGCACAGTAGCAGAGGCATCAGAGAATCCTGCCCAGGGCCCCCTCTCCTCTCAGCAAAGTCTTTCTAACAAGTGACTGAAGTTTTATTTCCAGTTTTGCAGTTTTGCTGCGAACGCAAATCCACTCGGGGCCCGGGGTGCAGGAGCCCACGTTCTCTTTGAAGTCGAGATCATTGATGGCGGGATTTTTCTGGGAAGCAGGGTTTGAGTGCAGTGCAGGAAGCTGAGAGTACAGAAGTGCAGACAAAGCCACCAGGGGCTCTGCGACACATTGCCCCGTGTTCACAGTTCTGCCAAGAATTGGTCTTGGGTGGCGGTCCAATGGTAACCCCGGAGAAGCACAGTCTGTCTCTGAGATTGACCCGCCCTCCTCACCTGCAGGCCAGCAGCCAATTGGAAGACAACACAGCCTCAGGTTATTTAAGAGGTGTTGAGTTGAGGGGCTGGCGTTGTGGCACAGGGGTTAAGCTGCCACCTACAATGCCAGCATCTAACAGGGGCACTGGTTCGAGTCCTGGCTGCTCCACTTCCGCTCCAGCTCCCTGCTAATGCACCTGGGAAAGCAACAGAAGATGGCCCAAGTGCTTGGGCCCCTGCCACCCATGCAGGAAACCCAGATGGAGCCTGGACCAATGGCTGAAAGATCTCCATCCCCTCCCTATCTCCATCACTCTGCCATTCAAATAAAGAAATAAGTCTTTAAGAAAGAATGGAGCAGACACCAGGACTAGGCTCCTGGCTTCCCAAATCTGTGAGCAAAGTAAGCCTCTTTTTCTTTATATAGTTGGCCATCTCAGATATTCAGCCATAGCAAAAGAAAATGGACAAGGACATTTGCACGTGGACGTGCTATGGCTGTGTGATGAGATGCTCTTTTGGGCTAACTGGTAAACCTCTGCCTACGGCTGCCAAGCTCTGACCTAGCACACAGACAAGCCTCTCCTCTCCCTTAACAGCGAGAGCAAATGCACAGGAGAGTCAAAAGTCCTTTCCCTAGGGACCAGCACTGTGGTGCAGAAAGTTAAACCTCCACCCGCAGTGCCAGCATCCCATATGGGTGCCGGTTCAAGTCCCGGCTGCTCCACTTCCAATCCAGCTCCCTGCTAATGCACCTGGGAAAGCAGTGGAGGATGGCCCAAGTGCTTGGGCCTCTGTACCCATGTGGGAGACCTGGAGAAAGCTCCCGGCTTTTTGCTTTAGCTTGGCCCAGTGCCAGCAGTGACAGCTATCTGGGGAATGAACCAGTGGGTGAAAGATACCTCTCTCTCACTCTCGCTCTCCCCCCTTCTCTCTCTGTATCTCTGCCTTTCAAATAAATAAATAAATCTTTAAAAAATACATAGAAACTAAAAAATAATCCTTTCCCTGTATAGCAGGAACACGGGTGAAGACACACGCATATGCGCATGCACCCATGCATACGCACCTAGTTGCATGCACACACGCAAACCTAAAGCTCATCTCACCTGATATTCCCAACAGCTCTCTGAAAAAGTCTGGGCCAATATTATTATCCCAGTTAGTGGATGGTAAAACTGAGGCTCAACAAGTTTAAAGGACTTGGCCAAAATCGACCCAACTGCAGGCACAGGCTCTCAAGACATCCACGCACTCCCTTAGCTGCACAGTTGCTCTCTGTAGGTCCCCACACTTGCAGTACAGAGGTCTGTGAGGCCACTCTGCCCCATGGTGGCAGCAGGGAGATGTCACCATTTGGCTTCTTTAAATGAGAAGTTCTCATTATTATTATTATTATTATTATTATTAATTTGAAAGACAGAGTTACAGAGAAAGGTAGAGAAAGAGAGAGAGGTCTTCCATCTGCTGGTTCACTCCCCAGAGGGCCACAATGCCTGGAGATGTGCCAATCCAAAGCCAGGAGACAGGAGCACCTTTGGGGTTTCCCACGTGGGTGCAGGGGCCCAAGCACTTGGGCTATCTTCCACTGCTTTCCCAGGCCATAGCAGAGAGCTGGATCGGAAAAGGAGCAGCTGGGACTAGAACCAGCGCTCATATAGGATGCAGGTGCTTCAGGCCAGGGCTTTAACCCACTGTGCCACAGCACCGGCCCCTGAGAAGAGGTTTGTCCATGGATCCTGCCTCTGTCCACCTGCTGGACGGTGACCCTGGCTTCCAGATGGCCACAGCCAAATGCTTAACCATGTCCAGTCTGCACTTGATTGCAAACCATGAAGAAAAACAAAGAAGTCGTTACAACGTGGAGACGGCTGCCCGGCACAGCGCATTGCTCTCTCCTGGTTTTCCAGCCACGCGCCCCACCTGCTGCCTCCCAGGCACCTTCGCTGCTTTATCTGCAAGGACCTTTGAGGTGGAGAAAACATTTTCTTAAGTTCTTGGCTTTTGGGCAAAACAGAATATGGGAGCCTCACAACCCGAAGTCTCACAGCTCATGAATAATGGGCAAAGCAGTAGCCAAGTGCCCCATGCTGTGCCCCCTTTGTTAAAAGGAAAAGAAACTTTGTTGCATGTGCAACCTCCAGGTCTCTCCTGGAGACCCACAGCACTGAGACCTGGGCTGAAAAGGAGAGTCAGGTGCAGAATTTACTTTGCATGCATCTCCTTGTCCCCGCCTTACCGCCCGCACTCAGTGGCATGAATCATCTTTCTCCAATGCGTTTTTGACCCTTTTCCAAACCTCCCTGCCTCTTGACTGTGCACTGTATCAACTCAGAACTCCCTGAGCCCAGCCCCAGGGCTTACCTCTTGCCTCCCCTGTGAACCCAGCCACTGTGGTTCCTATGAGGGTCTCAGCTCTTTGGCCCCTGTGCCCAGGGACTGCCATGCCCAGCAATGGACTCAGCTCTTGTCAGAGGTCATCTAGGGGCTTCTTCTGCCATCATGTTGATGGAAATGGCATCTGTGGCTTGGGACTCGGACAGACCTGAGTTCAAATCCCACCTCTGCCACTTCAACATTACTGGGTCCTTTTGAATAAGATGATACTGACACCAAGAGGATGACGCATGACATAAAGGGGACATTGTGCCAGGCCTCCGTGGATACACAAGCGTGTAAGACTGACAAGCGGGGGCCGGCGCTGTGGCATAGTGGGTTAAGCCGCCACCTGCAGCACTGGCATCCCATATGGATACCAGTTCCAGACCTGGCTACTCCACTTCTGATCCAGCTCTCTGGGAAGGCAGTAGAGGATGGCCCATGTCCTTGGGCCCCTGCACCCACGTGGAAGACCCCGAAGACACTCCTGGCTTTGGATCAACGCAGCTCTAGTCATTGCGGCTAATTGGGGAGTGACCCAGCAGATGGAAGACCTCTCCCTCTTTTCCTCCCTCCCTCCCTCCCTTCCTGCCTGCCTCTCCTCTCTCTGTGTAACTCTGACATTCAAATAAATAAATCAGTGTTAAAAAACAATATCCTCATGAGGTCTAGCTCATTCCCCAGTGGGGCCAGGCCCTCAGGCAGGTGGATAGGACTCAGGGGTAATCCTTGCTTGGGAAAACACACAAATGAACAAACAGATGAACGGACTGCCCAATGCCAAAGTCTGGATCAGAGCAGCCACTTCCTGTGTCTCAATGCACAGGTGTACTCAGCCAACCAGCCAGTAAGCGGGTGCTTCAACACGTCAAGGTCAGGGTAGGCAATGAGTTGAGCAGTTGGCTCTCCAGGTAAGACATCTACATCCCATATCGGAGTTTCTGGGTTCAATTCCCAGCTCTGGCTTCCGATCCCAGCTTCCCGTTAGTGCAGATCCTGGGAGGCAGCAGTGAGGGCTCAAGTAGTTGGGTCTCGGCCACTCACATGGGAGACCTGGATGGAGTTCCTGGCTTCGGTAGCCAAGCCATTGCAGGCACGTGGGAGCAAGCCAGCAGGTGAGAACTCTCTCCTTCTCTCACTCTGTCTCTCTGCCTCTCAAATGAAGAAAAAAAATCAAGTTCCTTTCTCCCTGATAATGTGTGAGCAGAGGTATTTTCACCCACTAGACAGACACAGGAGACGGTGGGGTCTTGGGACGCCTGCAGGTTGGAAGAGAGTCGCTAAGCACACCTTAAAGAGTGGCCAGGTGACCACAGAGACTCCCCCACCCCCAGCAGAAGCCAGCAATCACACGGCGTGCTCCACGGGGTGCAGTGAGCACAGTCTGTGGGGCGAGGCTGACTTGGCACCCAGGGGAGGCACTGTGCCCTCAGGAAGCTTGTCTGAGCTTTGGCTGCCGAAGCAAAATGCCACAGACCCACCAGCTGAAACCACAGAGAGTTCCAAAGAGATGCCGCAAGGCTCATGGGGAAATGGGATGAGTGTTTGAAATCCACACGTAATTTTCCCAAAATGCGAAGTTACTTTTCAAGAGTCCCTCATAGGCACAGATGTCAAAAAGTTTTTGTACCCAAAGCCTTATCTCTTAATTCCCTTCTCCATGAACTTTTGGAGAGCCGGAAGTTCACAATCCAGCGTCGTCAGGTGCAGGTGAGGGCTCTGTCTCTCCCTGGTTTGTGTCTGCCAGCCTCTCTCCCCATGTCATAGCGTAGCAGAGAGAGAGGACTGGACACTGTTCCTCTAATTCAACCCCTATGACTGCATCTAAACACAGCTTTGTCCCAAAGCCGTATCTCCTAATCCCATTCCACTGGGGGCCAGAACCTCAAAATATGCATTTGGGGGCTCACAAACCTTCAGTCCACACCCAGGGTTAGACAAGAAGCTGATATTCCAGAAACAACCCAGTGCATGGAACAGCCCCATCTCAGACCACTCTGCTAACAGCCAAGGCACCTGTAATTTATGGGTAGACCAGTTGGGCAGGTGGTTGGAGGGTTTTTGTTTGTTTTTTAAAAGTTGTAGTCCTCAGCATTGCATTTTTTTAAAGATTTATTTATTTACTTGAGAGGCAAATTTATAGACAGAGAGAGGCAGAGGCAGAAAGAGAGGTCTTATATTTGCTGGTTCACTTCCCAAATGGCCGTAACAGCCAGACAGCTCTGGCCCAGTGGCCAATCCAAAGCCAGGAGCCAGGAACGCCTTCCAGGTCTCTCATGCAGGGGCCCAAGGACTTGGGCCATCTTCTACTGCTTTCCCAGGGAGCTGAATCGGAAGTGGAGCAGTCGGGACTCGAACCGGCACCCATATGGGATGCCAGTGCCGTAGACAGCAGCTTTAGTCACTGTGCCACAGCCCCAGCCCCTTGGAGGGTTTTTGGGGTTGTATTTTCTTCTGATAACGGACATATCCTACTCTCAACAAAACACCCAGATGGGACAGATGCCATCTTGATTTGAATAATTTGACTACTCCATCCCCCAGGCTACAGTGATTGGTTGGTCAAAGGGTCATGCAAACCAAGCTGAACCAATAGCAGTCACCCCTGGGACTTTGGCTGGAACTGGGGTGACGGGGGCTCTCTTCTCGCTGGAATTCCTTAGTTGTGATGACAATGTAGGTCCACAACAGTTGGGGGCCATCCCTAGGGAGGATACAGAGACAATCTGAGAATGAAAACTTCGCAATGAAATGAAGACTGTGTTCCTGATACTGAGCCTGCAAAACCCGGATGCAGCAGGACCTGCGGCCTCTCTTCTTCTCCCTGGAGCTACCCCGGAGCACGGGCCAGCAGCTGTCTGTCTTTCCCACGATGGCAGGTTTCCCTCACTTATAACTGAAACTTTTTTTTTTTTTTTGACAGACAGAGTGGACAGTGAGAGAGAGAGACAGAGAGAAAGGTCTTCCTTTGCCATTGGTTCACCCTCCAATGGCTGCCGCAGACGGCGCGCTGCGGCCGGCGCACCGCGCTCATCCGATGGCAGGAGCCAGGTGCTAGGTGCTTTTTCCTGGTCTCCCATGGGGTGCAGGGCCCAAGCACCTGGGCCATCCTCCACTGCACTCCGGGGCCACAGCAGAGGGCTGGCCTGGAAGAGGGGCAACCGGGACAGAATCCGGTGCCCCGACCGGGACTAGAACCCGGTGTGCCGGCGCCGCAAGGCGTAGGATTAGCCTGTTGAGCCACGGCACCGGCCAATAACTGAAACTCTTCTGCCACACTCCAGCCCTGGCTCATCAGCTTGGGGTTGGGCTGAGGGTCATCTTTCTTCCCGGACGGTGAGCAGAGTAGACATAGGAGAAAGCACCGGCAGAAGCACCCAGAAAAAACAGGGCTGGGGAGCTCAGGTCACCTCCCGGAGGACATGGTCTTGGCACAATGGGAACGTGGTGTCAGGCAGCCTGCGTCCCAGGCTCCGCCCTTCTGGTCACCGTCAGTGTGACGGGACTGGTGATTCCATCCCGCACAGCCTCCAAAACCATGGCGAGCCCACCGTCTACCTCGTGGGCTTTTTGAGAAATTTTCATGAGACCGGGAGTAGGAAGGACTTTGACGGCGCGTCTGGCCCACGGCAGGTGTTGGATCAATGGAGTCCTTTCGTGTCACCGTGACCTAGCTGTGCGGCACGGGGCACAGGAGACAAGATCCCACAGGAGGCCTTGCACAGCGTCTCCGCCAGATGTTTTCAACCTGCTGTCGCGTCTTGTCTTTTCTCTTCTTTTAACCAACCCGGCTAAGTGTCAATCAAGTTGCCCACACAGAGCACACAGGGCACAAGGTGCCCTGTCCCTTCCCTGAGAAGACCCTTGCTCCCCGCATGGGACACCTGTGACCCCTCATCCCCAGCTCCAGCTCAGAGACAGAACAGAGAGGAGACCTGGGTCACTCAGTTCTGAGAGCGTTAATCAGGCCCCGCCTTTTAAAGAGACCCACACCCCTTCCCCAACACCACATCTGAGACCAAGCTTCCAGCACATGAACCCTTAAGAGATAAACCACAGCAAGCGGCCAGCACTGTGGTGCAGCAGGTTAAAGCCCCCACCTGCAGTGCCGGCATCCCACATGGACACTGGTTCAAGTCCCAGCTGCTCCACTTCCGATCCAGCATCCTTGCTGATGCGTCTGGGAAAGCAGTGGAAGATGGACTAAGTGCTGGGGTCCCTGGAGACCTGGAAGAAGCTCCTGGCTCCCTGGCATAGCCCTGGCTGTTGTGTCCTTTTGGGGGAGGGAACCAGCAGGTGGAAGATTCTCTCTGTCTCTCCCTCTCTATAACTCTTTCAAATAAATAAACACATCTTTAAAAAAATAAGTAAATAAAAAGAAATAAACCACCGCGTCTGCTCTCCTGTATCACAGCATTCTCTTGTCAGCTCCCCCACGCTTGGGGCTCCAAGGTGCACTGGGGGCCAGGAGACCCATACCGCAGGACTTACTGCCACAGAGCTCTGTAAGGGGCAGAGGTGTGGGGTGCTCAGAGCTCCCTGCTCCTCTGCTCTCTGAGCTGCACCCCAGTTTCCCCCAAGTCAGCAGCAGTGACCCCCATGTGGTCTTTGTGTTAAAAAAAAAAAAGCCCTTCCCCAGCCTCAGGTGACCCCAGGTGGAATCCAGGCTTTGTCTTCGGCTCCAGCCTGGCCAGGGAAGCCCACATCAGAAAGACCATGATGCACTGGGCTGGAAGTCGCAGGAGAGCACCCTGGGGCCAGCTCACCCACCTGCTGGGTCTCATCAGTTCCAGGCACCGTGGCTGTAGCACGAGTCACTTAAGCAGCTGTGTAGCAGAAATCTGTTATGGCTACAGACTCTGTGGGTCAGGAATTCAGCTGATCTCCTGCCCGTGGCATCCCAGGTCTCAGCCGGAGACAGAGCAGCTGGGCTAGGACAGCGGGGGCTTCTCCCTGCAGCTCTCTCCGTCACCGCATAGTCTCTGCTCAGCACCTCTTCTGCATGGGGGCTCCAGGACCCCCCCCCCAGAGATGTGTCCCAAGGGTGAAAGGGTCAGGGGAGCCTTTACGGCCTGGGGTGACCCCGCCACAGAGGTTATGCGGATCACGTTGGCAGCAGCCCATGGATCAGGCTGTTATGATGTCCATGTAGGGGACAGGAAAGCCCACAGCCCACACCCAAGGGCCTGGCTTACTCTCTGAGCTCTACTCCCGACTCCAGCTTCCTGCCAAGGAAGGCGGCCCCTGGCAGGTGGCAATGATGGCTCAGCTGGGTTCCTGCCTCCCATGGTGGGGGGGGGGGGGACTGGATTGCATTCTGGGCTCCTGGTTTGGGGCCCAGCCCAGTCTTGGTTGTGCCCAGCATTTGAGGGCCAAACCAGAAGATGGGAACACTGGCTCGATCTAAAATCCCCCCTGCTCAAATAAAAAAGCTTTTTTAATGATTCATTTAATTTATTTGAAAGAGTGTGTGTGAGAGACAGAGTTTGGACACAATGACCAGGGCTGGGCCAGAACAAAACCAGGAGTCAGGAGTCTCTTCCGGGTCTCCCACGTGGCTGCAGGGGCCCAAGGACCTGGGCCATCTTCTACTGCTTTCCCAGGCCACAGCAGAGAGCTGGATCGGAAGTGGAGCAGCGGGGACTCGAACCAGCGCCCACATGGATGCTGGCACTGCAGGTGGCGGCTTCACCTGCTAAGTCCCACAGGCTTTTCCTGTTTGCTCCCTCCCCCCTTCCCTCTCTCCCCTCTGCCTTCCCCAGACCCCAGCCTCACTAATGCAACTCGGTGCAACAGCCGTTCCTGGGCGGCCCCAGCCGTGGCCCCAGGCCGGTGCAGGTGGAGCCAGCGGGCAAAGCCCTCGCTCCGAGCCCCGCTGCCCTGGCAAGCAAAACCCTGCCATTTCCTTTCCCCTTTCTTTCGGAAGGGGCTCCCGGCTGGCCCCTGCCCTTCCCCCAGGCCCGACCTCGGCGGCCCAGCCCCGAAGGCGTGCCCCCACGGATTCCGGAGTCTGCAGGGGTTAGCGCCTTCCAGTTTACCGTCTCCCAATTGGAAAAAGCGCCGGCCTCTTGGAAGCTCCCACAGTGCCACCTTCTGGCCACAGGCTGGCATTACACGTGCCGCTGGAGGTTGGCTTTGAACCCTCTCTGCTGGGGGCTTCTTCCCGAAGCAGCCCCCACGGTGCAACAGCAGGGAGCCTGCTGGGGGCTGCGCCTGATGCAGGAAATCGTGGCTCCTGGGACGTGAGGATTCAGCCGCGGCTTTCTCTGACAGCCGGCAGCCCCTGGGGGAGGCTGGGGGTCCTTGCTCCCCAGTGGGTTCACCCGCAGGGGAGTCGTGGGTGGAGGGGCAGAAGGCAGAATGCCCAGTACCCAGCTTGCAGCTCGAAGCTTTGCACTGGAGCTTTGTACCCAACAAAAATTAATAATGCAGTGGACATTTAGCTGTTTGTGATATAATTTTAAAGCAAGATTCGTTTATAACTTAGAGTTACCTATAAACAAAGAGAGAGAAGAGATCTTCCATCCACTGGTTCACTCCCCAAATGGTTGCAACAGCCAGGGCTGGGCCAGGCTGAAACCAGGAGCCAGGAGCTTCATCCAGGTCTCCCATGTGGGTGGAGGGGCCGGAGCACTTGGGCCATTTTCCACTGTTTTCCCAGGCGCATTAGCAGGGAGCTGGACCGGAAGTAGAGCAGCCGGGACTCGAACCAGTGCCCATATGGGATGGTGGCAGCTTCGCCCACCAGGCCTGTGATACATGTTTGTGCTGGTTCCTTCTCCATAAATACACTGTACTATTGCGTTGCAATATGAAGTTTTGAGTTTCTAGATTCATAGATACACTTTTCTTCTAGATTGGTTCATTTGTTCCTTCAATGCTTTTTTATGTGTTAGACACACATCCAGGTGTTCAGCCACCACCTGCAGCACCAGCATTTGAAATGAACCCTGGTTCGAGTCCCAGCTGCTCCTCTTCTGATCCGGCTTCCTGTTAATATGTCTGGGAAAGCAGCAGAAGATGGCCCAAGTGCTTGGGCTCCTGCACTCACATGGGAGACCTAGAAGAAGCTCCTGGCTCCTGGCTTCAGCCTGGCCCAGCCCTGGCTGTTGCAGCCATTTGGGGAGTGAACCAGTGGATGGAAGACCTCTCTCTCTCTCTCTGTCTCCCTCCCTCCCCCTCTGTAATTCTGCCTTTCAAATAAATAAACAAATATTTTAAAAGAAGAGCAAATATACAGAAATTCCTGCCTTCCTGAAAACTTTTCCAACAGGAGGAGACAGACGACAAATAAATACATAAATGACATAGTACCAGGCTACGACAAAACATTTTAGAAAAATAGAATTAACAGACGTTTATGTTGCTGCAGAAAATTTTGGAAATCCATGCAGAGGTTTTTTGCAATATTATGAGCTTCCGTGAACAGTCTGAAGACCATATGTGTGGATTTAAAAATTTTTTTGCACGAAAATGAACTTTTCTATGAACCCTTTGGCATCCCTCATGCACTCAAATGTACTAAGAAAACAACTACAGTAGCAAAATGGGACACGGAGGGAAGAGTTCCTGTAAATCGGGTGCCCAGGGAAGACCCAGGGACGGAGAGGCAGAAGCCCCCAGCCCTGGGGCCCACGCTGTGGTGCAGTGGGTTCAGCCCGGGCTTGCAATGCCGACATCCCACACCAGAGTGCTGGCTCCAGACCTGACCACTCTGCTTACTACCCAGCTTCCAACCAGTGCACCTGGGAAGGCGACAGGTAGCGTCCTAAGTGCTTGGGCTCCTGCATCCCCGTGGGAGACTTGGAAGAAGCTCTTGGCTGTAGCCTGGCCCAGCGCTGGTCATGGTGGCCATTTGAGGAGGGAACCAGTGGATGGGGGATTGGTCTCTGTCTCTCTCCCTCTCTCTGCAACTCTGACTTTCAAATAAGTAAACTTCTTTTAAGATAAAAATAAGAATAATTTTTTCAAACAATGATTGGGACATGGTTAAGGGTTTGGGTTCTTAGGACAAAAATCCTCTTGCCAGCACCGTGGTTCACTAGGCTAATTCTCTGCCTGCGGCACCAGTACTCCAGGTTCTAGTCCCGGTCAGGGCAGCAGATTCTGTCCCGGTTGCCCCTCTTCCAGTCCAGTCTCTGCTGTGGCCCGGGAGTGCAGTGGAGGATGGCCCAAGTGCTTGGGCCCTGCACCCCATGGGAGACCAGGAGGAAGCACCTGGTTCCTGGCTTCGGATCAGCGCGGTGCACCAGCCATAGCGGACATTTGGGGAGTGAACCAACAGAAGGAAGACCTTTCTCTCTGTCTCTCTCTCTCTCACTGTCCAAAAAAATCCCTTCAAGAAATGAAAGGGTGCTCTGTGGAATCCTCCGAAGGGGAAAGACGTGGCCCCAGTTCTCAGAGGCGGAAACTTCTGGAAGACATCACGGACAACTTTCTTGGCAGAAATTGGAGACTCGTCTCTCTTCCAGGAATGGCCTGACGCTGGGCTGTAAAATCATCCTGAGCCGGCTCCTTTGCCACAAACGCTGTCAACACAGGCCATCGAGAAAATAGAATTAGACCCCGCCTGGGTCACCAGGCCTGGGAGCCAACAGAGAGACAAGAGCCGCGGGCTTCCACTTCCAGAGGAACCTGCTGTTTCAGTCACACTGAGAAGTCGTTTGGGATGCCCCCCAGAACCCTCCCGTCGTCCCAGGGCCCCGGCCTATTTATTCTCCAAATCTCTGTTTTTCCTGAAGCATAATAGCTGGCCCAGCCAAGCCCCTGGCCATTTTGCCTGGCAGGGCCCCAAGTCCTGAACGAAAAAACCACAAGGCGTGTTAAAGCGACCAGAGTGCAAGGAGTGTGAGTGTCGTGCACTGGCCCAGACCTTGGCTGTCCCAGGCTTGTGCTGGGCAAGCCTCAGCCGGCCAAGTGCAAAGCCCACCCCTCCTCCCCACCCCCTCCAGCCCCACCTGCACAAGGCACAGAGCGGTGTCCTCAGAAGCCACTCCTGGGGAGGGCTGGTGCAGGATGGTTTTAATCCCGGAGGAGTGCAAGTCACCCCAGAACAAGCATTGTGTCCGTGGGCTCAGCCAGAGGGGGAGGAAGTGGCAGAGAAAAGTCACAGGTGTTCTGGCTCTCCCGTGGGTGAGGAAGCGGAAGTGTGTTCATGGGGAGCCGAGACACAGCTCCGGGTCTCGTCCAGGTCCAGCAGTGGCGGATTGCTGGAAGGTGATTGAGGTCCGGCGAGACCTGCAGAGGTCAAGACTCTGAAACTGCAGAGTGTGAGCACAGAGACACCGGGGTCAACTCGCAGAGGGAAAGAGGATTCTGGAGTTATCATGGACCAGAACTGACAGGGCGTGGCGGCTGCAGGGCGTTCACGTGGGGGACCTCTAACAGACTGCGGTCGCCTTCACTAACCTTGACAACCTCAGTGTACTTGTCCCGTGGTTCCAATACCCACCCCCGCAACACACACACACACCAAAACCCAAGGATGCTCAGGTCTCTTGTATAAAAAGGCATGGTCTGGGGCCGGCACTGTGGTGTAGTGGGTAAAGCCGCCACCTGCAGTGCCTGCATCCCATATGGCCGCCAGTTCGAGTCCCGGCTGCTCCACTTCCAATCCAGCTCTCTGCTATGGCCTGGGAAAGCAGTAGAAGATGGCCCAAGTCCTTGGGCCCCTGAACCCCCATGGGATACCCGGAGGAAGCTCCTGGCTCCTGGCTTCAGATCAGCACAGCTCCCGCCATTGCGGCCACTTAGGGAGTGGACCAGCAGATGGAAGACCTCTCTCTCTCTGTCTGCCTCTCCTTCTCTCTTTGTGTAAGTCTGACTTTCAAATAAATAAATTTTTTTAAATTTTTAAAAAGGTCTACTATGATCCAAAGAGGGGATAAAAAAAAACTGACAAGTGGAAGATAACCAGACCTTGGCTTGAGAGATTTGTTGAGTCTAGACAGATCAAGAATTGGCAGCTATCAAGGAACACAGGGAGAGCAGGGTCTGGTGCAGACGAGTAAGTGGTGCCGAAATGTGGTTCCGTAACTTTTCATCAGAAGCAAGGGAAAAACCTGGCACAAATACATTCTTGTGGGATCGCTGTCTCCTAAATTCCGGCAGTTCCCCTGCAGCCAGGAAGCTGCAGGGGGATCAGGAGCCCGTTACAACTTATTACAGCCAAGTAAAACCACCACCAACAGCAGCTTACATGCATAGAGTATCTACGCACCGTGGCAACCAGTTTTTAAGCATGCATGGGGGAAAAAAGCTGTAAGAATTTTAAGAATGTATTAAGGGGCCGCTGGCTGCAGTGCCTGCATCCCATATGGGCACCAGTTCGAGTCCGGGCTGCTCCACTTCCAATCCAGCTCTCTCAGCATTCGATCAGAAAGTCAGAACCACAGGAGATGTGCGTATGCAAGAATTCACGAGAAGGATCTGACCCTTTGCTATTTGGGGAGCTGGCTACCCCGGCCATGGGAGACTGTGTCTCTGCATGAGATGCAGGGCAGGTGGGCAGAAAGGCAAAATGGATAAAAACAGAGCAGAGCAATGAGGATGAGCGGGCACACACCATCTCTAAGCCTCCGCCCTGAATGATGGGGCTAAACCGCAGGAGGAGCTGCTGTCTTTCCTCCCAGAACCAAATGCACAGCTGGCCCAGGCACCAGCGAAGCCGCAGCCACTTAGCAGGAGAGATCGGTGCCAGTCCACCTGAGATGCCACAGGGCCCAGAGCCCCACACTCATCTTTGAAGCAAATCAAGAATATGGCTGCTGTGTCATGTCCACCTTCCAGATATACCGTGTCTGGAAGAGGACTCCAGAAACTCCGATTTGGCTCAGCTACATACACACGGCACACAGGCCAGCGTTGTGAGGGTGAGCTATGCTGCCTCCTGTGGGTTCAAGTCCCAGCTTCTCGGCTTCTGCTCCAGCTCCTTGCTAATGCTCCTGGGAAGGTAACAGAGGAGGACCCAAGCACCCATCTCAAATAACCAATCTAGTGAACCATAGAAGACCCACCAGCTCCCATGAGATGCTCTTTACTCCCCAGGGATTAATCTCAAGGGATGGGGGTGGGGTCTGGGATCTAATCCCCCTCACTGGATCCCAATTACTGATCTCAACCCAACTATGCTGGGGACCAAGCCTCCCACACACAAACCTCAGAGGTGCAACCCAAACCCAAACCATAACTCCATGCGAATCCAAATCTTTTTATTTATTTATTTATTTATTTGACAGGCAGAGTGGACAGTGAGATAGAGAGACAGAGAGAAAGGTCTTCCTTTGCCGTTGGTTCACCCTCCAATGGCTGCCGCGGTCGGAGCGCTGCGGCCGGCGCACTGCGCTCATCCGATGGCAGGAGCCAGGTGCTAGGTGCTTCTCCTGGTCTCCCATGGGGTGCAGGGCCCAAGCACTTGGGCCATCCTCCACTGCACTCCTGGGCCACAGCAGAGGGCTGGCCTGGAAGAGGGGCAACCGGGACAGAATCCAAATCTTAAAAGAACCTAAGAGTGTTCCCACTTTGGGCTAGAACTCTGGGTGGGGAGAAGCTTTTATGGACTAAATGGTGTGTCCCCTGACCCCAAAATTCCCACATTAGAGTCCTAACCCCCACAATGTGGTAGTTTTAGAAGGTGTGGCCTGGTGCCCGCGTTGTGACACAGTGGTTTGAAGCTGCCACCTGTAACACTGGCATCCCACATGGGCACTGGTTCAAGTCCAGGCTGCTCCACTTCTGATTCAGCTCTTAGCTGATAGCCTGGAAAGGGCAGTGTAAAATGGCCCAAGTCCTTGGGCCCCTGCACCTGCATAGGAGACCCAGAAGAAGCTCTTGGCTCCTGGCTTTGGATCGGCACAGCTCCAGCCATTGCAGACAACTGGGGAGTGAACCAGTGGATAGAAGACCTCTCTCTCTCTGTCTCTACCTCTCTCTGTCTATAACTCTACCTCTCAAATGAATAAATAAATAGTTAAAAAAAAAATAAGATGTGGTCTTTGGGAGGCGATAGTTCACGAGGGTGCAGCCAACACGATGGGATCCGTGCCATTAACTCAGGAGCCCAGAGAGAACTCTGTTTCCTGCCACGCAAGGACCCAGGGGAAGACAGCAAAGCAGGCCCCCATCGCAGCCCGGCTCTGCCAGCTTCCGGACTGTGTGCTGCACAGGTCCCTCGGCCGATGGCATTTTTGTTCCGGACCATGACACCGGGATGGGGCGGAAAAAAAAAAGGGGGGGGGAAGCTGTCTATGGAAGTTATCTTCACCCATCCCAAAGGTATCATGGGGGGACCACATGGATGCACCCCTGTCGGCTAAGCCTCCCAGGGTGAGGGCCCAGGACCCCTCACCACTGCTTAGAGCATCTACGGATTTTCCCGGCAAAGGCCCATGCCAGACGGGGCTTTCCCTGTGGGGCTTAGTGACGTTTGCCATGCTGTGTTTCTTCACGCTTACGCCTTTTGCTAAAACTGTCCAGGCTGAATGCTCGTCTCTGAGAAAACCAAAAAAGATAGATGCAATGGGCACCGGACTTTGAGAAGGCACAGGTGGGGCAGGCATTCAGCCCAACACGTAAGACGTGGGTTCAAGTCCCTGGTCCAACTCCTGTCTATCACACGCTCTGGGAAGCAGCAGTGATGGCTCTAGTGGTTGGGTCCCTGACACCCACACGGGAGACCCGGATGGAGTTCTCTGCTCCTAGCTTTGGCCCCAGTCAGGGGTCGTTGTGGTCCCTGGGGGAGTGGACTGGTGGATGGAAGTTCTCTCTCGTGCGCGCTCACTCTCACTCTCATTCCCTGTCACTCTCCCTTTCAAATAAATAGATCTTTAATAATAATAAAAGAAAAAACAGGCATTGACCCAAAGAACTGAGTTCCCCAGGCCTCTGCCCCACCCCCATCCCCGCTGGGACCACCCCAACCCAGGCCTGCCACGCCAAGCAACCTCCTCCACCCCTGGCGTTTCTTTGCAGCAAGGGTAACACCTCAACGGACAGAGCATCTGTTTGCTCAGAGGGATTGTTGAGAATGGGGGGCCCTCTCATATACCTCCATGCACCCAGCAGTTAGCATGTCCTGGGCTGGATTCGAGAGGGCCCGGGAGAGGAAACCCAGGCAGCCCCCACATCTCCCAGCACAGCTGAGGCCCATCTACAGGGGTGTCTCTGCAGCCAATCAGCCTCACTGGAGTGCGAAAGAGCAGATGGTAAGTGCTCCAGCAGCCCCGGGAAACCCCAGCCCTGCAGCCCTCAGCTGTGGCCCCACAAATCATCCTCACACAAACTGCTCACTGGCGCGCGAGGCAGCCTCTTGGCTCCTGGCTGCCCGGGAGGCCCATCTGTGGCTGCAAAGCTGGAAACGAATCCTGAACTCTCCCCCAGGGGAGCCATCAGCTGGGAGGTTTCCAGGCTCCAGGTCAAAGACTCCTAGGACACTTGTGCTCCAATGGGCCCTTGGGGGTCATCCGGTCCAACTCCACCACTATACAGATGGAAAGACTGAGGTTCTGACTCAGCCAGTGACCATTGCCAGAGCCAGGCTTGGAGAAACTAGGATTTCAATGAGGTTGGTCTCTACCCTAAATACCTTCTGCAATATACCAGGGATGAGTGGATAGAGATAGAAGGATAAAGGGATAGAGGGATGAACAGAAGGATGGAGGGATGGATGACAGACAGATGGATGAATGGATAGAAGATGGCTGTAGGGATGGATGGATGGATTGATCGATCGATTGATGGGCAGATGAATTGGGTGGGTAGTTGGACTGTCAATGAACAGATGATTGGATGGATGGACAACAGACAGAAGAATGGATGGATGAATGGACAGATGGATGATGGATGGATGAACAGATTATAGATGGCTAGATGGACAAATGGATAAATGGACACTGAACAAACTGATGGTGGATGGGTAGATGGACGGACTGAGGGATGGATAGACAGATAGATACATGCACACTTGCATCCAGGGATGAGAGAAAGAGACACAGTGAGGCAGACAAAGACAGGTGGAAGCAAGAGAACAGAGAGAGAAAGAGAAAGAGAGAGAGAAAGAGAGGGAGAGGGAGAGGGAGAGGGGGAGGGGGAGAGGGAGGGGGAGAGAGGGAGAGAGGAACAGACAAATTGGGGCTCTGACCTTCTTACCTGTGGCCACGGCAGGGGTACTGGGAACTCCCTGGGTGACTTCTACTGTGGCTCCTTCCACTTTGTCACCCAGGCCAAGGGTGTGACAAGGGCCAGCACTGGCCACTCCCACTGGCCACGTCCCTGAACCACCAATGCCAGGGCTGTGGGTGCCCCACCACAGCTCACTACACCTAGGAGTTGCCTTGGCAACAACCCACACAGAGTTTGTCCTTGACATTCTCCAGGCTTGCTTCCCAGATGGATCTACTCCTCCTCACTTATTCCCCAAGCCCGTAAGGCAAGTTGACCGTGATGTCCAAGACCAGGCCCTGCTGAGGCTCTGCAGCCCCCGCCTGCACTAATGTTAGCCCCTCACTCACAGCCACTATCGGGGAGCCCAATGCTCACTCCTGCTTCAGGTTACACTGGCAGCTGACATGATGGACAGCCCCGGGGGCCAATGGGCTCAGAGGTCAACCTGATAGTTATCCACCAGAGGGCAAGTTTAGGGCAATCAGGCAAGCCCACATCTATACATGGGAGGAGACCACCCATGGTATTGGGAGGATAAAATGAGATCAAGTTTTACACCTGGGTATATCCGAATGACTCAGGAGATGGACGACACCTTTATAAAATCACCCACCATGAAGCCCAGCCAAGCCTCCCAAACTCCAGCTTCACTTCCACAAGTAAGGGGTATGGAGGGGGGGTCTGTGGGGTGGGGGTAGGGGGCTCCGGAGCCAGGTGGAAGGCAAGTGAGACAAGCAGGGGTTCTCTATTCACAAGCACCCCCAGAAAGCCCCGGGAGAGCTGTTTAAAGGCAGATGGCTGGGCCCACCCCCAGAGTTGCTGATTTAGGAGGTCTGGAATTTGCATTTCTAACACTCTCCAGAGGAGGGGGTGGAGAGGGAGGGAGCCCCCAGGGGGAGTTCTCCCCCACCCTGTGTTTCAGGAAGTCAGAATTCTATCTGCTCCTGGCTCTCTCCCTGGTCCCAGGCACACAGTAGGTCAACAAGTTTCCCTTGAACTGACAGCCCTACACAGTAGTCCTTACCCGCAGTTCTGCTTCCAGAAGTTTCAGTTACCTGTGGCTTTGCCTCCTCTCTCAGCATCATAAGTGGGTGAGTAAGGCACAAAAGATATTTTGGGGGCCAGCATTGTGGCGCAGTGGATTAAGCTTCAACCCTTGATATCGGCATCCAATATCAGTGCAGTGGTTCAAGTCCCGGCTGCTCCACTTCCCGTCCAGCTCCCTGCTAATGCACCTGGGAAAGCAGCAGAAGATGGCCCAGGTGCTTGGGCCCCTGCCACCCATGTGGGAGACCCGGATGGAGTTCCAGGCTCCTGGCTTTGGCCTGGCCCAGCCCTGGCCATTGCAGCCATTATTGGGGGGAGTGAATCATAAGATGGAAGATCTTTCTCTTCTCTCTCTCTCTCTCTCTCTCTCTCTCTCTCTCTCTCTGCCTTTCACATAAATAAATATTTTTTTTTAAAAAAAGACATTTGGAAAGGGACCCCATTCACACATCTTTGAGTCTCTGTATTGTTATCATGGCTCTGTTTTACTATTAGTTGTTGTTAATCTCTTATCAGATTTAATTTAGAGATTAGACTTCATCCTATGTGTGTATGTATAGGAAAAACACATGATACAGTTCAGTACTAGCTCTGGTTGCAGGCAGCCAGAGGTGGTCTTTGAGGTAGCCCCCATGGGTGACCAGTGACCACAGAGAGAAAACAAAGGGCAGGACTAGCACCTGCCCTAGTGGTTAAGACACCTGTGACCCACACCACAGCACCCAGGTTCCATTCCTTGTCCCTCACTGGCTCTAATTCCTGCTAATGCAGACCCTGGGAGGCTGTAGCAATGGCTCTAGTGATTGGGTCCTTGCTGAGAGAGAGAGATTCCATTTGCTGGTTCACTCCCCAATGGCTGCACAGCCAGAGCTGGACCAGGAGCCAGGAGCTCCATCCGGGTCTCCCACGTGGGTGCAGGGGCCCAAGCACTTGAGCCATCACCTGCCGCCTCCCAGGGTGAGCATGAGCAGGACACTGGGCTGGGAAGCGGAGAGGGGACTCGAACCCAGGCCTCTGCTATGAGCTGCAGGAATCCCACACGGCCTCTTAACCACTGCACCAAACGTTCACCCCCCAAAAAATGTTATTTAAAAAGAAAGGCAGACCCTCTTCCCCTTCTTGACTCCTGGGTTCAGCTCAGGGCGGGTAGGGGCATCCTCATCTGGCCCAGGAGCTGGAGCAGCCCCATTGCCCATGCGCAGCTGCCGAATTCCCCCCTCCCCCTCCTCCCCTCCCGCCCCCACCCACCTGATCGCTGTGAACCTAACCGGGTCCCATTCCAAAATGTCAGGCCCTCGTTAGCAATTCCGACGGCCACCGCAATGATGACGCCTTCTCATGTTCCATTCGTGGTCAGCCGCTTCAGAACGGACACACACGCCTGGTTTTAGAACAGCGTGGCCTGGAAATAAATGTCCAAAAAGATATGAAAATGTACTAGAAAGAGATGAATAACTCTTCTTCCAGGGAGAAAGATAGCCCTCTTCATCCAGTTTATTATACATATACTGAATATATATATATATATTCCTCTTTTTTTAATTTTTTTTTCTGACAGGTGGAGTGCACAGTGAGAGAGAGAGACAGAGAGAAAGGTCTTCCTTTGCCTTTGGTTCACCCTCCAATGGCCGCCGCGGCCGGTGCACTGCGCCAGGAGCCAGGTGCTTCTCCTGGTCTCCCATGGGGTGCAGGGCCCAAGCACCTGGGCCATCCTCCACTGCACTCCCGGGCCACAGCAGAGAGCTGGCCTGGAAGAGGGGCAACCAGGACAGAATCCGTAGCCCTGACCGGGACTAGAACCCGGTGTGCCGGCGCTGCAAGGTGGAGGATTAGCCTAGTGAGCCGTGGCGCCGACCTATATATTACTCTTTTTTAAAAAATATTTAGGCCGGCGCCGTGGCTCAACAGGCTAATCCTCCGCCTTGCGGCGCCGGCACACCGGGTTCTAGTCCCGGTCGGGGCGCCGGATTCTGTCCCGGTTGCCCCTCTTCCAGGCCAGCCCTCTGCTGTGGCCCGGGAGTGCAGTGGAGGATGGCCCAGGTGCTTGGGCCCTGCACCCCATGGGGAGACCAGGAAAAGCACCTGGCTCCTGGCTCCTGCCATCGGACAAGCCGCGGCGGCCATTGGAGGGTGAACCAACGGCAAAGGAAGACCTTTCTCTCTGTCTCTCTCTCTCACTGTCCACTCTGCCTGTAAAAAAAAAAAAAAAAAAAAAAAAATTAAAAAAAAATAAAAGCCTCTTGAGAGCATCTCTCTGAATTGTTTGATCACTCACAAGAGCTAATCTGTTCCATCAGCTGCAGGGCTGAGCTGCTAAATGCAAGGGGTGGGGGAGAGGTAGGAGATGGGGAGCAGAGACTCCAAGGGGCGGGCCCTGGAAGGGACACGCCTGACTCCATCCCTCAGCACCTCCCCCGCCCCCAGGAGTTTTCTTCCCGGGGAAGGTGGAGCCTGGAGCAGAGTGACATCTGTCACCTGTTTTGCATGCAAAGACCTCACTGGCCACGTTGGGGGACCTTCCTCCTCCACAGCAGCAGGAATTGGCCAGGAGTGGCCTGTGGCATGGCACAGAGGGATAAGCCACTTCTTTCGATGCCCACATCCTGTATCAGCATGCCGGTTCGAGTCATGGCTGCTCCACTTCTGATCTAGCTCTCTGCTATGGCCTGGGAAAGCAGTGGAAGATGGCCCAAGTCCTTGGGCCCCTGTACCCGCGTGGGAGACCCAGAAGAAGCTCCTGGCTCCTGGCTTCGGACTGACACAGCTCCAGCTGTTGCAGCCATCTGGGGAGTGAACCAGCGGATGGAAAACTTCTCTCTCTCTCTCTCTCAAATAAATAATTTTTAAAATATATATATTATAAATAAACTATGCGTGAATTTCAAAACTGCACCAAAATACACATATCTTCTAATTCCATTTTCCCATGAACTTTTCGAAGGACATCTGTATATGGTTAACAGCCCCTGGATCTTACACTAGGAAACAAGTAGTTTGGGAGCAGAAGTAGATCTGTTAGGGGACAGTCTAAACTGTTAACAAAGAGATCCCCAAACACGATGACTTAAACAAATTCAAAGCAGAGCTTCTCTCACTTAGCAATCTCCAGACATCTTACAGCAACATGAGCAGTTCTGCCATCCACACCATGCAAATTCTCTCTCTGGGCCCAAAGTGGCTGCTCGAGCTCCTGCCAATTACATCTGCATCTGAGCTAGTGTGAAGAAGAAAGAAGAGCGTAAGTGCATGGTTATTTTAAGTAGTGGTGAAGCCTGCATCCGTGGTCCCTTCTGGAAGAACACTCAGTCACCAAGCCTCCTTGCAGTGGGTTGTGGTCATGGGACAAAATTCTCTCCAACAGAATGTGGGAAGTGGAAGATGAGCAGAGAGGACCAGGTGGGCGTGCATTAACTCTGCCTCATTTCATTGACGGGAGCTCAGTCACACAGGTGGGAGCCGTTGAACTACATAAAAATGAATAAAATTTAAGAATTACAATAGGGGCCCGTGCTGTGGTGCAGCCAGTAAAGCTGCCCTGTGCAGCGCCGGCATCCCATATGGGTGCCAGTTTGAGTCCCAGCTGCTCCACTTCCAATCCAGCTCTCTGCTATGGCCTGGAAAAGCAGTGAAGATGGCCCAAGTCCCTGGGCCCCTGGGCCCACATTAGAGACCTGGATGAAGCTTCTGGCTCCTGGCTTTGGCCTGGCCCCAGCAGATGGAAGATTCTCTCTCTCTCTCTCTCTCTCTCTCTCTCTCTCTCTGTCAAATAAATAAATATTTTTTACAAAATAAAATAAAGAAGGAAAAAGAGAAAGAAACACAGAAGGCAGGCGGGAGGAAGAAGAAAGAAAATAGCATCCACAGAGCCTGTTTGATTGTCACCGGACCTGGCGCTCGGGAGGACCTGTCTCAGTCTGTGCCCGCTGCTAGGACGAAGCACCATGGACAGGGCCCACCTTGCTCACCGCTCTCGAGGCTGGGAAGTCCAAGATGCAGCCAGGGGCCAGGGCAGGGGCAGGCCCAGTGCCTACTCATGATGGCTCCACCCCTAGGCCTGTCACCTCCCAGGGGCCCTGCCTCCTGGGAGGGCAGCGTTTCAACCTCGGTATCCGCAGGTGCACAGATGTCCAGGCCGTCGCGTGGTCTTTGGGTTGGCACTGGTTATTTGGAAGAGGGAGCCGCGTGGTCCAGAGGCCAAACCGGGGCTTGGAGACAGACTTCTGCAGACCTGGGATCGCAGGTTCCCTCTGGCCGGCTCTCAGCACCCCCCACAGCAGGGCCAGGGAGGGGGTGCAGCCTGAAGATGCTGTCACCTCTCGCTCCAGACGGGGAGCTGGTCTCTCAAGTTCACAGACAAGGGTTCCTTACCTTGGGGCCAGCCAGCCACGCCCTGGTGTGTTCCTAAATCTCTTCCCCTCCAAGACACCATCCAGTTGCCCCTTTAACATGATACCTCTTCTTACCCTCGTTTCCTTCTAATGTGCTCGCTTTGAAGCTGAGCGCACAGTAGGTACGCAAGAAAGACCTGTGTCTCAGGCCAGAAGGAAGGGGCCAGGCTGAGAGACAAGCAAAATACAAACAAAAGAATTTTGCCACCATCTCCCCCAGACCAGATAAGCTTAGCAAGTCTTATAGCCTCATAAAGAGAAATCTTTAACCCAATTATGTCAAACCCCACTGGATACATTTGATCTGGGGAAAATACCATCTCTGGCAATCATAAAGAATATTAAGGTATTAGCAGCCGTCGGCTCAGAATTGCGTTGGAAGGGGAGCTGGAAATAATTGCACATCAGTTGCTCAAAAATCAGCAGTAAAAGAAATTTACATTACTGTCTAAATTACCCTCCCAGCAATATAAATTAGGATTTTATACCCCCTGATGACAACAGAGCAGGCCCTGGCTGTGCAAAGCAGAGACTTCGCAGAGAAAGGAGCGGCTGTACTCCAAATCCAACAGGCCCCGGGGCTGAGCCAGGGGAGCAGAAGCCATTTGGATCTCACTGTTGCCTGCTTGGAAGCCGGCCCTTCTAGAAAATTCTCCAGCTCAGCACAGCGCCACCAGGGAAGCATGCAAACCTCTTCAAAGCCTGGCGCGGGGCTCTGCAGAAAACAAAAGGAATTTGCCTCCCTGGATCCCCAGCAGCTTTCGTAATCCCCACCCCCTCCCACTCACCCTCCCAGCCCTCCCTCACTTGGCAACAAAAGGCTGTGCACCTGCCGAGCCGGGGAAGCTGTTAACGGTATCAGCCTTCTTGTTAAGGACACTGGAGGGCCGTCTCCGGCTGTCTTTGCACTGCTGCAGCAGAATGCCTGAGCCTGGGTCGTTTGTTTAGAGAAAAGAGATTTGCTCTGTGTGCCTCTCTCGATGCTGGGAGTCCGGGGCCTTCCGGCTACATCACCCCAGGCAGAAGGCGGAAGAGCGAGGCACCCCGAGCAAGATGCAGGAAACCTACCCGTTCTCCAGGAACCCAGTCCTGCAGACTCAGCAGGACCTCACTCACCAGGGCACAGCCGCCCCTCGGGGCCCGCCTCTCAACACCGCCACCTTGGGGGAACGCAAGCCACAGCGTGGGCCTGCGCCACAGTGCTTTGTCTGTGGCGGGGCAGCCCATGCAGTTTATAATCTGGGCCATCTTCGCTGGGAGGACCAACAGAAAGTATCTAGAATTTTCTTAGGGTGTGGGGAGGGGGGTGCCAAGGCTCGGGCCAGGGGAGAGAGTGGGGAGGAAGGGGCTCCTTCTGTGGCAGGTGGCAGAAGTAACTGGACGACTTGATTTGACCTACACAGTGGCAGGCTGCCGTGAGCTCACACCATGGGTCTGATCTCTCCATCTGTCTGTCATCTATCCTTCACCTGTCATCCATCCATCTCTAGCTATCTAGCATGTCTGTCCTGTATCATCTATCTATCTCTATCTCTACATTTTAAGGTCTGTATGGCTCTGTATACTGTCTTCTTTCTCTTCTCTATGACGACCAACAGCCAAGGAAGACCACAGCTCACTTCATCCCAGCTTAGCAAATCCTGAAGAAACAGAAAGAAAACACAAAACATACACACCAATAAGCAGACTGGCTTTCTCAGGCTGCAAGATGTGTGGTGATTGGCTCCTGTTTGTTACATGCCCACCCCCTGGACCAATCACCATTGAGAGGGGATGGGACACATGTTGATTGGCTAGATTTGGGTCACATGTCCCCCCATTGTAGTTTGGATGGGTGGTGATGGATTTCTCATTCACGAAATCCTACCAAGAAAGGGACAACAGGTCTCCCAAAGGAAGTGAGGGTGTTGGGTCTCCAGCAAGTGGCTTGTTCAAAAGATCCCAAGACACCCATGATGCATCCAGAACCAGAACCCCTGGCGGCCCTGAGTATTTTCCTAAGGCTGTGAGTCCAATGAGGATCTTGAAATTTGAGGCAGGGGCTGATGGAAGCAAGAGGAAGCTTCGGGGTGCTGGTTCCCACAAGCACTGAGACACAACCGTCCATGCACCACTTTGTAGCAGAGAGAAAATGGACCGCAGTGGGCCGTGAAATACAGCCGTGGGCCCAGGCAGATGTGGGAACCTGGGAGTTGAAACAGCTCCCCGGGAGACCCTGTTGCATCCACAGCATTGACAGCTCTGGGTCTCAGAGCAACCCTGTGCAAGCTGCAAGCAGAGAGGTCAAGGCCACGTCGCTGGAGCAAGGGGCCACAGATACGTCTGGCCATGGCATGCACCAGGTGGGTCCTGTGGGATCAGTGGCACTGGTGGGTGAACCCCTGGAGCCCCAGACTCACATTCTCTCCTGGGAAGAGGATACTTGGTGGTCAGCTCCTTTCCAGAGCCCCAGAAACCAGCAGGGGCCCAGCTAAGCTCAAGCCAAGGTGATGGTTGAGGTGGGAGCAGCGCCCACCAGGTAACCCATCCACAAAGCAAAGATGGCGGCAGAGGTGGCGCTGTTTTCTTCCTGTTGTTATTGAACCCATGTCTTCCCCCTGCCTTGCACGTGGGCACAGCTCCCTGGATGGGGAAATCCAGGTCTGTAACAGCCCAGAGTGACGGCTGCTTGTCTGTGTCCTGTTGTTGGGTCTTGTATCCCTGGTCGTATTAGAAACCCTTTGTGAGGGGCCCTGGGGATTGTAGGCAAAGTAAGCCTCCACCCCCACACTCCAAGGAAGCAGATCTGGCACTGTTTTGCTGTTTGCAAGCTGGGTGGCAGCGTCCCAATTAGGGGGGATTCTGGAAGGCCAGTCTCCCCAGTGGCCAGATGGGGGAATTGGTCCCTTGCTTCCTCTGCAGAAATGAGGAGTCTCGGAGGAGGGGTGTGCAAAAAGCCAGCATAGCAGCAGCCGTACCAAAGGCCCCAAGCTCCCTGTCTTTCCTGAAGGTCAAGGCCAACTCTGGCCCTTTGCAAATGAGAACCGGGACCCAACTGGACTGGTGGATTAATTAACGAGCGAGCCAGATCTTCTCCATGAGGACATGTCCCGGCGATAAAATTTTAAAAATAATAAAATAAATAAACTAAAAACCTGGAGAAGGAAATGCTATGTGTCACTTGTCAACAAAACCCAGCACCTTTTCCGTGAAATAAGCATCTGATTCTGGACAGACTTAATTAAAACTGCTGTTGGCGCTCAAGTGATTCACAGCCTCATTCTAAGCATCCGCCTGGTGGGTCCCTGGAGAGACACCAATTATCTCCCGGGGATGTTGGGAAAGTCTCAAAATACTCTTTTAAGCAACATGAATCTTTAATACATTTTAACCAAAAAAAAAAAATCATGCAGTATTTTTTTCCAGGAAAAAAAAATAAAAGGTTCCAAAATTTGGAATAAAGAGAGGTCCAACTGCAATGCAAGGCTTGGACATACACACACCCTGGCAGGGAGGGCTGTTAGCTCCAGGATTGCACCAGATGCCAGCTATGGACCCACTGTGTGCTGCTGCTCAGTGGGCCACGCCCAGGCCCACGCTTCTCCCCTCTGACCTGAGAGGAAAGGAGATTTGAACTCAGAAGTGGAAGAGGAGTCAGGCTCCTGACCTCCCTCCCCTAAGCAGCAAAGCCTGGATCACCAGCCTCCTGCAGGAACCTGGAGCTGACAAACGCTAGTTTGTATTTATTAATGTGAAGGGGTGAGTGAGAGAGGAACCATCTTGCCTAATGGCAAAAGGGTCGGTGTTGTGGCACAGTGGGTTAGGCTGCTGCTTACAACAGCAGCATCCCACATCAGAGTGCCAGTTTGAGCGGGTCCCAGATGCTCTGCTTCCAAGCCAGCTCCCTGCTAATGCACCTGAGAGGCAGTAGCTGATGGCTCAAGTACCTGGACCCCTGCCACCCACATGGATGACCCAGATGGAGCTCTGGGCTCCTGGCTTCAGACTGGTCCAGCCCCAGCTGTCATCTGCTAGGCATTCCCTCCATTGCTCCAAATGTCACCTTGGAGCCAGGCTGGCAGGTCCACAGCTGGGAGAATCCTCCCTGGTGTGTTGTGCAGCATCCTTGTCAAGACCTTGTACATCAGTCCCGGAGCCAAGTCCATGGGAAACCTCCTGCCTGCAGCTCTCAGCACTAGCCCCAGCGAGCACCAGGCACCAGCACTCCTGCCCTGACTCCCCTGACGCCTAGAGTCTCTGAGGCCAGAACAAGCCTCTCCCACAGCTGCCCTTGTGATCCAGGAGCTGGGAGATAGGAATGAAGACCCAGGGACACATGGAGCTTGGACACAGTGGCCCCTCACCCACCACAGGACCCAGAAGTCCCCAGTGTGAAGTTGTGCAGGAAAGCTGGTCAGCCCTCACCTCCTCTCATGGCCTTTGCTCTCTGAGAGGGAAGGGGCCCTTCTGTTCCCCCTTCTGTCACACCAGACATGAGACCTGCTATCCACACGGGGCTCAATAAATGGTGTTGGATGGATGGACAAGAGAATGGAAGGATGGATGGACAGATGGATAATGGATGATGGATGGACAGACAAATGACAGGTGATAGATGGATGAATGGATGGATGGATGGACAGATGGATGGATAGACAGATGGATAGATGGAAAGACAGATGAACAAAAGGATGGATGGGTGGACAGATGGATGGAAGGGACAGAATGGCCAATGGATGGATGGATAATGGATGATGGATGGATGGATGTACAGATGTATATATGGATGAGTGAGTGAGCAATAAATAAGTGAATGAATGAATGAAATGACTGCTTCCAGACATTTGTTTTTGAAACAGCTAGGTTTTCTACCCTCTTTCAACCTGACTTCTTATCAAGTAAATCATTTCCACCCCAGATAGGTAAAAGGAACTGGCATGTGAGATATTTGGGCTTAGAGGATGGGGGGGTGCGGGAAGTGAAGACTCCAAACCCCCAGATCGTATCATGAGACCCACGCTGGCCCTGAGTCTGACATTGTCCTAAGCGGCCCCTCAGATCACCAGAGAAGCCAGCTGAGCTCTCAGAAGCAGAATCTGCAGAGCCAGCCCCAGACTAGGGCTTCCTCATCCACCTAAACAACTTAAAGAGCCAACCCCACTCTGTCTCCAGAAGATGTCTCCAGCCCTGCTTGGTCCATGACTCAGCCAGCTCTGCAGGATTAAGGATGTGAATGCAGGAGAACCCGGAGGAAGAATCCCTTTCAAGAACTCCAGTCTCCCTGGAAAGGGGAGTGAGAAGCAGGCTACAGGGAGATAGGGAACTCGAGCCCCAGACTCGAAATGCCCTAGCCTATGTCTTCCTAAATGACAATGACAATGAACGTCCTGGTGGAAGGCTCCCAGTGAGAGACAGATCTCTAGAAAAAAATGAATTGAAGAGTTGGAGATTTCAGTCTGACTCTCGACTTTGAGGAGGGAAGTGGGACTGGAGGTTGAGCACAGTCACATGGCCTGTGACAGAATCCACCAGGGACCCCCAAATAAAAACTCCAAACCCACAGAGCTGAAGGAACCACCAGGATGGAGCACACATCCACAAGCTTGGGAGAACTTTGGCCCCCTGTTCTCAATACCTTGCCCCATGCATCTCTTCTCGTTCTCTGTTCCTGAGTTGTATCCTTCATACTAAAGTTATAACCATACAGAGAGCACAAGCCTGTGAGCCTGGTGCCATCTAGCAAATTATGAAGTCTAAGGGTTGGTTGTGGGATCGCCCAAATTTGAACTTAGCCGGGTAGAAGTAGGGGTCAGCCAAGATTAGCCCCTGGTCACTGATGGTGGGGAGCTGAGTTCTTTGCATGTGGAGTCTGTGCTAACTCCAGGTGGTCAGTGTCAGGATGATGGATGATGGATGGATGGACAGATGGATAGATGGATACAAGGCTGGGTGGATGGATGGGTGAGTGGATGGATGGATGGATGGATGAATACGTGGGTGGGTGGATGGAAGGATGGGTGAGTGGATGGATGGATGATGGATAGATGGGTGGGTGGGTGGGTGGTGGATGGATGGGTGGGTGAGTGGATGGATGGATGGATGAGTGAACAAATGAATGAAAGAATGAGAATATACCTGCTTGAACTGAGAGCCCCTGCTGGGGTGGTGCAATATGACGTGAAGAAGGGGCAGGGAGGTGGCAGGTGCAGAGGAGCAGGGAGAAGAGAGCCCCCGGGTGAAGATACTGAGCCCCCTCCCTCTACCCCTCTCCCCTGCCCCCTTGCTAGCTCCGAGGAATCAGAAAGATGGGCTCTGGAGATGGGACGCAGCCCCAGCCCACGTGACCACAGAGGAAGCCCTCAGACTGTTGTGCTGGTCTCAGGTTGAGAACAAGCACCCTTGGTGCCCCTGCCTCACTTCCCAGCACTGTCCACGGCATCCTGGTGGACAACCACAGAGGAGTGGCTCCGTGGAAAGAGAGTGTGGCCAGCCCTGACAGATAAGGACAGCCTGCCAGGGAAGACAGATGCCTGAGGAGTGACAACACACACACAGAGCAACATGACAGCGCACAGCACATCTATTTCAGGGAAGATCAGTTCCGTGACAAATTCCCCCCTAGAGTAAAACTCCCTTTAAGTGATAATAGCAGAGTCCATAAGAAAGAAAAAAAAGAGCTTCATGCTAACAGGGCACACTGTTGAGAGGCCTCTTTGCTTCTTGCTGGGCAATCATGACCCTCTGGGGAAAGTTGTCCTCCTTGCACTTGCTTGTTCCAAGAGAGCAGAGAGCCTGAGTATGACAGAACAGGACAGGCAGCCCTCGGCCAGATGGACAAGAGGGAAGAGGGTGGGCAGGCAGTAGCAGCAAACCACCCCAGGGTGGGGGCTGGCCCCCCAGGCACCCAGTCTTGCAAGCTCAGCTTCTGCTACACTTCCTACTTCCTGAGTCTGTGAGTCCATTCTGTGAGTGGTCGGGTGAGACTGTTTCTCACAGCTATGAAGAAGAGCCCAAGGACTTTTTATCTCCCAAAACATTGCTTCTAGAAAATACTACGTGACTTTAGCAAGAACACAGGATGCACAGAAATATAACTGTATTTCTATATATGAACTAGCATGAACACACGAAAGCTGAAATCCAACATACAATACCTTTGACAGTTGCACCCCAAAAGAGTAGATACTCAGATATAAATCTAATAAAAGATGTACCTACCTTGTGTGCCAAAAACTGTAGGCAGGTTTCAAAACCCAGCAAGATAAAAGACAGAGAGAGAGACAGAGAGAGAGAGAGAGAGAGAGAGAATCTTCCATCTGCTGGTTCATTCTCCAAATGGCCACAATGACCAGGGTTGGGTCAGGCCAAAGCCAGGAGCCAGGAGCTTCTTCCAGGTCTCTCACATTGGGTGGATGCAGGGGCCCAAGCACTTGGGCCTCTCCTGCTGCTTTCCCAGGTGCATTAGCAAGGAGCTGGAGAAACCAGGACTTGAACCGGCGCCTATATGGAATGCTGTGTCATAGGCAGAGGCTTTACCAGCTACACCACAATGCAGGGCCCCCAGCAAATATTTTTGTAGATATAGACAAGCTTATTCTAAAGTATATGTGACAAGGCAAGGGAATTAGAATAACTCAAATGATTTTGAAAAAGAAAATTAAAGTGGAAGAAGTCAGTGTTACCTGATTTGTGAATTTATTCTGTAGCCACAGTGATCAAATTGTGCTATTGGTGGGGGGACAGATCATAGACCTACAGCTCAGAATAGAGACTCCAGATATAGACGCACACACAGACAGCCAACTGGTTTTTGACAAACACGAGAAAGTGATTCAATGGAAGAAGGATCATCTTTTCAACAAACAGTGCTGGGGAAAGTGGATATCCATTGGTAAATAAAATAAAATAAACCCCTCCCTAAATCTCATATCTGATTTGGGAAAAAAAGAGAAAACACTCAAAACAGATCTTAGGGTTCCAAGTAAAACAGAAAGTTCTACAATGTTTTGGAGAAAATCTTTAGGACCTAGAGCTTGGTGAGGAATCCTTGAACATGACCCAAAAGCATGATCTAAGAAAGAAAAAAATGGATGAATTGGATTTCGTCAAAACCGAAAGCCCTGACCCCATCTTTGTCATCCTTGACATTGCGCACCACCAGCAGTGTGTCAGGCTTCTCTCCTGGTGACTCCCTGGAGTCCTCGCGTCCAGGAAGACTTGGCCCCTAAACTCTGGACATCTCTGCACAATGCTCCAGGGACCTCCTGCCTGCACTCCATCTCTGGGGCTGGTAACAGCTTCAACAACAGAACAGTCATTGGCATCAAATGGCCCTAAGTGGTCACATAACATAAAGACAAAAGGGCCAGCACTGTGGCATAGTGGGTAAAGCCTCCCCCTGCAATGCCAGCATCTCATATGGGCACTGGTTTGAGTGCCAGCTCTTCCCCTTACAATCCAGCTCCCTGCTAACGCACCCGGGAAAGCAGGGGAAGATGGCCCAAGTGCTTGGACCCCTGTCACCCATGTTGGAGACCCAGAAGAAGCTCCTAGCTCCTGGCTTCAGATCAGCCCAGCTCTGGCCATTTAGGCCATTTAGGGAGTGAACCAGCAGGTGGGAGACACCTCTCTCTCTCTCTCTCTCTCTCTCTCTCTCTCTCTCTCTCTCTGCCTCTCTGTAACCCTTTCAAATAAATAAATAAATCTTTTTCAAAATAAAAAAAGAATCACACAACAGCCAGGCCCTCCTGTCTGCTCCACCTGCCGAAGGTCCCAACTAGGCCAGATAAGCTAAACCCACAAAGGCATCTTCCTCCCCTGCTCCCTGTCGCATCTCTTGGCTGCATCCTGAATTCTCTCATGATGCAGGAGCGTGGTGAGAAGGAAGAGTGGAGGGCCATTTGCCAGGAAACCTACACTGTGGTTCTGCAAACAGGGATGGAGCCGCAGCTCCTGCCCAACACCCACCATGAGCGGATCCATCTCCATTTTCGTATCCTAGCAAGTGACAGGCAACCTCGTAAAACAACCTAGAGGCCTTGAAATGCAGAGAAATCACTCCCTTTGTGCGGGGAAAAGGAAACTCCACTCTCGTGCTTGGCAGCACAAGAGGGAATCTTCGGCAGAGGTTAAGAGCATTCACACAAATTGAGCACGGTTCTTTCACAGCTCACTGAGCAAACCACTTCACGGCTGTGAACATGCCAGCGTTTAAACAGGCTGGAGAGGTGGCTGGAGACTGTGGCTGCTCACAGCAGGTGCACGAAAGGGATTCTGGCCAGAGGTGCATCCAGATGTTTCCAGGAGCCCTGATGGCCCTGCTGGAGGATAAAGGGACTGTGTGACACTTCCACGTCTTACATGGTCCCTTCTTCTGCAGGTGGGATTCCCTATGAAAAAGCTTTCATGCCAACGCCAGCTCAGCATCCATCCCACTGCGTGGCATGGGCCAGGGAAGCTACAAAAGGGCTGGGAGTCACAGCTGGCTTGGCCCGAGGACTCTTCAGAGCGGTGAGTGTGGCCTGCCCTGGAGGGAGTACTGACTAGTCTACACTCACGCAACAGCACAAAATGCCCAAGTCACAAAATGCAAGCCTAATACCAAAGCAGTGCACAGGAAGCCCTGAACCAGCTGATGAAAGATTCTCTCTCTCTCTCTCTCTCTCTCTCTCTCTCTCTCTCTCTCTCTCTCTCCCTGTAACACTGATTCTCAAATACACTAATCTTGAAAGAAACAAAGCTCTCATAGTCTGGAGGCTGAGGAAGCCACGGGGGAGGCCCTGGTGGGTTTGGTGTCAGGTGGGGCACATTTCCTGCCCCAGGGATGGCCGTCTCCTCACTCTGCCTGCACGTGGCAGAATGGGAAGCTGTCTCTAGGGGTCCTGACAAGGACATTACACTCATGAAGGCTCCTCCCAGTCAACTTCCAAAGCCACTCCCCTAATACCACCCCACTGGTGGTTAAAGGTCAACCCATACCTTGGGCTGGGGGAGTGAGGCAGACACAACCATTCAGTCCACAACCCTTTCTCTGTGTAGCAGTCCTGGGGACCCCTTGGCCACCCCCAACCTGCAGAGTCCACAGCCCTGAAATCAGGAGAGCTGGGTGAGGATAGAGGACACACAGCCCACACCACCATGCCCATGCCCCATCTCCCAGCCGTGTGTCACCCACCCTCCTGGGTGGGTTCAGGGCATGCTCAGCCAATCACACACACCCTTGCCACCCTCCACACATGCCCACCCCCAGCTGTCACTCTCAGCCCTCACTCAATTTGCCCCCTCTCCTGCCTGGCTGGGCACCTGCTCCCCTTCAAGGCCACTGGGGACCCTTGTGTCTTAACCAAGTATGAGCTTGCTCCTCCAAGGCAGAGGGTAAGACCACAGCTGCCTGAAGTTGCACAGCCACGAGAGGGCAGGCTCCCGGGTGGAACCCTTGGTGGAGCCGATGCGCTAGGGAAAGACAGACAACAGGTGCTGCCCCCCCCACACACACACACACATACCCTTGTCCCTCAGAGATTCAGGTTAGAGATCCCAACATGCCAGAAGAAAAGTTGAGGTTTCCAAGTTTAAAGTCTTGAAGCCTCGGACCGCCAACCAGTGAGACAAAGAAGAGAAGAATGAAACTCTGGGAGAGATTCAGACAAATTCCACAGCACCAGAAAATGCATGGGGATCTTCTGAGCCCCAATCAGTGAGGACACGGAGCGAGAGAACACCAGTCCACATGTGGGTGAGCGCCAATAAATCCCCAGGTAAGAGCTGGCCAGAGCAGAGGGCAAGAAGCGTTGACTGCCACTGAAGGAGAAAAACTCTCCCCCTCTGGAAATCGAGGTCTCCCAGAAATAGTATGAGGACAGGAAAACCAGCCAGGCAGGTGCCCAACACAGATGCACCCTTCTTCTTTCCCCCAGAAACGTGGCAGTTGAGAGAGGTCTCCTTGGGGTGGGCAATGCCAATCAGGACACCTATATCCCACATCCCAGTGGCTGGGTACCAGTCCTGGTTCTGCTTCTGATTCCACAGTCCTGCTAAGCTGCAGCCAGGGATGGCTCAAGCCCCTGGGTCCCTGCTATGCATGTGGGAGACCCAGATGGAGTTCTCAGCTTCTGGCTTTGGCCTGATCCAGCCTTGACCATTTAGAGGCACTTGGGGAGTAAGCCAGCAGGTGGAAGCAATGCTCTTGTGCAATGTGTGTGTGTGTGTGTGTGTGTGTGTGTGTGTGTGTGTTTGTCCCTCTCAAATAAATAAATGAATAATGTTTTTAAAAATCCCTCACCTCTCTCTCCCTCCCCCCGAGACCAGACTTTGTGGCTCCAGGACACTTGAATTCCTGTAGACAAGGGAGTCTCTCTGACACAGAGAGCTGGGTGTGTCAAGGCAGGACATGAAACAAGACACTCATTCTCCTTCTCACTGTCCGTCCAGCAGGGAGTACTCAGCTCTGTGACATCCCCATGCCGGGGCCCAGGCCGACGGAGCAGCCCCCATTTCAAACTGTTCTGGTCCCTGTGGTAGGAAAAGAGAAACAGGCAAGGCAGGCCCTGACTCTGATGGCCTCTGCCCCCAAGCAGGACACAGAACTGTGGCCACACCACCCTGGCTCATCTCAACACCAATGGAAGTATGGTTCTTGGGGTTCCCAGGAGGTGAGCAAGCCAGGGCTCACCCCGATGCCTACCAGGGATTGGGGAGGGGCAGAGAGAGGAGAAAATGCTGTGGTATAGTAGGCTAAGCCTCCACCTCTGGTGACCACCAGTGACCCTACTTGGAGACAAAATTTCTACAGAAATAGCCAAGTGAAAATGAGCTCATCTAATATGGCTGGCATCCTTGCTGAACCAAAGGGGTGTCTGGACACAGAGGCAGACATAGAGGGAAAGGGAAGTGAAGAGACAGACAGAAAAGATGGCCACCTACAAACCACAGAGAGGGGCCAGGCACTGATCCCTCCCTCACAGCCCCGCCCACACCTTGCTGTCAGAAGGCAGCCCCCAGAGCTGGTGTGTGAGCCACAAGGTTGGCGATCTAATCTACATTGCAAATGAGGCATGAGGGTGGGGACTCGGGGGAGCAATGGACCTGCCTCTTGATGGGGGTGGTGTTGACATGGTGTATAGTGTATTTATCACATCTCATCAGAGTTAGAATAAGTACATGTTACACCCTATGCACTACACCCTTGTAAAAGTTGCTTTTAGTTTATCGGAAAGGCAGGAAGAGAGCGAGATGGGCAGAGATGCATCTGCCGGTTCACTCCCTAGATGCCCAAGCCAGGCCAAAGCCAGGAGCCCAGAACTCCAGGTCTCCCATGTGGGTGGTAGGGATCCAAGTCCTTGGGCAGGGACCCAAACCCACATGTCCAATATGAGATGTGACCACCCCAGGAGGCATCCCGACATCTAGGGCCAAACACTCATCCCTAGAAACTCTTAATATTTCACTCCAGGGCCCCTAACTCAGGCAACGTGGAGAGGCAGGGAGAACCTCCCTCCCAAGGCCACCATCTCTCCCAGCTGAACTGAAGCCCTTTAAGGGGCCGGGGAGGGGGAGGGGGAGGGGGAGGGTTATCTTCTTGTATTAGAGAGGAAGAAACAGGCTCAGAAATGTCACTGACCACAGACCACACAAGCCAGGAGCGGCGGAGCTGGCCCCTGGCCCCAGTCTGTCTGACTGTCCGCTGGCCTCAGGCCCCGTCCTGTAAGACACACACACACAGTGGCAGAGTTGCTACCATTTAGTTTCTTGTCATGGATGCTGCCAGGAGGCTATAAACAAGGACAGCGCCCAGGCTTTCCACCTGCAGACACACACTCTTCAGACAGCCTCTCATTACATGCAGTTAAGAGGTTGGGGGCGGGGGTCGGCACTGAGGTGTAGTAGGTTAAGCTTCCAACGACAGCACAGGCATCCCATACAGGCACCGGTTCGAGTCCCAGCTATTCCATTTCCAATCCAGCTCCCTGCTGATGGTATGGGAAAAACAATAGAAGGTGGCCCAAGTGCTTGGGCCCCTGTGCCCCCACGGGAGACCCAGAAGAAGCTCCTGGCTCCTGCCTTTGGATCAGCCCAGCTCTGGCCATTGCAGCCATTTGGGGAAGATGGAAGAACTCTCTCTGTCTCTCCCCCTCTTTTCCTGTAACTCTGCCTCTCGGATAAATACGTGAGCCATCATCTGCTGCTTTCCAGGGTTCACATTAGCGGGAAGTTAGAATCAGATCCGAGCTAGGGTTCAAACCCAGTTGCTGCAATATAGGCCATCTTTTGCTGCTTTTTCCCAGGCTCATCAGCAGGGAGTTAGATTGGAAGCAGACCAACCAGGACTTGAACCGGGACTCCCTTGAGGTTCTGGCACTGCCTGCAGTGGCTTGTACCCCACTGTGCCACAACACTGACCCTCAGCAGGAACTGATTAAGACATGACCCCAAGAAATGCTGGCAGGGGACCAAGGAAGCAAGACTGGAGATGCTGGCCAGCCACTGAAGGGGGAGTCACCATACAGGTGGCCACTGTGAATGGCTGGGCTTCGCCCTGCTGGAGCCCATGGAAGACAGAGTGGAACACACATCACGGCTTCTCCCAGCTGAGGGCCAAGGAGCCTGGAATACTTCCTTCTCCTGGGAGACGCATTCAAACCCCAGCACTTATCAAATTGCGATCGGCTAGGGGCACTTCTGGAGCATGCCATTGAGTTGGAACAGCTCCACAGATCTGAGCAGTAAGGCAACCTTAGCTTCCTCTTTTCCATTTAATTGCAGTGGGATGTGAGGTGGCCCCTTTACCTGTCTTGGAGTCTGGATCCTGATAGGTAAAACCAGGAGGCACGAAACCCATGAAGGTTCAGGAGCACCCACCTCCACCTCATAAAATGTCAATCCCATCCCATGGTTCAAGCACTTTGCAAAACCATTGCACAGTTAGCAAGTAAGACATGCTCCTTCCCTAAGACACAGCGATGCCACTCCTAGGTAGAAACCCACCAGAAATGACTCCGAAGGTCCACAACAAAAAGAGCATGAGACACCTTTGCCCACCACAGCTGAAAAGGGGAAATGCCTAATGCCCATCGGCAGGTGAACAGATCCATCAAATGTGAGATGCTGTGCGTGCAGAGGGCCTACCACGTAGCTACAGGGGAGAGCATTACCCACCAGATGTCAAGGTCAGATGTGCCTTCAAGTTCAGGGACCAGACATCAGTCTTTCCTCCTCCCATATTCCAGCACCCTATACAGAACAGGTGCACAGGGAGTGGTTTCGTGTGTGTGTGTGTGTGTGTCTGCCTCCAGAGCCCAGCCTGATAATCAAACAAGATCACTTCCAGCTGCCACCCTGGCCCAGGTGCCGGTCAGGGACCACAGGCTGCCTAAGCAACCAGCCAACCAGTGTGGACACCTTTTAATAAATTCCCTCCTCCCATCCCATCCAGCCTGCAGCAGCCAGCAAATGCCCATTAACCCAGCATACCCCTGGCAGCTGAAGGGCTCCAGGGATGCCCTTTGCCCAGGAGGCGGGCACGTCTCGGTCAGCTTCATGGCTCTCCAAGCACTAAATCACCCCCACAGCCACTAGAGGTTTAACTGCCTTGTAATACATTAGTTCATGGATCAAAGTCATCGGCAGAGCCTCTAGAAGCTGACCCCCACGCAGCAGTGGGCGGCTGGGGGTCTCCGCATTCTGTCTCTCTCTGGGCAGATGGATTAGCAGCCACAGAGCACCCCCCGGGAGAGCTTCCGGAAACCAGCCCGCCTCAAGACTCTTCTCAAAGCTCCTTGTCTCACCTTGGCCTGGATTACAAATGCACCAGGGGTAAGATTTATTAACAGACAAGATTTCTCCCACCTCTCCCATTTATTTTACTGTCTCTCCTTTGTCCTGCTTTCAAAGAAAATCTCCATCAGTAGTTCTACAATACTCAGAAAAACCAAATGAAGTTGGAGGGGTCTTGGCGGTGGAGGCCTTAGCAAAGGAAGCTAAATTCACACACACACACACACACACACACACACACAAATAAAAAAGCTGTGAGAAAAAGAGAGGATGGGATGGGATCAAACAACAAGACTAATGTCCCCTCCAATTGCATTTCTTGGAATTGGCACTGTGGCACAATGGGTTAAGCCACTGCCTGTGATGTTGGCATCCCATATACCCCATATAGGTGCCGGTTTGAGTCCCGACTGCTCCACTTCTGATCCAGCTCTCTGCTCATGCCCCTGGGAATGCATTGGAAGGTGACCCAAGTGCTTGGGCCCTGCACCCATGTGGGAGACCTGGAAGAAGCTCCTGGCTCCTGGCTTTGGATTGGCCCAGCCCTGACCACTGCAGCCACTTGGGGAATAAACCAGCCAATGGTAGACCTCTCTCTCGCTCTCTCTCTCCATATATATATATATATATATATATATATATATATATACCTTTCAAATAATTTAAGAAGAAAAACAAACAAACAAAATGTTCCTTGGGACACCCACATCCCCTATAGTGCCTAGGTTTGAGTTCTGGCTTCTGCTTCCAATTCCATCTTCCTGTGAATGTGCAGCTTGGGAGGCAGCAGGTGACGGCTCAGGTACTTGGGTCCCTGCCACCCACATGGGAGACTTGGATGGAGCTCCCTCTCCTGGCTTCAGCTTAGCTCAGTTCTGGCTGTTGGAGGCATTCAAGGAGTAAATCAACAGATGGAAGATGTCTCTCTCTCTCTCTCTCTCTCCCTCTCTCTCTGCTTTTCAAATAAATAAATCTTTTTTTAAAAAATTATTTTGCTGTTTGCAGTGTGTGAAAGGAAACAGTGGCTTTCACCGTGTCTGATGGACAGAGGAAGTTCAAGTGCATCCACTTTCCTGCCCAGAACTTCACCTGCAGTGCCTTGCTTCCTGGGGAGGATAAGGTAGATTCTTGGCTCCATCTGCACAATCAGGCAGCTTTCTTAACAAATGCCTCATCTCTTAGTTTTTACATATTATTTCTTATTCAGGCATTTCCAAGAGTTCTTGAGGGAAAAATGGAATTAAAAGATAAGTTTGGGGCAGGCACTGTGGCACAGCAGTTTTAACACCCTGGCCTGAAGCACCAGCATCCCATATGGGCGCTGGTTTGAGTCCCAGCTGCTCCACTTCCAATCCAGCTCTCTGCTGATAGCCTGGGAAAGCAGTGGTAGATGGCCCAAGTCCTTGGGTCCCTGCACCCACGTGGGAGACCCTGGAAGAAGCTCCTGGCTCCTGGCTTCAGATCAGCATGGCTCCGGCCATTGCGGCCAATTGGGGAGTGGACCATCGGATAGAAGACCTCTCTCTCTCTGCCTCTCCTCTCTCTGTGTAACTCTAACTTTCAAATAAATAAATAAATATTTTTTAAAAGATAAGTTTATTTTGGTGCAAAAAAAGATTATTTGAAATCTGTGCATGATTTTTTTCATCGTACACATTTCATGAACTTTTTGAAGACAATTGTATGCATGGATTTCAAAATATTGCACCAAAATGAATTTACCTTTTCATTCTATTTTCCATGGATTTTACAAAGTGCCCTCGTAGGGTGTAGGAAGTGTTTGTAGCAATAAAAATTAAGATCCATTTCCCAGGGTGTTGTGAGAGAGAGCGATTTTGGTGGGAGTCGCTGAACCGATACAAAGTATCCACTCTAGAAACAGATATAAGGTGTTGACTCTGAATGGATACAAAGTATCCACTCTGGCTCACGACCAGGGTCAATTTCCTTTTTCAATTTCTTATCTCAGTGGAAGCATCGTTTTCATAGAAGAAAATAAACCCTTTGCCAGATTTTCTTTTGAAGGAAGGACACCAAGCAAAGAAATAAATAATTGCTGACATCGACCTGTTAATGACTTTGCGGCTCTCCAGATAAGCTTCTTAGAGAATTTTGCTTTTCCTTCCCAGCTTCTGAAGTTTAAACGAAGATGAGTCTGGTCTGCAGTGCTGCAGGCTTGTCATTTTTCAGGAAAGGAAAGACATCCCCCCTCCTCGCCGGAAGAGGGATCAATGTCACCACCAAGGCTCACATGTCATCAGTGCTGGCAGGTACCACTGAGTGCACCACAGAGAGGCCGCCGTCCCACTGACAGCGTCAGCTGCTGTCTCCCGTGTCCCCAGTCAGGATGTCGCATCCGACAGAAGGAGACGGCAGGGAAGAACCCTGCACGACCCAGGAATGTCACGCAGAGAATAATCTCAAGTCCCCGGCCCTCGGCTTCTCGCCTCCTGTTTACAACAGAGAAGCCCAGTCCCCCTTGGCTGGAACCCTGGATGCGCAAAAATGAAAACCTAAATCTGGCTTTGAAGTGTCTGCCCCATTCACTCGTTTGCTCATTCATTACTGTGTTGCTGCAAAATGCCTTTGGTAAAGCCTTAACTCCTGTTCACAATGTGTCAATGTATGTGGACATGGGGCCCTTTGAAGAGATGATTAAGTCAGAAATGAAGTCCACTCGCTGGCGCTGTGGCGTAGTAGGTAAAGGGGCTACCTGCAGGGCGAGCATCCCATACTGGTGCTGGTTTGAATCCAGGCTGCTCCACTTCCAATCTAGCTCTCTGATGATAGCCTGGGAAAGCAGTGGAAGATGGCCCAAGTCCTTGGGCCCCTGCACCCACGTGAGAGACCCGGAAGAAGCTCCTGGCTCCTGGCTTCAGACTGTCACAGCTCCAGCCATTGCAGCCAACTGGGGAGTGAGCCAGTGGATGGAAGACCTTTCTGTCTGTCTCTCCCTCTCTCTATAACTCTGCCTCTCAAGTAAATAAATAAATCTTTAAAAGAAGAAGAAGAAAGAGAAAGATAGGAATGAAGTCCAATCTGATGGATGCCGTCACACACAGAGGAGGTCTGGACACACAAGAGACACCAGGACTTATGCATGGAGAAAAGGCCACAGGGGAGGCCATGGAGAGAAGACGGTGGGTTCCGCACCCCAGGGGACAGAGGCCTCAGAAGCAGCCAACCAAGCTGCCACCCGCATTTCTGACCTCCAGCTTCCAGAGCCCCGAGAAAACAGATTCCTGTGGGTTAAGCCGCGTGGTCCGTGCAGGTTTGTGAGAGTGACCAGACTACGACACCATGTGGCCGTAAAGCAGACCCCGTGTGTCATCGTTTCTCCTTCAGGGAATGTCTTGGGCAGGATGTCGAAGCCTCCATGCGCTGTCTTGGTTCGCTTCCCTGCCTGTGCAGGTTCCCGCTGCCCCCAGCCTCCTACCCAGCAGCCTGGTGCATGCCTGTGGCTCCCTGCTCTGCCTGGCACAGCGCTCTGACCCCTACCTCTGTGGGATGGTTCAGCCCAGCCGTACCACCTCCTAAAGAGAAGTGTGGTGCTGCTCACCACTGCCAAAGCCGGGTTCCCATTGCGCTGTCTCTATCCCGCACCCCCAACACCGTGAGCACCAAGTGGGCTCCAAGTAGAGGTGGAACAAGTCTCAGGGGAAGGAGGCTTTGTCACCCAGCTTCAAAGCAAGAAGCTGTGTTTGTCCTTTGGTCCCTCTCTGGGTATTTGCTTAGCTCTACTACACACAGGGTGGGGCAGGCCCTTCCCACGCTCCCTGCTGTGTGGGAGAAAAGCCAGCTGAAGTTACTAAGAGGTGGGCCCAATGAGCAGGTGCTCCTAGCACCCAGGAAGGTACTGGTGCCCACACGCTCGCTCGCTCTCTCTCTCTCTCTCTCTCTCTCCCCCTCTCTGAACAGGTCCTGTGAGAAGGGCATGTTCAAAGACAATCTACTGGCTCTCCAAGTGTGACCCCCAGGCCCCAGCATCCGTGTCACCTGACTACTTGTTGGCACTGTGCCTCTGGAGCTCTGGTCCCCACCTGCTGATCAGAAAGTCGGGGGCGAGGCCCGGGGAGCTGCGCTCTAACAAACCCTGAGGTGATGCTGGTGCCTCGTTTGATCTCCAGTGGTCAAGTTCAAGTTCAAGAATCAGCAGTCAGGGGGCCGTGAGAGGAACAGAAACTTCAGGGGCAAAGCAAAAGCATGGAGACATTTGGTGGCCACGGCATGTGGGGGACTCTGCACGAGGCAGATGGTGACCCTGGACTCGGATGACTCGGATGACAGCGAGAATCCAAGTTAGGGCCTGCAGTCAGGACCCTGGAGGCTGCCACTCCTGGGGCTGGAAGGACAAGGGGGCGGAGGGTGGAGGTGGTCAGCAGAGCCAGGGGCACATTGGGAGCCATGCCCTAGGGAAGCTGCTGGGTCTCCAAAAGGGGCCACCAGCTGGGGCCACAGCCACCGAGGACTAAGCTGGAAGCTGGAGTAACAGATGGAACACAGCCACCCCCCACTCCACCTCCCACCGCCACCATGGATGCTTCCAGAAGCAGAGAGGAGGACAACAGCTTCTCCCTTCCAACCCCACCTTGTGATTTCCCGCGATGCCTCCTCCAGGAAGCCAGAGCGTGGGAGAGCAGCGACTCCCGGTCCCAGGCACAAAGGACCAAGGGGCCTGCAAGACAACAGGGCAAGGGAATGGCTCAGGGACCGAGAACCAGCCACAGGCACCCAGGGCTGCTCAGAGAGCATCCAGCCAAGGGTAAGAGATGAGACCCCACCCCCTGCCCCATCCCAGCATGTGTGGGCAGGGCCAGTGCATGTTTGGGAAAACCTCCAAGGAAAAATGGGATTGAAGAAGACTCCAAGACTCTGCCACTGACACTTGGAATGGGGAGTCCATGGTGGATGGGACTCTGCCCCCCCACCCCATCTTCTGGCTCCTACCCTGCCCCCCTGCTAGGGGTACAGGCTATGCTTGGACAGGGGTGTGCCCACTCTGAGCGGGAACCAACAGAGGTCTTGCACCCCCATCAGGGGCTGAACTGTGCCCTCCACCCCAAATTCCCCTGTTGACATCCTAAGCCACAGGATCTCCAAAGATCACTGAGTTTGCAGATGGGCCCATTAAGGTGGTAATTGGGGCGGGTCTTAATCCAGGATGACGTCATAAATCGGTTGTTAGTTAAACCCGAAGCCTCACTCCACTGTAGTTTCTTTACTTCTTTCTTTTATTTTTCTTTAGATTTATTTATTTATTTGAAAGGCAAAATGACAGAGAAAGAGGGAGAGGCAGCCAGACAGAGACAGAGAGAGACCTTCCATCTGCTAGTTCACATCCCCAAATGCCCACAAAAGCCAGAGCTGGGCTAGGCTGAGGTCAGGAGCCCGGAACTCTATCCAGATCTCCCACATGGGGTGAGAGGGACCCGAGTACTTGAGCCTCCAAGGGTGCACATTAGTTAGAAACCTAGGACCCGGCCGGTGCCGTGGCTCAACAGGCTAATCCTCCGCCTTGCGGCGCCGGCACACCAGGTTCTAGTCCCGGTTAGGGCGCCAGATTCTGTCCGGTTGCCCCTCTTCCAGGCCAGATCTCTGCTGTGGCCCGGGAGTGCAGTGGAGGATGGCCCAGGTGCTTGGGCCCTGCACCCCATGGGAGACCAGGAAAAAGCACCTGTCACCTGGCTCCTGCCATCGGATGAGCGCGGTGTGCCGGCCGCAGCGCGCCGGCCGTGGCGGCCATTGGAGGGTGAACCAACGGCAAAGGAAGACCTTTCTCTCTCTCTCTCTCTCTCTCTCTCTCTCTCTCACTGTCCACTCTGCCTGTCAAAAAATAAAAAAAAAAAAATAATAAAAAAAAAGAAACCTAGGACCCAAGCCAGACAGTCCAATATGGGATTCTGGCATCCAGATGGAACTAAACTCCCAATGCCCCCTCCTCTGTTTATTGGGAGAATGTCTGATAAACCATTTCCCAAGCTTTCAGAGCAGGTAGGAAGAAAAAAACAATAACTAATGAGAGGTGGCGGGAGCAAATGTCACATTAACCATAGACCAAAGTACACTGGCGAGATTCAGACACAGAGAAACACATCACCCTGAACGAGAATATTATCATTTACCATCATGAGCATATTGCAAGTCAAGCCTGCGGAAAACTCATTTAGAAGCATCCTGATTTCCATCCAATCACGTCTGCGTTCTCCCAGCCACACACTGCGGCAATGTCTCTCCAGACTTACTGATACACAGCGTGGCCGCAGCTGTCTCCAGCAGCCCTTGTTCCAGGAGCCTCTGCACTTACTGCTCCTGCCTTCCGCACACAGTGCCAGCCTGGACCTCAAAGCCGGCAGTGCAGTCTCCAGACCGGGGTGGGAGGTGACAGAGACAGAACCAGGACGAGGAGTAAACTGCTTCCTCTCTGGCAATTCTGGCAAGAGATTGGCTTTCACGCATCCCAGACTTAGGAATGCTCCCAATAGGTTTCTCCCAGGTGCCTGGTTTCAAAGGCCAACCTCCAAAAACTGGAAGGCAGCCTCCCATCCAAAATGCAGCTCCAATTTCAGCTGCTGCACTTCCGATCCAGCTCTCTGCTATGGCCTGGGAAAGCAGTGGAAGATGGCCCGAGTCCTTGGACCCTGGAAGCCACGTGGGAGACCCGGAAGAAGCTCCTGGCTCCTGGCTTCAGATCAGCGCAGCTCCAGCCATTGCAGTCAATTGGGGAGTGAACCAGCAGATGGAAGACTTCTCTCTCTCTCTCTCTCTCTCTCTCTCTGTGTGTGTGTGTGTGTGTGTGTACCTCTGACTTTCAAATAAATAAAAGAATGACACAGAAATGGCAGCTGTGAGCAAATCTGCACCTGTGGCTCTCCCACCTGGAAACCAGGTCAGGTGGGCAAGCATAAAGATGAACCGGCCAGCAGAGCCCTTCCTTCAGCTGAACAGAGCCAGGGCCTTGTCCTCCCAGCATGGCCAAGCCACAAACCATAGGGAGAGCTCCCGCCCACCCAAAGAGCCACTTTATGGATAGGAAAGAGACCATCCTGGAGCAAAATGACATTGCATGCCAGAAGCTGGAGGGTCTCCTGGGGCACCACCCTGGGCACACAGCTCCTGCTTGCTCAGGACCAGGAATTAGGTTGTGCCCCTGCCCCCCCCCAAAAAAAATCCCTTACTTGTAGCATTTGCACCTGAATAGCAAAGTCTGTTGAAGACAGTCAGCTGGGGCGGGAGAAAGCTGGGAACAGAGAGGCCACTGGGACTGCCAAGTCCTCTTCCTGCCTACACCCAGCCCTGCATGGAGGCTTCAGGGCCCCATAGCATCAGGTCGTGAAGAGGCATCCTCCCGAGACAGTGATAACACATAAAAGTGCCTTTGCAGGAATGACCAACTAGCAGAGTGGAGGGACAGAGACTCTATGCCTCAGTTTTTCTGTCTGTAAAATGGAATAATCACTGTCCCCAGCCAGCCCCTATGGAAAAATGAGACAATACAGCAATTGCAGACATTTGGAGAATGAACCAAAGATGGGAGCACTCTCTCTCTCTCTCTCTCTCTCTCTCTCTCTCTCTCTAATTACATGTGTGTGTGTGTGTGTGTGTGTGTGTAATGCATATGGAGTTAGCATTTATCCATGTGCTACACACACACACACACACACACATGTGCATCAGATGGTGTGCCCCCCTGAGAATAAAGTCCCCACTCTGTGTCACAGGTACTGCCACCTCTCTGATTTCTGTCACTGAGACCCAGCCCTAACTGCTTTGGCTTCACCCACGTCACCTTCCCTCCCACCCCAGGGCCTTTGCACTGGCTGTCCCATCATCCTTCCCCCAGCTGGTCACACCTGGTCCCATCCCAGCCTCAAGCAGCTCCTGCCTCCCCTCCTGGTTCTCTCCTGGTCCTCTGACCCCTGTGGCTTGAGCCTGGACAGTGTGCCAGGACCATGCTGGCTTTTACCCCACTCCCAGAGCTTGGCAACGTGCCCCAGAATGGACGGGCATGCCCAGGGCCAGCTGCCCAGGCCACCACCATCAGCACCAGACAGAGCCAGAGGGAAGCAGCCATCATGGCCCAAGGTCTCCAGGAGCGTGGCTCCCCAGCTACACGGATAGCAGAGCCCCCTGCCGGTGCCACCATGGGAGCAGCAAAAGCCAAGCCTCCTGGGGCCTGCTCCAGCCGCGACCTGGGGGACGAAGCCCATGGGAGGAGGGGGCGGGGAGCTGAGCGCAGGGGGCCTGCAGCCGTTTTCTGTGAATCCACAGCGACACCTGCTGGCCAACAGGAACATTTCTGCCCCTTGCTCAGCCATGGCTTCCTGGGGGTGGGGAAGGTCTCCATCCCAGGCCAAGTGTGTGTGCCCAACATGCCTGAGGCCAGCCGGCTTCCCAAAAGGAAACCGGGAGGTCCCACCAGGCCAGGACCCCAGCCTGCAAGGAGCCCTGATCCTCCACCAAACGGGTGCCCTTGGCCCAGCTCTCTGCGCCCCTCTGCAGGCCTCAAACCACCTACACCTCTGCAGCTGGAGGGGCCGCCTCCACAGACACCCACCACGACCCCCTTTCCCAGAAATCTGTCTCCCTGACATATGGATTCGGGATCTGATGAGGTGCTTGAGTCTTTACGTTGGAGCTGCCTGGAACATTTTTTAACTTCCAGTAGAGGCTGAAATTGTGAATGAATCAGGTAGATGAAATGTTTGATGGGCAAAGAGAGAAAGCTCTCCTGTGCTGGTTCATGCCCCAGAGGCCCAGCTGGAGCTGTGCCAGGGCTGCAGTCGAGAGCCAGGGACTCTATGGAGGTCTCCCACCTGAGTGGACGGGACTCAGGGGCTTGAGCCATCACGTGCTGCCTCCCAGGGTGGGTATCAGCAAGAAGCTGAACTCAGGAATCAAATCCCAGTTCTCTAATTGCAACAGAACCGAGTCTTAACCACGAAGCTAAATGCCCGCCCCCTGGAAGCTACTTATTTGTGTATTTCCCAAACATTCTTTGAGCTTCTATGGGGTCCAGACACCCACGCCTGCAGCCATGCCCTCTTGCACCTGACCCTGGAACCAGGATCCAGGAACATGGAACCAATCAGCACACAAATCTTGTTTGCTTTTAAAGATTGATTGATTGATTGATTGGTTTGAAAGGCAGAGTTACACCTGGTTCACTCCCCAGATGGCCACATCGGCCGGAGCTGCGCTGATATGAAGCCAGGAGCCAGGAGCTTCCTCCAGGTCTCCCACATGGGCGCAGGGGCCCAAGCACTTGGGCCATCCTCCACTGCCTTCCCAGGCCATAGCAGAGAGCTGGATCGGAAGTGGAGCAGCTTGGGTCTCGAACCGGTGCCCATATGGGATGCTGGCGCTTCAGGCCAGGGCATTAACCCACTGTGCCACAGCGCTGGCAACACAAATGTTTAAGTAACTTTGCGTCCATGCTGCTGTCTGACACCAGCCAACAAGCGACAAGGGCATACCTGGTGGGAGGAGGCAGGGAAGGCTTCCTGGAGGAAGCGACATTCCGTCTGAGGCCTCCAGCAAGGCAGTGTTATGGGAGCCACCAACATCGAGAGTTCAAACAACCCGGATCCACTTCCCCAGCAGGTGCGGGGACTCGGGAGTTCTGAGGTCCGAGTCAGCAGGCTTTAGAGGAGGATCCTTTCTATGGCCGTTCCCAGTGTCCTCGTTCCTTGGCTCATGGGCCCCTTGCTCTGGGTTCAAGGCCAGCAAATCTTCCTCCCTCATCACACCTCTTTCTGTCGCTGGCTCTCCCTCCTCCTCCTTTCCTTTTCAAGGACTCTGTGGCTACACTGGACCTAGCCGGGTAATAGCCAAAGGCAACGGCTCCAGCCCCAGACCCTTAACAGGCTACAGCCTGGTGGTCAAGACGCCCACATCCCATATCAGAGAGCCCCGGGTTCGAGTCCCGGCTCTGCTCCCAATCCCAGCTTCCTGTTCATGGGCACCCTGGGAGGCAGCAGGTGACAGCTCAGGTACTTGGGTTCCTGCCACCCTCGTGGAAGATGTGGGTGGAGTTCCAGGCTCCTGGCTTCCGCCTGGCCCAGCCCTGGCTCTTGGGGGCAGTCAGGGAGTGAACCAGCAGATGGGAGCGCTCTCTCACTCTCTCCCTTTCAAATAAACAAAGCCAAGTGTTTTTTGAAGCTGTATTTACTTCTAAGGTAGAGTGACAAAGAGAGATCTTCCATCCACTGGTCCACTCTCCGATGGCTGCAACAGCCAGGGTTGGGCCAGGTGGAAGCCAGGAGCCAGGAGCTTCATCCGGGTCTCTCACAGGGTGGCAGGGACTTAGGCATTTGGGCCATCTTCTGCTGCTTTCCCAGGCCATCAGCAGGGAGCTGGATCAGAAGTGGAGCAGTTGCGACTCCAACCACTGCTACCCTATGGGATGCTGGTGTTGCTACAGAGCCTGCTGTGCCACGAGGCCAGCAAACCCCAAATATGATTTTTTTTTAAATACGGTAAAGCTCCCTGGCTCTGAACTCAACGTGCAATTATTCCCTTGGCTGAGCAGTTTCCCCACCCCCACTCATCGGGAGGGTGCCCAGGCCCCAAGGGCGTGGGGCTGCGTGGCTCTGGACCACAGGATGCACCTCTGGGACAGCCTTGGGACAAGAATGACTCAGCTCAGCGCCTGGCCTGTAGCAAGAGCCCAGCCACTGCTGGCTGCCATTGAGGTCTACACGCCTGTCGCACTGGCCAGTGGACAACACGACTGGATGTCTGCCAGCTCCCTGCACCCCTCCATCCCAGACCCTCCCCTGGCTGGACAGCTGTCCTGTGGCCTGGGTCAGCCTCTGGAGCAACTGGACGTCTCTGGGTTATTAGTGGGGGACTACTGCCACCTAGTGTTCAGAAGGATAAACAGCAAGGACATAAGGAGTCAGTCCCACCGGAGAGATGGCTCAGGGCAAGCGCTCAGACCACCCACCACCCACACAGGTTGGAGGCTTCACATGTCCCCAGGTCACAGACCAGAGAGGGACAGGTGCTCAAAAGTAGCCAAGTGTCACAAAACTTGGTAAGATTCGAATCCAGCCCCTTCTTACACTAACAAAATGGGAAGAAGTCCAGCCCCAGCCCATGGGTCTGGCCCTCCCTGGGTCTCTCTGTAGTTGCTGCAATGAGAAGAAGTAGAAAAATCCAATGAGAGTCATACACTCAGGGCCTCCATGGACCCAGATGAGGGAGGGGCAGGTCAGGGACAGCAAGAGGACCAGCCCTGTGGCATAGCGGGTAAAGCCATCACCTGCAGTGCTGGCATCCCATATGGGTGCTGGTTCGAGACCCGGCTGCTCCACTTCCGATCCAGCTCTCTGCTGTGGCTTGGGAAAGCAGTAGAAGATGGCCCAAGTCCTTGAGCCCTTGCACCCACGTGGAAGATGGGAAGAAGCTCCTGGCTCCTGGCTTCGGATCAGCACAGCTCCAGCTGTTGTGGCCAGTTGGGGAGTGAACCAGTGGATGGAAGACTCTCTGCCTCTCTGTCTCTCCCTGTCTGTAACTACCTCTCAAATAAACAAATAAATCTTTAAAAAATATATATAGCACATACTTTTACACACAACACAGAATACTTGGTACTCTGTGTATGCATCCCAATTAGATAAATAAGGTGCCAGTCCCACAAGCCCACCTAGCTTTCCTCTTCTTTATCTTTGGAATGCAGAGTCAGAAAGAGAGAAAGGGATCTTCTGTCTCCCAGTTCATTCCTCAGTTACCTGCGACAGCTGAGATAAAGCCAGGAGCGCACTGACCCAGGCAGAAGCCAGGAGCCTGGGACTCCATCCGGGTCTCCCAGTTGGCTGGCAGGGAACCTGTGTGCTTGATCCATCATCGCCTGCTGCGTCCCAGGGGACTCAGGATTGGAAGCGTAGCCGGGACTCCAATATGGAGGGCAGGCATCCCAAGCGGTGACTTAACCCTTGCACCTGCCCCAAGCCTGCTCATCACCTCCCACCGGGCGAACTCATGCTGTACCACCCCTTCTCTCACTCTTCAAGAATCTGGTCAGCACCCCCCTTCCTGGGAGGGAGCGCAAGGTGGCATGGTCCCCAAAGATCTCCCCAGGTGTTTTGTGGCCTAAAAGTCCCTACCCCACTGGCCACAAGGTGTTTTTGCACCTGACACCTGAACCATTCATTCCTGGAGCTGAATCACTATTGAGGGTGGGAGGGGAGGGCAGAAATGCCTCCCAGGTTAGCCCAGAACTCAATCAGATCCCAGAAACCATCTCTGCCCAGAGAGAGGCCAGCCCAGCTCGGGACCAAAACCAGCCAGCCCAGGTTCCAGCTGAGCCCCGCCCACAGCTCCTGCAAGCCCAGAGACCAAGACCGGGAGGCCAGCTCACCTGAGGACAGGAAGGAACTGTCCACCGTGTCCTGCCAGGCCAGGGGTCAGCCCCGCCCAGCAACCAGCCCCGCCCAGCCTGATAGCCAGCTCCGACCCTCCCCCCATCCCAGCTGGTGAGGGCAACCCATACAGAGCTTTGTACTGACCACAGCCCAAGCAGGAGCTGAGCCAGGGGTCAGAGCCCAAGACTGGGCCAGCCCAGGAGAAAGCCACAGCACAGCACTCCATCGCCACCACTCCCAGCACAGTCACTCCAGCCTGGGGCCACCACCCCCTCCCAGGCCCCAGCCTGAAGCCCTGTCCACGCAGCCCAAGCCACATCCCAGGTCAGAGGCCTCCACCTGAGCACCAGGGGAGCTGATAACGCCTGGAACATTCCTCAGAGGACACTCAGAGCCTGGGCAGTGGGCAGGGCAGGCTGTGCCCAGAAGGGGAAGTCCCCCTGCTGGGGCCACAGCCCGATGGCAGCAGAGAGGGTGGAGGGTCTGGGTGGGGTCCTGAGCGGGAGTGGGGAGCAGCAGAGACCCCGCCCCAGGAGGCCACAGCTCGTCCTGCAGTGTCAGGGCCAGGCAGCTGTGGTCTCGGGTTCTTCCGAGCAAGGACTAAGCATTTAGTGATTTCTCTGCAGAGAAACAGCTGGGGACGTTCACTCGGATCATCACTGCCCCAGACCCCAAAGCCCAGAACAACCCAGGGAGGGTGGAAACCCAACCCAGTGGCCTTGAGCAACACCCCCCGCCACTCACCCTGGACTGCGCGCATCCTCCCGAGGCTGCAGAGCGTGTAGGAACTGCACTAGCTCTGGGACCTGCTCCTGGACGTGAATCCTCGCCCTTCTACTTCTGCTGTGTGAGCGTGGGCCAGTTACACAGCCTCTCTGTGCCCTCACCACCCTCAGCTGTAAGACAGAGATGCTGGGTGCCTCATTCCTGCTCAACCATGACGTCACACCTGCACCAGGCGACTTCCAGGTCATGCGCCCTCTGGCTCACTTTTGAGTTTTCCCTTTAGATATATTTGTTTATTTATTTTCATCTACTTGAAAGGCCGAGCTGCAGAGAGAAGGAAAGAGAGACAGAGAGATCTTCCATTTGCTGGTTCACTCCCCAGATGCCCACAACGGCCAGGCTGAAGTCAGGAGCCTGGAACTCCATCCAGGTCTCCCATCACCTGCTGCCTCCCAGAGTGCATCAGCAGGAAGCTGGATTGGAAGCAGAGCCGGGACTCAAATCAGGAAATTCTGATCAACCGCTGGTTCACTCGCTTAATGGCTGCAACAGCCAGGTCTGGCCCAGGCTGAAGCCAAGAGCCTGGAACTCCATCTGGGTCTCCCGCGTGAGTGCAGGGGCCCTAGCACTTGGGCCATCCTCTGCTGCTTTCCCAGGTGCATTAGCAGGGAGCTGGATCGGAAGTGGAGCAGCCAGGACTTGAACTGGCGCCCATATGGGATGCCGGTACTGCGGGCGGCACAGCTTTATCTGCTACACCACAGCGCTGGCCCCTGGGGCTTAAAATTTAATGGACCAGTTTTATTGCAAAGAACGGGATGAACCCAAGTGCATCCACCTCATCTCCTTTGTCACTCATCTGGGCAGGCAGAAGGTGCATATCTCCTCCTGGGACTTATAATTGCTTATTCTGCTCAAGGTTTTCCTGCCGTCACTACGCATTTTTTCTGGCCAATTATGGGGATTCTGCAGCCTGCTGCTGGGGAGCAGAGGCCATGTCCTTTCTCTACTGCATGAAAATGTGCACCTGGGGATCCTGACCTCTCTTTAGAAAGCAAAGTTCCTGGGGCAGGCAGTTGGTGCAGCGTGGGACACACACATCTCATCTCAGAGTGCCTGGTTCGAGCCCCGGCTTCTCAGCTTCTGATCTGACTTCTTGCTGATGGACATCCTGGGAGGCAGCAGGTGATGGCTCAGGTACTTGGGCTCCTGCCATCCACTTGGGAGACCCAGAGGGAGTTCCAGGCTCCTGGCTTCAGCCTGGTCCAGCCCTGGCTGTTGCAGGTATTTGTGGAATGAAGCAGCTGATAGAAGATCTCTCTCTCTCTCTCTCTCTCTCTCTCTCTCTCTGCCTCTCCTTCTTTCTGTGTAACTCTAACTTTCAAATAAATAAATAAATACTTTTAAAGGAGGCGGAGCCTAGAGGAAGGTCATTACTGGCCCCTCCCCTCCTCTGGCGTCCCGTCTTGCCCGTTCGCACCTGTTGCCACCACTGTGATGCCATGAGGTGACACAGCCAGCCGAGCCCTCACCAGAGCCAGCTCCATGCTGTGTGGGAGTCTTCAGCCTCCAAAACAGGCAGTGAATAAACCTCTCTCTTCTTTGTAAACACCCAGCCTTGGGTACTCCATCACAGTATGGAAAAACAAACCAAGACCACCCCTTTCTAGAACATGGTGCAGCCATTGATTGGATAGGCAAGGAAGACCCCACAGGACGGGGCCAGAGAAACTCCTGTTTGAAAAATCACAACCATTGGGATTGGAGCTGTGGCACAGGGGGGTTAAAGCCTTGGCCTGAAGTGCCGGCATCCCATATGGGCGCTGGTTCGAGTCCCAGCTGCTCCTCTTCTAATCCAGCTCTCTGTTATGACCTGGAAAAGCAGTAGAAGATGGCTCAAGTCCTTGGGCCCCCTGCACCCGCATGGGAGACCCGGAGGAAGCTCCTGGCTCCTGGCTTTGGTTCGGCACAGTTCTGGCTATTGTGGCCATCTGGGGAGTGAACCAGAAGATGGAGGACCTCTCACTGTGTCTCTGCCTCTCTCTGTAATTCAGTCTTTAAAAAAAAAAAAAAAAAGACACAACCGGGTGGAAATGCTTTGTCGCCTGCTGGGAGTCAGAAGGAGACTCCGGTAAAGGGAAAACAGAAGCAGAGCAGGCTCCTTGGGCCAGGCTCCTGTGGCCGCTTGGCCAAGGGGCTGTTCCAGCTCCTGACACTGCGTCGCCACCCATCCCAGAACTTCACGCCGCACACGACGATTTTGTTGTTCACACATCTGCAACTTGACCAAGGTGGCTCACCTGTGCTGCATTTGGTGTCTGCGGGGGCATCTGGAAAGTTCTTGAAGTTTCCACTCACCTCCAGGAGAAGGCTCGCAGGGACAGCTGGGAGCAGAGCTGCGGGAGAGGAGCCCGGTTTACCATGGCCTGGCGTGTGTCTGCTATGGCGACCATGTCCCAGCTCACGGCCACAGTGGATTGTGCATCAGGAAGACATCTGGGAAGCCCCCACCCCAGAAGACCTCTCCTGGATTCCAGTGGGTCGTTATAGCCTCATACAATGTCTTTTTTTAATTGATTTATTTATTTGAAAGGTACAAATACAGAGAGAGAGAGAGAGAGAGAGAGAGAGATCTTCTATCTGCAGGTTCACTCCCCAAATGGCCTCAATGGCCAGAGCTGGGCAAATCTGAAGCCAGGAGCTTCTTCCAGGTCTCCCATGTGGGTGCAGGAGCCCAAGGACTTGCAACATCACTGGCTGCCTCCCAGACACCTCAGCAGGAAACTGGATTGGAAGCAGAGTAATCGGGACTCAAACCCGCACTCCAGTATGGGATGGCAGTGTTGCAGGCAGCACACTCAGGAAGCTTTGACACATCAAACTCTCATACATTTCCACCGCATCAAGACACAGAACAGGGAGCCAGCACTCGTGGCATAGCGGGTTAAGCTGCTGCCTGCTCGTTAGCATCCCATAAGGGCGCTGCTCCACTTCTGATCTAGCTCCCTGTTAATGCACCTGAGAAAGCAGTAGACGATGGCCCAACTGCTTGGAGCCCCTGCCACCCATGTGGGAGACCTGGAAGAAGCTCCTGGCTCCTGGTTTCAGCCTAGTCCAGCCTTGGCTATTGAGGCTTGAACCAGCTCGCTTGCTCGCTCACTCGCTCGCTCTCTCTCTCTCTCTCTCTCTCTCTCTAACTCTGCCTTTCAAAAAAAAAAAAAAAAAGAACACTCCATCCTCCCTCCACCAGAACCTTGTCTGTATGTCAGGCACCAACACTGAACTGACGTCTGTCTCTATGGACTGCTTTTGCCTGCTGCAGAATTTAATCTAAATGAAATCCTGGGTGTCTACTCTTTGAGGTGAGGCTCTTCTCTCTGGAGCAGGCTGCCTTTCGGGTTTATTTGCATCGTTGTGTTCTATGGACATTTTTAGTACCTGCCTTCCATCCTGACTTTTTTAGTGCCAGGGACTTTATCACTCTCTGCCCAGAGCCTGTCACAACAAACACAAGGAGGTGTCCTGTGTGCTGTGTGCACGGTGGCCTCAGTTCACACCCTGGACAAGTGAAGCCTCGGACGATTGCCACGCTTCGGTTCGCTTTGATTCAGTCGAAGGGGAATCTGACAGTTGCTCCAGCCGTGAGAAGAGATGGGAGGCCAGCTTCCTCTTCCTTAGCCAATCTGCACCAAAGGGAACTGGAACAGGACTCCCATGACAGGTGCAAGTCAGAGAGGAGTCCTTCCCCAGTGTATCTGCGGATGGGGAGCATTATCCTCCCGGAAGTAGCAGATCTGGTCAGGAGTGGTTTGGCGTGATGGGAGAAATGAGTCTATCCTCCAGCGTGGTCACTCGGCTTTGCCACTCTGGCAAATCACTTAACCTCCGCTCATCTGGGACCTGTGGACAACATAACTGCTATTGTAATGGGACTAAGTATTTGGATATTGGCTCCCAGAGCCACTGAAATGATGGAAAGTAGCAGGCACCTGGGGAAAGTCAAATACATGGCAGCGGAAGTGTGTGGTAGGAGTGGGCATTTAGCCGAGCAGTTAAGACATCTGCCTCCTACGCTTCGGAGTATTTGGGTTCAATGTCTGGTTCTGGTTCTGGCTCCTGGTTCCTGTTAATGCACACCCTGGAGGCAGAAGGTGATAGGTCAAGTAGCTGGGTCCCTGTCACCCATGTGGGAGACTCAGCTTGACTGGCTCGGATTGGTTTGGCCCCAGTCATTGTGGGCATTTGAGGAGTGAGCTATAGGGTGGGGAGCTGTGTGTGTGTGTGTGTGTGTGTGTGTGTGTGTGTGTCTGCCTTTCAAATAAATAATTTTAAAGGTCTCAGAATACTCAACATCAGCAATTCTTAAGCCACCTCCCTGCCTAGGGACCCCACCCCAGATGTTCACCAGAGCCCACAGCCAAGCAACTGGCCACCCATTCAGCCCCCGCTGTTGCACCCAATAAACATTTTATGGACCCACTCAACTGCAAAGCGATGCAGGCAATTAACTTCCATCACAGTTTTATTGTGCAAAGACATCGCAAGCTTGGGCCATGAAAGCTGAGCCGAGTCAGTTTCAGGAGACCCGGCTGCCAAGGCCCAGTGGGGTTGCTCATCAGAGCAGGTGCACACACAGATCGGCGGCTCGTGGCTAACGGTCGGCTGGCATGGAGCCCCGAGGCTCCATTCTCCCAGCAAACATCCTGGAATACGCCAGACTGAGCCAGCCCCACCACGTCGTAGGCTGAATGCTCCCTCAAGGGGATGCATGGCCATAAAAAACCTGCTGCGTCAGCTGTCCTGGCTTCATCCAGTGACTGCATAGATGCGCTTCCTGTGCCTGCCAAGTCAGTTTCATGACAGCCATCTGTGGGGTAGCACTCATTTGTGGAAGGCGGAGCCTCCAGGAGGCCGGGTGTGAAAAGCAGAGGGCAGCAGGCTGGCTGATGCCCTGTCCCTGGGTTTCCCCAGCACCAGGCTGCATCGGATCCCCATCTGCCCACCAGCGACCACGGTCCGTCCCCTGCCACTCTGGGAGAGCCAGCTCAGCCCTGCGGCTCCCGCTCCACTCCCAGCCCATCACCTGTGTGATTGCACACAATGAGCAATGAGCAGGTGCCTTCCAGGATACCAACCCTGCCTTGGTGCTGGAAGGGAGATAGCCTCTTTCTCGATTTTTCTGATTGCCAACCTCTGCGTATGCGTGCCCAAAGTGAGCGCCTGCCTGTCCCTTCACCTGGGCGGCTTTGCAAGAGGCTATGGGTGAGGGTGGGTGGGGGAGGGAGTGGCTGTGTTCCCCCCACACACCCCTGCCTGGCTGGGCCCAAGTCCATCTCCTCACCCTTCCTGCAGGCTTCATCTGCCCCGAAGCTTCTCCCCCCACCTCTCTCTCTCAAACCCCAGAGACAGGCTTTTCCACCCCAGGGGAACCACCTAGGTGAGGGACATGGCCAGCCGCCCTATAAGGGCACGGCAGGCAAGATCACACTAGAGACAGGAAGTCAAGGGGTGGGACGGGGAGTGAGGTACCCACAGAAGCTTGGCATGAGGCGAGAGGCCCGTTTGTCACTGGGGCACTTCTCTGGATGGCCACCTACCAGGTCAGGTCCCAGCAATGGGGCAGACTAAGCCTAAGGGCCGTGGGCCAGCCCCCACCATCATCCCCACCTCTACCACCTCCATGACAAGTTCCTTCTAGGTGCTGGCTGTTCCCATGCAGCGTTTCACTGAAGCCACACAGCCAGCCGTCCACCTTCTCACTACCGACTTTACAGACAAAACTCAGAGAGGTTTCCCACGATTGCACAGCCAGGAAGTAGGAAGCCAGGATTCAAACTGAGTCTGTGTTCTTTCTCAGTCTTGCTACTTCCAGGAAGGGCTTGGATGAAGAGCAAAAGTGACCAGAGACCAAGGAGACTTGGTTCACTCCCCACATGGCCGCAACAGCTAGAGCTGGACCAGGTCAAAGCCAGGAGCCGGGAACTCCATCCGGGTCTCCCATGTGAGTGGCAGGGGTCCAAGCACTTGGGCCATCCTTAGCTGCTTTCCCAGGTGCACCAGCAGGGAGCAGAGCAGCCAGCACTCGAACCGGCACTCTGATACGGTTCGTCAACCTTACAAGTGCACCACAACACCAGCCTCCATCATCTGTCATCCAAAAAACTCCAAATTCCAGCGAAACCGAGTCCTTTTCCCCCCTCCACGGCGTGACCGGGAGCAAACCACTCGGCCCTGGGCTCTTCCACTCCCCGCATCCATAAACCAGCAGCCGTAGCCAAGCAATAAAGTCACGCTTTTCCTAACAGCAGCCCAGGCCTCTGAGGCCCCCTTGGGCGCTCTAAAAACTGCAGCCATTTAACTGGCCGGTGCAGCCGCCGAGACGCCGGCACATGTCCAAGGTCTCACTGCACTCGTCCAAATCCACACTTGGGGAAAATAATAAAGAGCAATTGTTCTTCCGGGGAGATGATGGCTGGACTGCGGGATGCAGGCTCGGTTAGCTGGGAGGGGAGCGAGCCTCCTGCGGCTCATCGGAGCCATCCTTGGCTTCCCTGTCATTAGCAGTTTGCAGTGGTTCAGCTTAATGACTTGTTGTGTTAATATTTGGCACTGCCTTTAGATACTTGGTGCATAACCCACATTCCAAACTGGGGATATTCAGACCCTCAAGAAACACTTAGAGAAGCAGCCGGCTCTGCCCTGGCTTCCCTCGCCCCAGGAAGGAGCATTTATTCATTGGTGGATCAGCCAGTCAGCATGAGGTTGGCCAATTCCCAGGGTGACGCTATACGGCAGGTAGGGCTCATCTCTGTCTTAAGAAAGGAAGTCGAGATTCCCAAGAGAGAAAGGCAACCTGCCCAGGGTCTCAAAGCTACTCAAAGAGGAAGTCAAGATGAGAAATCAATCTGTCTACCTGGTGGGGCCAGCGCTGTGGCTCATTTGGTTAATCCTCCGCCTTCGGCACTGGCATCCCATATGGGCACCAGGTTCTGGACCCGGTTGCTCCTCTTCCAGTCCAGCTCTCTGCTGTGGCCCGAGAAGGCAGTGGAGGATGGCCCAGGTGCTTGGGCACCTGCACCCATGTGGGAGACCAGGAAGAAGCACCTGGTTCCTGGCTCCTGGCTCCTGGCTCCTAGCTCCTGGCTCCTGGCTCCTGGCTCTTGGCTCCTGGCTTCAGATCGGCATAGCTCCAGCCATGGTGGCCATTTGGGGAGGGAGGACCTTTCTCTCTGTCTCTCTCCCTCACTGTCTAACTCTACCTGTCAAATAAAAAAAAAATCTGTCTACCTGGTTTGTGATTTTTTTTCCATCACACAAAGTCAAGATCTGCTTAAGGGGGTAGGTGTTGTGGCACACTGGGTGAAGCCACCACCTGCAATGCTGGCATCCCACATCGGAGCACCTGTTCCAGTCCCGGCTGCTCCACTTCCAATCCAGCTTCCTGCTAATGCACCTGGGAAAGCGGTGGAGGATGCACAAATGCTTGGGCCCCTATACCCATGTGAGAGACCCAGATGGAGTTCCAGGCTCCTGGTTTCTGTGGCCATTTGGGAAGTGCACTGGAAGATGGAACTGTCTCTGTCTCTCCCTCCCTTTCTCTCTGTCACTTTGCCTTTCAAATAAATAAATAAGTCTTTATGGGGCTGACGTTGTGACATAGTGGGTTAAGCCTCAGTCTATGGTGCTGGCATCCCATATGGGCACTGGTTCAAGTCCCAACTGCCCCACTTCCAATCCAGCTCCCTGTTAACGCCCTGGGAAAGCAGTGGAAGACAGCCCAAGTGCCTGGCCACTTGCACACACATAGGAGACCTGGATGGAGCCCCTGGTTCCTGACTCCGGTCTGGCCCAGCCCTTGGTCTCTATGCTGGCCCTCAGGGGTTCTTGGTTGCCGAGGCATGGCATGGCCCTCCCAGGTCATGACAGTCCTTAAACGCCACCTGTATGACAGGCCAGGGCCCTCCCAGAGGGACTCCATCCGCACACACCAAAGAGCAGCTTCCGAAACGTGTGAGTGGATCGTGTTCACCAGTGGTCAGCAGAAAATGATGCTCTTTCCTGGACAGCCTAACAGCCATCAGCCTGGGCAAGACTCTCCTCAGGTTACGGGGACCGGTGACCTCAGCGTCCCGCTTGCACGTTCTGATTGCACAGATTCTGCAGGAGAGCTGGCCGTGGCAGATCCACTTGGAAGCATCCTGGCAGCTTGGCCTCACCTGCAACAGGTGAGCAGCAAGGTTCACCGGTCAGGGCAAGAGCCAGGCTCAAAGGGCTCAAGAAAGCCGGCTCCTGATCGCACAGCAAGACAAGTGCTTCAGACGCACCTCTGGGCAACTCCAGCCATAAGCACAAGAGTAAACACCATCCACACATTTTCTTTGTTTGTTTGTTTGTTTTAACCAAAGATTGATTGATGCATGGGTTTGAAAGGCAGAGCTACAGAGAGAAATGGAGAAACAGAGAGACAGACACAAGAGAGAAGGGGGAGGGGAGGGGAGTGCAGGGGAGAGGAGGGGAGGGGAGGGAAGGAGAGGGAAGAGAGATCTTTCATCCAATGGTTCACTCCCCACATGGCCGCATCAGCCATGCCTGGACCAAGCTGAAGCCAGGAGCCAAGAACTCCATCTGGGTCTCCCATGTGGGTACAGGGGCCCAAGCACTTGGGCCATCTCCCGCCGCTTTCCCAGGCACAGGAGCAGGGAGTTGGAGAGGAAGCAATGCAGCCCAGACTGGAACCAGTTCTCCAATACGGGATGCTGGCGTTGTAAGTGGCAGCTTAACCAACTGTACCACAGTGCCACCCCGGTCCATGAGACTCTGACCAAGTTTGTTTAAGCCTTACCCGGAGCAGGGTCAAGTGTGTGGCCTAGGGGTTTTAGTCACTGGTTAGGACACCTGTGCCCCACTTAAGAGTACCTGGATTTTTTTTAAGATTTTATTTATTTATTCGAGAGGTAGAGTTACAGAGAGTGAGAGGAAGAGACAGAGAGAAAGGTCTTCTATCCACTGGTTCACTCCCCAAATGGCCACAACTGCCAGAGTTGCACTGATCTGAAGCCAGGAGCCAGGTGCCTCTTCCCGGTCTCCCATGCAGGTGCAGGGCCCAAGCACTTGGGCCATCCTCCACTGCCCTCCCGGGCCACAGCAGAGAGCTGGACTGGAAGAGGAGCAACCAGGACTAGAACTGGCGTCCATATGGGATGCCAGTGCCACAGGCAGAGGATTAACCTACTGCGCCACAGCGCTGGCCCCAGGGTACCTGGATTGGATGCCCGGCTCCCGCTCCTGACACCAGCTTCCTTCTGCCTCAGACTATTGCAGGCGGGGGTCTCTGCTCCAGGGACAGAGATTGGAAACTCTCTCTAATTTCTCTCTTTGCTTCTCAAATAAATATTTTTGTTAATTCAAAGATCGCAGAGCCCTACCAACAGCTTCCCATCCTAACCCTTCCTAGAGCAGACCACAAAGCAGAGGAAATTTTCATGGGCTCAGCAACATTGGGGCTGGATCCATGCGCTCCAGGTTCCTGGTATCTCCTTGAGAACTAGAATGCAGGAGACCAGCGCTGTGGCCTAGCAGGTAAAGCCACCGCTTGCAATGCTGGCATCCCTTATGGGTACTGGTTCGAGTCCTGGCTGCTCCCCTTCCAATCCAGCTCCCTGCTAATTGCCTGGGAAAGTAGTGGAGGGTGGTCCAAGTACTTGGGCCCCTGCACCCATGTGGGAGACCTGGAAGAAGCTCCTGTCTCCTGGCTTTGGCCTGGCCCAGTCCCAGCCATTGCAGCCATCTGGGGAGTGAGTCAGCAAAACAGGATCTCTCTCTCTCTCTCTCTCTCTCTCTCTCTCTCTCTTTCTCTTTCCCCTTCCCCATGTCTTTCTCTCTTTCTCTGTAACCCTGACTTTCAATATTTAATTAAAAAGAAGAACTAAAATGCAAAATACCACAAAGATACTAGTAATGATCCAGTCCTTAAGTCAAGTCATGGGTTTGTAGATATTTGTTTTATATGTTATAAGTTAAGCTTATAGGTATTCTTTTACCTATATTATATTATTTATTTATTTGAGAGGTAAAGAGACAGACACACACACACACACACACACACACACACAGATAGAGAGAGAGAGATCTTCCATCTGCTGGTTCACTCCACAAATGGCTGCAATGGCCAAGGCTGGACCAGACCTGGAACTTCATCCAGATCTCCTAGGTGAGCGCCAAGGGCCCAAGCACTGGGACCATCTTGTGTTGCTTTCCCGGGTGCATTAGCAGGGAGCTGGATCGGAAGTGCCACAGCTGAGATTTGAACCGGTGCCCATATGGGATGCTGGCCTCACATGTGGTAGCTTAACCTGCTGCATCACAATGCCAGCCCCTTGTATATATGTTTTAATTTTAAGAATGTAGGGGTCAACGCCGTGGCGTAGTAGGTTAATCCTCTACCTGCGGCACCAGCATCCTATATGGGTGCTGGTTCTAGTCCCAGCAGCTCCACTTCTGATCCAGCTCTTTGCTGTGGCCTGAGAAAGCAGTAGAATATGGCCCACATCCTTGGGCCCCTGCACTACCTTGGGAGACCCGGAAGAAGCTCCTGGCTTTGGATCAGCCCAGCTCCAGCCGTCGCAGCCAATTGGGGAGTGAGCCAGTGGTTGGAAGACCTCTCTCTCTCTCCTTCTCTCCTTCTCTCCTTCTCTCTTCTCTCTCTGTGTAACTCTTTCAAATAAATAAATAAATCTTTAAAAAAAAAAAAAAGAAGAAGAAGAAAAAGAAGAAGAAGAACAACAACAACATAAAGATTTGGCTCTTTGAGTCTCTGAGGGCAGAAGCACCTTCCAGCAGGTGGCGCCCAAGTGCACCCATGCAGGCAAAAGCTCAAGTGAGGATGAATGGTGGCCTTGGGGGCCTCACGCGGTCCTGCCAGGAAGGATCTGATGCGCTTGGCCCAGCCGGGAACGCGGTTTGCACCCACGTGCCTCGGTCCGCAATGTCTTGCCATCACACAGTACCCTGGACGGGACAACTTAAAAGAAAACAAATCCTTGGAGTTCTGGGGGCTGGGGAGACAGCACTGTCGGCGGTTCCATCACACGCGTCCACCAGCTGTGGTCCCCAGCCCAGGCTCCAGTGTCACTGTGCCCCTCGGCCACCCCGTCCTGCCTTCCCAGCCCTGGTGGAGAAAGCCACGCACGGTGGACAGCAGCATCGCGCGGCCGTGGGATCATCGCTCCCAGTAAAAGCTCCCTCTGACCCAAAGGGGTGCAGACCTAGAAGTGGGGTTCAGGGGAGGAAAGACCTGGTAATCTGGAGCGAGCCTGCTGTCTGGGGGATGGGGGCTCTCCTAAGGCACCCCCAGCCCCGGCCCCATTCCTTTATCCCTGAAAGGGAAGGGGCAGCCCAGCCCCTGGATCACAGGACGGTCACCTGCTCAGAAGTCCTTGTGACTCCAGCTGCGGCAACTGTGAGTCGTGTGTTTCCATGGCAGCCCTCCGAGGGCTCTCTTCCTGTTTTGAACCCCTTTTGTTTGCTTTTGATTATCTTTGCTCCTGTTGAGAATGGAGCTCTGAGCAGGACTGTTTGCAGAATGTCTTTGGTAGCCATAGAAAGGCGAGTGAGGAGATGGACAGAGAGAGGGGCCAGCGCTAAGGGGTCAGCCGCCACCTACACCCCGTATGTGTGTTGGTTCCTGTCCCAGCATCACTTCCCCACCAGCTCCCGCTAATGCACCTGAGAAGGTAGATGTCCAAACAACTGAGCTCCGGCCACCCACGTGGGGGACCCGGATGGAGCTCCTGGCTCCTGGCTTGAGCCTGGCCCACCAATGACTGTTGCAGCCATTGGGTGAGTGAACCAGCAGGTGGAATAACCTCTCTCTCTCTCTCTCTCTCCTCTCGCTCTCGCTCTCTGCCTTTCAAATGAAAATGAACATAAAGTTTTGTATCTCTTTACATCAACAAAAGCTGGTCAATAATGGAGTAGAAAGAAAACAAATGCTCATGAAAACAGTTCAGTCAACAGCACTGTTTCGTTTGAGACTTTCAATAACAGACAGACAGATCCACACTTAGGTTGTTTTTTTTTTTTTTAACTTGTTTGTTTGTTTGCAAGTCAGAGTTACAATGAGAAGTGGGGAGAGAATCTTCCATCCACTGGTTCACTCCCCACATGGCCACATCAGTCATGTTTGGACTGGGCTGAAGCCAGGAGCCAAGAACTCCAAGCAGATCTCCCCCATGGGTGCAGGGGCCCAAGCACTTGGACCATCTTCCACTGCTTTTTCTGGATTGGAAGAGGAGCAGTCGAGACTCGAACCGGAGCCCCTATGAGATGCCGGCACTGCAGGCTATGGCTTAACCTGCTGCACCACAGTGCCGGTCCTCACACTTAGGCTTTTTTAAATCTTAAAGGCAACTATCAGTAGAATTCCAATATGATGGGTGTATTACGACATACACATAAAAGGCAAAAAAAAGTGGGGCAGGCATTTGGCCAGGTGTTTCATGTGCCCATGTCTCAGAGTACCTGAGTTCGAAACCTGGCTCCCGACTCCAGCTACCTGCTAATGCTGACACTGGAAAGCCATGATGACGGCTCAAGTAACTGGATCCGAGTCAACCACGTGGAGGACCCGGATGTGCCTCCCAGCGCTGGCTTTTGCAGGCATTCCAGGAGTGAGTAACAGATAGAGGATCTCTCTCTCTCTGTCTCTCTGTCTCTCTCTCGTAAAAATAAATAAAATGCCAAAAAAAGAATTTTTAAATCATAATAGATATCGGGATCATACTAAGGAGGAGTAAGAAGGAAAACTCCCAGCAGATGACAAAGCCCGGCCATGGGCTCTGGACAACAGGGTGCCCAGGACAGAAACAGGGGCGTGGCTGTGCGGCTTTGGAACAAAACCCAGCAGGTTCGTAAAGCTGACAGATGCGAGGCAGGCAGGACGTCCACGAAGCACGGCTATTTTCACAGGCAGAGCAGCCAGGATGGAGGCGGCCAAAGAAGTCCTGCTTTGGGGCCCCGGGCACTCATCAGCATCCAGCGTGTTTGGAAGAAAGCATGGCGGGGTCAGGGGCTATGACCCGTGTGTTAATAATCCACGCCTTCTGTCGGTCCACGGTGGGTGGCGGCCGGCTCTGGGCTTGGGGGGGGGCAGGGCGGCCCCTGCTGCTGACTGTGCCACAACAGAAGGTGAATGGATCATTCTCTGACCACAAAGGGGTTCCACGAGGGCCTGCTGTGAACTGATCCTGCATCCCATCCCGTGGAATCTGCGTGAAGCCAGCCCCAGGGGGCGGCAGGCAGGGCAGGCTCCCCCACCGTGTCCCACTGAGCATGGCCTGCCCTTTATTTGGGGGGGGGGGTTCCTCAGGTTCAGCCTTCCTGGTAGGGACCAGGAGCTGGCCTGTGAGAGCACAGCTCTCTCTCTCTCTCTCTCTCTCTCCCTAAGCCCCAGTGGGCTCCATTCTGAACGGGCAAGCACCCACGGAGCCCAGCCTCACCCGCACATCTTTGATTCAGTACTTGGCTTTGTTTTAGTGTCGATGTTAGTTTCTTCTTGCCATGGGTCATGAATTCCTATGAAATCGCAGAGGCTTAGAGCCATGCGAATCAGAACAGATAACCAGGGGGCCCATGCTGTGGTGTGGTAGGCCAAGCCTCCACCTGCAGCACCAGCATCCCATCTGGGTGCTGGTTTGAGTCCTGGCTGCTCCACTTCTGATCCAGCTCTCTGCTGTGGCCTGGGAAAGCAGTGGAAGATGACCCAAGTGCTTGGACCCCTGCACCCACGTGAGAGACCTGGAAGAAGCTCCTGACTCCTGGCTTCAGACTGGCCCAGCTCCGGCCATTGCAGCCAATCGGGGAGTGAACCAGCGGATGGAAGATCTCTCTCTCTCTCTCTCTCTCTCTCTCTCTCTCTAACTCTGCCTCTCAAATAAATAAAGAAATAAATCTTTTAGAAAAAGGAGAGAGAGAGAGAGAGAGAGAGAGAGAGAAAATAAAAAGAACTGACAGCCAAGATTCAAACACTTGGACTCAAACCTTTGTTGCCATTGGCCCCACACAACACCAGGGCTGAAGCCACAAAAATGGCTACCTGCTGAAGAACCGATCAATGAGACACGTGGCCCGCCCACGCTCTGCAGCGGTATTTGGTCAGGAAAAGCAATGAAGAGCTGACTCAGGAGAAAAAGTGGATGAACCCCAAACACGTGATGGGATGTGAAAGAAGCCACACAGTGAAGGCCACCGATTGTTCCACCCCATTCCTATGCAAGAGCCCAAATAGGCAGATCCGCAGAGACAGAAAGCGGAGTTGTGGTTCCGAGAAGCTGGGGGCGGGGGCAGGGTAAGTGGGAATTTCTCTGTGGGGAGATGGAAATAGAGGCTGTGGCTGCACAACCCGGAGAACGCGCTCCATGCTACCAAGGCCACCCTGTGTTTCACCATTATATGGCTACTTTCATCTTAAGTTAAATTTCTCTCCATAAAACTCACCAGGGGCCAGCGTTGTGGTGCAGGGTTAAGCTGAGATGTCAGCATCCTATATCAGAGGGCTGGTTCAAGTCCCAGCTGCTCTGCTTCCAATCCAGCTCCTGCTACTGAGACTGGGAACACAGCACATGATGGCCCAAGGACCTGAGCCACTGCCACCCCCACATGGGAGGTCTGGATGGAGTTCCTAGCTCCTGGCTTCAACCTGGCCCCTGGCCATTGTGGCCATTTGGGGGGTGAGCCAGTGGAGGAAAGACCTCTCTCTCTCTCTCTCTCTCTCTCTCTTCCTCCCTCCCTCAATCCCTCCCTCCCTCTCTGTAACTCTACCTCTCAAATAAGTAAATCTTTAAAAAAAAAAAAAAAGTAAATTGAAATAAAATAACTAAATAAATGCCTATAGAAAAAATGCATTATCTTATGAGTTCTGTAGATCCAAAGTCCAAAATCAGTTACAGGCCCAAAGTCAAGAGGGTGGCAGGTAGGTTCCTTCTGGAAGCTTCCAGAAGTTTCTGGAGCCGTCCATGCCTTCAGCAGCCTCCGGAGTCTGCCTACTCTCCTTGTGTGGAGGCTGCTCCCCGCATCCTCAAACCCATCTTCCCATCTCTCTCTGCTTCCACCCTCACATGGCTCTCTCCCGATTTGGACCCTCCTGCTACCCTCTTATAAAGCCCTTGTGACGTCAGACACCAGGTTAATCTCCCCATCCCAAGATCCTGTACTCCGTCACACCTGGAGAGTCCCTTTGGCTGTGTAGGATGGCAGCCAGTGGTCCCAGGGATTAGAAAGCTGGGGTCCTTGGGCAGGGGAGGGAAGCGTTGGCACCAGAGTCTCACTGCCTTGCTCTGTACACTCCTCGGGAGCAGGGACCCTCTCCATCTGCCAGCCACAGCCTTGTCCCAGCCAACAGCCCAGACCCCCTCTGAAGGCACCTGCTGGCCCTGAGGCCTGTGGGACAAGGTAGACCTTGCTCGGTCTTTTTCCCTAGGACATGAGCCAGGTGGGCCTCAGCCCTGGGCTGGGCTCATGCAAGACTGGCAGAGGGTGTGACTTCACAAGGAGAGGTCACGTATAGCATAGGGGAAAAGAGCTCCCCGTGTCTCTGCATCCCACCTGGTTGTGTGGCCCTGCCTCCCTCTACCCTCCTCCAGCCTCACCAGGTGCCTGAAGCACCAGGGCTGCCCAATCTCCGACTGGGAACCTCCAAAACCGTAAGCAGCAATCAACCTTCTTCTGGGGGTATTTTAATGAATCCATGTGAATGTGAGCAGCCAGCATTCATCAGCATGCGTCTCTACTCTCTCCAAGGAAAGCAAAAACAGAGGGAGTGGGATCAGAAGGGAGTGGGTTGAGATGTTTAGCTCAGTTAAGAGGGCTTTCTGATGACGCAACTTCTTTGTGGACAGGGTTTTGTAGGACGCTCTTGCATCACTGTAAGAGCAGGTGCATAGCCTAGCCTTGAACATGCCAGTTAAGGTGCCGGCATCGCCTAGCAGGGAGCCTGGGTTCAGTTCCCAGTGGAAGCTCCTGGCTCAGCTTCCTGCCATAGCTGCACCTGGGAGGTAGTGATGGTGGCTCAAGTAGTTGGGTCCCTGCCATTCACAGGAAAGACCTGGATCAAGTCCCCAGCTCCCAAAGTCCCTGGCTCCTCTGCGCATCTGGAGAGTGAACCAGTGGAGAGAAGCACTTTCTCCCTCCGTCTTTCTACCTCTCACGTATATGATTTTTTAAAAAATTGTTTGAAATATCACTTTAAAAATAAAATCCTTTCCCACCAACGACTGGACTCCTGCCATTTGATGAGGGAACCCGCAAAACAGAAAGGATTTTATTTGGAAATACGTTCTGGGTTGTAATTTTTATTCTGTTTTATTTTAAAATTTTTCTTTTTATGACATGTCTATGATTTGCTTTAAATCATTCCGTCCAAGAGAGGAAGCACACTGGCAAACTCTACAGGCTGCTATTTAAGCTGAGCGGAGGATCCGTGAGGGTTCCCTGCTCTCTTCTCTCTTGTGAATGTTCAAGGTTTTTTCCATTATCAGGGCTGGTGCTGTGGTGTAGGAGGCTAAGCGGCTGCCTGCAGTGCAGGCATCCCATAAGGGGCCGGTTGGAGTCCTGGCTGCTCCTCTTCCTTCCAGTCCAGCTAAGATGGTGGTGTAGAGGTGTGAGTACAGACAAGTAGACCTGTAAACTGGAACAGAATCCAAGTTCATCTAAATCAGTAGTAAAATGATGGATTCCCCAATAAATGATGTAGGGTTCTGCCCATGCAAAAAATAAAACTGGATCTCAACAGCATACATTTGACCCATTCCAGGACCAGGAAGTTAAGTCACTGCCTACAACGCGAGTATTCAATATGGGTGCCAGGTGTTGTCCCAGCTGCTCCACTTCCAATCCAGCTCCCTGATAATGACCTGGGAAAATCAACAGAAGATGGCCCCAGCGCTTGGGCTCCTGCACCCATGTGGGAGACTTGGATGAAGCTCCCAGCTCATGGCTTTGGCCATATGGGGAGCAAACCAGTAAACAGAGAATCTCTCTCCCTCCCTCTCTGTCTCTCCCTCTCTCTCTGTGATCTTTCAAATAAATAAAACAAAATAAATCTAAAAAAAAGGAAAATAAAAAGTATAAACCATAAAGAAAAAAGACTAAGACATTCAATCACATTAAAATTACAAATTTTTTTTTAAATATTGTATTTATTTATTTGAGAGGTAGAGTTACAGACAGTGAGAGAGAGACAGAGAGAAAAGTCTTTTCTCCATTGGTTCACCCCCCAAATGGCTGCCACACCTGGAGCTACGCCGATCTGAAGCCAGGAGCCAGGTGTTTTCTCCTGGTCTCCCATGCGGAGATGGCCCGAGTGCTTGGGACATCCTCCACTGCCTTCCTGGGCCACAGCAGAGAGCTGGACTGGAAGAGGAGCAACCGGGATTAGAACCCAGCGCCCACATGGTATGCCAGTGCTGCAGGCAGAGGATTAACCAAGTAAGCCATGGCGCCGGCCCCTAAAATTACAAATTTCTATCAACAAGCTTTCATAAAAAGGGTGAAACAATAACCCACACACTGAGAGAAGATATTTGTTGCCTATTCAATCCAAAGGATTGTAACCCAGGAGCATTTGGGGGGTGGAGGGGAGAATTCACATAAATCAAGAAGAATCGTGTGGTCATCTGGCACAGAGGTTAAAGTCATCACCCGGGAAGCCCACATTCCATATCAGAGTCCTGGTTTGAACCCTGACTACTCTGCTTCTGATGCAGCTTCCTGCTATGCACCTGGGAGGCAGCAGACAATGGTTCAACTGCTCCGGTTCCTGCCAATCCCACGGGAGACCCAGATAGAGTTCCGGTTTGCTGGCTTCTGCCTGGCTGTTGTAGGTCTTTGGGGAGGGAACCAGTGAATGGAAGATCTCTCTCTCTCTATCGGTCTTTCCCTGTCTATCTGCCTTTTGAACAAAGGGAAAATCAATAAAAACAAAAATTAAAAGAAGAAGAAAACCCATAGAACACAATGAGAATAAGTAAGGAAAATAAGTCATTCACAGAGGAAAAACCCACAAACGTGTGAACAGATGGCGGTGATCACTGGTGATGGTAAAATTGTGAAGAAAACGGCAGTGAGATGCCATTTTACCTTTGACATCTTAGCGGAAGTCCAGGTCTGTTAATACCAATTATTGATGGGGATGCAGAGAAAGGAAACTCTCTCTTATGTTGGCTGTCAGCTGGTTATACGCCCCTGGAGAGCCAAGCAAGGGTGCTCCGAGCCTTCCCTCCCCTATTCCAGGTAAATATCCTACAGAGGCTGGCGCCGAGGTTCACTAGGCTAATCCTCAGCCTGCAGCGCCGGCACTCCGGGTTCTAGTCCCGGTTGGGGCACCGGGTTGCTCCTCTTCCAGTCCAGCTCTCTGCTGTGGCCCGGGGAAGGTAGTGGAGGATGGCCCAAGTGCTTGGGCCCTGCACCTGCATGGGAGACCAGGAGGAAGCACCTGGCGCCTGGCTTTGGATCGGCACAGCGCGCCAGCCGTAGCGGCCATTTGAGGGGGTGAACCAATGGAGAAAAGACCTTTCTCTCTGTCTCTCTCTCTCTCACTGTCTAACTCTGCCTGTTAAAAAAAAAAAATCCTACAGAGACATCCCTGCACTCAAGATGCAAAATACATGTGCAGGAATGGTAACTGCAACATTGTTTAAACTCAAAATTGAAAACCAAAAAAAACCAAAAAAACAAAAAAACAAAAAAAAACAGATACAAAGTAAATGTCATCCATACGAAATGGTTAAATAAATTAAGGTATAATGTTATTTCCATTAAAATGAATGAACCATAGCTATGTGCATTGATGTGGTCTACAAAGCATTAGTTGGGATAAATCTCAAAACACCTTCACTGGAGAGGTCGAGAAAAGATGGGTTACAGAATGTATATAAAATGATACCAATTAGATAAAATATTTGCGATTTAGGTTTTTTGGGGTCTGGTTCATGGAGCTATTATTTGCAAAGAGTAAAACTTACTCACCTTAATGCACAGTTCTGTAGGTTTCAGCAAATACTCATAATTGTGTAGTCATCGTTGCAATCAATACAGAGAAGAGCTCCATCATCCCCATAAAGGGCCTGGGGCTGCTTCAGAGTCGATCTCTCTCTCTATTCCACATCTCCTGTAATTCGATGGTACACAGGCTTTTGAGTTCTTCTACTTAGCAAATCTGCCTCCAAGGTTCATTCATGTTGCTGACTGTAGCTACAGGGTTTTTGTTGTTGTTGTTGTTGTTTTCTTTTAAATTGCTGAGTAGTACTCCATCATGTGGTTGCACTGATTTATCCATTCACTACTGACATTTGAGTTGCTTCCAGTTTGGGGTTATTCTGAATGAACCTGTTGTACATATGTGTGGACTGGTTTTTGTGCAAATATAAACTTTCATTTCCCCTAAGTAAATACCTAAAATATGATTGCTAGATCATGTGGTAAGTATATGATTGCTTTTAAATTTTTTTTTTTAATTTTCATTTATTTGTAAAAGAGATAGAAGCAGACAGAGGGAGGAGAGAGGAGGGAGGGAGGGAGAGAGAGAAAGAGAGAGAGATCCCCAAATGTGCACAACATCCAAGCCCAAGCCAGGCTGAAGCCAAGAACCCGGAACCTAATCTGGGCCTCCCACATGGGTGGCGAGGAACCAAGCACTGGAGTTATGAGCTGCTGCCTGCCAGGGGACACATTAGCAGGAAGCTGGAATTGAAACCAGAGCTAGGACTTGAACCCAGGCACCCTGATACAGGATGTGCACATCCCAGATAGCTTCTTAACCACTGTGCCAAATGCCAGCCCGGCATGGTTACGGTTCTAAGAAATTATCAGTTTTTCTGTATAATTTCAGGGAGTTCTAGTTGATCCACAACTTCCCTAGCACTTGGTATTGCCAAGTTTGTTTGATTAATGTTTGTTATACAGACACAGAGCTCATACCCTCACTGGTTCACTCCCTAAATGCCCACAACAGCCAGAGCTGAGCCAGGCCAAAACCAGCATCCAAGAACTCAGTGCAGGTCTCCCATGTGAAGTAGCAGACCCCCAACCACCCAAGCCATCACCTACCTCCCACCTCCCAAGGTGTGCACCAGCTGCAAGAGTTCTGAACCCAGGAGCCAAGCGCCCAGCCCTGTGTGCTCTTTAAGTCGCTGTAATTAATTGGCATCTTTAAAAGCTAGTGATGCCAAGTGCCTTCTTGAGGACTTCAGATATGTTCTTTGTCGGAGGGTGTGCTCAATCTTTTGGCCAATTGTAACCGGGTTGTTTGTTTTCCCGAGTTTTAAGGAGGCCTCACATTCTGGGTACAAGTCCTTCATCACATATGTGTTTTGCAAATATTTCCTCCCAGCCTGTGGCTTCACTTTCCACTTTCCTACGAGTGCCTTTTGCAAATGAGATGTTTTTAATTTGGATGAAATCTAATCGAGCATATTTTCTCGTTAATGGGCTCATGGGTATAGAAGTCATATCTAAGAAACATTTTTGCCTCATTTAAGATCACCAAGATTTGGCCGGCGCCACAGCTCACTAGGCTAATCCTCCGCCTGCAGTGCCGGCACACCAGGTTCTAGTCCCGGTCGGGGCGCCGGATTCTGTCACTGTTGCCCCTCTTCCAGGTCAGCTCTCTGCTGTGGCCCGGGAGTACAGTGGAGGATGGCCCAAGTGCTTGGGCCCTGCACCCCATGGGAGACCAGGAGAAGCACTTGGCTCCTGGCTTCAGATCAGCCCAGTGAACCAACGGCAAAGGAAGACCTTTCTCTCTGTCTCTCTCTCTCACTGTCCACTCTGCCTGTCAAAAAAAAAAAAAAAATTCCTCCTATGTTTCCTTCTGGAAGTAATTTAATTTTAGAGTTTGCCAAGCCTAGGATCCATTTGGAGACCATTTTGGTATAAGTTGTGAGTGATCACTTTTTTTTTTTTAGCACTCAGCCATCATCCACTGTTTCCAATACATTTGCTACAATGACCCTTTCCCCCACTGAATTCTCATTGCCTCTGCAAAAATCCACTGACCGTGTATGTGTGGACCTATTTCTGGATTCTGAAATCTCAAGAGAAGCAGGCATTGTGGCACAGCAGGTTAAACTGGGCTTGGGTTGCCCATGTCCCATATCAGTGTGTCTGGCTTGAGTCCCTCCTACTGGGCACTTCCCATCCAGCTCACTGCTAATGCCCCTGGGAGGCAATGCTGATGGCTCAAGTGCTTGGGCCCCTGCCACCCACAGGGGAGACCAGGATGGAGTTTTTGGCTCCTGGTTCCAGCCTGGCCCAGCCCTGGCTGTCATGGTCACTTGGAGGGTGAATCAGCAGATGGAAGATCTCTCGCTCTCTCCCCCCTCTGTCTTGCAAATAAATAATTGTTAATACTTTTTATAAGGATTTATTTACTTATTTGGAAGTCAGACTCGCAGATAGAAAGAGGGAGAAAGATCTTGATTCACTCCCCAGATGGCTACAAATGCCAGGGCTGCGCCAAGCCACAGCCAGAAGCCAGGAACATCATCTGGGTCTCTCACATTGGTGGCAGGGACCCAAGCACTTGGAACCATCTTCCATTGCTTTTCCCAGACCTTTAGCAGGGAGCTGAATCCGAATGGGAGCACCCAGGGCACAAAGTGGCACCCATATGGGATGCTGGCATCAGAGGCGGCATCCTTACCCACCAAGCCACAGCATCAGCCCCAATAAACACTTCGAAGTCAAATAAATAAATAAGCTCTGGCCATGTCCAGAGGACATCCAGTCACACCCACAGGACCCATGCAGTAATCCCATGAGCCAGTGGGCAAGAGGGACCCTAGTGTGGAGGAGGCCACCAGCCAGCCGCTGGCTGCTGTGTGCACTCTAGAGCCTGGTCCCAGCCTTCTGTCTCCTCCGGCTTGGGGTATGGATGCTGCCTGACCCACTCACCCCATCTGGGAGTTATGCAGTCAGTTAAAAAGCTTCCTGATCTTATTTGAGAGTGGAATAAAACACTCTGGAAAGGCTGGTGAGGCCATAGCAGTCATGTGCAGGAAGGCTCTCGGTGGCCAGCAAGGACAGCCCGTGACATACTTGCTTTTTTCACACCCAGACGCGGCTTCTGTCCATCTCGTGGGTGACACCAGCGACAGCCACTGAGACATTTCCTGCCTCTTCCCAAAGGATTTTTAATTTATCCATTTTCATTGCATTTGAAAGGCAGAGAGACATCTTCCTCCACAGTGGGTTCACATCCCGAAAGACCCACAACAGCCAGGGCTGGGCCAAAACGAAGCCAGGAGCCAGGGACTCCATCCAGGTCTCCCACAAGGGTGGCGGGGACCCAAGTCCTTGGGCCATCACCTGCTGCCTCCCAGGGCGCACATTTGCACGAAGGGTTAATTCTCCAGCCTCACTGGTAACAACAGAACCCATCAGACAAAAGGCAGGCACTTGGTATTTGCACACAGGTGAAATGCTCCTTTTTGGCCCAAAACAGCTGCCATCTCTTCCCTGCCTTGGAGACAGCCTGAGACACTCAACAGTGCCTGGGGGGAAAAAAACTCAATGAAAGCTTTAAGAGAGAAGCTTCATTTTAAATATGTTTTACAATCGTTTAAAATATGGAATTGTTGATTTCATTTTCATTTGAAAGGGAGAGACAGAGAGAGAGAGTTCTTCCATCCACTGTTTGCTTCCCGCCCTCCCACCACCACCACCAAATGCCTACAACAGCCAGAGCTGGGCCACGCTGAAGCCGGGAGTCAAGAACTCCATCCTGGTCTCCCACATGGACGGCAGGGACTCAAACAGCTGAGCCATCAGCTGCTGCCTCCTAGGGTAAGCATTACCAGGGAGCTGGAATCAGAAGTAGGGGAACCAAGACTCGAACCCAGGCATTCTGATTCAGGATGTGGGCATCCCAAGCAGCGACTTAACCACGGCACCACACACCCAACCCACAAAGAATTTGCAGTGTCCAGAAAGATGCTCCTGGCACAGCTCCCTCTGCTGGTAGCTACTGGGAAGGCATGCCAGGGCTGCTTGGAAAGGGGCTGCTTCTCCAGCCCCCAGCTCCCTACAACACCTGCCAATCAACAGCCAGAGGACGGAAGTCCTTCCACAGCTCTCTCTGGGAGGCAGCAAGCGATGGCTCAAGTGCTTGGGTCCCTGCTGCCCACGTGGGACACTTGCATTTGGCCCTAACCCACCCCAGTCATCACTCCTGCCCCTGCCTGCTCAGCCTTGGGCTGGGCCCTTAGGAAAGCCAAGGAAAACCACACTCACCTCCTCCCTCACTTCAGTCTCCCCATCTGGAGAAAGGGCACACTTATCCCCACATCTGCAGAGGACTGGATGTGACCAAGTGGACAGAGGCCCTGACACTGACATGGGCTCTTCCTCCCCTTTCTCCTGCAATGAGGAGACCACGAGCCGGGAAGTTTCCTGTATGCCACACTCTTCACCCTGCAGGGACCATGGGGCGCCTGCAGGCCAGGTCCCTGCGCGTGGATCTGCAGCAGAGAGGCCGGCGTCTGCTCCTTGGGGCTAGTGACAAGGCCAGATGGGCCCTCTCCTCGAGGTCAGGGTTCAGCTGGTGTGGATTAAGCCACTCCTGTTTCCATTCATCTGGCGCCCTGCACTTTGGGAACCAGTGGGGAGGGAGGAGGCCACGCGAGCAGAGCGCTAGAGAAATCTTTACCTGCTGCCCTTGGGGGAGTGTGGGAGGGGGAGGCTGCTGAGGCCTGGAACCCCTCACAAAGGCCCACGGGCTCCTCCTCTGCTCAAGAACCCTCCGTGGCTCCCCACGGCCCTTGGCGTTGTCTGTCAAACTCATGGGAGGAGCCTCAAAGTCAGCTCATGTGGGGTCTAGAGAGGATCTGGAAAAAGAACCCGAGCCCCTTAGTCAAATGGCTTTGTCCTGACCCTCTTGCCCCCTTTCTTTCTGTTCTGACTTCTGCCTGAGCGGGTCCTGGCTTCCATGCTGGTGTTCAGCACTTCCTAGGACCCTGGGAAGGCTCAGGAATTCTTTGGGCTCCCGGTCAAGTCCAAGCCCAGGCTTTCATGGTTCCACACAACTTGTTCTACCCCCCCCCCCCGAAACGCACACTTCTCCTATCTAACCTCCCCCTGGAAACTGCCCCCCCCCCAGTTGCTGGCCAGTATTTGCTCCCTCCAAGCTACAGGGAGCTCATACCTAAGAAGGTGGCCCAGCACTTAGGCTCTGGGGCTCACCTCTCCTTCCACCTAGACCTGCAGCATTATCACCCCATCTCAGCTCCGATGTCCCCAGCTGGCTCATCGGCCCCTCACATGTCACCCTGGGGGTCCTTTCTGGGCCTCCAGAATAGAACTGCCTTGGGCTCACCCCAGAGTTTCCAGCAGAGCCCTTGACCCCACAGTGTCAGAATCCACCTTGAAGAGCAGGGACCTGGGCCTGTGTGACAGACGCATGGAGAGGGCTCAGCACTCACAACCACACAGCGCGTGTTCAGATGAGGGAGCCACATGTCTTTGCACTTAGCTGGTGCTGCCCGAGTTCTTAATCCCCAGTGCAACAGTGTTAGGAGATGAGCCCTGGGACCAGCACTGTGGTGCAGCAAGTTAAGTTACCGTCTGCAGTGCCAGCATCCCATATGGGCACCAGTTCAAATCCCAACTGCTCCACTTCCCATCCAGCTCCCTGCTGATGTGCCTGGGAAAGCAGTGGAAAATGACCCAAGTACTTGGGCTCCTGCACCCTCATGGGAGACCCAGATGAAGCTCCTGGCTCCTGGCTTTGACCCAGCCTGGCCCATCGCAGCCACTTGGGGACTGAACCAGCGGATGGAAGACCTTTACCCAGCTCCCTGGGACAGAACTGGCCTGATGAGGCACCAAGGCTGCCCTTGCTTCTACAGGCCACGCCTTCTCCAGGACCACCTGTTGCTAAGTGGCAGGTGCAGCAGGGTGACTGCCACAGGGGCTGGCAATTGTGACTCAGCGGGTTAAGCCACTGCTTGTGACACACTGGGGTTCCACATAGGAGTGCCAGTTCACTTTCCACCTAGCTTCCTGCTGGTGCAGCCGGAAAACCAGCATAAGATGCCCAAGTGCGTGGGCCCCTGCCACCCACATGAGAGACCTGGATGGAGTTCCAGGGTCCTGGCTTCAGCCTGACTCAGCACTGGCTGTTGCAGCCATTTGAAGGGTGAACCAGCAGAGAGAAGAGAGCTCACTGTCTCTCTATCTCTGTCACTCTTTCAAACAATTAAATAAATCTTTGGAAGACAAACAAACAAACAAAAAGGTGACCTTTCCCCTTGTTTCTAGTTCGGCCAGTGGCTGTTCCTACAAAGAATGCTATGTCCCAGTGATTTCTGAGCTTAGGTCATAAAAGTCTACGCAGGTTGAAACGGACTCTCTTGTGCCTTCACTCTCTGGACTCGGCTTGCAATGACCCACTGGGACGCAGCCACCATGCTGTGACAAGCTCAGGCCATGTGGAGACATGCTCCGATCTGCAGCCCCAAGCCAGGAAACCTCCAATCACCCCGGCACTCCTGTCTTCCCAGGCGAAGGCCGGATTATCACGGAGCAGAGGTGAGCCAGCCCCAGGTGTCCCGTCCGAATCGCTGACCACAGAAAGTCATTATCATTGGATTCCATGAAGTGTGGGTCAAGTGCTCCACGGTGAACCCTGGCTACCTCTCCTGAAAGACCCACACCTCTGTAGCTATCAGTGCACCTGCTGTTCACCCTGAAGCCGAGGTGGAGGTGTGTGGACACTTCCACCTTGTGAAGAAGACACAGGGCTCACAACATGGGAAGGCACCAACTTACATGTTGGGTGGCCTTCCTGGACAGATGGTCACTGGGGCAAACCAAATGAACATAGAGAGTAACCTACCGCAGACGTGACCTCAGTCCCCATGTTCCACCTCTAGGTCACCTGGCCTCAAGGTCACCTGCAGGCTTTGTTTAACAGCAGTGTGCCCGAGGGTCCTGCCTCTGGGGGTCTGTGTCTCAGCAGCCTGAGGATGGAGCCTGAGTGTTTGCATCTCTCTCTCTAAGTCCCCGGGTAATGCTGATAACACACTTGGAGCACGGTGCTATCCAGGTCTCCCAGTGGTGCTAATTTTTCAATTCGAGATGCTCACGGGGGATCAACTGGGGAACTCAGGTTACAGATGCCTGGGCTCCAACATCAGCCAGGCTGGGCACTGTGGTGTTGGGGGAAGGCTGGGGCATCCCCATAGAGGGAGAGAAGATGAGAGGGTATAATTAGCTGTCCATTGTCGTGTGGTAAACCACTCCAAATGCTAGAAGCCGAAAACCACCACCAGTGACTGTGTCAACGGCTGTGCACTGGCTGACTGCTTCCTCTTTGGGCTCCACCTGAGGCTTGGTCTCTGCTGTGGCAGCGTTGAGGGGCAGAGCCCTTTAGAGTTGTTTAGCTCATCGGAAGGCCCGGCCCTCAAAGAGACTAATGGGCATCTCAAGGGATTCCAGTTAGTTCCCAAGAGAACGGGTTATAAAATATAAAACAAATCTGTAATATAAAACCGAGTATACATAATATAAAATTCAACATACAAATTAAGGAAGACCAGTCCCTCCCCAGTTCTGGGCTCCCCTCTTGGCCAAGTGGCCCCTGCCATGTTCCCACCACTGTGATGTCACCACCATGAGCTCTTCATAGGAGGCCAAGCCAACGGGGCTACCCGACCTTGAATTTTTCAGCCTCCGGAATGATGAGCCCAATAATCCTCTTTTCTGTAGACATTACCCAGCCTCGACTTTCAGCTATAGTAACACAAAATGGGCTGAGACACCCAGGTTCACGGCTCTACATTCAGCGTGGCCTCACTCACTCTCCTAGTGGTTGGCACTGGCTGTCGGCAGGGGGCTGGGCACCACTGAAACTGCTGGAACACCCGGCCCTCTCCATGGGGCCTTTAACTCAGGCTTCTTGCACAGCACCACGGTCTCAGGGCAGCCTTCAAGGATGGTAAGTGCCATTGTACAGGGCTAGAAAGCCCAGCTGCTAATGCCTCCCTGATCAAACCCACAGAAGCCGGAGTAACGTGGGAGGACTTACAGGGAGCACAGTCCTTGGTAGTCATCCCTATGACAATACACTCCAGGAGGGAACAGCAAGGGACCCGGTGCTCAGAGAAGAAACCAGGGATAGCAGCCCAGAAGAACCATAGAAGCAGCCCAGGGGACACACAGCTAGGACACAGGAGAGTGGCCTGGGACAGCGCCCACCAGTGGTGGCGTGACCTTGAAAGGGTCCGCGGCTCCTGAACCTCATGGCACAATCAGCAACAGCCACCTACGTGTCAGGCTTTGGCGACCCAGACGTCGATTATCTGCCTCCTTAGTTTCAACAGCAATCGTAAGCACAAAACACAACTCATTCAGGGCCATCCTGCAACTCAAACCCATGTGGGCAAAATGTCCAGACTTCCTGATGATCTGGCCTCATTAAATATAAAACCCAAGGGGGCCGGTGCTGTGGTGTAGCGGGTGAAGCTGCTGCCTGCAATGCCAGCCATCCCATATGGGCGCCGGTTCAAGTCTTGGCTGCTCCACTTTCCATCTAGCTCTCTGCTGTGGCCTGAGAAAATAGGAGAAGATGGCCCAAGTCCTTGGGCCCCTGTACCCACGTGGGAGACCCGGAAGAAGCTCCCGGCTCCTGGCTTTGGATCAGCGCAGCTCTGGCCATTGCAGCCATCTGCGGATTAAGTAAGCAGATGGAAGACCTCTCTCTCTGTAACTCCGTCTTTCAAATAAATAAAATAATTTTTTTTAAAAATTCATTTATTTGAAAGGCGGGGTGACAGGGGAGGGGGGTTCCACCTGCTGGTTCTCTCCCCAGATGGCCGTCAGATTTGGGTCAGGCCAAAGCAGGAAGCCAGGAACTCCATCCAGGTGTCCATTGTGGGTGGCAGGGGATGGAGTACTTGGGCCATCAGCTGCTGAGCAGGAAGCTGGATGGATGGAGGCGGAGCAGCTGGGATTCGAACTGGCGGCGCTGCCATCTGCAGCTGACCCCAGCTAAACGGACTTCCCCAGCCTCTCATGGGTCACAGCCTGCAGACTGGAAAATACTAACAGGCCATCCAAAGCAGAAGTCAGCAGACTGGCCAAATCCTGCCTGTAGACTGAATGCTATGCCTCTGACCGGCTGGGACCCGGCGGCTACACACGCCCACGCTATCTGGCTGGCCCGGAACGCCTTGCTCCTGGAGCCTTGTAGATCGTGAGACTCCAAAGGCCGACACAAACACTGAACGTGTGTTTTCCTGACTGCCAGCCCTGGGTCAGCAGCAGAGAACAAGAAAGGGGAGAAAAAAATCAGTGAGATTCTACGGGGGAGGGTGGGAGGGAGTCAGAGAAGCAATCGATCGATCGATCGATCAATGAAATTATCAGAGGGTGATAAATTCCTAAGTAAAAAATGAAGGGGGGGGAGGGGGGTAGGTGCGCTCCAAGCTTTATCTCCACGGTGCCCACCCGAGACGGTGGCTGTGGCGAGGCGGCGCACAACAGGCTGATCTGACCCCTGGCCTCGCCGGAGGGCACCGCACCGGCAACTTTAACCCAGAAAACGTCAACACCCGGCAGCCGCGCGGGAGTCAAGGTGGAGGGCCCGGGTCCAGCCCCCGCGGGACCAAGGCCCCCGCGGCCTCCTCGTTCCCTGCGCGCACACACGCACCCCGACTCCCGGTCCCCGCGCCCGCCTCTCGGGGGGCTTTCCCGCTCCGGGGCCTGGGGCCGGACGGGAAGGCCGCAGCCGGCCCCCTAGCCCCAGCCCGGGGGTCCCCGCCCCGCCTCCGCCCCGCCAGCCCTCCAAGATCCCGGGGCGTCCGCAACGCGCCCCCTTTGGACCCAGAACCCGGGCCTCCCCCAACACCGCAGTCTTTCGGGGTGTCGCTCGGGAGCCGCCCCCCCCCCCCCGCCACAGCACACCCCATACAAAGCGCCGAGTCCCCGGCCTCCGCCTGAGCGACACAGCGCGATCCCAGGCCCAGGCGGGCTCCTCCGTGGCCCCGCCGGGCCCGCGCCGCCCCGTCTCGCGCGTGCCCAGCGCCCCCCACCCCCGGAGCCCGGCGGCGGCGGCGGCGCTCGGACTACAACTCCCGGCAGGCGCCGCGCGGCCGCGCACGCGCAGCGCGCCGGCCGGCGTTTGAGTGGCAAGTTGTTTGTTCCAGCGAACACCAGCTGCTCCCCGCGCCGGGCGCTGCGAGCCGCCGCTCCGCCGCCGCTCCGCCGCCCGGCTGCCCCCGGCGCCCGCCGAGCCCCCTCGCAACTTGGCGGGGAGGCCTCCCGTGGGCGCGGCCCGGCCCGGCGCCCAGCTCCCGGTCCCCCGGGCCGGCTGCCCGCGGCGGCTCGGTGCCGGCTGGGCGCGGAGGGGGCGGGGGCCGCGGCTCGCCCCCCGCCGATGCGCCGCCGCGGAGCGCGCAGCGCGGGCGGACGATGGAACTCCACATCCTGGAGCACCGGCTGCAAGTTGCCAGCGTCGCCAAGGAGAGTCTCCCGCTCTTCACCTACGGCCTCGTCAAGCTCGCCTTCCTGTCCTCCAAGACCAGGTGAGCGCGCGGGGCCGCGGCGCCGGCCGGGGACAGACAAAGGCGCAGCCCGGGCGCCGCGCCTCGGAAAACAACTTCGGGCCCGGAGCGCAGCGGCCCGCAGAGCCGGGCCCCCGGGAGGGGGTGGGGCGGAGGGGCTCCCCGCGGAGAGCCCGGGCCGGGGGGCCGGGGGCCGGGACTGGGGGTGGGGTGGGGAGTAGGGGGCAGGGCGAACCCGCGGATGAATGAGCGGGCGGGCGAACGAATGAATGAAAAACAGGTGTGAGGACGTGGGAAAAGCGCGCTAGCGCCCCCCGCCCGCCTCCCCGGTGGGGCCGGGCCGCCCCCCGACGAGGCCGCGGCGGGGGCGGGATGGTGCGGGATGGGGGTGGGGGTGCCGCCGAGCGCCGCTCCCCGGAGCAGGAAAAATCATAAAATCGTTCGTGGGTGTTGATGTCGGGGTGCCTGCGGGGGCGGTGGGGGAGGGGTCCGGGGAAGGGTCGCCGTGGTACTTCCCGCTGAGGGTCCGGGCCAGGAGTAGGGGGAGTCCAGGGTGGCCGAACCCTGGAAGGGGAGGAGCAGGCGTGTTTTTATGAAGCTGCCCCGCGGCTGGGCCTGGGTGCTGCAAGGTGGGGGGGGTGGGGGGGCACTTGGAGGCCTTGGAAGGCAAAAGGAAAGGGGAAAAACTTGAATTTTCCCAGCTCCAGGTAAAGGTAGGTGACAGGGTTTGGGGTGGGGTGGGGTGGCTGGGTTTTTTTTTTTTTATTATTTTTAAGGAGTCCCATGCAGGGCAGGTGCCAGCCGGCTGCCCCAACTTAAGTCTCTGGTTTGACACCGTTGTGACACTCTTGGTCCCAGGAGATTGGTTTGGAGTTTCGGGGTTCGGGGTGGCCGCCGTTCTCCCCGGCTGTCCGGGACAGGTCAAGGTTAGCGTTACAGTGACAGCTCCCCCCCTCCTCCTGGGCAGCCCCGGTGGCTGTGAGCTCCGTCGAGCCTGTCATTTGCCTGTGAAAAGTTCTCACTGGGAAATCTCTCTTTGATGTGTGTGTGTCTGAACCCGGAGCTGAGTCCGGCCATTGTTTGGAGATGGAGCCAGATCTGCCAGGGGGCATCTTGTTTACTTTCTTCTCCTGGCGGCGGCGGCTCGGGGCTGCTGCTCGCCGGGGTCCGGAGGTTGGAGGTTGGAAATCCTCGCCTTCACTGACCCCTTGCTCCTCAGATTGCAAGAGAGTAATTATTAAACAGGTCATTTGAAAACAAAAGCCCTTAGCTCAGAGTCGGGACTGCCCCTGCCCCCGGCAAGCAAAGTCGCCCCCTGGCTAACCGGATCTCCTCGCATCCTGCCTCCACCTGCCCCCTGGAGCCCGGCCCCCAGCCCGATCCTGCAGAGCTGAGGTCGTGGAGCATCCTCAGCCCCCCGGCAGCCCCCTGGCTGCCTCCTCACCAACCACTCAGATGAGGGTGATGACTCAGGCTGCGGCTGTGCACGGGGCCTGGGCCCTGGGAGGAGGGGGCATTTGGGGGCTTCTCAGAAAGGCAGCGTTAGGTGGGCTCTCGTGGAGGGACTGGCCGTTCGGAGCACTCCTAGCAGGCACAGCCCAGCCGGGAGCTCCTGCCGGCCAGTGTGCGGGCCTGCAGGAGGCCCAGGTGAGAGGTCCAACCTCCAGATGACTCAGAGGTCAAAGGTTAGCTCCCTGCCCCCAGGGTCTGGCTGGGGAGGGTGCTGAGCAGTTTGCCCAGTGATCTCAGGCCAGGCTTCGGTTGTCATGGGCTCTCTTGGCCTGAGTGGCCCGGGAAAGGCTCTTCTCCTCTGGCTGTCACTCTGTCCCGCTGCAGACTGGACAGTGCACCCCATGGCCCAGAGCCGCTGTGTGTGTGTGTGTGTGTGAAGTGATGTCAGAAGTGAGTTTTGAGCAAGTGTCAGATGGATTCGTTAGACTGTTTTCCATCCTATCGTTGGTCGTCAGGAACAACTTCGGTCCCCTGGCTCTTCCTGCAGCGCCTGCCCCCAGGTGGTGGCCTGTGGCTCTGTCATCACTCCCAAGAGCCTAAACTTAGCACAGGGGCCTCTCAGGGTCTCTGTGCCGCCTGTGAAAAGTGTTTCAACCAGTCTCCGGAAGACTAAATCCTTGGCCTGGCATTCAAGGCCTTTTGGGACCTGAGCGCTGAATTCTGGTCGGGAGCCACTCCCCAGAATAGTCTTGCATGCACCCTCTCAGGTTCAGCTGGTCATTCCCTTCGCACCTCTATACTCTTGCACCTGCGGGTGGAACGCACCCCACCCCCACCCCCACTGCCTTCCCATTCAGCCCTTAAGATCTGGTGATATCACCCTGAAACCTGCCTGGACCCCCTCCTCTCCACTCCCCAGCACACTTAGTCACTTCCTCCCTCGCATCTACCTGGGGTGGAGGCGTGGGAAGAGAAAGGCATTGGGAGGGACCCGCTCTGTGCCGTGCAGGGGGTGAGGGGGAGAAAGATGCTGGTGGGAAGAAAGAGACGAGGCCATGGCCCCCACGATACAGCAGGAAAGTGGGGAGGGAGAGGGCTCAGGAACTGCCTGGGGGTACTGGGCGGCTTCCTGTAAGAGGTGGCACCAGACCTTAGGGTGGTAATAGGAGCTGGCTGAGCGGCCAGGGGATTGGGACCCCCAGCAGGCACAGACTGCTCTGTGAACTGGCTACTGTTGCAGCTGCTTTCACAGCAGGAACTGGAGCTGGGATTGGCCACCTGCAGCATGCGAGGGCCCAGGCCCTCTGTTGGCAGCACACGGTCCTGGAGTGCCAATTTGAACCACTGGGCCTCCTGTGTTCCTGTCCGCCCACCCAGGAATGCTCGCCTGTCAGCACCTCCCACCCGCCTTCCTCCACCCCTACCCCTTCCCCTTGCTTCCGCCTGGGTCCTGCCCTCCTGGCTCCACCAGCAACCGAAGGTTTGGGCCTTGTAGCCACCGCCAAGAGCTGGAGACACCAGGTCTGGAGAAATCAAACGGCTGGCTCAAGGTCACGTGTCTGGGCTGACACCGAGCTGGGATTTGAACCAGGCCCCGCGCACACTGCTTTGTCGGCGCTTAGCTGACTGTCGGTTTGATGGATGGCCGACCTGTGCACAGAGTGACCCAGATTCAGCCTGGTATCGGCCGGGAGTCTCTGACAAGTGTCCCAGGGGCCATAGGAGACGCTCACCGGGCAGCAGCAGGGCCTGGCGACCCCGGCCCTGGCTCGGCTGAGCAGGCTTCTGCCCCTGTCATGTGGGGCTTTGTCTGGGTCAGACTGGACTCGGGCTTGGAGGGAGGCTGAGTAGCCTTCTGTTTGGGCACAAAGCTGGAAGGAGAGACCCTCTGTGACCCTGCCTTCCTCTCTACCCTCATGTAAACCTCTTCAGCCCAGCCCACCTGGCCCCCTGGCAGCCCCGCGTCCCCAGTGACACCTCTGTCCCTCCGGATTCGTACACCTTCCTGTCCCTGGTCCCACCCCTGTTGTCTGCCTGCTCACTCTTTGAGGTTCCTGGTTTTTTTCCTCTCTTCACCACCTCCAGGAAGCCTCCCCTGCACGCACAGCTGGGCTCAGACCCTGCCTCTGGTTTGATGAACTTAATCTCAAGGAGATGAAATCTAACCATGGAATCTCACCCAGATGCCTTAGGCTGGAAGTAACAAGAAGGCATTGCCTAACTGACTCAAACAATGAGAGGCTTGAACTTGGTGAGATAAGAGGCTATGAGTGGTCTGCCCCAGGGTTGGGTGACTTAAAGCCTTGATGATGCCGTCTCTCTGTGTGGCCGTGGCTGGTGTGGCACTGTACAGCACTGCGTCCTGGCTAGGGCACCACTGGGCATCAGGGGGCAGCAGGAGGAAACCCAGCAAAGAATAGGGCTGTAGCCTCCAGTGTGATCCTGGAAAAAAAAAAAAAAAAAACCTTCCCAGGCCCTGGAGGCTTCTGGCCCCAGGGAGGTGGAGGACCCACAAAAACAGCTGTGTGGACCCCACCCAATTCCACACAAGGGTCACAGTACTGCCCCTCCACCTGACTTGCCCAGATCCCACCAGAACCTGCTGCAGACAGGGCCATGCGCCGCGCTGACCCAAGCCTGGGGGTCCAGCCGAGGGAGCCTGGGAAACTGGGGAGCTGGCTCTCCCGTGTGTAGTGTGTAGTGAGGCTCGTGGGAGACCTGCAAGGCAAAGCTGAGAACAGGTAATAAATAAGCGTCCCGCTAAGGGGGCAGCAATGACAGCTCCCACTTCTAAAGCCCTCAGTATATCCCAGGCACTTCTTTTTCTTCTCCTGCTCCTTTTAAGAGTCATTGATGTGTTTGAAAAGTGGAAAGAAAGATTTTCCATCCGCTGGTTCACTCCCCAAATGGCCACAACAGCCGGGCCAGGCGGAAGCCAGGCACTCTATCCGGGTCTCCCACGTGGGTGGCAGGGACCCAAGTATTGGGCCATCGTCTGCTGGCTCCCCAGAGCACGTTAGCAGGGAGCTGGATCAGGAGTAGAGCCGCAGGGACTTGAGCTGACGCTCTAAATGTGTGCTGCCGGAGTCACAGACAGCGGCCTCACCCTCTGCACCACAGCGCCAGCCCCCAGAAACTCTCCCAGTCACCACACATCTGCCAGCTCACGCCCTCCCGGAAACCCTGCGAAGTAGGAACTGGATGGTTCCCATCTTACAGATGGGAAAACCGAGGAAGCTGAGCGCCCAGGGGCGTACAGACCAGGCAGAGCCATGGCTTGAACCCAGGACGCACGGCCCAGGAACCCGTCTCCATAACCGCTTGGCCAGGCAGGAGGCCACAGCTTCTTCTTTATTTTCCCTTAAATTGCTGACATCTTTAAATTCCCTTCCCGAAAGCCCGTCTCACTGGATGGACAAAGAAACCCCGTAGGCGAGTGTGCAGTCGGTGCCTGCCCCGGGACTCCCCCGCCCTGCCTGTCTGCCGGACTCTGGCCCGTTTGGGCCTGCATGAATGTCCTCGTGTTGCTGCCTGCAGGATTTCTGGCCAAGGGCCCCAGCAAGCACCTTCCAAGGAATCCCCGGGAGAGAGGCTTAACGTGGCCAGGAGTTCACCTACTTGGGCAGGTGGGCACCTCGGCCTGGCAGTGTGACCTTGGACAAGTTGCTTGCCTTCTCTGTGCTGTCGGTTTCTGCCCCGCACAACAGGGATCAGAATCATGCCTCTGCCTGGGTTGCTGTGAGGGGCGGAGTGTCCACCTGAGCTGGCAGCTGCGGCCTGTGAGGCAGTTTGGACTTTAGAAGGCTCCTTTCGCAAACAGTCGCTGTCTGATTCCAGATCACAGATTCTGTCACCACCCTGGGGGGATGGGGTTCCCGTCTTGGAGAGGGGAGAGCCTCAGACCTGAGGCAGGCTTCCTGGAGGCGGCGGCACCACCACAGGAACTGAGATGAGCCTGGCGTGCAAAGAGCTCAGGAAGCACCGGGGACAGACAAGGCTCAGATGGGTCAGGGGAGCACAAGTGAGCCCCACAGCCCTGCAGGCAGCCTGCACTGTGGGATTCCGTCTGTCTCCAGGGCAGGTGCCTGGGGCAGGGGGAGCTGCCCGAGCAAAGGCCTAGAGCCTGCGCCTGCAGCCTGGGGTTGCTACAAATTGGTGAGTTTTGTTCCTGCAGAGGCCCTGCGGCGTGCACCTGCTCCGTTCCCCGGGGCCTGGTGAGGGTCACAGAAGCTTCTAGCCAGTGGGAAGAGAGATGCAGGGTTCCCAGCAAAGAGGGGGACTGGGAGGCCCGTGGGTCCGGAAGGAGGCGCCGTGGAGGGGTGCTGGGGTGGATTACGTGTGCTGGTTCTCTGCCTGGCTCAGAATCCTCACGCTGCCCCCTGCTCCTGGTACACACTCCGCCCCCGTGTTGTAAATACTTGATCTCCTGTGTCCCCTGCCCCTGCCCCACACATGCCCTATGACAGCCTCACCATGATAGTTTAAAAATACCCCAAAGCCTGACACTCTGTTTCAAAAGCCAGAGCCCCCAACCCCAACTCCTACCCCATACCTTTAAGTGTCTGGCTTATTGATTCTTCTAGAAGGTGGCAGAAGCAATAGCTCAGGCCAGCATTGTTGCGTGGTGGGTAGAGTCACTGCCTGCGATGCTGGCATCCCTTACGGGTGCCGGTTCGCATCCTGGCTGCTCCATTTCCAATCTAGCTCCCTGCTAATGGCCTAAGTGCTTTGATCCCTGCCAACCCACATGGGAGACCTAGATGAAACCCCTGGGCTGGTGCTGTGGCATAGCAGGTAAAGCTGTCACCCACAGTGCCAGCATCCCATAGGGGCACTGGGTCTAGTCCTGGCTGCTCCACTCCAATCCAGTTCTCTGCCATGGCCTGGGAAAGCAGTGGAGGATGACCCAAGTCCTTGGGCCCTGCACCCACATGAGAAACCTGGAGGAAGTTCCAGGCTCCTGGCTTCGGATCGGCCCAGCTCCAGCTGTTGCAGCCATTTGAGGAGTGAACCAGTGGATGGAAGATCCATCTCTCTGTAACTCTGCCTTTCAAATAAATAAATAAATAAGGACGCAATAGCTCAAGATATCCAAAGCTCTGCATGAAAGAGTAGATTCTGGGGCCAGCGCTGTGGCGTAGCAGGTAAAGCCACCACCTGCAGTGCCAGCATTCCATATGGGCACCAGATCGAGTCCCAGCTGCTCCGCTTCGGATCCAGCTCTCTGCTATGGCCTTGGAAAGCAGTGAAAGATGGCCCAAGTCCTTGAGCCTCTGCACCTGTGTAGGAAACACGGATGAAGCTCCTGGCTTTGGATCGGCGCAGCTCTGGCTGTTGTGGCCATCTGGGGAGTGAACCAGCAGATGGAAAACCTCTCTCTCTCTCTGTGTAACTCTGTCAAATAAATAAATAAATCTTTAAAAAAAAAAAAAAGTGGATTCTACCTGGTGCTCTCCTTGGCCCTCTGGCTCTGTGGGAAGGCAGCTTCCTTGTTGTGCGGACACTGGAACAGACCCGTGGGAGAGGCCGCAGTGGACAGGACTCCTGATGCCTCCCCGGAACAGTGAACAGCCGGCACCAGCCCTGAGCCTAAGCCCCCTGGAAAACACGTCCTCCCGCCCCAGGCAAGCCTGCTAAGGGGTAGAACTCTGCAACCAGAGCTGCCCTGCTGAGCCACACCCGAATTCCTAAGCCATGGGAACCAGGAGTGATAATTTGTTCATTGAACTGCTGCTTCCAGCCCCCAAGATTTGGGGCAATTTGTTATGTAGCAATAGATAAGTAACGAAATGACTGTGTCATTTATCATCCAAATGGGGACATCTTTTGCGAATTGCAAAAAGGACTAAAAATAACTACCCCCGACGACTAGGCAAACCAGAACGTGTAGTCCAGCCAGATCACTCTACACGCAGCCCCTGGGGTCAGCTCCAACATCACCGCCTCCAGGAAGCCAGCCCCGGGGCTGGGATCGCCCGTACCCTCGGTCCTTGGCGCAGGTGCGTGTCCAGGCTTCAGCATCCGTGTTCCATGGCATTGACGCATCGCCCAGGGGTCCAGAAGGGCAGTTATGAGAGGCTGGGTTGTTTCTGAGCCCGCACGCGGCTGGCCAGGTTTTTCGTCCTTGCACACTTCTGGTCTGAGAAGCCACCCCAAACAGAACACCCTGGTTTCCTCCAGTGCTGGGGGACCTGGATCTGTGGCTGCTACTGGTCCTGGGCATGAACAGATCCCCCCGCCCACCTCAGTATCTGCAGCTCCCAAAGGTTGGCCTATGCCTTGAGCCACCCAGTTTGTTGTGAAACTAAAACTTCTATGGAGAAGCTCATGTCTCCGCGCCTTATTCTCATCCTCACCCAGGATATAATGTATTGCACATACTCCAGGCTCCAGGCTAAATCTAGGCTTAAAGCTCTTGGGCCCTGGGCTGGGTGTTCAGCCTAGGAGTGAAGACACCAGTTGGGACGCCTGCATCATACCTGACTGGCTGGGTGCAAGCCCTGACTCTCCTTCCAGTTCCAGCCTCCTGCCGACGGGCACCCTGGCAGGCAGCAGCCGATGGCTCAAGGATTTGGGTCCCTGCCACCCATGTGGGAGACCTGGACTGGATTTGGCCTGACCCAGCCCCAACTGTTGCAGGCATTTGGAGAGTGAATTAGCAGATAGGAGTGTGCTCCCTTGCTCTCTCTCTCTCTCTGTCTCTTTCTCTCAAGTAAAATAGATCAATGGTTTTAAAAACAAAAACGGGGGACTGGCATTGTGGCACAGTGAATTAAGCCGCCACCTGCAGTGCCAGCATCCCACATGGGTGCTGGTTCAAGTCCCTACTGCTCCGCTTTCAATCCAGCTCCCTGCTAATGCGTCTGGGAAAAGCAGCAGAGGGCTAGCCACCCACATGGGCGATCCAGGTGAAGCTCCTGGCTTCAGCCTGGCCCAGCTCTTGCTGTTGTAGCCATTTGGAGAGAGCCAGTGGATAAAAGAGCTCTCACTGTTTCTCTCTGTGTAACTCTGCCTTTCGAATAAATAAATGGATCCTTCAAAAAAGGAAAGAAAAAAAGGGGGCTGGTGTTGTGTGCGGTGGATTAAGTCACTGCCTGTGATGCTGGCATCCATTTCAGAGCGCCAGTTCAAGGCCCTGCGGCTCTGCTCCGATCCAGCTCCCTGCTAGTGCACCTGGGAAAGCAGCAGAAGATGGCCCAAGTGCTTGGACCCCTGCACCTACTTGGGAGACCCACATGGAGCTCCTGGCTCCTGGCTTCAGCGCCAGCCAGGGGCCATGGTGAGCATCTGGGGAGTGAGCTGCGAGCTCCCTCCTTGTGTCTGCCTTTCTCTGTGGTTCTTAAAGAAATAATTACTTAAATGCTGCAGAGTTTCAGCATTTGGCAAGAGGAAGAGGCCCAGAGATGGGTTCTGAAGGCCACAGAACCAGGTGCTTAGGCGAGGTTAAGGGAGCAGGGTTCATGGTCTGCATCTCACCACATTGTCAAAAATAAGGCATTTCTTTAAGATGTATGTGTGTATTTCGAAGAGTTACACAGAGAGAGAAGGAGAGACAGAGAGAGAGGGGGGTCTTTCCTCTGCTGGTTCACTCCCCAGTTGGCTGCAACGGCCGGAGCTGCACCGATCCGAAGCCAGGAGTCAGGAGCTTCTTCTGGGTCTCCCACGCAGGTGCAGGGGCCCAAGGACTTGGGCCATAGCAGAGAGCTGGATGGGAAATGGAGCAACGGGACTCGACCAGCGCCCATATGGGATGCCGGCACTGCAGGCGGTGGCTTTACGTGCTATGCCACAGCACTGGCCCAATGAGTTGTTTTCTTAAAGCTTGGCTTCTCTGCGGTGGCGACGCATCCCAGGTCTGGAGGTGTCGGGGTCGTGGCCCAGGCGACAGTGGGGTCTGCAGCTTTTCTTCCTCACTGTCTCTTCATGGCTGCGATTTGCTGCCGTTGGCAGCCTCGAGACCTGCATGAGCTTTGGGTCTACACAGACTGAAGTTTCGATCCTGATCCTGACCCGGCCGCTTGTTGGTCTGATGTCCCCCAGGCGGCTGTCCTCACCCTGGGTGATGCCAGAAGGGAACAGAGAAGGGTGCCTGAGATCCCGGGGCTTCTCCTGTTGTTGCCAAACACAGACGGGACAGATCTGCAGAGAGTAATGAAGTGGGCTGAAGCCACTCAGCCGGGGCGATGGGGGCAGGAGCCGCCACCAAGTGACAAGAGGGAAACGGTGGGGGGGAGCCTCCCCCTCCCCATTCGAGTGGCTGCTGTTTAAACAGAAACAGAGAATGACAAGTATCAGCAAGGACGGGGCGAGATCGTGGCGCAGCTGCCACTATGGAGAGATGAGCAGACTTCCCATGGGGCGCAGCGTGGCCTCCTGCTTCCGGGTGCACCCCCAGAACAGGGAGAGGAGGCCCTCGAAGGAATCCATGCACAGCCAGGTTCACGGCCGCCCCATGGCGGACGCGACCCAGGTGACGCACACCTGCAGGTCCAGGGAGACAGCCTCAGAGAGGAGGGACATCCCAAGACCTGCCCTGGTGTGGAGGAACGTCGGGGCCATGATGCGGTCCTTCGAATAGTCGGGGGGGACAGCCTCAAAGAGGAGCTGGCGGGGGCCGAGGCTGGGAAGCTTCGCTTAAGGGGATAGGGTTCCGGTTCTGCACCGTGTAAGCGCCCCGGAGAGCGGCGTTGGAGAGCAGCGTGGCCATCCTGAGTGTGGCAGAACCATACGCATAGAAGTGGTGATGGCGGCAGGCTTTGCGTTGCTTGTGCAGTGGAGAAAATAAAAAGCAAACGTAGGAGCCTGGCAGGTGTGCAGAGCTAAAGGGCCGTGTGCACGGGCATGAGCCAGGAAGGAGGTCCGAGCGGTGGTGGAGGCTCGGACCAGGAGAAGGAGCTGGGCCACCCCATGAGGCGGCTGCTCCATGCCTGTTGTGTGAGCTCATCCGGTCCTCACAGCCACCCTCCATCAGATAGGCACGCTCTCCAGCCCCATTTTACAGGTGAGCCAACTGAGGCACTGGATGTTTGAGTCACTTGCGCAAGACCACAAAGACCAGTAAGTGAAGTTTTGCTGGTTTTTGTTTTTAAGGTTTATTTATTTGAAAGGCAGAGTGACAGAGCAGTACAGATCTTCCATCCACTGGTTCACTCCTCAAATGCCTGAAATAGCCAAAGCTGGACCAACCCAAAGCCAGGTCTCCCCAAACTCAGTCCAGGTCTCCCACGTGAGTGGCAAAGACCCAAGGAGTTGGGCCAGGATGCACATTAGCAGGGAGCTGGATCAGAAGCAGAGCGGCTGGGACATGAACCCAGACACTCCCAGGGGAAAACTCGTCCTCCATATTCGGTCTTTTCACCCCAGAGAGCTCCAGAGCCACCAGTGCCGCATCTGATGGGGTGGGTGAGAACCAGCCAGGTGTGGGCCCGGCAGGTCTCCCTCCAGAACCCGCTGGGAGCACATCCACAAAAGGAGATTGTGTCCCCCCCCCCCCCCCCCGAGCTCAGAAGAGGCGGCACAGGCTCACCCGCCTCAAGGCACCCAGCAGAGGAGTGGCAGATCGGGCTCGACCCGGGCCCCCCCCCCCCCCCTTGTCTGCCTGTGCCTGCCTCCCTCATGGGCCCTGCCGCTGCAGACGGAAGCCCTCATGCCAAGTGAGGATCACAGCAGTCAGGAAAACGCATGTCATTCAAATGGCGACCTCTTCACGGAGCCTGTGGCCTGGCCGATCAGTTTTCCTGTCTGTAAGGCGGGCGCTAATCTCAGCCTGTTTGGGTGGTTGTAAGAATCCAGCAGGAAGTTTTATGCCCAGGACTCCTTAGGTATCCAACACCCAGTGAGCCGGTTTTCTCACTCATCCGGCAGACCCTTGGATCCAGGGCCCCAGACGCACCCTCAGTGTGGTGGCCCGAGCCCCTGCAGCGCCCACAGCCCGCACCGCTGTAGTCGTCGGATGGACCCACCCGATGGCTGCAGGTGGAATGACTGAGTCAGGGGCAGGTTTTTTGTTTGTTCCGGTGTGCGCTGTGGGCCCCAGGAAGGGTGCGGCGAGCAGGAAAGGAGTGGGAGACGGGAGAGCCGCAGGCAGCCCTGCGGGCAGAGCCGAGTCCGGAGCTGTCACATCCTCCCGTCAGCTGTGCGCTGGCCGCTCCAGGCAAGGTCCAGGGGGCGTGGACACCCTGGACCAGGCCTGGCCCGTGTGATGCTCCCACACTGCTGCCCCAGTGTGCTGTCATCCAGCCCTGTGCCACATCTTTCTGCTTCACCCCCGCCCGTTAGGCCCGCCGCTTGCAATACCAGCAACCCGTATCAGAGCGCCAGTTTGAGTCCCGCCTGCTCCACCTCCGTGCTAATGCACCTGGGAAAGGAGCAGAGGATAGCCCAAATGTTTGGGCCCCTGCCACCCACATGGGAGACCTGATGGAGCTCCTGGCCCAGCCCTAGCTAGGTCTTGCAGCCGTTTGGAGAGTGATAGGACATTCCCCCTCTGTCTGCCTGCCTGCCTCTCCCTCTGCCTGCCTCTCCCTCTCCCGGCCTCCCTCTCCTGCTCTGTTTCTAAGTCTTTCCAATGAATAAATAAATAGATCTTCCCCCAAAAATCATTCTCTGAGCTCCGCTCTGCACACCACCTGCTCCCCCTTAGCCCCCTGCACTCCTGGCGCCTGACCCCGGTGGGGGAGGGGGGCCCAGGCAGTCTCCTCCCCAACAGGCAGCCCCTCCTTGGCAGAGCGGCTCCGGCTCACTTTGGAAATCTGATCTCGTCCTGTGCACCTGTGAGCTGCTGCTTGCTCCAGGGTGCCAGCCAGGCCTGAGCAGAGCCCCCACCCAGCCTTCCCGCCTCCCTGCTGCCCCCCCCCCTGCGGTGCACCTTGCCCACGTCTCTGGCCCCTGCCACAGCTGTCCCGACTCCCCCGGTGTGAGCTGTGCAGCTCGGCTGAGTTCCTTTCCATCTCTGAGTCCTTCGGTCCTGATGTCTAAGAGAGAATCATGGGCAGGCGATTGGTTCGAGTTCTGGGCTCCCAGCTTCAGCCTGGCTCTGGGATCTGGAACAGAGATGGGGGCAGGGGGAGGAGATTTCTTGCCCCTCCCCCACCCTCACCTTCACTCCCCCCCACCCCCAGGATCCGGGTCTCTGATTGACTCCCACCTGGCTCCTGGGCCTCTAGGTGACCACCCCAGCATCCACGGCGTCACACCAGGTGGCCCCCCCAGTGTCCTGGGGCTGGGCCAGCTGCATCACAGTGAGGAAGCTGATGGTCACTTGAGAAGAAGGCCACTTCGTCAGGGCCTGGGGCCAGACCTCAGAGGGCCGCGCGCCGAGTCCCTGGACCAGGGGTGGGGGGTGGTGGGGGTTCCTGGGTTTGAGCAGTAAACCCGAATTTCTTTTCTGTTTCAATCTGCTCTTTGCAGACACTCAGCAGACTTGGTTCTGTCCCCTCCTCCAGGTTTCCCTCCCCTGCAGCTCTCCAGTCCAGTGAACCTGGCTTCATACTGCCCTAAGGATACAGATCGCCTGATAGTGCGCCCAGGGGCGCGCCCGGCCCCTCCCCAGGGCTGGCGTCCATCATGTCTGGGCACTCCCGTGTCACGGCCAGCAGGGACGCGTCCTCTCTCAGGCACCTGCTCGGGGCCCCGACTGTTCCTGCCGTGTGTCCCCGGGCAGGAGACCAGGCCCTTCTGATCCCCGAACCCTCACCCATGAGGCGAGAGCCCCTGAGATTAAGGCGACACAGGGAGGCCCTCGCACCCTGCTCCCATGTGGTCCCGGATAACCGAGTCCTCGCCCGGTCTCTGGGCACTGGAACTCAGAAAGAAACCGAACCCCTAAGGCAGACAATGGTGTCGCCAGAGGCGCTGGAATTAAACTCGGGGCTGGTGCTGTCCCAGGAGGTGGGCTGTGGTTAGCGGGACCTGAACTCCACTGGAGAGGCTGAGGTCGGGGAGGTGGGGAACCTGGCTGGACCCCGCTGGGTGGCACAGAACAAAGAGCCGTTCTTGTCCCCCCACCATGGGCAGGGCACCTGTGACCCCTGGAGGAAGAAGTCCCGGTGCCTCCACTCTCTTGCTTGCCCCCCTCCCCATTGCCTTTGTGGACGCTGTGGGTGGGGCACTTCCCCTGGGTCCCGCTTCCTGCAAGCCAGGTGCTGGCCTGCGCTGGGTGTGTGTGCTCAGCTGAGCTGGGCATGTCCCCTCGCCCATTTTACGCAGGACGACACTGAGGCCCCAAAAAGCCAGGGGTGTGCTGGGCGCTGGATCGCTCAGTGGAGAAGCCCGGAGTGGGCTCGTAGCCTGGTTTCAGAGCCGCGTGGGCTCGCAGCCTGGTTTCAGAGACACGCTCCTCACGCCATGCAGAGAGAATCCTTCTGCGGCAACATCGGGCTCTGGCCCCAAGGACCTGCAGCAGAGCCTCGAACCACGCGTGCTGATTGAAGGTGCCCTCAGAGACCCAGACCCTGGACTCTAGGTGTTGTCGGCGTGGGGGAGGGCAGCTCAGCAGCAGGATGGCAGACTCCAGGGAGGAGGTGTCTCTCGGTCTGGGGGGGGGAGGGTTGAGCCCAGCGTGAAATGTTAAGGTAGGGAAGGGACAGCCAGGAAGGAGGGGCCATGGAGTGCAGAGTTGGGTGGGTGACAGCTCGGGGACAGCAGCAGCATGGCTGCCATCTGACCTGACCCCCTGTCTCTGACCACCTCTGTTTGCCTCCTGCACTTTCCCAGCTCTTCCCACCCTGCTCTCCTGCTTCTGCCTCCCCTCCTAGTCCTGCCACCTCCTGCAGGAAGGCCTCCTTGCCTCTCTGGTTTTCGTTTTTTTTCCTGCTTTAAAATTCCCGAATAGATACAAAGTCACATGGCTCAGAATTCCAGAGAGACACAAAGAGGAGCCCAGTGCAAACCCCCTCCCCATCATGTTCTCCTGTGGACAGCCAGACTTGGAGGGACTTTGGCGGTGCCGCTTGGTGTATCTGTGTGCAAGTGTCTCTGTGTGTCACTGTCCCTCTTTTTCTTTCTTTTTTTTACATAAATTGTATTAAACTCTGCTCCCCTCAGCATTTTCAGAGTATCCTCGTCTAGACAGCAGTTCCATACTCTTTATTTTATCTGTTTTTTTTTTTTTTTTAAGATTTATTCATTTATTTGAAAGGCAGAGTTAGAGATCATTCAACCACTGTTTCATTCCCCAAATGACCACAATAGCCAAGGCTGGGCCAGGCTGAGGCCAGGAGCCAGGAACTCCATCCGGGTCTCCTATGTGGGTGCAGGGGCCCAAGCACTTGAGTTTGTCCATCTATAAAACAGGGCTGGTAGCAGGGCCATGACCCACTGGTGAGCATGGTGTGTTTTCACATCGTTCCGTTCTGAAGATTTCCAGGCTTCCTTCGCCCTCTCTGCCTGGGCCCCCGTCACACGGGGCCTGGGGGGATTCTTTTATTAAGTGCAGGGTTCGATCTGAATCCCCCCAGAAGCTCCAGTGGCCCCTGGACCTTTACTGAGCTGCTCTGGGTGGCCCCCAGCGGGGACGAGGGCGTCCAGGAAGGGAAATCAGAGTCTTGGGCTGGGCCCACAGCGCGACACCAACATTGCAACAGCGAAGTCTGGGTTTCCGTCTTGCCTTGCAAAACTGGAAAGTCTGGCAGCCCAGGGAGCTCATGGCAGGTGTCTAGGGGTGTGTGAGGAGCAGGTGCGCCCCCTGCAGCAGGAAGGGGTCCTCAGGCAGCCTCCCCTCTCCCCCCTCCAACACACACACACAGATCCCTTCTCCCTCGTGTTGCAGCCGCCCCCATTGCAAGCTTGCGGGAAGCCCTGCTCTGGACATGGCCAAGCTCCGCCCAGATTGGGGTCCTTCGCCTCCCACTGGGGGAACACAGGTGCATATGGGCCGGAGCCCCTCTCCCTGGAGGAGTACAGGCATAGCCACTGGCTCTGTGACAGTGGCAGCTGGGACACCTCTTTGGGGGGCTCCCGACTGTCCTTGGTGCCTGCCCTGACACAGCCAGACTCAGGGCCCAGCCTCCCGTGGGACCCCTCTGAGAACCACAATGAATGGAGCCATGGTGGTTAATTCTAAGGGGTATCTTCTTTTTTTTCAGGTTTCATACAGTTTATTCTTTTTAAAAAATATTTATTTATTTGAAAGAGAGAGAGGTCTTCCATCCGCTGGGTCACTCCCCAGTTGGCTGCAGTGACCGGAGCTGTGCCCATCCAGAGCTAGGAGCCTCCCCCAGGTCTCTCACGTGGGCGCAAGGGCCCAAGGTCTTGGGCCATCTTCTACTGCTTTCCCGGGCCACAGCAGAGAGCGGGATCAGAAGTGGAACAGCCGGGTCTTGAACCGGCACCCATATGGGATGCAAGTGCCTCAGGCCAGGGAGTTAACCCACAATGCTACAGTGCCGGCCCCTCATACAGTTTATTCTAATCCTTTTTTTTTTTAAGTTGTAGTTATTTGACAGAAAAAAGAGATCTTCCACCGATTCACTGCCAAATGCCAGCAGAGTCTGCCTTGTGGCAGGAGACTCTGCCCTTTATCCAGCCCTCCCTGTGGGGAGGAAGACACCCCAAGACCACAGTGGGTGCCTGCAGCCACAAACAGTACTGAACCCTGTATATACTATGTCTTCCCTATCCACACACACACATACCTGTGATAGGGGGCAGCATTGTGGAGAAGCAGGTAAAGCCACTGTCTGAAACACCAGCATCCCACATGGGCATCAGTTCATGTCCCGGCTGCTCCACTTCTGATCCAGTTCCCTGCTGATGTGCCTGGGAAAGCAGTAGAAGAAGCACCAAAAGCCGGCGCCGCGGCTCACTATGCTAATCCTCCGCCTTGCGGCGCCGGCACACGGGGTTCTAGTCCTGGTCGGGGCATCGGATTCTGTCCCGGTTGCCCCTCTTCCAGGCCAGCTCTCTGCTGTGGCCCGGGAGTGCAGTGGAGGATGGCCCAAGTGCTTGGGCCCTGCACCCCATGGGAGACCAGGAGAAGCACCTGGCTCCTGGCTTCGGATCAGTGCACCGGCCCCGGTGGCCATTGGAGGGTGAACCAACGGCAAAAGGAAGACCTTTCTCTCTGTCTTTCTCTTTCACTGTTCACTCTGCCTGTCAAAAAAAAAAAAAAAGAAGAAGAAGAAAAAGCACTCAAGTGCTTCAGGGTCTCTCTGCACCCACGTGGGAGACCCAGAAGAAGCTCCTGGCTCCTGGCTTTGGCCTGGCCCAGCCCAGGCAGTTGCAGCCATTTGGGAAGTGAACCAGTGGCTGGACAATCTCTCTCTGTCTGTAACTCTTGCTTTCAAATAAATAAATACATCTTTGTAAAAAATACATACCTGTGATAAAATTTAGTTTATAAATTAGACACAGTAAGATATTCACAATCACCAATAATAAAATAGAACCAGTGATGACAGTAGCCACACAACCCTGCAGGCTGGCTCTTGGGGGATGGGCCGGGAGGAGGGATGCCTCGGACTTGGTGCCCTCAACCCAGAATGAAAATGTCAGTGTCTCCACTCTGGGTGCTTTGGGGCCTTTTCATCATTCAGTAAAATAGAGGTGACTTGAACACAAGCCAGGTGAGCCAATAACTCAGACGGCAGCTTAGGGACTGGCGGGTGGGTAGCCTATACTGCATGGATCCGCCGCATACAAGGGTGATCGGCCTGGCTCACAGTTTCAAATGTGGGAAGGCGTATTTCTGAGACTTCCCATGTGATGTTTTTGGACGATAGTTGTTCGTGGAAGGCTGGAGTCGTGGAAAGAAAATGCAAGGGTTAGGAAGCACAAGTGTAATTTGGTTTTAGGGAGGTGGGGAGTGGGCTGGCTGTCACCCCTGTGAGGACCAGAGAGATAGCTCAAGCCCGTCACGTCAATGTGGCTGGAGGCGCTGAGGCCGAGACCCCACGCTGAGCCAGGGTGCTCCCCCCGCCCCCCACAGCACCCTCCTGTCCAGCCCCCAGGAGGCCCCCAGGCCGGAAGCAGGCTCCTGCTGCCTGAGACCGGTGACAGAGTCGGTCCACAAATTTTGCTGAGGCCCAGCACACCGCAGGGGCCACGGTGATAGGTGATGGTGCAGCGTTCGTGCCATCCCAGCTTCGGGGCAGAGGGACAGGAACTCAGCTCTGATTCCGCACACAGGGCGGGGAGAAGAGAGGCAGTGTCTGGTGTGGAGGACCTCACACACGGGAGCACTCGTGCAGGAGCTGCAAGTGGTGTGGCCACGTCAGAGCCCATGGTGGCTGAGCAGGGACTGGAGAGGAGCAGCCCAAATCGCCTTGCCCTGTAAGCAGAGGCAAGGCCAAACTTAGAGTGTTGGTGCTAGGGAGCCACAGGAGGTATGTGACCCGAGCGGTGAGAGCATCAAGTGTGTGTTTGAGGAACTGTCCTTGCCTGCACTGTAGGGAGTGGATGGACAGGGGCAGGGACAAGAGCCCCAGAAGGAGGGCTGGGCGGGACAGGGGGGTGATAGTGGGCCTGGAAAGGGCCGGATCCGAGCTCCCCAGGTGGTCTTGGAGAGTCCAGAGTCTTACTTTGGGGGGCAGGGACCAGTGAGCCGGAAGCACCCGGGAGGACCTGTCGGGGAGGATGGGTGCCAGCTCTCCCCAAAGGCCCACTGTCCTCTCAGCACCCACAGCCCAGGCCCTTCTTCCTGTGCAAACCCACACATAAGACGCCTGCAGGCTGTTTTCCTGTCCACAACCACCCTAGCAGGGAGGCGTGACTGGCCCCGTTCCGCTTCTGCCTGAACTGAGAGGTTCAGAGAAGGTGAGCAGCTTGGCCCAGGTCACACAGCAGAGCCGGGATTGAACCCCAGGAGACACCAGGGCACCAGGGGCCATCAGAGGCAGAAGCAGCAGCAGCCTTGCATCTGCCCAGGCCTCTCCTGCACGCTGTGGGAGGCTGGGGCTCTGCCTGGGCCCCTCAGCTGAGGCGAGAGCTGCGGCTGCCCGCCTGCCCGGCCCCGCTGGCTGCTGAACCCAGCCACACAAAGCAGACTGACGCCAGGAAGAGAGGGCTCAGCGGTGTGGGCAGCTTGAGGTCACCATGCTGCAGGCATTCTCATTCTGGTGGCTGCAAGGTCGCCGTATGACCTTGAGCACATCCTCCTGCTCTTCTCGGGTTTGGTCTGAAGATGGGTGCATGAGTGCTGGAATCCCCCTGGACCAGTCCACGGGACCATGGGTCCTTGTGGACTGTCTGCTCTGGGGCACCAACCCCTCCTGGCTAGCCTGGGGCTGAAGGCACTTCTGATATTGAAGCCAGGAAAGTCCCAGGCCACCCAGGACTGCCGCTGTCCATGGGGTTCCACCTGCTGGCACCGTGGAGACCAGGCACTGCCTGAGCCCTTCAGCCACACAGCCAGCAGGGCCACAGTCTGCAGCTTGTAACTGAGGGTACAGAGGCCCCAGGTGTGGTTTAGAAGTCACAGAAATTAAGATTGCTCTGAAAGGTGAGGGGGAAGAGAGGTCTTCCATCTGCTGGTTCACTCCCCAGCCAGGGCACTAGCCAGACCAGGGCCGAGAGCCAGGAGCCTCCTCCAGGTCTCCCGCACGGGCGGCAGGACCTCAAGCACTCGGGCCGTCCTCTGCTGATTCTCCAGGTGCATCAGCAGGCAGCAGAGCAGCCAGGACTTGAATGGGGGCTGGAAGTGGACTAAACCTGCCTGAGGCGGCCCCCAGGAGGAAGCGAGGGGGCAGGCGGGCCACCACCGAAGCCTGGCACTGCAGCTCCTCGTTGGGAACCCAGCATCTGGGCAGGAAGCTGCTTCCCGCTCCCCGGCTCCCCGGCTCCCCGCCTCACGGGCTTGCAGCCGGGCAGGAGAACAAGTGCTTTTCGGCGCTACAGGGCTAGGAGTCTGGGCCGCGTCGCTGCCCCCGAGCCCCGCTCCCCGGGCAGCTCTGAAGTGGACGGCCGTGGTGTTGCCAGGCTCCCTTCCCACTCGGCCGTTGTTGAGGGGACCAGCTGCGCGCCCAGGCGGCCACATCGGAAGTCAGCCTCCTGACTCCACGGGGAGCTTGCTCCCCATCCCTCCATCCATCCGGGGGGTGCAAATGGAGGGCAGGTCCCCCACCTGCCCAGACGCCTGATCCCAAAGCTGGCAGCCCAGAACGGCCTTCCAGCCTTGGTTCCACGCTTCCCCACGTCCCCACCACCCCGGCTGGCCCGTCCCAGCAAGGTCGCGCCCTTGTGGTTTTCATGGGGACTTGGGATGCACAGATTAAAGGAAGAAGCCCCTGCGGGTTGCTCTCACGCGTGGGTTTCACCGCGGCGAGCCCCCTCCCCTCTGCGCTGTGGTTCAAAGGTCTGGCTGCAAGAGGGCTCAGATGGGGCCCAGGATCCCCGGGCCGGTGGTGGGGCGAGGCCTCGCTCCAGGCTGGGTCAGGCATCCGACAGTAAACAGATCGAGTTTCCAGCGCCGGCTGGGCTGTGCACAACAGGCAGCAGCGGCCAGGGAAGCTGAGAGTGCGTCTCTGGGAGATGATTCAGCTCCTTGGCCCCCACGGAGGGGCTGTGCCCTGGTGGCTGGCTCCAGGCCAAGCGCCGGAGGGAGCCACAGTGGGTTTTTCAAGTCGGACTGGAGTGCCATTCCGGTTCATCCCATCGGGATGAGGGCGTGTGTCAAGAGGCCGCTGCCACTCCCCAGCCTCAGTTTACTCATCTGTGAAATGGGCAGCCACAGTCTCATCGCCAGAGAGTTGGTGTCAGAAAGGAGTCTGAGAGCGTCAGAGCCAGGGCACAGGAGAAGTCAAGTGGGAAGCAGGAGCCTGGGCCACCGGGGCTGGAACTCCACCACCAGCACCACCCAGAGGTGGGAGGATTTGGGGAGAGTGCATCACATGGGCTGAGGTGTTTCCAAGAGCTCCCGCATGGCAGAGACCAAAAGAGGAGCAGCCTCTGTGTTGGGGGAAGTTGGAGAGACCCCTGGGAGACTCCAGACCCCAGGAGAAGGCCTTGGACAGCGAGGTGGGGCCCAGCCGACAGGTCAAGAGCAGGAGAGCATGTGGGAGACGGTGGCTGGTTTGGTGACTGGAGGTCATGGTGAGCTGAGCCAGGGCCTCTGAGGGCTGGGAGGCAAGAAGGGGGTGGCCCGAAGAGGGGAAGGGGGAGGAGGGGAGGGGGAGGGGAAGATGGGGCTGAGCGAAGGCTTTATTTTAGGATGGAGGAAACTTGAGCCTGGAGGCCGACGAAGCCAAGGAGGAAACGGCGCTTGTGTAGGGAAGGAGACGAGCTGGCCAGGGAGAAAGCACGCAAGAGTGGACGGTCCGCGGGGGTTTGAGAGAGGGCTCCTAAGCAGCCGGCCGGTGTCTTGGGGAATCCGGGGTGCAGGCTGGGGGGCTTAGTAGGCCAGATGGGAGCAAGGGAGGGTGCACAGGGGTCAGGGCCGTTGGTGAGCCCAAGGTCACCTTGCTCCTCCGGCCAGTGTGGACAGTGGCACTGGAGTGGGCAGTGGGCGACAGGACACAGCTCCAGGCAGGGCCCCCACGTGGTCCCACAGCCCTGTGGTGGCAAGCCCTCTGGGGAGTGCTGACTCCCAGATAATAGCTGGGAACCAGCAGGTGGCTTTTGGGAGCCCAAGGGTGGGGGTGGGGGTGGGCTTAGCATCCAAGTATCTGAGGCCGGGGTGGGGAATGTCCAGGCTGAGGGCCGTCTAAGGCCGACATCGTTTGGCCTGGCCCTGGCAACACAGCCTCAGGTGGGACTTGTAACTCAATACGTCTATAGCAGGCTCATTTTTTTTTTTTAGTTGGTAGTTTTGCAGGGCCCCAATGATGCTCCAAATATCCACATGACCCTGGGCGAAAAAGAAAGACTCCCCACACCTGGCTAAGGCCAAGGCCTCCCACTCCTAAGTGTTGATTGCTCTTTCTGGGGCGTTCGCTCTCTACTGAGGTCTGTGTGTGTGTGTGTGTGTGTGTAGACACACCTCTGGCCAGCCCAGATGGAAAGAGGAGATGCAGCCCCAGGGCCCATCCCAGGATCCTGGCCTGACTCTGGTGCCTGGGCCGTCTCTGGCCACTTCCTCCTTTTCCTGCCTCTTTCTGTGGCCTACAGAGTGACCCAGGCTCCAGTTCGATGGCTGGGTCTCCCCACGCCCTGCTGCCGGATCCCAGCCCCACCCCCTGCTGTGTCCACTTCCTTTTCACCCAAGGTCCCCAGAGAGCAGACCCACCTGCCACCCTCACTCAGGCCAGGTGACTGACCCTTGTCTCTCACCAGCGCTCACGTGGCCTGTCCTTATGCATCCCTCTACCTAGTGAGTGTTAGCAATGTAATCCACACCCCACACCAGGGAAGCAGACTGGACAGCAGCCGACACCGTCACCTCCCCGCCCAGGAGAAGCCCTGTTCTCCCCTCCCTCGATCCTTCTTCATGCAGTACTTTGACAACTGGGTGGAGTCCTTGAGGGATATATATTTTTTTTATCATAGCTGCTCTTTCTTTGAAGATTTACTTCTTTGAGAGCATAGCAACAGAAATAAAAGAGATCTTCCATCCAAACAGGAGCCAGGAACTCCATCCTGGTCTTCCCACTGTGGGTAGCAGGAACCCAAGCAGGTGGGCCATCATCCGCTGCCTCCCAGGCGCACTGGTGGGGAGCTTGGATGGGAAGAGGAGCAGTCAGGACCCCTGCACGGGATGTGGGGTGGCTAGGCCTGCCGCTCCACAGTGCCTACTGCTGGTAGCTGTGTGCAGCTCGGTACAGCAGACATCACCAGCGTGTGGGGACTCATGGTGCTGGACACGGTCATGTGGGTGTCACCTTCTGGGAACTGCCCGTCCACCTCGCACCCTCGGCTCCTGCTGACAGGTGTCTGGGCTACAGCGGGCTGGGTGACGGAGAACCGGCCAGTGTGAGTGCTCTTGTTACGTACCTGTAAGAGGGCAGACATCTCCGAGTGGAAGACATGAGCCACGCAGAATACACTGCAGGCCGCCGCTGCCTGTGCGGGAGCCAGGGCTGGGCGCTGCCTTAACCTGCTGAGCCTCGGTTTTGCTGGATGACAGCATGGTTTGTTCCTCCAGATTTTCGGGTTCCGCCGTCCCAGATGCAATCAACTGTGGAGCAGAAAAGCTGCAGGGGGGAAAGAGTTCTAGAAAGTTCCATAAAGCCGAACTGGACGTGGGCATCTGCTGAGCCCTGTGCTGAAATGCACACAAATGCAGGATGTGTCGGCCTGGGGTTGGGTTTTCTGAGGCACGCGGAGCTGATGTCAAAGGTCTTACAGGAGGGTGTGGGTAGCTTTGAGGCCATTCCACACCATCTTCCAGAAGGGATGTGAGTATCTGCAGATGTTAGTGTCTGCAGGAGTGTGGGCACCCACCATGCTGACATGGTCACTTGGTGCTCACTGATTATGAACCTGTGCTAGGGACTGGGCACCCCAATGGGAGAGACGAAGCTGTCTGCCAGGGGAGCAGGTGGCTCCCTGACCCACACAGACCTGGGAGTGGACGATGGCAGTGCTGGGGGGGGTCTCGGCTTCCTGGGAGAGGGCTTACCGCGTGACTTGCTCACTGGGATGGGAGGATTCTGTGCTGCCTGCGAAGGTGGGCTGGGGCAGACCTGGTATCGGCGATCAGAAGACAGCGAGATCCCCTGGAGAGAGCCTGAGCTCCCCCGGCTTTGTCCCCCCCTTCCTGCCTCCTCTAGCCGTCCCACCTCTGTGTCTCACCCCGGAATCTGCCCCGATGCCGCCACCCTCACAGTTGGGTTGGATTTGCCTGGTAGCCTGTGACAGCAACAAGTCTCATTTCCCACCTTAGTGTGAAAGAGGTCTTCCTTCTAAGCGTAAAACCCACACAGAGCTTTCTACTAACAACAGCTAGACATGGCTGCCGGCTTCTCCTGGGAGGAACGAAATATCAATAGCGCGAGAGACCTGTGGAGGACCCAGGAGAGACTGGTGAAGAGGTGGTGGCTGGTTCAGAGGAGCAGGTCTGGCACCCACGGGCTCCATCTGCTCTCCCTTTGTGGGAAGAGGCCTGATGGAGCTTTTGCAAAAAACAGCTTTGGGGCCCTGCATCGTGGCGTAGCAGGTATTACCTGCCACGCCGGCATCCCATATGGGCTCCAGCTCATACCTGGCTGCTCCACTTCCAATCCCGCTCCCTGCTGATGCATCTGGGAAAGCAGTGGAAGATGGGCCCAAGTGCTTGGGCCCCTGCACCCACATGGGAGACCCGGAAGAAGCTCCTGGCTTCAGACCGGCCCAGCTTCTGCTGTTGCAGCCATTTGGGGTGTAAACCAGCAGATGGAAGCCCTCTCTCTATCTCCCCTTCTGTCTGCAACTCTGAATTTCAAATAAATAAATTTCTCAAATTCCACATAGGTGCAGGGGCCCAAGCACTTGGGCCATCTTCTGCTGCCTTCCCAGGCACATTAGCAAGGAGCTGGATCAGAAGTGGAGCAGCCGGGACTTGAATCAGTGCCCGTATGGGATGCTGGTGCTGCAGATGGCTGCTTTACCAACTACAACACAGCACTGGCTCCAAATAAATCTTTAAAAAAAAAAGAAAAGAGCAAGGCAAGGCATAAGGCATGGAGTGGGCTCTGTGCTGCAGTGGACTGGGGAGACTTCATCCCTTATTAGAGTGCCTGGTTCTAGCTCCGGCTCCCTCCTGCTGATGCGCGCCCTTGGAGGCAGCTGGGGGGCTTCATCACAGTGACAGAGGGACGAGGGCCTGATGTGCTTCGAGACCCCACCCACCCTGCTGGCTGCTCCTGGCTGCTGCGTCTCCGCGTGGCACAGCACACAGCCACAACAGGTGCCTCGGGGTGGAGAGAGAGAAAACATCTCAGAGTGACACCGAGCAGGTAGCAGGAGCGGGAGACGAGTCGGTGACCAGAAGAGTAGTGGCAGGTCATCTCTGGCCGGTCTGCCTCTCTGAGGCCTGGCCGTGCCAAGGTGCACATTTCAGGACAGGCGACTGGCAGCTGGCAGGGCCCCAGGGCCACCTGCCCCAGGGGACAGGTCACTTCAACAGCTTACTTATTTATGCCCCACGCGCCCAGCCAACGCGCGCTTGCCGTCTGCTGGTGTTTCTGTCCTGCGGCCAGAGCAGTTCCTGGGCTCTCTATCCAGAGCGGCCCTCCCAGCCAGGCCCTCCCAGTCCTTGGAACAAGCTTTGCATCTGAGATACCCGCAGGACTCTCGGGCGGCTGGAGGGGGCTCTGAAGACTGGGGTGCTCTGAGCCCACGGGGGTCCCTAGGGAGGAGCCAGGCCCAGCTGGTGACGGCCATGCAGTGAGAGGTTGCGTCTGTCCAGGAAGTGGCTGCAGATCCGGGACAGGCAGCGAGGGAGATGGGATTGCAAGAGACTGTGCTGCTGGCTGAGCAGGAGGTCAGAGGGGACCAGGAGCCACCACAGCTTCCCTGTGAAGTCGGGTTTGTCAAAGTCTCATTCACGTCCAGTAACATTCAGCCTTTTAGCCAGCAGTTCCTTGAGTCTTGGCAAACGTGTGTGGTCTTGTAACCAACATCGTCCCCAAGAGACCAGGCAGGCCCATCACCCCCAGAATTGCCCAGAACCCCTCGATGCTCAGCTCCTGCCCACCCGCTGCCAACCGCTAACACAGACCCTTCTGTAGAAATGTGCTTGAAAAGCTGGTATTGTGGCATAGCAGGTTAAGCCCTTAGCCACTTGTAATGGCAGCATCCCCATGTCGGAGTGGTGGTTCAAGACCTAGGTGCTCGGCTTCCCATCTGGCTCCCTGCTGATGGGCCTGGGAAAGCAGCAGGTGATGGCCCCAGTGCTTGGGCACACACATGGGAAACCCAGATGGAGTTTCTGGATCCTGGCTTCAACCTAGCCCCATTGCAGCCGTTCGGGGAGTGAACCAGTGAATGGAAATCTCTTATCTCTGCTAATCTCTCTTTCTGTCACTCTGCCTTCCAAATACATGTATTTGGAAGACAGAGACAAATCATAGATCTGCTGGTTCACTCCCCAGATGCACACACCAGCTGGGGCTGGGCCACGCTGAAACCGGGAGCCCAGAACTCCATCCACGTCTCCCGTGTAGGTAGCAAGGACCCAAGTACTTGCCTCCTAGGGTGCACATTAGCAGGAAGCTGGGTCAGAAGTACAGCCAGGATTTGAACCCAGGCACTCTGCATAGATCAGCTGATGCACTCGTTGCAGCGTGCCATGGAGGTTGCAGAATTTCAGGGCGGCTGGGCTGGCGCCGTGGCTCAACAGGCTAATCCTCCGCCTTGCGGCGCCGGCACACCAGGTTCTAGTCCCGGTCGGGGCGCCGGATTCTGTCCCGGTTGCCCCTCTTCCAGGCCAGCCCTCTGCTGTGGCCCGGGAGTGCAGTGGAGGATGGCCCAAGTGCTTGGGCCCTGCACCCCATGGGAGACCAGGAAAAAGCACCTGGCACCTGGCTCCTGCCATCAGATGAGTGCGGTGCACCGGCCGCGGCAGCCATTGGAGGGTGAACCAACGGCAAAAGGAAGACCTTTCTCTCTGTCTCTCTCTCTCACTGTCCACTCTGCCTGTCAAAAAAAAAAAAAAATTTCAGGGCGGCTGATGGATGAGGATAGGTGGACCTGAGAGAAGGACCTGCTGGCCACCCTGGCCCCTTCCACACTGTCCTCACCACCCGTCGGTCTCCCTTTACTCTTTGGGGAAGTGAGATCTGGCCCTTGCCTGGGTGGCTTGCTGGGGCCCCTGCTGTCATGGCTTCCGAGATGCATGGGTTTCATGCACTGGGCACAGAGCCCGAGCCTGGCGATGCCCTAGAAGTGACCAGAGGCCATTTTCTTGCGAGCCCCCGCGGGTGCACCCTCAGGCTTGCGACTCTCCTGCTGCGCACCCCAGGTGCCCTGCAGGGGGCAGCTCTGGCTGGGCAGGGAGCAGATACAGGCATGGAGGGGGGTAATGACCTCCCAGCGCCGGGAACCAGAGCTCTCACCCCGGCTCAGGGGCTGCCTGGACCTGGGACCACGCCGCCCAGTGTGTCTGCTGGGCCCCAAGAGCACGCGTGGTACCGAGACCAGCAGGCAACAGAGTCCTGATCCCTGTCTTTGGGGGCAGTAATGAGTTCATTGTGGGGAAAATAAGGCAAAGTCATTGCCAAGGGTGACGACGAGTGGCAGTGTGGAGACCCAGGCTCCCCCAAAAAGTCACCGGTGGCCACACCTCTGTCTTCTACATGGAAGTCAACGAGGGCTGAGCTGGATGGGTTGCATGGAAGGGAATCAGGCCCTCGGGGACGGCAAGAGGAATCATCTGATCTGCACAACCCCTGCCCTAGCCGCCCGTCCCCCTCTGGGAGAAGTGGGATAGCGGGCTCGGGCCTGGCTGCCTCAGGGGTCCCCAAAAGTGAGCGGGTGCAGCAGGGACGATCGGCACCTCCAGGCCTGCGTACAGCCCTCTGAGTCAGAACTGGGGGGAGAGGGATGGAGGAGAGACCAGCAGCTTCCCCGAGGCTGCCGGCACCCCGGGGTCAGAGCCCCGGGCAGACTGAGTCGTCTCCCTCCGGGTCGTGGGTGGGCACGGCTGCCACGGGAGACTGACGGGATGCCCTGTGTCTGTGTGTCTGTCCACCCAGGTGCAAGTTCTTCAGCCTGACGGAGACGCCGGAAGATTACACCATCATTGTGGATGAGGAGGGCTTTCTAGGTGAGCGTTTCTCCCACCTGGGTGCACCGGGCTGTCGGCTGCTCTGCTGGACAGTCAGTGCCAGCCTCCCATATGGGATCCCGACCATCTCTGTCCTTGTCCCCCTGGGTTCCAGCCCATCCGCCCCCTGACGCTGCCGCAGCAAGGCGCGGCCAGTAAGACACAGTGTTCCCCCCCTACCAATTCACGCCCGCAGGAAAGAAGAGCACGTTTTATTGAGCACCTGCTATGAGCCAGGTGCTTTAAAATACTCTCAGGCCTCATCATTCCCACTGCAGAAGCCTCATCTATGAACCTTTTATTATTTACATTTGCTTTTGGTCCACTTTTTCTTTTAAGATTTATTTGTTTGAAAGGCAGAGTGACACACACAGAGAGACAGACAAAGAGGGAGAAATCTTTGGTTCACTCCCCAGATGGCCACAACAGCCAGGGCTGGGCCAGGCTGGAGCCAGGGACCTGGAACTCCATCCAGGTCTCGCAGGTGGGTGCAGAAGCCCAAGCACTTGGGCCATCGTCTGCTGCCTCCCCAGGCACATTAGCAGGGAGCAGAGCAGCTGGGACTTGGGCCTGCATTCCCGTGTGGGATGCTGGCATTGTAGGCCATGACTTAACCCGCTGTGCCGCACAACACCGGCCCCATTTGTCCACTTTTTAAATTGAGTTACAGTTTCGCGTGTCATAAAATCCACTGCTTTTAAGTATACAGTTCACCAGCTTTTGATATCGCTGAGGTATGCAGTCATCTGTATCTTGGGATTCCAGAACATTCCATGACCCCCGAAAGAATGTCTGTACCTGCTGTGTCACTCCCCCACCCCAGACTCTTGGAAGTTTTTTTTTTTTTTTCCACTTATCTGAGGGGCAGTGAGACACAGACAGACAGAGCTCCTGTCCACTGGTTCACTGTCCAGACGCCTGCAGCAGCTGGGGCTGGGCCAGGGCTGGAGCCAGGAGCCTGGAGCGCAATCCAGGTCTCCTAGGTGGGCAGCAGGGACCCACGTAATTGAGCCATCACCTGCTGCCTCCCATGGTCTGCCTGGGAGCCAGGCCAGGTGTTGAACCCAGGCGCTTTGACGTGGGTCAGGGATGTCCCAACAGCTAGGCCAGATGGCCCCGGGGGATGCTGGCCCAGAACCACTGAGTTACTTTCTCCCTGAGATGTATCCAGTGGGACGTTTTTAAAAGCCACAGGCAGGACCACCCAGAGACAACTCAGTAACTGTAGCGTTTTTCCTTCCTCCTGTTTCCTTTGGGGATTGCTCAAGATGACAGCTGGATATGGAACCCCGGCTGCTTCCTGAAGCAGGCTGAGAGGTGACGCTGGAAGGGGCCCTCGTGTGGGTCCCAGCTTGGGTCTGCGCAGCGGGCCACCTCAGACCCTGCTGCCTGGGGAGAAGCCCCTGCCCGGCCTGCAGATGGGGCGGGGGTGGGCGCCCCACATGTCTCACCCTCCCTCCCCACCTCCATAGCAAAAGGAGAGAGAGAGAGAGAGCAGGTTACCCACAGGGAGGCCCTGTCCCACCATCCCGTCATTCACGTATTCACACATTCATGCATTCAGCTGACATTTTCCGAGCGTGGGAACTTCTGACCTTTTTCTTTTTCTTTTTCTTTTTTTTTTGGTCTGGGATTTATTTATGAAAGGCAGAGTTAGACTAGGAAGAGAGAGAGAGAGATGCTGCATCCACTGGTTCACTCCCCAATTGACCACAGCAGCCCTGGGCTGGGCCAGGAACTCCATGTGGGTCTCACACTGGTGCAGAGGCCCAAGCACTTGGGCCATCTTCTGCCGCTTGTTCAGGCAGGGAGCTGGATCAGAAGTGGAGCAGCCGGGACACAAGCCAGTGCCTCTGGATGGCCTGACCTGTGGGTGAGGGTCTCCCTCGCAGCTCTCACCGTGGAGCTGCGGGCAGAGAGGGGCTGCAGAGTGAGCCCCCCACTGGACACCTGCTGCTCCTCGCCCTTACTTGAAGTGCTGGGCATTCCCTCCAGTGGCCTAGAGGGCAGAAGTGGGCGGGGCTTGGCAGCAGGGGGCTGGCTAAACTGCCGTGGAGGTTCTCATAGGCGGCCCCACTCCAGAAAGCGAGTGCTGTCTTTGACCGTGAGCCTTCCCCGGGAGGGCAGGGGTCGGGCCGTAAAGACCATGTACTATTGCCCAGTGTTGGCACAGCGGGTTAAGCTGCTACCTGCATCCCATACATGCACCATACGAGTCCCAGCTGCTCCACTTGCAATCCAGCTCCATGCTCATGCGCCTGGGAGAGCAGCAGGTGATGGCTGAAGTACGTGGGCCCCTGTACCCACAGGGGAGTCGTGGAGGACACTCCTGGGCTCCTGCCTTTGGCCTGGCCCAACCCCAGCCTTTGCAGCCACTTGGGGAGTGAACCACTGGATGCAAGATTCTCTCTCTAATAGCAAGATAAATAAATAAATAACAACAGCATGAGCTAGCAGAGGTCCCTGTTGGACGTGGAAGCTGTCAAGTGTTTCTTGGCTCCAGAAGGTACCATGTGGCCACGCGTGGCAGAAGGGCCGTGCTTGAGGGTTTGGGAGCTTTTCTTTGACTGAATGAGCACTGTCCTGGTGCAATGCAAGGTGTTCTTAGGGACCCACCCTAGCATCAGAAGCCTCTGGGTGGAGGCAGGAGTCTCAGGTTTGGAGTTGGAGGGAGGGGCCAGTGTTAGTCCAGCCTCCACGTCTTGGCCCCTCCCTCTGTATGTAAAGCAGGACAGCCGTGGGTCAGTGTGACCTGTGCCTCACCGGGGACAGGGCACGTGACCTGTCGGAAGGTGGAGGGGAGGAGCACGTTCGGAAGTCACCTCTGGGGACCAGTGTTGAGGCACAGTGAGGCAGCTGTGACGCCAGCATTGCCTATGAGTCCTGGCTGCTCTGCTTCCCATCCAGCTCCCTGCTCATGCGCCTGGGAAAGCAGCGAAGGATGGCCCAAGTGCTGGGGCTCCTGCCACCCACATGGGAGACCCAGATGGAGTTCCAGGCTTCTGAAGCCAGCTCTCCGCATAAGCAGGAGTGGGGGGTCACTCCCAGTCCTGGCTTAGGAGGGGTACCCCCGCTGCTGAAATTAACAGCCGGATGGGGAGAGGCAGGTGGGCTGTGAGCACTGACACGCCCAACATCCCAGCTCCTGCCCTTCCCCGTCCCCTGACCCCTGCAGGCCGGCCTCGCACGGGGATCTCCCGGGAGCCCCCGCCCCGTCCCCTGACCCCTGCAGGCCTGACCCCTGCAGGCCGGCCTCGCGCGGGGATCTCCCGGGAGCCCCCGCCCCGTCCCCTGACCCCTGCAGGCCGGCCTCGCGCGGGGATCTCCCGGGAGCCCCCGCCCCGTCCCCTGACCCCTGCAGGCCGGCCTCGCGCGGGGATCTCCCGGGAGCCCCCGCCCCGTCCCCTGACCCCTGCAGGCCGGCCTCGCGCGGGGATCTCCCGGGAGCCCCCGCCCCGTCCCCTGACCCCTGCAGGCCGGCCTCGCGCGGGGATCTCCCGGGAGCCCCCGCCCCGTCCCCGTGACCCCTGCAGGCCGGCCTCGCGCGGGGATCTCCCGGGAGCCCCCGCCCCATCCCCGTGACCCCTGCAGGCCGGCCTCGCGCGGGGATCTCCCGGGAGCCCCCGCCCCGTCCCCGTGACCCCTGCAGGCCGGCCTCGCGCAGGGATCTCCCAAGAGCCCCCGCCCCGTCCCCGTGACCCCTGCAGGCCGGCCTCGTGCAGGGATCTCCCGCGAGCCCCCGCCGCTCGCTTGCACCTGCTGGATGGGGCAGAGTTGGCCTGCAGCGCGTGTTTGTGCTTTTATCTTATAAAATCGAGTTCTTGGCTTCTGTGGGGGCCAGAGAGACAAAGGCGGACAGAAAGTTCCCACCCCCTGATTAAGTACCATGTCCGAATGCCCACAATGGCTGGCACTAAGCCAAGCCAAGCCCAGGAGCCTGGAACTCTGTCTGGGTCTCCCATGTGGTGCAGGGGCCCAAGCACTTGACCCGTCTTATGCTGCTGTCCCAGGTGCATCAGCAGGGAGCTGGATGGGAAGTGGAGCAGCCGGGACATGAGCCAGTGCCTGTGTGGGATGCTGGCATGGCAGACAGCAGTTTAACCTGTGCTACAATGCTGGCCCCTTGTTTGTCAGTGTTCAAACTTGGAAAACAGCGACGCCTCCTGCAGTAAATGCCTGTACAGGACCGGTGTTTGGTGCAGCCCTTCAGTGCGGCTGGGGGCACCCATATGCAGGTAGTGCCTGCTTCGAGTCCTGGCTCTTCTCCTGCCGATCCAGCTTCCTGCTAAGGTGCACCCTGGGAGGCAACAGGATGGCTCAAGTCCTTGGGTCCCTGCCACACATAGGGGGGACCTGGATGGGGTTCCAGGCTTCTGGCTCTGGCCTGGTCCAGCCTTGGCCATTGCAGCAATTGCACAACAGGAAATGAACCAGCAGATAGGAGATTCTCTGGCTGTGATTCTCTGCCTTTCTTTTTTTTTTAAGATGTATTTATTTGAAAGGCAAGTTACACAGAGGTGGCGGGGGAGGGTCTTCCATCCGCTGGTTCACTCCCCAGATGGCCACAACAGCCAGAACTGGTCTGATCCGAAGCCAGGAGCCTGGAGCTTCCTCCAGTTGTCCCACGCAGGTGCAGGGGCCCCAGCACTTGGACTGTCCTCCACTGCTCTCCCAGGCCATAGCAGAGAGCTGGATCCGAAGCGGAGCAGCCAGGGCTATAACCAGCGCCCGTATGGGATGCCGGCACTGCAGGTGGTGGCTTTACCTGCTACGCCACAGCACCGGCCCCAGATTCTCTGCCTTTCAAATAAAATGAAAACAAATAATACCATTCTATTAAGAAATGAATAATAAAAAATAAAACCACCCATATGCCCTGCAGTTGGACAGTTGGAGTTAGACTCACCTGTGGTCCTCAAATGACAGTGTGTCTCTTCCTCCATGAACACTTGGGCACACACACCCATGATGCAGGTGCACACTCACGAGCACACACCCATATGCTCATAGGCACACATACATGCACACACATATCCGCACACACTGGTGAGCACACACCCACCTGCATGTACACATTTGTTTTCCAAATCAGTTGACGCTAAGATGTTTGCACAGTTCACCCCTGAAGACTTGAGCACACCTCTGCTAGAAACAAGAGCCTTCTCCTCCCCGCCACGCCCGTGGCGTCACACGTCCGTGCTGGCGTCTCCAACAGAAACATTCTACTCACGCTTCCTCAGTTATCTGAGAATGCATCTCTGAAGAAAAACATTGGCTTTCTTCATAAATGAACTGTGGTTCATCTCTCGGGGGAGGGAACCCTTATTTGTTCCAGGGACCAGTTAGATTTTTTTTTTTTCCATTTTTTTAAAGATGATTTATTTATTTATTTGAAAAGCAGAGTTACAGTGAGAGAGAGAGAAATAGATCTTCCATCTGCTGGTTCACTCCCCAAATGGCTGCAACAACCAGAGCTAGACCAGGCTGAAGCCGGGAGCCAGGAGCTTCATCCAGGTCTCCCGTGTGGACACGGGGGCCCTAGCACTTGGGCCATCCTCTGCTGCTTTCCCAAGTGCATTAGCAGGGAGCTGGGTTGGAAGTGGAGCAGCAGGGACTTGAACCAGCGCCCATATGGGATGCCAGTACTGCAAACGGCAGCTTAACCCTCTGCACCACCGCGCCGGCACAGATACACCCTTTAAAGAGGAAAATGAAGCAGCAGTGTTCATACCCACTGTGGAGGGGCAAAGTCTCCAAGCGTTTTTCCAGCCCTCGGATGCCAGGCACTTGGCGAAGTGCTGGATGCGGATTCCTTTATGCAGTCCTCAGTGTCTCTTGGATTCAGTCCTGATTTCCTTGTCCCCTGGGGACAGCCACTTCGCCCGAGGTCGCAGAGCTGGGTGGGAGTCCACCTGCCGGCCGACCCCAGAACGGAGCAGTTTGGAGAAGGTGGAGCCGGGTGCAGGCTGGGTGTGGAGGACGAGACCACAGTGCACCAGGAGCCGCAGGTCCCCGGCCGGGTGCCACTGTCGGCTCCTCTGCCGGAGAGTCCCCCGCTCGGGGAGGTCACTGTTGGGACCTCAGACAACGGGCGCGGAGCGGCCGAATCCATTTCTGTTGCCACATGATCCCTTCCTCCAGGGAAAGGCACACTGGCTGCCTCCCGCCAGTCCCCTCCCCGCCGTGGCCCATCTCACCGCCCCAGAGCAGCGCCTTGGGCCCCTTGAGGCTTGGCCTGGGGTGGGGATGGGGTCCAGACAGACCTTCCCCTCCCGGAGGGTGTTGGCACAATGTTTGGGGTCCCTGGGCTTTGAGACGCGTGAGCACCAGGGCCCCACGTTCTCCCTCTGCTCTTCCCTTCTGGAAGCCTGCAGTGGGCTGTGCCCAGGGCTGAGCCTGGGTCAGACCCGGCGTCGGTTGGGCTGGCTTAGCTGACGTTTCCAGGCAGGTAGCTCCCTGCTCCGCCTGCCCTGGTGCCCCTGTTCTCAGCTGGCCTCAGGCTTTTTGTGTTGTTCCCCGAGGCTGCCCAGGATTCTCAGTGCCACCAGCACCCCCTGAAGGGGCGCTCGGCCCAGTGCTTTACCAACCAGGAAGGGACGCGCCTTCCCCACTGAACCCCCAAGACGGAGCAGACATGGTGACGGTGCAGCGCAGGGCACCCTCTGCAGGCCCTTGGCATCCATTCAGTGGGTGCTGGGATCGGTGCAGAACACTTTGAGCAGACAGCCCCGCCCCTGGTGCCCTGGTGCCCCGGCCTTCCTGGGGGGCTGACCGAAAGCTGCACTGCCCCGGACAGTAGCCGCTTGCCACTGGTGGCTACTGCCATTGAAATGCTTGAGGGGCTGGCGCTGTGGTGTAGCGGGTGAGGCTGCCGCCTGCGGTGCCAGTTTAAGACTGGCTGCTCCACTTCCGATCCAGCTCTCTGCTATAGCCTGGGAAAGCAGTAGAAGATGGCTCAAGTCCTTGGGCCCCAGCACCCAGTGGGAGACCCAGAGGAAGCTCCTGGCTCTTGGCTTCAGATCGGCACAGCTCTGGCTGTTGCAGCCATCTGGGGAGTGAACCAGCGGATGGAAGACCTCTCTCTCTCTCTCTCTCTCTCTCTCTCTCTTCTCTCTCTCTCTCTCTCTTCTCTCTCTGTGTAACTGTGACTTTCAAGTAAAATAAATAAATGTTTAAAAAAAATGAATGAAATGAAGCTTCAGATTCCTGTTCAAGTGCCCGGATGGGGCAGGACAGGTACAGAGCCGCTCCAGCGTTGCAGGGAGCTCACCCGGGCGGTGCTGCTTGGGAGCATGGCTGGGCCTTTGTGCTCCAAGGAAGAGAGGAAGCCACTGGGCGGTTTTGAGACCTGGGGAGCTTGGAAGAGGCAGGCCAAATAGTGGGTGAATTCGCAGAAGCCCGCATGGTCCTGGGGTGTGATCATTCCGTGAGGTAAACAACCTGCTAGCACTTTCCCACAGAGGCTGTAGGAGCTGGGGCTGCCGACTCCAGCGTCCCATCTGAGCGCCGGTTCGAGTCCCGGCTGCTCCATTTCCAGTCCAGCTCCCTGCTCATGCGCCCGAGAAAGCAGCGAAAGGTGGCCCAAGTGCTCGGCTCTCTGCATGCATGTAGGAGACCCAAATGGAGTTCCTGGCTCCTGGCTTAAGCCTGGCCCAACCCTGGCTGTTGCGGCCATTTGGGGAGTGAACCAGCCAATGAAACATCTCTGTCCTTAACCCCCTGTCACTCTGCCTTTCAAATAAATAAAATGAATCTTAAAAAAAAGAAGAAGAAGGCTATAGGGGCTTGGTGCATGGTCAGAGATGCCTGGAGTCAGTGCCTGGGCTGGGGTAGCCACCTCCACGGCTCACGGTCAGGGTCTCAGCGGCTCCTTGTTCAGCTTACGGGCAGACAAAGCGGGACTCAAGGGCCACCCCGCGCAGTGCCCTGCAGACCAGGAACAGCCCCCGCTTAGAGCTTTGGAATCCAGAGGGCACCTGGGCGTTCTCCTCTGCTAGGCCTGGGGCTGCTGCCTGGGGGGACAGGTGGCTGCCCTGGGGAGCGGACAGCCAAGGAGGAGAGCCCCAGAACCAGGGCCTTGCCAGCCCATCAGGCAGTGAGCACCCCTCTGCTGTGAAGCCACCCGCCTATGCAGCCACCCATGGGCCAGCAGGACCGAGGGGCTCCGAGGCTGTGGCCACCATGGCGACCAGAGCCTGGCTGGTTCCTCTGTCCACCTCCCGTCCCCCAGAGCCACCTTGCAGGCACAGCCCTTCACTGACCCCATCAACTCACCAGTCTCTGGCCCCTCTCTCCTTTGCCCAGGTCTTCTCAAAGTGGTCTGACTTCCTGCCCATTTGCTGCTCAGGATGGAACCTGGGCTTTGCAGTCAGACTCGGGTTTGGTCCTGGCTGGACGTGACCTTGGGCCCTATCACCAGTCCCCTTTGCTGGCTCCAGGATGCCTGTGTGCACCCAGGGGAGTGTCATTCTGCCTCCCCCCTGGACCCTGCTCCCCGCCCCACTCTGGGCCTGGTACAGGATGTGTGTGTGCAAGGGAGTCCCGTGTGCACCCTGCACTCACGCTTGTGTCTTTGGGGACACGTGCACACGCATGTATCATGTCTCACATGCGGGGGGGCGTGGCTACATCAGGTCTGGCAGCATCGCAGAGGGAAACCCCAGGGCCCCCCCACCTGTATGTCCTGGCTTCACCGCCACCACCCAGCACTCCCGCGGGAGGGCCCCAGGAGCTCGGTTTGCAAACCACGGGGCCCGGTGGGGGTGATGGCAGCGCCTGTGAGGGTTGTGAGAAGGAAGAAGTCAGAGCGCTAGCGACTGCCATCGGTTTACAGCTCAGGAAGCTGAGGTTCGGTGCAGATAAACCACTTCCCACGTGATCCACAGCCTTCCCTGCTCAGCCTCCCAGCAGGGGCGGTGGGTGGGGCTTTGCGGCAAGTCTGGTCCCGTGAGCCCAGTGGCAGTACTGAGACCCAGAGAGTCTGCTGGCCAGGGTCACACAGCCCGGGCCTCCGCTGGGGACGCCCGGGACTCCACCAGCCACAGGGCTGCCTTCTGTCTCCTGCCCGACAGAGCTGCCCTCCTCGGAGCACCTGAGCGTGGCCGATGCCACCTGGCTGGCCCTGAACGTGGTGTCCGGCGGCGGCAGCTTCTCCAGCTCCCAGCCCATCGGCGTGACCAAGATCGCCAAGTCGGTCATCGCCCCACTGGCCGATCAGAACATCTCCGTGTTTATGCTGTCCACCTACCAGACGGACTTCATCCTGGTGAGCCCGCCGCTCTCGCCACCTCCCGGCCCCACCCGCCCCAGGCCCTGCCCCGGCACTCACGGCCCCCCCTGCACGCAGGTGCGCGAGCGAGACCTGCCCTTCGTCACCCACACCTTGTCGTCCGAGTTCACCATCCTGAGGGTCGTCAATGGCGAGACAGTGGCGGCCGAGAACCTGGGCATCACCAACGGCTTCGTGAAGCCCAAGATGGGTGAGCTGGGGGCAGGAGGGGCTTGTGCAGGAGAGGCCCCAGGAAGCCAGGAGGTCCCGCCCCAGGCAGCGAGCACGGGCTTCCGGCCACTGACCTGTGCAGCCGTCTGGCCGCTGTCTGCCAGGGACGGAGGTCCAGGCAGCCAGCGTAGCATGTGCAGAGGCCCGGGGGCCCCAGGTGGACAATCCTGAGAGCCGTAGATGGTAGTGGGAGCTGAGAAGCCTGCGTCTGGGGCAGCCGCTGAGTGAACCCAGCCCTCTTCCTGGGCTGCCCCGTGCTGTCCGGCTGTAACATCCCTTTTCTCTCTCACAGTCCAGAGGCCGGTCATCCACCCACTGTCAAGCCCAAGCAACAGATTCTGTGTGACCAGCCTGGACCCCGACACGCTGCCCACTGTGGCCACCCTCCTCATGGACGTCATGTTCTACTCCAATGGGTAGGGCTCCCGTCGGGCACAAGGGCTGCCAGGGGGCCGAGGGGAGACGTGCATCCATCTCAGAGCTCCAGTCTGAGAGTCTGAGGGGAGAGCCCCAGGCTCCAGGGGCTGACCCTCAGCTGAGGAGCCCACAGACGGGCTCTCCCTGCTCTGTCACAGCCAAGACCAGCTGGGGCTGGCAGGGTCCAGTGGATCGGCAGCGACCCCATCCTGTGCCCTGAGATGTGGGCAGACACAGGGACGGGGACAGCGGCCCAGCAAGGGCACACATGGCCGTGATGGAGGGCTGGCAGGGTGTGCCACACTGTGAAGTGGGGTGCCCACCCCCGTGAATGCCATGGAGTCATCCCCAAACCACACGGCTGAGGACACCCAAGGCTCCAGGCTGGCTTAGCCAGGCGGCGTCAGAGCCCAGGCCTGGGCGCCTCAGGGCCCCGCCCTCACTGCTCCCCTCCCCCAGAGTGAAGGACCCCATGGCGGCCAGCGGCGACGACTGCGGCCACATCCGCTTCTTCTCCTTCTCCCTCATCGAGGGCTACATCTCCCTGGTGATGGACGTTCAGACACAGCAGAGGTGAGCTGGGGGCTCAGCCCAGGACAGGGGGGCGGGCAGGCCCCACCGAGGCCCTGAACAGGGCGGTGGCACAGTGGGGACTGGCCGGCCAGTGGGTCAGGGGCGCCAGCAGCAGGTGCTGCCTGGAAGTCTGGGCCCCCTCCCTCTCGGGGTGCTTCGTGGGGGGCTTGGGGGCAGCCTGGGACACCCCTCTCTCGCCCTGTGCAGGTTTCCCGGCAACTTGCTGTTCACCAGTGCGTCCAGGGAGCTGTGGAAGATGGTGCGCATCGGAGGGCAGCCGCTGGGATTCGGTGAGCCCGCGGGAGCCCCGGACCGGGGAGGGAGGCCTAGGGGGCTCCTGGGTCCTGGGCGGAGGGCCCCGGGAGCTGAGCCTGCAGGGGGAGGGCAGGGTGCGCGCCGCCCACAGCGGGGAGGGCAGGCTGTGCGGGCCGGCCGGAGAGTCTGAGCGTGCCCCTGCCCCGTGCCCTAGATGAATGCGGTATCGTGGCCCAGATCTCCGAGCCCCTGGCCGCGGCCGACATTCCTGCCTACTACATCAGTACCTTCAAGTTCGACCACGCGCTGGTGAGTGCGCACCGGGGGCGGGGCCAAGAGGGGCGTGGCTTATAGAGGTGGGGCTCATGGAGATGGGCGGAGCTTTTAAAGGTGCTGGGCTCACTGGAGGGGCTGGGGCAGGGCGGGGCTCATGGAGAGGAGTGGGATTGGGTGGGCAGGTGGGGATTATGAAGAGAGGCGGGGCTTATGGAGGGGCCGGGCTCACTGGAGGGGCTGGGGCAGAGCGGGCTCACTGGCGAGGGCAGGGCAGGGCCTCGGGGGCCGGGGCTCAGGCGTGGGCTTGTGCCTCCTGCCCCGTGCAGGTTCCAGAAGAGAACATCAGTGGCGTCATCAGTGCCCTGCAGGTCAGTCAGGCCGCGAAGCACTAGGAGGGCCTCCCCACACGCTGGGCCCGGCCCCCACCCCAAGATTGTTCTCACAGTATTTCTCCACGGACTGGAAAAGCGGCCTCCGAGACCCCGGGGCAGGGGCCTCTGGGACACCCCCTTCCTCCCCCCACTGCGGCCCAGCCACGGCCTCTCCCAGGCCCCCCTTCCTGCCTTCCCCGAGCCCCCGGCCCCCCCAACCACGACCCGCCCCTGCTCACAGCCCCACCTGCAGAAGATGAGCTGCAGGGGGCAAGGAGCTGGGACCCCCTCCGCCTCCTCACGCCGCCCAGAAAGAAGGAAGCTGATGGAGACGCTGTGGTGCCCTGGGGGGCTGAGCGTGGGAGCCCCCCTGAGGGCCCCCTCCGCAGCCTTGGGATCCATCAGCTCAGGGCCGGCTCCCTGGGACGCGCGCGCACGCACGGCGGGGCTTGAGCGAGGGAGGCGGCCAGCAAGACTGCAGAGGGACCCTGTGCAGCCCAGGAGACCCACCAGCCTGGAGCGCCAGCTCCTGTGCCCTCCTCTTCCCCCGGCCCCTCCTCGGGCAGGCACAGCCTCAGTTTCCCCCCAGCATCCCAGACCTAGACCAGCACTGGGCTCTCGCCGCGGTCCTGCCCCACTCCCAGGGGACATGGAGGGTCCGCCCCTGCCTGCCTGCCCCCACCGCACGGGGCTGTGGACACTCAGGACTGGCTTGACCTGGGAGGCAGCTTAACTGAGCCTTAACAGACGACATCGCGCTTTGTTTTAGTTCTTATTTAATGTATTTGCGCCCGGGCTGCTGTTGAAATCGAGAGATGAGGCCAGGCTGAGGTCTTCAGCCAGCCCCCCCCCCCCCCGGGAGCTCCGTGTCGCCCTCCTTTGTGCGTGGGAGCTGGGAGCAGGGACCTGGTGCAGACCCCACAACGCCCTGGAGGCAAGGGGGTAGCTCTCACGGGGCCTCCCGAGCCAGCCTGGTTTGTCCGGGCATCCGGGGAGCCAGCCCAGAGGTAGTCAGCAGGTGGCAGCCCGCGGGGGGTGGGGCCTCTTGCCCGGGAGGGAGGACCGGGAGGTGCTGTGAGCGCTGGGCCCGGGGAGCCTGCGAGGATCTTGCTGTGTGGGGTGAACTGGGTTGTGCTCTTCCCGGAAGGTCAGAGGGGAGGGAGTGTTGACCTGTCCTCACGAGGGGCTCCCGTGGGCCCGCTGTCCCCTCTTCCCAGCTGGGTGGGACAGCAGGAGGGACTGTCCTTTAGGTTCCCTGGGACTGCACAGGACCCACCCCACTCATTAGGAACCCCCCCTTTTACTCTAAGTTAATTCATTTTGCACAAAAGCTCCCAAAACAAACCAAATCTTGTCCGTTGTCTGCTGGTCCCCAGAGGTGGCCGAGTGAGCCCTGGCAGTGGCGGAAGCCCCCTCTCTTGACCTCGGAAGGCCTGGGTTGCCCGTAGCGTGGCTCTCCCAGCCCCATCCAGCCCTGGGCCCCGCCCCTTGCCCTCCCCCCCCCCCCGTCACGTGTCCCTAGACCTCCTAGGACCTGTCCCTTGTACGCGCCTATGAATACCTGTGTTTTATGTTGATAGAGCTCTATACTGTAAATAGCATATATACTTGAGCAATATATACGTTAATATATACTGTGTGCGCGCGTGGGGGTGGGCCCGGGGCCCCCCGCCCGTGGCCTCTGCCGTGCACACAGGCACAATTTTGAGCTGCCGTCTATTTTTAATTCAAGTATATAGGCAATACGATGACTAGAGAAACCCAGAGGGTCCCTGCGACCTGACCAGAGAGAAAACAAAACCAGCAAACCCAGGAGCCAGCATCCGGGACCCGCCGTGCTCTGGGTCGTGGGTCTCGCGCCCGACTCCCCAGCCAAGGCCTTTGGTCGGAGCGGAGTTGGGGGGGGGGGGGGGGGGCAGGGAGACGTTGGTCCGGAGAGAGGAGCGGTTGGAAATTTTCCCTTCCACACAGAGCAGCCCCCCACCCCGCCCTCGGTCAGGGACCCCACTTCACCTGCTGACCCCGATGCTGGCTGCTCACTCGGTGTGTGTAGTTTTGGGGTTTTTTTCTTTTCTTTTTTTTTTTAACCTGCAAGCTTAGAAACCTCAGGTTCTCCTCCCAGGTCTCCTCCTGGAGACTGGCCGAGAAAGGCACGCGTGACCTTGATGTTGTGTCTGGGAGGGGGCGTGGCATGAGGGCACCGTGCTCCGGCCTCCTTGGGGGGAGCCATCCCCCCTGGGGACCCCACGTCTTGGCCACAGTGCACCCCGAGCTCTTCCCGTGCCCTCCTCCTGGTTGTGTGAAAGCTGGCTTCGTCCTCTTCTCCATGTCCCGTGTGGAGCGTGGTCTCGCTGTGGGCTCTGCGGCACTTAGGAGGAACTCGGGGCAGGGGTGGTCAGTAGCTGTCCCAGGGGCCGGCTACCCTTGTCCGATTCCCGTGCCACCTGCCATCTCCTGGCTTGTTACATGAGAAGGTCTCTCCAGCTCCCCACAGAGGACGCCTGGCCCTGCCCCAGCCTCAGAGGGGGCCTGCAGGCCTCCTGGCTCTGGCTGCTGAGGGATGGGGGAGGGGCAGGAAATCGGACACACACCCCCCCATTGAGTCTGCAGGGGCAGGGCAGGCTGGTGAGCCGGAGCTGCTCCCTGGGCTGCAGGGGTCTAAACACCACCCTCACCCTCACCTGCTTCATCCCTGCGCGCTGCAGACAAGGCGTTGAACCCCCCTCCCCAGTGATCAAGACCCCCTCCCGCTCAGCTCCCCTAGCTCCCAGGCCTGACCCCTCATAGGTTCTGGCATGGCCCCTTCCTCCAGGGAGACCTCCAGAGCCTCCGAAAGGCACAGCCCATGCTGCTGCCCTCAGTTCAGGGCACAGGGCAGTGCTGGGGAGGCCCAGGGCCTCAGGGCTGGAGGAGCCTCTGCTCCCCAACATTCATGGGGGGCCCTGGAGCCTCCCAAAGCAGCAGCATTTGTCACCTCCCTGGCCTGCAGCAGCCTGGCCCCACACGGTGACCAGCCTGAGACACCTGGTCTGGTGGGGCTTGTTCCCTGTCCCAGCGAGGGTCCCCTGAACTTCCCCAGCACCCCCCCACCCCCAGAGGAGTCCCTGGGCCACCTGGTTGGCCCCAGCTATGAGGGGCAGGGGGTACAGCGGAGCATGCCAGCCCTGGGGTGGGGGGAGTCGAGACCACCCCCAAGGGAGACAGGCACTAGGGTCTGGGGTGGCCTGGGGAGCAGAGCCTGGAGAGGGGGGCCCAGCCCTTTGCCTGCATCTCAAAGCCCACCCCAGCCTTTTTTCTTTTGTTGTCAAACCAGGACAAGCTGGACTCTCCCTCCAGGCCCCCCTAGGGAGGTGGACACCTTGGTGGGGAGGTGGGGCCGAGGGCAGCCCTCACCGGGGGCTGGGGCACCCGCGGGGGTCTGTGGTGCTTGGTGTAAGTGGACAGGCGAATGCAGGAGCCACGGGTGCAGGTGGTCCTTGCTCCCCTGCGAGGGGCAGACACTGTTCTGTGCATGTTTAGACAAACGCGGATGTGTGTGAGCATGTGTGTGTGTGTGTGTGAAAGAGCACATGTGTGCTTGTGTGAACTTGCACCTGAGCTAAGGGCCAGGCTCGCTCAGCACAGTGGTGGCTGAGGGGGTGGGGTGGGGGTGCAGGCTGGAGTGCAGTGGGTGGAGACCCTAGAGGTGGGGGCAGAGCTGGCCCCAGCAGGGCTGTGGCTCCACAGCGCCAGGCCTGCCTGCCCACGTGCACTGTTCCAGAGCCCTGGGGCCTGGAGAGCAGGGTCATGGGGCGCGGTTGCCACCTCGCCAGCAAAGGTGCAGACCCCAGTAGGGGTAGGATGAAAAGGCCAAGTTCCCCTCTGCTGCCTCGGTTTACCCATATCCAGAAATGGGCCACAGAGAGCTGAGCAGGGTTGGCTCCAAAAAAACAAAACCAAACCATCCCAAGCCCTCCTCTTGTTGCTGTATGCCAAAATCATTTCCGTTACCCTGCGGTGGAGGAGCAGGGGGTGGTCCGTGCACTTGGGGGGTGGGGAGGCCTGTGTCCTGCCCCGGAAGTCATCTTGGGGGGAGGCGGGGCACCTCCTGGCCACGCCCTTCCGGCCTTTGCCCCACCTGCCGTGCCCTGGTCACCAGCAACAGAGGATGTGCCCACGGTGGGGGGGCGGTGGGGGGAGAGCTGGCGGGCCCGCCCACAGACCCTCTAGACTCATGTACTGTATGATGGAGAGGGAAAAAAAAGTACCTAATGTTCCCCCCCCCCAAAAAAAAAGACAGTATATTTTGTACTTTGTAAAGTGTTCATTAAAATGAAGACAAAAAAGGCGTCATCTTTTTTGCCCAGTGGCTGTCTGAATCTGCACGTGTGTGTCCGGCCCTCTCCCCCCAATCTCGCTTCCTGTCTCAGTACTGGGGGACACAGGCCGGGGGTGTGGTCCTAGAAAGAGGTTTCTAGCGTGACACTCACCCTGCACCCCAGGAACGGCTCCCGGGACAGGCAGCGCCGTGTCAGGCACTCGAGGAGGCAGGGAGCCGGGGGACCCGGGCCAGGCTTGTTCTTACAGCTTGCTCTGGGGGGGCCCACTGGGGTCCGCAAGAACCTGACCCCGCCCCTGAAAGCTTCTAGCCCATGGACCTGTAGGAGACACGCTCAGACCCTAGCACTGGGCTGAGGGCTGCGTGTGCGTCGTCATGCACACAGCTGGCGGCCTGGCCTGGCTGTTGGCTGCAGGACTCCAGGACTCCGTTCCTCCCTCTGTGGGTCTCCTCCCAGTATGGCGCCTGCTTCCTCTGGAGCAGGGCATTCAAGGGCCCTGTCTCATCCTGAGCCTCCGATGTCTCCATGGCGTCCACCCTGCTCTGTGGCCCGGCCCTGGTTTGGCATGGGGAGGAAAGTTCATGAAGGAGGTGGGAACCAGCAGGGGAGCATCTCTGGGCACTGGCTGCTCCTCCCCGACCTCTGGAGCTGGGCAAGGGCCTGAGGCTGGAGCCAGGCCCTGCTGTGGGCTTCACAGCCCCAGGAAGGGCTGCTTGAGGCTAGAAGCCCAGAGCAGACCTGCCCGATGGGCAGGTGCACCTTGTGTTGCCGAGGCGGGGAGTTCATAAAGAGGAGAGGCTCACGGGGCTTCTGCTCTTGCAGGCGGGAGGCCCGGGGCAAGCAGCCGTATCGTCTGGACTCTGGTGAGGGTCTTCCAGCTGCTTCCCAGCCTGGTGGGAGGCACTGTGGTGGGGGCACATGTGAGTAGGAGCGACCACAGGAGAGATTCAGGGGCCAGCCTTGCTGTCACACTCCATGTCACAGGAACCCCATCCAGGAAGCCAGCATGAACCCCACCACGGGCACCCCCGGAGACCTGACCACCTCCCACCAGGCCCCACTTATTCCAGACCCACCAGGCTTCCAGGACAGGAGCCCCGGAGTACACACTCAAGCCACACTCAGCACCCCACATCCCTTCCCTAAGTGCTCCGGTTTGGGGCTCCACCTGGGGAGGTGGCGTGCTGCAGCTGCCCAGGCAAGAAGATGGGCCCAAGACCAGGAGGGTGTGGATCTGGGGCAGCCTTCACCCTGTACCCCCTCTGATACTCTCCATGGAGGGCAGGTGAGAGCAAGACCTGAACCTGCACATGGCCCCACCCCCACACCTCACCCGGGACCCTCGGGAAAGGGAGCCCTGGAGATGCAGAGTGCTCAAAGTGGAGGCTGGGCAGACCCTGGCCAGCCCCAGGCCGGAGTGCCCTGGCCACTTAGGGCTTTTCTTGGGCCTGTGACAAGGCTGTCCCCCTTCAGTCCCCCTGGAGCCAGGACATCCATGGGGACCCTCGACTGATTGCACCTGGACTCTCAAAACGGCTCCAAAGCCACCAGCGGCCACTCCCCAATTTGCCACTGTGCATATCCAGGTGTGCTGGGAGCTAGGGAGCCAGGGGACTCTGCCACAGCCCCTGCACCCAGGTGTGGAGACCTGGAAAGGAGCCATTAGGGTGCCGACCACTAGGGGGCGCTGGGCTCTGGGACTAGACAGTGCCCAACTGGCTGGGTGGTAGACTTCAAGCAGCAGACTCCGGGCAGGCATCATGGCACAGCAGGTAAAGCTGCTACCTGTGATACCGGCATCGCATTCGGAGCTCTTGTTTAAGTCCCAGCTGCTCCACTTCCGATCCAGCTCCCTGCTAATGCACCTGGGAAGGCGGTGGAAGATGGCCCAGGTGGTTTGGTCCCTGCACCCACATAGGAGAGCCCGGGGTGAAGCTCCTTGCTCCTGGCTTCGGCTTGGCCCAGGCCTAGCTGCTGTGGCCAACTGGGGATTGAATCAGCAGACGGAAGACCTCTCTGTCCTCTGTAACGCTTTCAAAATAAATAAACCAGTTTATGAGAGAGAGAGAGCCGCCTGCACGCAGGGCGCCAGTCACACGCTCAGTACAGCGAGGGGAGGCTGCAGCCTGCTCAGGCTCATTTTTCCCAGGAACCCAAGGATCGCTCGTGCCACCCAGCTAACGGCACTGCAACCTATGTGTGCCCTCGTCCAAATGCAGCAGGGGCTGGGGAATGCAAACGGGGAGGGGGCCTGGTCTGTGGCAGGGGCGCCCCAGGGCGCCACCAGAAAAGCCCCACCAAGGAAGCCCTGGTTGGGAAAAGGAGTCTCTTAATATACACGGGCGCTAGATCCAAGGTCAAGTTTGTTCCTGGATCTGCATCTCGGCTGCCATTCTGGGGGGAAGGCTTACAAACCCACCCCCTAGCTTTGATAGACACCTTGTGCCACCCACAGCAAACCCCAGCTGGCGTGAACCGGGCCCCCTGGGCACTGAGCGCCTGTCAGTACTGGGATTTCCCGGGAGAGACCCTCTTCACCTGACACTGCGATGGTGACCTCAGATCTGGCCCAACTGCGAAAGGACAGGACACACACAGTCTTCAAGTTTATAGGAAAAAAATAAAAAGTAAATACCTACGAACGATCTTCACGGCTCAGTGAGGGTCCCTTGAGCTGTTCCTGGCGTGTTGGGGTGCAGCGGGGTAGGCCTGCACGTGGGACAGCTGCGTCCCACCCTGGAGCGCTGGCTGGAGTCCTGGCTGCTTTGCTTTGGGTCCAGCTCCCTGCTAAGGCACCCTGGGAGGAAGCTGAAGATGGCCCGAGTCCTCGGGCCCCTGCCACCTACACGGGGAACCTGGACGCAGTTCCAGCCTCCTGGCTTCCCCCTGGCTTGGTGCTGGCTGTGAGCATTCGGGGAGTGGAAAACCTCTCGTTCACTCTGAAGTCTCCCCCTGGACACCCAGTTGGTCCTTGCAGCCTCAGGACACAGCCGTGTACTGACGCACACCCTGGTTAGCAACAGGTGCCACTCAAGTCCTTGGGTCCCTGCACCCACGTGGGAGACCTGGATGAAGTTCCGGGCTCCAGGCTTTCATCTGGCCCAGTCCTGGCTGTGGAGGGCACTGGCATTTGGGGAGTGAACCAGCAGGTTCAAGTTCTCGGTCTCTGCCTGAGAACAGAGAAGGGGACGCGGTCCAACAGGGAATCAGGTGGCTCCGCCGAGGGGCTCCAGGCGAGACCAAGGCGGTTCTCAGGCACAGCCTTCCCGGCACCCCCGCTGCCCCCTAACCCGTCTCTCCAGCTTTCCCCAGAGCCCACGCGGCCCCGGTGTTTGCTGAGTGACTGAGAGGCGTGTGGTCCTGGCCGGGGTGTGCATGCCGGCTGTCTCCCCACCGCACTCGGGAGCAGGGTCCGTCCAGAGAAACTCCGTCTGCTGGAGTGGTCTTCGCTGGCTTTTTTGCATCTTTATCAACAGCCTTGTTTTTAAAGGTTAATCTCAAAATGATCAAGGGGGAAAAAAAAAGACCTTCCGTTCTTAAAAACAAGAAAGGCAGAAAATAGACTTTATTCCAAAAGGCATTTTTAAAGGCTGTTTGCAAAGGAGAGAGACAAGCTGGGCCCACATCAGACACTTTGTGAATTCTGGTTCTTCTGCCTCCCAGGCTGGCTCTCCGGCCAGGCCTCTGCGGGTGTGCCCGGGGCTCCGCCCACAACACCAGGCCCCTTCGGGGGCTTCTCCCCGCTGCCAAGTCAGGGCTCGTGCGCGCGCTGCCGGCCCCACATGGAACCCCCGTCCAAGCCAGCGTCCCGGCAGCGAGCCTGCGGTGTGGCCGCCGAGCAGGGGCAGGCTGAGTAGGAGGAGAGCCGCAGCCCCAAGCCAGCCTGGCCCAAGGCAGCCGCAGGGAGCAGAAGGCCCCAGCGCCACCTGTCAGGTCACCTCTGGCCTCCCTAAGACCGCCGTCTCGGGCCGCACGTGACGCCGGAAGCTGTCCCAGGTCCCCCAGAGAGCAGAGCCGTGCGGAGTCTCCTCTCCAGGCCTCACCTCGCTGGGGCACGGCCATCCCGATCCTCCATGGCTGGCGTGGACGACCCGTGGCTCAGGGCCAGGCAGGAGACTCAGACGAATGACTTGGCCAGAGTCACCATGTGATCCACACCGCAGGCCACGGCCACGGGCTCCCCAGGCATCGTCACCTGAAACACAGGCCCCATGGGTATGAGAGGGAATGGCCGGGACACGGGCAGGCGGCACGTCGGCCCTGCCCGCTCTGCCTCTTTGCAGGCGACCCCCGGACGTGGGGACGCTCGCACCTGCCTAGCCGGTAAGGGATCACGCCAGCTCACTGCCGCCAACCCAGCCCGTGCCGCCCTGGGCAGGGCTCGGAGCAGTGGGCGTGTCTGGAACAGACTCGGCTCCCTGCCTGCAACGCGGGAGCCCGGCCTTTCCCAGGGGTCGCCGCCATGGCTCCCTGGAGCGGCTCAAGAAGCCTATCCGCTTCCCGCCTTGTGGGCTTGGTTCGGGACCCGGGCCCTGCTGGCCCAGCGGCTTCAGTCACTTTCCCTGGTGACCCCAGGCCGACCCTGGAAGCTGTGTCCAAGGTCACGACCGGCCTCGGGGAGGACACCAGGGCCTGGCCGCAAAGCTGATGATGACAGCACGTCCCCGAGGGAGACCCAACCCTCAGGGCAGCTTCACAGCGCTGTGGTGCAGCGGGTTAAGTCACCGTCTGTGACGCCGGCATCCCATATGGGTGCCGGGTCGAGTCCCGACTGCTCCACTTCCCATCCAGCTCTCTGCTATGGCCTGGGAAAGCAGTAGAAGATGGTTTGAGTCCTTGGGTCCCTGCACCCACGTGGGAGACATGGAAGAAGCTCCTGGCTCCTGGCTTCGGATTGGCTCAGCTCCAGCTGTTGCGGCCATCTGGGGAGTGAACCAGCTGATGGAAGACCTCTCTCTCTCTCTCTCTCTCTCTCTGCCTCTCTTCTCTCTGGATAACTCTGTCTTTCAAATAAATAAATAAATCTTTAAAAACAAACAAAAAAAGATTATTTATTTGAAAGGCAGAGTTACAGAGAGGCGGAGAGAGATCTCCCCAGTGGCCACAGCAGTGGGGCTGGGCCAGGCTGAAGCCAGGAGCCGGGAGCTCCATCCGGGTCTCCCACCCGGACGGCAACTGCCGCCTCCCAGGGTGCACGTCAGCAGGAGGCTGCAGTAAACAGCAGAGCCGATGGACCCGAGGCGTCTGCTGAGGGCCACGGGCTCCCAGTCCCCTCCCCGGGGACTATTTTTTAATTGGCTTTTCCTTGTCCTCGGAGAGGTGCAGGCGCAGGTCCCGTGAGGACCCCGGGGAAGCCCCCACGTGGCTCACCCTCAGACCCCGGCCAGGACGCCAACACGTGCTCTACTGCCCAGACGGGAATCCGGCACTCGGACAGTGGGGAGGGGCCCCGTAGCCCATGGCGTGTGCTGAGCCCCCCTGGGGGGGGGGGGGCAACGCCTCAGCCAGACGGCACAGCCCATCAGGGATGCCGGGAACGAGTCACGCCGTCCTCCCGTGGCCCCAGGCAACCGCCCTTGGCAGAGCCTGTTCCGGCAGTGGCTCGGCAAACAGTGCAAAGGCGGCCCAGGCCGGGGGTGGACAGGGAAACGTGCCGCCTCCAGGTGACCAGGCGCCGATGGGCTCTTAGCAACCTGCCCAGGCCATTAGGAGGGCCTGGTGACCTTTCCCGCACAGGTGCCCTCTCCTCGCTAATCTGCAGCCCCGGGCACCCCATGCTCGCTCCCATGTGCTCCAGCAGGATGCGATCCCAAGGCTGCAGCTCCCCCACCCCCGGCCAGCGGCGAGCAGGCTCTGCACTGAGTCCCGGAGCAGGCCGCCCGGGGTTCCCGCGCTCAGCAGCCTGAGCTCAGAATCACCTCCCTCCACCAAGGCACACTTCCCAGGTAAACGCCCACCAGGTGGACGGCAGGGCTGTCTCTGGTCTCCTCCCGGCGACGGGCGGTGAGCCTGTCTTCTCTCCCGCGGCCCGCCCAGCCCAGCCTTACCCTCCACGGGAAATACTGGTCCTCCAGGCGGCCGATGCCCAGGCACCCGCGGACGTTCTTGCCCCACACGAACAGCTCCCCCTTGTCTGCAAAGAAAGGAGGGCAGCGGCTTGGCGGGGGCAAGGGGGCGAGCGGGTGTCCAGGGGTCCGGCCGTGAGCACAGCCTTCCAGGTGCAGGCACGCACGGAGCCCGCCGTCCAACCTGTCAGGCACAGACGTGCTCCCGGGACGGGGAAGGCGAGACTGTTCTCATACAGCGCGAGCCCAGGACATGCGCTGCCCAGCCCCGCTGGGCACACGGAGCCGGGGCCACAGGGGGCACTCGGCTCGCCTGGGGGCGCCCCCACCCACAGTGGTGGCCACACTCTGCCCTCCCCAAACCCTGGCTCTGGTCTGCCAGTGCCGAGCAGGACGATCCGTCTTCGGCGGTTTGGGTTTCCCTGCCATAGGCCATGCTGTCACGTTGGTGGGGCTCCCGGGGCCTGTTTGTGCCAAGCCCACGTCTGTGCTGGGAGCTCTCTAGAGACAGGACAACGATTGGACACACATGGTCCGTGACCCCATGGCACTTGACCTAGTCCAAGAGCTAGAGACAATGAAATGATGGAACCAGTAAGCCGTGTGCACAAAATGTAAAAAGTGCCACAGAGAAAGGGCGGGGCAGCCCAAGAGGCTCGCCCGGGAGACCAGGCTGGGGCTCCGGGATGCCTGGCTCCAGGGAGGGGCCTGGGGGGGGCTCCAGGTCAGACCCCCGCCTGCTGCAGCTCAGGCACCCCTTGGCAGATTCTCCTGCTCACCACCCACTGTCTGGGGTGTGGCAAGTAGGGGGATCAACCAGGAGATGCCAGCACCTACATCAGCTGGGCTGCCTTCATGGGGAGCCCTGTCTGTCACAAGCGGTCACAGCCCCTCTGGTCTGACCCAGCTCACATCCGGTCAGAAAGGACAGCAGCCCCCAGCCACATGGACCAGCTCCGTCCGCAGGCGTCCGTCTTCACGTGCTGGGCACACATGCAGGGGACACCCACAGCTGAGGCTCCTGCCCCGAGGGACGGTCCCTTGCACTGAAGGGGTGGGTGTTGGGGCTTGGTGGGCATCGAAGCAGGGACTGCGTGGTGTGAGGGCAGAGAGCAGACTCCACTCACGTCAAACTCTCCATGTGCACTTTCAAATTCTGACTGCGCATGGGTTCAGCCTTTTAGAACATTCTGGAAAAGCAGGTATTTGTTGTACTCAGAATTAGTGCATAGGACTCTCATTCGTTAAATCAAAATCGCTGTGACAATGCACGGTGCGGTGGGCATGAGGCTGCCCGGGACGGCCAGCTTGGAGTCCTGGCTGCTCCACTCTCAATCCAGCTTCCTGCTAATGGCGCTCTGAGAGCCAGGGGTGACGGCTCAGCACCTGGTCTCTGTCACCCACGTGGGAGACCTGGATGGAGCTCCAGGCTCCTGGCTTTGGTCTGGTCCAGCCCAGGCTGTTATGGCCATTTGGGGAGTGAATCAGCAGATGAAAAAAATCTCTCTCTGTGTCTCTCTCATTCTTTACGTTTCAAATAAATGAAAATAAATAATAAACCAAAAAGGTCACAAGACCCAGACTCATCTGCGAATGACAGCAGCGAGCCTGGCTGGGCAGTGGCCATCATGGCTGCCCCCGGCGCTCTTCTACAGGGCGACAGAGAAAACTCCACAGCCCATGCCGCAGCCAGCGCGTGCTCAGGCCCCTGAAATCTGCAACTTGGCCAAGAGCTGAGGGTGGACGAGGTGACCAGCGCTGTGGCGTGGTAGCGTAAGCTTCTGTCTGTGGTGCCAGCACCCCATATACATGCTGGTTCAAGTCCCCGCTGCTCCTCTTCCGATCCAGCTCTCTGCTATGGCCTGGGAAAGCAGTAGAAGATGGCCCAAATCCTTGGGCCCTGCACCCACGTGAGAGACCCTGAAGAAGCTCCTGGCTCCTGGCTTTGGATCGGCCCAGCTCCAACCACTGAGTGAATGGAAGACCTCTCTCTCTGTCTCTCCCCGTCTCTCTAATTCTGCCTCTCAAATAAATAAGTAAATCTTTAAAAAGAAGAAGGGTGGGCGGGTCCCTGGTCGGGAGGCGGTCATCTGGTGGTCTCCACGTGAGAACAAGCCCAGGCAGCACAAACGCGGGCGACCCCGACTGTTCAAGAAGAAACGGAGTCCTTACCATGGGCTGAAAAGGTGCCTCCACTGGTTTACTTGAGAATCACAAAGTGAAGTGAACGGGTACCGTTCCACCGCCAGGCCAGCCTGAAGCAGCGGGAACTGTGGCCGACCCAGAGAGCTTGCGCTCAGGGCATCGCTGCAGTAACCGCGGATCTCACAGCTCTGGAATCTGTGAGCTCCGGACAAGGCTCCAAGTCGGCTCCTCTCTGACCTCGCCTCCCCCAGCACTCTGGAGGAGCCGCAGATTCAGTCCCACAAACCACAGCATGGGCTGATAAACCCGCCCCGGCCAGCCCACGTTCCCGGGTCAGAGCAGGGTCTTGGCTGGGCCGAGGAACGGGGCTGAGCTCCGCACGCCTGCGGGCTTCCTCCAGTTCCCTGCTGTCCGCCCCCTTCCCCTCCCACCAGCCTGTGCCCTCTCGAGAAAATTCACTTTCACGTCCGCCGAACCACAAACCAAAGGAACGGAAGACAAAACTCCAGGATGAGAGAGACATGCGGTGTGCAGCCTCCCGCGCAGCAGGTCCAGGACCGGCCACCCGCCCAAACGACCCATGCAGAGGCGCCACTCCGCTGGGCGGGCCCACGGTCCGGCCAGGCTGGGGCACTCACTGGTGAGAGCAGCGAAGTGGCTGAGTCCACACCGGACCTGGGAGACCCGGACTTCGGGGCTGAACTCCGTCAAGCCGAAGAGGGTGGGAGGGATCATCTCTGGAAGAGCGGTCTCCAGCAGGTTGGGTCCTTTCCCAAGAATTCCATAGCCCCAGACAAATACTCGTCCTTCTCCTGCGTCACGCCACAAGAACGGTCAGGAAGTCACACACCACGCGGGGCCCCTCCCCAGAAATCCACCCTGCGCCCCTGCGTGCAGGACGTGCGCGTGGCCCTTGCTTTCTCCTCTCTGGGCAAGAACGGGCAGAGACTTAAAATAATCCTCTGCCCCCTGCTTAGGTGCTCGCCTGGGGAGTCTGTCCAGCCAGCTGCCCGATCTCGCGACACCTGGAGGGTGGGGGACACGGTCCACAGAGGCCCCCTAGAAGCCCACGTCCACAGAGGACCTGAAGACAGCTCCCCCTGCTGACAGCCCCAGGGTTCACACTGATCAGAACAGGCCAAGTTCACAAACACTTCTGGCCAGTTTTTCGGTTCTGAAAGTTTACCCCTCATCAGTGGTGCGAGACGCCTCATGCCAGGGGCGGGGGCCGTGTTGTCTAAGCTCGCGGGCTCTGCTCCCAGCTGCCTTTTACTTGCTGGCTGGAGACGGCAGAGCCAGGGTGTCTGGCCCCGGCGGCGACGGGAGGGAAGGATGTGGTTCACGCCCCACTCCAGGGATCTGCTCTGTGGGGACCTGGGCCCTGTGGGTTCTGGGCAGGAATCTGACCCTTGTCCGTCCAACCAGCTCTTCCCCGGGCCAGACCCCTTCCCAGGCCGAAGCCCAGCGGACACCAATCCCTCCCCTCTCCGATCCTCCTGCTGCTTCCCCACGAGCCACTGGGATGAGGGCCTCACCGTTCAGCACAGCACAGCCCGTGCCGCCACACGCGGCCTGTTTCACCTTCCCCACTCCCGAGAAGGGCAGGCGCCGGGGGACGTTGACCTGAACAGAGAGAGGGCAGGCACTGTTAGAAATCACACCCGCGGGGCCCGGGGGTCTGGTCATGCTGCAGTTCAGCAGCACAAAGACTGCCTGAACATCCCACACAGGCCAAGGGTGGTAACCCCTGGGGACACAGCGGGGTGCAAACGGGGTCTGGTTCCCACCACAAAGAGCTCTGGTCTTGGGGCTGGCCGATCCAGCTCCCTGCTCATGTGCCGGGGAAAGCAGCGGAAGATGGCCAGAGCCCTTGGGCCCCTGCACCCGCATGGGAGGCCCGAAGGAAACTCCTGGCTCCTGGCTTCGGTCTGGTGCAGCTCTGGCCGTCGTGGCCATTCAGGGTGTGAACCAGCAGATGGAAGACCTCTCTCTGTCTCTCCCTCTCTCTCTCTCTCTCTCTCTCTCAAATAAATAAATAAAATCTTTAAAAAACCCGCAACAGAAGACGGCCTGGGAGACCGAGTGGCTGACAGAGAACCTGAGCAGGTGTGCAGGGTAGGAGCCGTCAGGGAGGCTCCAGGCCGCCCTGCGCCTTCAAAGAGAAGCAGGCACCATGCGGCAGGGGAGGAGGGGAGGGCACAGCCCACGGAGGCGCTGAGAGACGTCAGGGCGGCCGAGGCGGGGGTGAGGAGGCGGTGGTTCAAGGAAACAGTGGAGACACGGGAGGCCCGATCGCCCCGATGTCACAGTCCACAATGAGGATCTGGCCCTGCTAAGCAGACGGGAGGGCAGGAAGGGGCCCAGGCAGAGCAGAGGCGGGACCGCTGGAGCAGCACCCAGGTGGACATGGGGACCCTGGGGCACACACTGGACATGCAGTGCTCAGAATCCACCAGACAGAAGTGTCAAGGGCATCTAGGGCTGTCTGGGACCACAAAGAGACAGATGCTGGAGAGCGATTACACACATGGTCGCCAAAGCCCCAAGTGGCAAACCTCTCCAAGGGGGACCCGGGGAGGAGAGCCAAGTGCAGGCCCCGAGGCGCACCGGGAGCCCACCTGCGCGCACAGGCTGAGAACCGAGCTCAGACACGCAGAGGACAGGAGAGTGGCTCCCAGGGGCTGTGGGGGCTGTGAGCCAGGAGAGCAACTGGGAAGACGGAGTCACTTCTCACGCTGTACAGCACAGTGGGACAACCGTGGCTAACAACCCCCTGTGCATTTCAGATCAGCTGGCAGAGAGGACTGTGAATGCTCCCAATACAAAGAAACAGGAACTCTGTGAGGTGATGGACACATGCCCATCACACGCTGTACACCTGCTCCCAACTACCATGGGGAGGGGGTGGAGTTGGGGACAGTGGGTGAGGCTGCCGCTGGTGACACCTGCATCCCATACTGGAGAGCAGCTTCAGGTCCCAGTTGCTCCAGCTCCGATCCAGCTCCCTGCTAATGCACCTGGGAAGGCAGCAGAGGATGGCCCAGGTGCTTGGGCCCCTGCACCCACGTGGGAGACCCACACAGAGCTCCAGGCTCCTGGCTTCCCTGGCCCAGCCCTGGCTGCTGCAGCCATTTGGAGAGTGAACCAATGGATGCAAGATCTCTGTCACTGTGCCTTTGAGATAAATAAATGAACCTCTTTAAACATGTTAAAAAGAAAAAAACGAGCATCATGCTGTGCCTTATAAACATGTACAAATAAATATGCACAATTACCATAGTCAATTAAAAATGTAAAGAAAACGAGGCGGTGAGACCAAGGTCCGTGACAAAGGGGCAGCTGCGGGGGTTAAAGGCGGCGGCACTCCACAAAGACGGGCGCCATGGTCAGTGCCAGGGGCGGCTGCGAGGTGGTCCAGAGAGGGAGACGGGGCGGCGTGCCCCAGTCTTACTTTCCCAGCGCAGAGGCCCCTGGCTCCTCCAGGAAGAGCCACCAGCAAGCTGGTGTGGGGCAAAGCCCGGCGGGGTGGAGACCAGGAGACAGACACAGGCAGGAGACCCGGCTCGCGCAAAGCCTGAGGCAGAGAGACAGCTAGGGCAGCGAGAGGAAGCAGTGTGGTCAGGTGTAGAGCCGGTGGCAAGGAGCCAGCCCCCAGGGAGCAGGCCCAGCAGAGGGAGTGGGGTCTCCTCCATCTGAGAGGCGGGCTGACAGACGGGGCACCCACCGTGGCTCACTCCCTAAACACCCGCCTTGGCTGGGAGCTGAAAATGCAACGCAGGTCTCCCAGGACAGCAGCGCCTGAGCGGACTGGGGGCAGTCGGGGGCCTGCCCGGCTGGAAGAAGCCAGCCCAGAGAAAGCTTGGAGGCCACGGCTGGGTCCAAGACCCCACCGTGTGGCACTCGCACGCCGTCTCTCCCGCTGCTCTCTGCATGGTGCCCTGGGCAGATACTGGAGTGGCCCAGTAAAACCCTTCCCCTCCCAACTGCCGCCACCGACAGGGTGAGGTTCAGGCCACAGTCAAAACTCGAGATTGAGGCCGGCGCCGTGGCTCAACAGGCTAATCCTCCGCCTTGCGGCGCCGGCACACCAGGTTCTAGTCCTGGTCGGGGCACCAGATTCTGTCCCGGTTGCCCCTCTCCCAGTCCAGCTCTCTGCTGTGGCCAGGGAGTGCAGTGGAGGATGGCCCAAGTGCTTGGGCCCTGCATCCCATGGGAGACCAGGAGAAGCACCTGGCTCCTGCCATCGGATCAGCGCAGTGCGCCAGCCACGGCGGCCATTGGAGGGTGAACCAATGGCAAAGGAAGACCTTTCTCTCTGTCTCTCTCTCTCTTACTGTCCACTCTGCCTGTCAAAAAAAAACCCTCGAGATTGAGTCAATTTTTAAAATTTTTAAAAAAAAATCACGATTGTGCAGGCTGCTTCTAAGAGGGCCCCGGAGGCTCCCCGCCCCCAGCTACTCACACCCCTGCCCGGCCCCCAAACCCGGCCGGGCCCAGGGACTGGCTCCCAGCAAAGAGAACCCAGCACCCGCAAGGGGTTCACTTCCAACACTAAATGATGAACCACAGGCATCTGTCTTCTTGGCACCCTCCCGCCTTCCCGCTGCCTCGCTCCGAGGAAGCCAACAGCATGCTGAGAGCTGGCCCACGGAGAGGGCCTGGCCACAGCTATTGGGTGGCCGGCTGCCAGCGAGAGCCGTGCCTCAGTCCAACAGTCCACGAGGGCCTGCGGGCTGCCAACCACTGAGCAGGCCTGGAAGCGGCTCCTTCCCCGCGGAACCCGAACATGACTGTGGCCTTGGAGACTCGGCGCCCAGACCCGAACGCGCCCTCCAGACTTCAGACCCACAGGAACCGTGGCGTCGTCAACGTGGGCTGCTCTGCCCCACGACATTTTGGGGTTGTTTGATTGGCAGCAACAGGCAAGAACAACGTGACACTGGACCCGCCGCCCACAGGAGAGGCCACGGGCCCTCTCCGCGGCACCTCCTCCGCTGTTTATCTTAGACAGACAAGGAAGCATCTAAATAGCCACGCTCTCGGGGCGGGGGGGGGGCGGGGGAGGAGCGTCTGGGTGCAGGTCCCAGCTTTGTGGCTGAGCCCAGCCTCCTGCGAACACTCAGCCCGGGAGGACTTGGGTCCCTGTCACCTACATGGGAGACCTGGATGGAGTTCTCAGCTCCCAGCTTTGCTCAGGCCCAGCCCCCGCTATTGCGGGAGTTTGGGGAGCGAGCCACAGGAGGGGAGTTCTCTGTCTCTCTCTCTCTCCAAACAAATATCAAAGCTGTTACAGTGAAAAAACAAGTTTTACATAAACAAGTACCCATGCTCTCTTCTTTGCTCGGGCCGCTGGCGAGCTCACAGCTAAATGTGCAACCACGACAGTCGCTGTGCCAGATCACAAATAAAGCTTTTTTTTTTTTCCATCTTTTTGGCTGATTCTTAAGTTTCCTTTTGTATCGATTTCTTTCTGCACTAATATGCACTTAAAACCCTTCTGCGGGTTAGCGGAAATGTGGTAATAATAAAGAATGTAAAAGGATTCCTAAAACGCCCTGTTCTTTGAGACGCCCCTGCGAGTCAGGGATGGAACAGGACGGCTCAGACCCGCTTCAGGACAACCTGAGCCAGAAGAGCAGAGGGAGTTCCAGAGGCCACAAAATAGCACCCCAGCTGCAGCAGGTGTCTCAGAGGGACGAAAACGTTTTAGAATTACAGGACGGGAGCTGGCGCGGTGGTGTAGCAGGTAAAGCCCCAGGCTGCAGCACCGGCATCCCATAGGGGCGCCAGTCTGAGTCCCGGCTGCTCCACTTCCCATCCAGCTCTCTGCTGTGGCCTGGGAAAGCAGTAGTAGATGGCCTAAGTGCTTGGGCCCCTGCACACACATGGGAGACTCGGAAGAAGCTCCTGGCTCCTGGCTTCAGATCGGCGCAGCTCCAGCCGTTGTGGCCAATTGGGGAGTGAACCAGCAGATGGAAGACCTCTCTCTCTCTCTGCCTCTCCTTCTCTCCTTCTCTCTTTGTGTAACTCTTTCAAATAAATATTCAAAAAAAAAAAAATGGGCCCTTAGTTTGGTAACTGCCGAGTGTGGGTGACAGTTAGAGAGGAATTACTTCTACAACAATCTGTGTCATGCTCCGATTTCCTTAATAAAATGCTAAAAATCCTGCATTGCCAGTGGCTCCCTCAGTGAGGCGGCGGCGGACTTGGGGAGGCACCACAGGCCAGGGCCTCCATGAGCAGCAGACTCGCCACCCAGGTGTCAGACACAGCTGACCTCCACGCCAGCACCCTACACCACAACCCGGCAAACGGCCCCTTCCGAACGTGTCTACTGCTCTGTGTCCAAGGCCGCCCGGCCCGAGCTGGGGGTGACCCCTACCTGTGTGGAGTCCGTGACAGAGGCCAGCTGCCGGTACTCGGAGTTCCCCCAGCCGAAGACAGCCCCGTCGGCGGACACGGCCAGGCAGCAGTCGCCGTAGGTGGCGACCTGGACGACGTGCACTCCGGCGAGGTCTCCTCCCAGCTTGGTGGGGGTGCTGGTGATGTTATAGTGGCCGAGACCTAGCGCAGGAAGAGACTTCTCACTGCTGGGTTCCTTGAACCACTCTCGCAAGGCCTTCCTGGGGGCCAGGCACCGTGCTGAGCTCGTAACGGGCAGCAGCTGCAAAACCCTACTCCGCTCCTCTGCCTGCCCACCCGACTCCACCCTCCGGGACGGGACTGCAGATTCAAGTTTCCTAAACCCCTGGAGCGCTCAGGTCTCAGGCCAGGGAGGACCTCTGCCAGGTGGATGTCTCTCCGCCCAGCCCTAAAGGCCGTGACTCGAAGCCGGACCCCATGAACAGGGAATAGAGGACAACAGCCCCCCCAGGACACGTGCTAAAGTCTGCAGGGCCCTGGGGGTGATCCCCACGCAGCAGCCACAGTGCAACAGGCCGTGGACCCGGGCTCTAGAGCGGGGCTCCCCGGAGGGGGCCGCAGCAGCGTCATGCTGGTAGCGTTCCCTCAGCAACACCATAGGCAAATCCTAGTCCACTCTGGAGGAGAGACGACCACCTCGGGTCCCTGGGGCTTCCGCAAATTTAATTCAGCGAGAGATCGGCTCACGATCGAAACTGACTAAACTCAGGTGGAAAGAAGCCATTAGGAGGCGGAGTCACACCTCCAGCCTGGGGGCTCCGGAGCCCCTCACCTGGTGACCAGCACTCTCCACGGTGCTCTCTGGGGTCGTTTCTGGGGGAGCTGCACATGCGGGGAATGGATCAGCAGTGCCTCCCACCCTGGGGTAGGGGGGGCAAAGAGCCAAACGCGGAAGGTGGGCTCCGGCCCAGGAAAGCTCTGCAGCTCCGTTCTTTATGACACAGGCCGAGCCCCTGCACCGTCCCGGCCGGCTGCCAGAGACACTACCTGTTTGCCCGTCAGCACCCCATCCACAGGAATACACTTCTCCTCGATCTGTCACAAACAGACTATGATCCTGGCCACAGGCGACCTGGCAGACAAACACAGGAGAGGCTGACGGGATCCAAGAACCAGCATCGCTATGCCACCCCCACCCCCCAGCGCCAGGAGGGCGGGGTCCACCTGGGCCGCCCACCCCGTCCCCACGTCGTCTTCCTTCTGAACCCACCACTCCCAGCTTCCACCGCCCACTCTACAACAGCGCACCTGCTGCCGTAATGGGCCCCGGACCTAGGGGCAGCCCCAGCCCTCCTACCCACTGCGCTCGCTCGGACCAAGGCGCCACTGCCTCCGCAACACGGCACTGGGCTCCTGCCCACCCCCGCTTCTCCGGGGCCTGCACTGCAGTCTCCGAGGTCTGTCTCCTGCCTTCTCCTCCTCCTCCACTCTTCCCTAGGACACTGCATCTGTCCCTGGGCCTTACCTGTCACCCTACACTCTCACCTCCAGGCTCAGCAACTCCAGGGAGTTCCGAGCTTCTAAGGGAAAGCGCCACTTACTGTCTCCTGCCTTCTCCTCCTCCTCCACTCTTCCCTAGGACACTGCATCTGTCCCTGGGCCTTACCTGTCACCCTACACTCTCACCTCCAGGCTCAGCAACTCCAGGGAGTTCCGAGCTTCTAAGGGAAAGCGCCACTTACTGAACATGAACTATGCCAGGGACTGCGCTCAGTCAGGACCTGCGACCAGCCAGGCAGAAGGGCAATCTGAAAGAAGCTTGGAGACCTGCTCCAAGTCACTCAGGCAGCAAGTGGAGGGCCGGGAACGTGAACTCAAAACAAGGTGACCCGGGAGCCCGTGAGAGGCCCTACACGCAGGGCCAGTGCTGTGGCATGGCTGGGTAAGCCATTACTTGTGACGGCTGCACCCGTATCAGAGGGCCCTGGCTGCTCCACTTCCAGATAAATAAATACATCTTTAAAAAATGTTGTGCAACTAAAGATAGTTCATCAAATCTCCCTGACGAATCTGCCACCATCGCGTGCAACTTCCAACCCTGCAGACGCACCGGGGGTAGGCCGAGCGGCTCTCCGACCACGGCTCACCTGGACCACCTGCCCATCGAAGTCCTGCAGCCGATGCACTTTGTGGCTCTCACTGCCATCGGGAGCGAGGTGGGGAAAAGCAAGAAACATGGCCGTGGTAAGCGCTGTGTGGTACTGGTCCCCGCCCTGTGTCCGCCAGCTGGTGGTCAGCAGCCCTCCCCCTACACACACACACACACACACACACACACACACACACATACAGTAAATGTGACAACCAGTCTCAAGGTCAGATACGAGGCGGTGAAAACAAGGAAAAACCCTGGGTGACTTTACTATGCAGCCAGAGTTGAGAGAGATTGAGGCCTAGCAGCATACTGGGAACTACAGAGAAAGGGTTGACAGGACAGAAACATTTTTAAAGTGGCCCTGGAGCTGTGGCATAGCGGGTAAAGCTGCCGCCTGCGATGCCAGCATCCCACATGGGCGCCGGTTCAAGACGTGGCTGCTCCACTTCTGATTCCGCTCCATGCTGGTATGCCTGGGAAAGCAGCAGAGGATGAGCCACGTCCTTGGGCCCCTGCATCTCCTATCGGAGTGCCAGGGCCAGCCCTGGCTGCTCTGCTTCCTATCCAGCTACCATACGTCTGGGAGAGCAGTGGATGCTGCCCCAAGTACTTGGGTCCCTGCCACCCATGTGGGAGACCAGTGGAGTTCCAGGCTCCTGGCTTCGGCTTGGCCCACTCCTGGTCACTGCAGCTATTTGGGGAGTGAACCAACAGATGGAATACATTTCTGTCTCTGTCTCTCTCTCTCTCTCTGCACTTTTCAAACAAATAAGTAGGTCTTAAAAAAAAAAACTCATAAAAATTCATTCTGAGAAGCACCCCCTCCCAAGCCAGGCTCACCCACTCCCCCAGGACCGGGCCTGCCACAGCTCTCGGGCGCTCACCACGGCAGTCGCCTCGCACCACCCGAGCAGGGCGGGGCTCTGGCAGCTCACCTGTAGACTTCGTCCTCCACCACCCTTCTTCCGCACTGCCCGTAGGAGTTGTTGCCCATGCTGAAGACTGAAGGACAAACACCAGCAGCCACTCAGTCAGCTCTGTGCGTTCACGGGTTCTCGGGGAGGATGTTGGCACGGGGACCCGGGGTGCGGGGAGCCCTCAAAAGCAGCCCAGTCTGACCGCTCACCCTAACTGGCCCCCGGCTTCCTTCAACATGCCGGGAGTCTGTGAACACACTCACGAGGGTGTCGGGCCCACAGCCGCCTCCCCTCCGGGCCCTGGCTCCACCCCACCATTGCCTACACTACCGCGAAGTTGCCCTTGATGCCAAATCTGCTCTTGTGAAAGCCCTATGCACTTCCTCTCCTACCATGGGCACGTCCCCAAGAATTCAGATTTGGGAAATGCAGGCACTCTGGCTTCTCCCTGGAAAAGATGCCCGGGGCCCTGGCCTCTGACAGCCCCTGCTACAGGGACAGGACTTGGCCAACCGGCTTTTTCTGGTACTGCCAGACAACGCCGCCTGTCGTGGAGAGAAACACCCGTGATCTGCCGAGAACCACAGAGTGCACAGGATGTGGGGGCTGGCACGCTCCCACCGACCCGGCTCTTCTGAGCAAGCCAAGGGGTGTGCCCAGGGGACGTGCAAGTTCATTCATCGGACGTGGCTCAACTAAATGAGCCCTGGGGCCCAAGAGCAAGGACGCGGCCCCTCCTTCCACCAAGCTCCCAGGGGGCACCCACCTCCTTCCCTGTCCGTCAGCACCAGCGAGTGAGCTCTGCCGCACGACACCTGCAGCACCCGGGTCTCCTGAGGTCTGTCCAGGGGCAGCGGGACGGGCGAGGGCTCCAGAACGTACTCGTAGCCCCTGGCTGGACAACACCCCCAGGGTCAGTAACAACACACACACACACACACACACACACACACACACACACATACACACACGGAGAACCTCGGCGTTTCTAACGTTAGAGGCCAAACTGCCCAGCCCCCCAGCACATGTCCTTTGGGGGAGTCAGGTCTAAAGGACTCACTCAAAGCCCACTAACCACATGGCCATCTCTTTACATGTCGATTAATATCATTTAAATGTTTAAATTGTTTATTTCGTTTATTTGCATTTTCTTTGAAAGGCAGAGAGACAGATGAGAGTGAGCTTCCATCCAGTGGTTCCCTCCCCCAAATACCTGTAACAGCCAGGGCTGGGCCAGGCCAAAGTCAGGAGCCCAGAACTCAGTCCAGGCCTCCAGGTGACTGGCAAGGCCATCATCCGCTGTCTTCTAGAAGCTGCACTAGCAAGAAGTTGGATGGAAAGTGGAACAGCTGGATGGCCAGTACCATGCCTCACTTGGTTAATCTTCCGCCTGCGGTGCCAGCATCCCATATGGGCGCCGGGTTCTAGTCCCGGCTGCTCCTCTTCCAGTCCAGCTCTCTGCTGTGGCCCGGTGAGGCAGTGGAGGATGGTCCAAGTGCTTGGGCCCTGCACCCGCATGGGAGACCAAGAAGAAGCACCTGGCTCCTGGCTTCGGATCAGTGCAGCACCGGCCACAGCAGCCATTTGGGGAGTGAGCCAACGGAAGGAAGACCTTTCGCTCTTTTTTTCTCTCTCTTGCTCACTGTCTATAACTCTAGCTGTCAGATAAAAATATAAATAAAAAATAAAGAAAGTGGAACAGCTGGGACCTCAACTGGCATTTTGACACAGGCTGCCAGCATCGCAAGCCACCTGCTATGCCACAAGGCTGGCCACTACAACCGTTCTTTTAACTCCTGAAGAGTGGCTCCCACGACCAACTGCTTTAGCACTGACGCCTAAAGGCCTGGGAGGCAGTAAACAGCTAACCTAACATTTAAAGGGGTTCTGTGGGGCTGGCACGGTGGCGTAGTGGGCAAAGCCACCACCTGTGGAGCCACCATCCCATATGGGCACCGGTTCGAATCCTGGCTGCTCCACTTTCGAACCAGTTCTCTGCTACAGCCTGGGAAAGCAGTAGAAGATGGCCCAAGTCCTTGGGCCCTGCACCCACGTGGGAGACCCGGAAGAAGCTCCTGGCTCCTGGCTTCGGATCAGCGCAGCTCCAGCCGTTGCGGCCAATTGGGAAGTGAACCATCGGATGGAAGACCTCTCTCTCTCTCTCTCTGCCACTCCTCTCTCTGTGTAACTCTAACTTTCAAATAAATAAATAAATCTTTTAAAAAAAGAAATTAATATTGGACTTTGCTTCACATTTCTTGAGAGGTAGAGAGAAGAAATGAATAAAACAAGGGGTTACATTGTGGCACAGTGGGTTAAGCTGCCACCTACAGCACCGGCATCCCACATGGTGCCATTCGAGTCCCGGCTGCTCTACTTCTGCTCCAGCTCCCTGCTAATACTCCTGGGAAAGCAGTGGAAGATGGCCCACCCTGCACCCACATGGGAGACCAGGCAGATGCTCCTGCTCCTGGCTTCCGCCTGGCTCAGCCCCAGTCATTGCAACCATTTGGTGGGCGAACCAGCAGATGGAAGATCTCTCTCTCTCTCTCTCTCTCTCTCTCTCTGTAACTCTGCATTTCAAAATAAATAAATAGATAATGAATAAAATAAAACAAGACAAGCACAAGGAGCCGAAGGCAACTCCTGCAGCTGCGGACAGCCTGGGACGCACTACACAGTTCTGTGCTCTTCTGTGTGTGTCTAAAAGTGCCGCTAACAGGAGGTACCGGAGGGCGCTTCCCGGGGTTCACGGGAAGGGCAGGAGTTGGCACAGTGGCTGCGCGGCTGCTTGGGAATCTGCGTCCCCTATCTCAGTGGCCGGGTTCATTCAAGTCCCACCTGCTCCACTTCCAATCTGGCTTCCTGCTATGTGCACCAGGAAGGCCAGGGATTTCGGTCCCTGCCACCCACATGGGAGACCTGGATTGAGTTCCACGCATCTCTGGCTTCAGCCTGGGTTGAAGGCGTCTGGGGAGTGAACCAGCGGATGGAAGATCCCCTTTCTCTGTCTTTCTGCCTTTGAAATAAACTAAGTAAGTTTTAAAATACTGTTAAAGCTTGTGAAAAAATGAAACTAGCCTGTTTTAAAGCAAAAAAAAAAGTTGAAATCCATGCAGTTTTGTCATAGCATGCATTTTTTATTAACTTGTTAAAGACTCCTTTGTGTATGGATTTCAAGCATTTTTTGCAACAAAATACACTTTTAATTCCATTTTCCACAAACCTTCTGAGGGATTTTCATATTTAACAAATGCAATGTAGCATCTTACAGCTAATAAACACTTTAATACTGACTTATCAAAGACACTTGTGATATAAAATTAAGTGAAAAAAGCAGAAAACAAAAAACTGTTCTATGACCAAAATTATATTAAAAATATATTTGCATATGAACAGGGACACAGGGAAAAAAACAAGAAAGATATGTTGAATATATAATCCCGGGAGCTTCCCCTTTACTTTACCAACTGTCACCTATGGTTATTATTATTATATTGTTGGCCAATGTCTACTTTCAAACAAGTGTCATTTTAACTTCTGCCTAATATTTTTATAATCCAAGTTTCAACTCTTCAGAACAACCCTCCCTTCATCGCAAGGATATCTTTTCTCCCGCAAACCTCATTCTAGGCTGTACAGAGTATCACAGGCTGCCTCTGAGTTAGAAAAGAAAGCGCAGCTCTTTTTGGGCCAAAAAATGAACACCTAGGGGCTGGCCTCGTGGTGCTGCGGGCTGAAGCCGCTGCTTGTGACAACGGCATTCCACATCAGAGCGCCGGTTCGAGCCCCGGCCGCTCCACTTGCGATCCAGCTCCCTGCTAAAGAGCCTGGGAAAGCAGCGGGAGATGGCCCAAGGACCCTGGGCCCCTGGATGGAAGGTTCTGGCTCCTGGCTTCCGCCTGGCCCGGCCCTGACTGTTGTGGCCATTTGGGGAGTGAAGACGGATCTTTCCCCGTCTCTCCCTCTCTCTGCCACTGCGCCTTTCAAATAAATAAATAATAATAATTAAAAAAGGGATGCTTTCACTTGTCTCCAAATGCCAAGTGTCTGTCCTTTTGCCTCAAGCCAAAGAGACTGAAAAAAACAGAGACTGAAAAAAGCAACCGGCCCCAGATGGCCAGGGTCAAAGCTCACTTTGATCTCTGCGGCTCCTTTGAAATCCCAGCTGGGAGTCCTTGTTGAGGCCCATTCCCCAGACTTTGGTGACGTCCTTGGTTGTGGAGGACAGCAAGGTGAACCCGTAGCCGCAGGCAGCAGACGAAATCTGAAAGGGAGTTCCCGAAACGCATTAACCGGCCTGCGACTAACAGGAATGAGCATTTACTACGTGTCTGGAGGTATTAGCTCAACTCGTCTTTTCTAAAGGGTTGGTTTATTATTTGAAGGGGAGACAGAGATCTTCCACCTGCTGGTTCACGCCCCCAAAGGCTGCAATAGCCAGGGCTGGGCCAGGCTGAACCCAGGATCCAGGAGCTCCATCCTGGTCTCCCACGTGGGCGGCAGGGACACAAGCACTTGGTTCATCTGCCTTCCTGGGTCCATCAGCTGGGAACCGGACAGGAAGCAGAGCAGCCATGCTGGCCTCAATTCATTTAGTCTAAAAAAAAAAAAAAAAACTCGCCTTACGAACCAAGTACAGGTTGAACAATCCTGATCCAAAATGCTCCAAAATGGGGGATTGGAAGAGTGCCAATGTGATGGCCAAAGCATTTTGGCTTTTGGAACACTTTAGATTTCTAGATTAGGATGCTCAACTCATAAAGTCTGTGCAAATATTCCCAAATTCAAAAAACTCTGAAACAGGCAACACCTGTGGTCCCAAGCCTCTCGGATAAGGGACATTCAACCTGCACTCCTGCCCTCGCACCAGGCCGTGGACAGCTGCCCGAGGCCGACCCCGGCCGATCCCTCACAGCAGTGTGGCCCCCACCGACAGCCTCACCTCTCTGTTTCCCCCTGGGAAATGCGGATGCTGACGGTGTCTCTCTCACTGGGTCATCGGAAACACTAAATGACTTTTTATACCACGAAAACCCTTACAATAAGCAGTGCCTGACTCGATACAAAAGCGATCCCTGGGGGCCGGCACTGCGGTGCAGCGGGTTAAGCCACCACCTGGGAGGCCAGCATGCCCTATCAGTGCCTGGGATCGAGTCCAGCTACCCCACTTCCAATCTAGCTTCTTGCTAACGCGCCTGGGAGTCAGCATTATGACAGCCCAAGGACTTGGGTCCCTGCCACCTGTCTTAGAGTCCTGGAGCTCCTGGCCCAGCCCCAGCTGCTGGAGACATTTGGGGAATAAAGCAGCAGATCAAAAAATCTCTGTCACTCTTCCAAATACATAACCTTTTTCCTTTTTTTCATAACCTCCTTTGAAAAGGATGGAAAATGCACATATCGCTACTGGCAGAGGAGCCACTCGAGGCTCTGGAGTTAGATCCCTTGCCTGATAAGCCACCCAGGCAGTGGGATTCCAGAAGGCATGCCCTTCACTCTGGTGCTACACTGCCCAAGCCAGTCCCATGCAGAGGAGGGATCACCCTACAGCTACTATGAGCTCCCTCTTACTTCCTGTCTGGCCATGTGACCCCCCTCATGCACCTGCCCACCACGGGGACACCCTCACCACGGTCAACCAATGCCACTGCCATGCCCACCGAGCCTCTGTAACTGGGAGTCGCGTGACATTATTTTAGCCCATCTCGGGTATCTTGTTACACTAACAAAAAATGGACCAGCGCTTCTCCATGAGGAAGTATCAGTCAAAACACCTCAGCTGGGGCCGGCACTGTGGTGTGGTAGGTGAAGCCTCCACCTGCTGTGCCGGCATCCCATATGGGCGCCAGTTCATGTCCTGGCTACTCTACTTCCCATCCAGCTCCCTGCTGATGGCCTGGGAAAACAGTGGAAGATGGTCCATGTGCTTGGGCCCCTGCACCCACGTGGGAGACCCAGAAGAAGCTCCTGGCTCCTGGCTTTGGCCTGGCCCAGCCCCAGCTGTTGCAGCCATCTGGGTATGAACCAGCAGATGGAAGACCTCTCTCTGTCTCTCTCCTTCTCACTCTGTAACTCTGCCTTTCAAATAAATGAACAAAATCTTAAAACAGAACAAAACAAAACCACCTTTGGAATGGTGTTGGGTGCAGCGGGGTAAGCTGTCACCTGCATCAGAGCACCTGTTCAAGTCCCGGCTGCTCTGTTTCCAATCCAGCTCCCTGTCGATGCCCCTGGGAAAGCAGAGGAAGATGGCCCAAGCGCTTGGGCCCGTGTCACCCGTGTAGGAGACCCAGATGGAGTTCCTGGTTCCTGGCTACAGCCTGGTCCAGATCTGGCTGTTGTGACCATGTAGGGCATGAGCCAGCAAATAGGAGACCTCTGTCTCTCTTTCTCTGTTGCTCTGCTTTTCAAACAAATAAATCTTAAAAAAAAAATTTAAAAAAACAACTTTAGTTCTCCAGCCTCCGAGAACACCCCCACCTCTCCGTCAGGCTCCGGCTCCACAGAATGAGCTGCGGGGAGGACAGGAGACGGCCTGAAAATCACACCCAGTGCTCACTCCCACTGCTGGGTGATGCCCACTTATTGAACATTCGACAAATATTTGGTGAGCACACACTTTACCGCTAAACCTGCCCATCCATGAAAAAGCCGTGCAGGCTGAACCACCGTAGGGTCACGTGCAAGGAGCACTTCCAACCGTGACTGATGAGGAAAGCACACCTCTCCCCCCACAAAGGCCAGAAGAAAACTGGGAAAACGGGCAAAATCCAAACAACCCCTTCAGGGCTCTGAAAAAAAAAAATCAGTGCAAGGCAAATACACTGAGAGATAAGAGCAAGCACCTGTCTCGCAGCCCAGCTCCGTCAGCAAAGACCCCAGCTCTGTCTCTATTTACTCAGCAAGGCAGAGAGACGAGAGCGCCTGTGCGCTGGTTCGTTCCTCACATGTCTGTAAGGCAGACCTGGGCCAGGCTGCAGCCAGGAGCGGAGAACTCCATGTGAGTCTCCATGTGGGTGGCAAAAACCCAAGCGCTTGAACCATCACCTGCCCCCACCCAGGGCAGCCATGAGCAGGAAGCTGCAATTGGGAGAGGAGCCAGGACTTGAGGCCCAGCCCGGGGCGGGGGATGCGGGCGTCACCACCACCATGTCAACGCTCGCTGGGGCACAGACATCTCACAAGGGAGGAGCTGGCTGTGAGAGCCGTCAGCGTGGCTGCTGGAACGGACAGAAAGAACTCGTGTCCAGCAGCAGACAGACACGAAAAGCCGACCCGATTAGGGCGGGAGGCGACACAGCCCTATGCGACACTTAACAGGAAGATCTCAGACGCCAGGGATCCAGGGGGCTCTCCACGCATCCATGGACAAATGGACAGGGGAGAGGCTGGCGCTGTGGTGTAGCAGGCTAAGCCTCTGCCTGCAGTGCCGGCATCCCACATGGACGCCGGTTCGAGTCCCCACTGCTCCTCTTCCCACCCAGCTCTCTGCTATGGCCTGGGAAAGCAGTGGAAGATGACACAAGTCCTTGGGCCCCTGCACCCATGTGGGAGACCCAGAAGAAGCTCCTGGCTCCTGGCTTTGGTTTCGCACAGCTCCTGCCATTGTGGCTATTTGGGGAGTGAACCAGCAAATGAAAGAACCTCTCTCTCTCTCTCTGCCTCTCCTCTCTCTGTGTAACTCTGATCTTCAAATAAATAAATAAATCTTTTTTTTAAAAAAATGGACTGGGGAATACCAGAGCACCCTGTAGAAAGCAAAGCTAAGGCAGACTGGGGAACTCTGTCTCTGTTTATCTATTTAAGGTTTATTTTTATTTGAAAAGCAGAGCAACAGAGACAGACAGATGTTCCATCCGCTGGTTCACTCCCAAATGGCTGCAACAGCCTGGGCTGGGCCAGGAGGAAGCCAGAAGCCTGGAAATTCAGATGAGTGGCAGGGAACCGACACCTGGGCCACCACCTGCTTTTCCCCAGGGTGCGCATCAGCAGGAAGCTGAACTGGAAGCGCAGCAGGGTCTCAAACCCAGGCTCTCCAATGTGGGATGCACGTGACCAAGCAGCACCCTCATCACTGCGCCAATGAAAACAGGTCAGACACTGAGGCACAGTGGGTCAGGCCACGGCTTAGAACACCCACATCCAATATTGGAGTGCCAGGAGAGACGGAAGGAAGACAGCAAAGAAGGAAAGAAGGGGCGAGCAGCACACAGCCCAAGTTGCAGGACTTACAGTTCCCAACTTCAGAACCTATTACAAAGCCTGTAACAAGACAGAGCCACTGCGGCATAAGGACAGACGGACAGATCAATGGAACAAGACCGAGAACTTGGGGGCTGGCGCTGTAGCTCAGCAGGTTAACACCCTGGCCTGAAGCTCCCGCATCCCATATGGGCAGTGGTTCTAGTCCCAGCTGCTCCTCTTCCGATCCAGCTCTCTGCTATAGCCTGGGAAAGCAGTAGAAGATGGCCCAAGTGTTTGGGCCCCTGCACCCACATGGGAGACCCGGATCCTGGCTCCTGGCTTCGGATCGGCGCAGTTCAGGCCGTTGCAGGCAGCTGGGGAGTGTACCAGCAGATGGAAGACCTCTCTCTCTCTCTCTCTCTCTCTCTCTGATCCAGCTTCCTGTCAATGCGCTTGGGAAAGCAGCAGTAAACCCACGTGGGAGACCCAGATGCAATTCCTGGCTCCCGGCCCAGTCCTGGCCATTGGAGCCATTTGGGGGAGTGAACAGCAAGTGGAAGCTGTCTGCCGCTGTCACTCTGCTTTTCCAGTAAATAAATAAATCTTTGAAAAAAAGAGGCAAAAATATAATATCCCGAACTTAAATCCTGCTTATCTGATGTCCTTTTTTTCAAGATTTATTTTATTTATTTGAAAGGCAGAGTTACAGACAGATCTTCCATTATCTGGTTCACTGCCCAGGAGCCAGGAGCTTCTTCCGGGTCTCCCACGTGGGTGCAGGGGCTCAAGGACTGGGCCATCTTCTACTGCTTTCCCAGGCCATACCAGAGAGCTGGATCGGAAGTGGAGCAGCAGGGACTCGAACCTACATCCAAATGAGATGCCGGCACGGCACTCTTTTCAACCAAAAGATCCCTTGCAGGCCTTGGCGGAGCCATCAGAAGACACACTGGACACGTTTGCTTCCTCCTCATTCCCCATCAAGACTCCCGCGATTACCCCAGACCAGAACAGACCCTGGGCACCCATGCCTGCACCCCGGGGCCGCCGTCCTTTGCAGCCACCTGTCCAAACTGGGCATCCCCCACGGCGACCCGGGGCGACCAGGCGGCATGCCCGGGTCTCTCCCCACGCCTCTCTCTTTCCCGCCACTGCCTGAGCGGCACTTCCTCTGGGGCTGTCCATCCACGCCAATCAGCCTTCTGAATTTCCCTCTGCCGGACTCGGGCTGGCCCCGAGTGCGAATCCTGGCCTTCGACTCTGAGCGCCCCTTTCCTTCCGTCTAACTGGGGGTTGACAACCCCCCAACTCACGGGGTGCTGAGCGCCCAGCCGCCCCGAGGGCCAGCGCGAGGGTCGTCCGGCCCGGGACGAGGCCCACTCGGCGCCGCCGGCTTCCCCAGGGCCGCCCGCGGGAGGAATGGAAGGAGGGGGCGGCCGCGGCCCGCACCTTTTGGTCCAGCTCCAGACGGTAGGGCACGGGCTGGATCCTGCGGCGCGGCCGGGAGCCGGCGCGGGGCGCGGGCCCGGCGCTGGGCAGCACGAAGCTGGGCACGCCCAGCGCCCCCGAGTAGCTGAAGCCCCACACGAAGATGCGGTGGGCGCGCGCCGCACGCTCGCCCGCGTACTGCAGCACGGGCGCGTCCGCCTCGGCCTCGGCCGCCTCGCGCCGACTCCGCGACCGCCCGGCCGCCCTCCAGGGCCCGCGCCCGAGCCCGATTCCGAGCCCGGGTCCTCTCAGCCGGCGCCCCAGCCGCGCCCCGGCCGCCAGCGCCGCCAGCGCCATCCTCGGCTTCACGCCTCAGCTGCTCCTGGGCGCCGCCATCTTGCGTAACCTTTCACCTCCCGCGGCGACGGAAGTGGCGGCGGCCATGTTTACTCCTGGCTGAAGGCAAAGGCGCTGAGGGCACATGGTTGCAGCCTCCTGGCAGAGCTGTGGCGAACACCTGTCCATCAGAGACAGGCGGTTCCATCCATTCATTCATTCTTTCTTTTTTTTAAACAAAAACGATTTATGTATATATGTATGTATTTATTTAAGAGGTAGACAGAGACGAAGAGACAGAGAGGTCCTCCATCCACAGGTTCACTCCCCAAATGGCTGCAATGGCTGGAGCTGGGTAGACCCAAAGCCAGGACCCGGGAGCTTCTTCTGGGTCTCCCAGGTCGGTGCAGGGGCCCAAGCACGTGGGTCATCTGCCTTTCCCAGGCTATAGCAGAGAGCTGGATCAGATGTAGAGCAGCCAGGATTCAAGCTGGTGTCCACATGGGATGCCTGGCACTGCAGGAGGAGGCTTAACCTACTGCACCACAGTGCAGGCTCCAACGTGCTTTAAAAAAAAAAAAATAGAACGCGGATTTGTAGGGCCTGTAGGATCTCTTACAGCCATGGTGAACCGTGACAGGGGTCCCTTCCCTCCCCTGGCTTCCTCTTACGTCATTCTCTCTCTGTTGTACATCACCTGGAACTAATCCAGCTTCAGTTCAGAACACAATAGACTGAAGCCCAGGTGGAACCGTAGATGTTATGCCACCTTCAAAGATATAGGATGATGGGGTGGTATTTTCATTTTTTTAGAATTATTTTATTTATTTGAAAGGCAGAGTGACAGGGAGACACACACACACAGAGCCACTGGTCACTCTTCAAATGGTTGCAACAGCCAGGGCATGGCCAGGTGGAAGTCAGGAGCTAGGAACTCCATCTGGGTCTCCCATGTCACTGCAGGGGCCCAAGGACTCGGGCCTTCTTCCACTGCTTTCCCAGGTGCACTGGTGGGGAACTAGGTCAGAAGCGGAGCAGCTGGGACTCAAGCCAGCTCTCCAGCCAGTGTGGGATATGGAGTCAGAGCGGCAGCTTCTCAGTGTGCTGCACCCCAGCACCTGCCCTGGGCTGGTGGTTCTGATCCTATCCCCATTGGGTTCACCTGTGTGGATCCTGAACTAGCAGATGGATGTGGCAGGTGACGGTGGCAGGCAGAGGCATAGCCCAATCACAGCTGCTGGGTCAAGTGCAGGATTTTCCTAGAATGAATAGACCTAGCCTCTTAGGTTTGATAAGGGGTACTGATTTGGTGAATGGGTTCTTTTCAACCCTGAGGATTAAGAATACAGAAGACAATTTGCCTCTTGGTGGGAAAGGCATGCGACTCAGATCTCTCCCTGCTCTCTCACCCCTGATACCTTCCAAATTAAGGAGTCACGGGGCTGGCATTGTGGCGAAGTGGGTAAAGCTGCCACCTGTAGTGTTGACTTCCAATATGGGCACCGGTTCAAGTCCTGGTTGCTCTACTTCCCATCCAGCTCTCTGCTATGGCCTGGGAAAGCAGTAGAAGATGGCTCAAATCCTTGGGCCCCTGCATGTGGGAGACCCAGAAGAAGCTCCAGCCATTGCGGCCAAATGGGGAGTGAACCAGCAGATGGAAGACCCTTCTCTCTCTCTGCCTCTCCTCTCTCTGTTTAACCCTGACTTTCGAGTAAATAAATAAATATTTTTAAAAGGAAAAAGGGGACAGTCATGTACTGCGTAGCAATGTTCCCGTGGTCCCATGAGATTACAAGGAAGCTGACAACTTCCTACTGCCTGGTGGTACTGGAGCCATTAGGGTGATGCTCATTTCAGAGGATAGCACATCACTCAGTGTTAGTGAGGCTTATGCAAAGTCTTACACTGTAACCACTGTGTCAATTGCCTCCAGTATTCAGCTTGGTAACATTGGCCACAGGTTTGTAGCCTAGCAGCCTAATAGCAAAACCACCTAATGATACATTTATCCAAACAGTTTCCTGTGGTTAAATGAAGCACCACTCTATCTGTGCATGAGATCTTAACTTTTTGTTGTTTTAAAGTTTGTTTATTTGAAAATCAGAGTTAGAGAGAGGGAGAGCTTCCGTCTGCTTATTCACTCCCAGGGTGACCACAATGGGCAGGACTGAGTCAGGCCAAAGCCAGGAGCCAGGAGCTTCATCCAGGTCTCCCACGAGGGTGGCAAGGATCCAAACACTTGAGCCATCTTCCCCCGCTTTTCCCAGGCCATAGCAGGGAGCTGGATCAGAAAGGAGCAGCCGGAACCTGAACTGGCACACATAGGGGACGCCACAGCGCCGGCCCCATCAGAGCTTGCCTTTAACTCTGCTTTAGCTGATAAAGCCAAGACTGTATATCATTATTATTAACACAGTATAGAATATTTATATAGCCAGCGCCGCGGCTCACTAGGCTAATCCTCCGCCTTGTGGCGCCGGCACACCAGGTTCTAGTCCCGGTCGGGGCACCGGATTCTGTCCCGGTTGCCCCTCTTCCAGGCCAGCTCTCTGCTGTGGCCTGGGAGTGCAGTGGAGGATGGCCCAAGTGCTTGGGCCCTGCACCCCATGGGAGACCAGGAGAAGCACCTGGCTCCTGCCATCGGATCAGCACGGTGCGCCAGCCACAGCGGCTATTGAGGGTGAACCAACGGCAAAGGAAGACCTTTCTCTCTGTCTCTCTCTCTCTCACTGTCCACTCTGCCTGCCCCCTCCCAAAAAAAAAGAATATTTATATATTCATGAAGCATATGCCATTTTCTACTGTCCCTTTCATTGGCAGGATTCTGAATTCATGGCCTTTCTGATTTTTAGTTTAAAATCTCTGCCTTTGGGGCAGGTGTGTGGTGCAGCAGGTTAAGCTGCCACCTCGTTACCAGCATCCCTTATCAGAGCTCAGGTTCCAGTCCTGGCTGCTCTGCTTCTGACCCAGCTCCCTGCTAATGCGCCTGGCAAGGCACTGGAGGACTGCTCAAGTGCATGGGCCCCTGCCACCCAGGTGGAGTTCCCGGCTCCTGGCTTCAGCCTGGCCCAGCCAGCTGCAGCAATTCGGGCAGTGAACCAGTGGACAGAAGATCAATCTCAATCTCTCTCTCTGTAATTCTGCCTTTCAAATAAAATAAATCTTTAAAAAAAAAAAAAACTGAAAACTATTTTTAAAATTGAAAAAAAATTTTAAAGTCCTTATACAAACTGGTAATGACAATAGATGGTAGGTTTCTTAAAATCCTTACTTGTCAAAATTTTAAAGTCAAACATTTTACTTCTGAGATTTATCCAAAAGACAGGAATCTTGATCTCAGATTTCAGGGACAGAACAAATTTTACCACCTGAATCACAGCCACTAGGTGGCACTGTTTGCCCATCAATATTGTGGTTCCTATTTATGGAGCAGGAGATGAAATAGCTAAAAGTTGATCTTGACCTAGAAGAAGCTGAGCGTAGTCATGATGGGACTTTTGGTTGGTCATGCAGGCTAATTCTGTGCTGGCAACTGTGAACTTTGACCCCAAGGTTTTGCTTGGAACAGATAAGTCCCGCCACAAAAAATCAACTGTTACAAAGTACTGAAAACACCTGCTAATGTTAAGTCAAGTTAAATCCATGCCACATACAACTACAAGATTTTCTTGAAGACATAAGAAAAACAAACTGCATTGTTATTTGACAGAGAGAGAAAAAATAGAACTTCCATCTGCTGATTCACTCCCTAAATACCTGCAAACGCACGGCAGGACTAGATGAACCCGGGAGACCCTGAACTCCATCCGTCTCCCATGGGAGTGGCAGGGCCCATATACTTGAGGCATCGCCTGCTGCCTCCCAGGGTGCCCACTGGCTGGAAGCCATGTTGAAACCAGAGTGAGGACTGGAACCAGGCACCCTGGATGTAAGAGGCAGGTGTCTCCAGATACATCTTAACTGCTGTGCCAAATGGCCACCCCCGCCATTCGAATTTCTTTGATTCTCTGAGGTTGCTAAAATACTCTGGACTGGGAGTGAACTTAATTAGCCTTACATATTTTCATTTGATTGTTAATTTTTAATTATACAATGAATACATTGTTCTATCCCTTTGTTAAAAAATTAAATAAATAATTAAGCACAGGAGTAAGGCTAAAGATTCCTTGAACCACTGAGTATACTCATGTGTCTTGCCAAAGAAAAAAAAAGTGTTTTGGAGCGGGCGTTTGGCACAGTTTCAGTTGCGGCTTCGGGTGCCCACAATCCATCTGGGAGAGCCTGGTTCCAGTCCCGGCTCCACTCCTGACGCCAGCTTCCTGCTAATTCCCACCTGGGAGGCAGCAGTGATGGCTCAAGTGTATGGATTTCTGCCTCCCAAGAGGCAGAAATGAGCCCCGGCCGTTGCAGGCATCTGGGGAGTGAACCAGCAGATGGAAGATCCATCTCTCTTTCTCTCCCTCTGCCTTTCAAATAAATTCTGCCCCAATTTAAAGAAAGAAAAGGGGACGGCACTGTGGTGTAGCGGGTAAAGCAGCTGCCTGCAGTGCTGGCATCCCATATGGGCGCCGGTTCGGGCCCTGGCTGCTCCACTTCCCATCCAGCTCTCTGCTATGGCCTGGGAAAGCAGTAGAGGATGGCCCAAGTCTTTGGGCCCCTGCACTCGCATGGGAGACCCAGAAGAAACTTCTGGCTCCTGGCTTCAGATTGGTTCAGCTCCGGCCGCTGAGGCCAGTTGGGGAGTGAACCAGCAGATAGAAGACCTCTGTGTGTGTGTGTGTGTGTGTGTGTGTATAACTCTGATCTTCAAATAAATACATAAATCTTTAAAAAAAGAGGGAAAATGTTTGTTTTATGTGTCTTTAAAGAAAACTTATTACATATACCTCCTTCTACAACTTTTCACTCAAAATTATCTTGGAAATATTTTTATAACAGTTTGGTTCCACGTTGTTCTTTTTACATTGTTGTATTTTATTCTATTTTAAAGATTTATTTATTTAATCGAAAGAGTTACAGAGAGAGGGAGAGACAGAGACGTCTTCCATCTGCTGGTTAACTCCCCAGATAGTTGCAATGGCCAGGCCAAAGCCAGGAGCCAGGAGCTTCATCCAGGTCTCCCATGTGAGTGGAAGGGGCCCAAGCACTTGAGCCATCTTCTGCTGATTTCCCAGGCACATTAGCAGGAATCTGGAACAGAAGAGGAGCTGCTGGGACACAAACCAGCGCCCATATGGGATGCTGGTACTGCAGGTGGAGGCTTAGCCTTCTACGACACAGTGCCAGCCCCTGCTGCTGTATTTTTGTACTAATATGACAGATTTTAACTACGGTTTATAATATGCTCTAATTTTTATTCAATCAAGTTTCCCTTTGTTCTCTATTCTATCACAAAATTGCCTTTGCTACTCATAACATTGATCTCCATGTAAATGTTTAAAAGTCATCTTGTCAAACTGCATAAAATTCCCACCAGATTTTTGCCTGGAAATGCATTACACTCCTGAGCCGGAGCAGGCATTTAGCACCGCAGTGAGATGCCTGCACCCACATCAGAGTGCCTGGGCTCAGTCCCGGCCCCAGCTCGACCCCAGCTTCCTGCACAGCCTGGGGGGCAGCATGGCGGCTCAAGCACTTGGGTTACTCCTGTCCACCTTGGAGACCTGGATGGCGTTGCCAGATGCCGGCTTCAGCCTGGTCCAGCCCTGGCTGTTGCAGTATTTGGGGAGTCGGCCAACAGACGGGCACTTTCTCTTTGTTTCTGTGCCTCTTAAATAATTTTTTTAATTGCAGTAAAATTATTTACTCTTCATTTTTTTAAAAAAAAGTCCCTATGTATTTTATAAAATATACATCATTATAGTATTATGTATAAATAATTTATATATTTTTTCATGAGTACACACTTTTATTGTTTATTTGAATGACAGAGTTCCAGAGAGAGAGAGAGAAAGAAAGTCTTCCATCTGCTGGTTCACTCCCCAAATGGCCACAATGGCCAGAGCTGAGCAGAACCAAAACCAGGAGCCAGGAGCTTCTTCTGGGTCTCCCACGTGGGAGCAAGGGCCCAAAGACTTGGGCCATCTTCTACTGCTTTCCCAGGCCATAGCAGAGAGCTGGATTGAAAGTGGAGCAGCCGGGTCTCAAACTGGCACCCATATGGGATGCCAGTGCTGCAGCCTGGGGCTTTATCCCACTGTGCTCTCCCCATAAACTTTTTTTTTTTAAGATTTATTTTATTTATCTGAAAGGAAGAATTATATAGAGAGAAGAGACAAAGAGAGAGAGAGAGAGGTCTTCCATCTGCTGGTTCACTCCCCAAATGGCTGCAGGCCAGGCCTAAGCCAAGAGCTAGGAGCTTCAGCTGGGTCTCCCAGGTGGGTGTAGGTATGCCCTTGGGCCATGCCCCACTGCTTTCCCAGGCCATTTGCAGGGAGCTGGATCGGAAGTGGGGTAACCAGGACTCGAACTGACGACCATATGGGACGCTGGCACTGCAAGCAGTGGTTTAACCCCCTGCGCCACAAAACTGGCCCTAGTGTTCACAAACTTAAAAAAAAAAATTATTTATTTATTCGAGAGGCAGAATTACAGAGAGATAGAGAATCTTCCACTCCTGGTTCACTCCCCAAGTGGCCACAATGGCTAGAGCTAAGCAGATCTGAAGTCAGGAGCCAGGAGCTTCCTCCAGGTCTCCCCCATGGGTGCAGGGGCCCAAGGACTTGTGCCATCTTCCGCAGCTTTCCCAGGCCATAGCAGGGAGCTGGATTGGAAGTGGGGCAGCCAGGACTTGAACCAGCACCCATTTGGGAAGCTGGCACTGTAGGTGGTGGCTTTACCTGCTACGCCACAATGCCCCCCCATATACAGTTTTAAGAACCTAATGATACTTTGTACTCTACCCCCCTCTCTCCCTCCTTCTTCCTTTTTTTTTAAACATTTACAATGATATACTTTCCACTTACTTTATAATCACAAGCTGAACCCTCCAGGAAATAAAGACTTCAACAAGTGGGAAAACCACTGTTGCTCAGGGCTATACCAAGTAATCAATCTCAACAGGCCAATTTCACTCCTGTCTTTTTCTTTGTATATTCGCACAGATCAGGGAAACATGGGATATCTGTGTTTGGGTACTGGTTTTTTTCACTAAGGGTGATGATCTGCATTTGCATCCATTTTCTTGCGTATTACGATTTTGGCAACAAAATGTAGTCCGCCCATGAGTTTCGCCTCTGTGCATTTGCCTGTTCGGTGATTGGTAAACCCAAGCCCAAACCCGGCAGGTGCGGTGCTCTCCCAGGGGTTCAGATCTGCAGAGAGTGGAAGAAATGTACAGCAGCGGCTTAACCCCTGCACCAAACGCCCACCGCTACCTCCCTGTGTCACACAGCAGGAGTCGGCTTCCCGGGCCACTCAGCGCTACCTTGCCCCACAATCTGTGCCTCGTCTGGTGACTTCTCTGCGCAACACGGCCCTTATGCATGGACCTGGGGTGCTATCCTGTGCCCCCAAGCGTGCAGCAACGCTGGGACGGGCCCCAGGGAGAACACAAGGCTCCGATTTGGCAGGGATTACAGAGCCCCGCCCAGAGAGCTCGCTGCGTGAACCACTGGTGCATTTTGAAGTAACACCTCTTTTTTGGGGGGGGGGACAGGCAGAGTTAGTGAGAGACAGAAAGGTCTTCCTTCCATTGGTTCACCCCGCAAGTGGCTGCTAAGGCTGGCGCCTGCACTGATCCGAAGCCAGGAGCCAGGTGCTTCTCCTGGTCTCCCATGGGGTGCAGGTCCCAAGCACTTGGGCCATCCTCCACTGCACTCCCGGAAGAGGGGCAACCGGGACAGAATCCGGGGCCGCAACCAGGACTAGAACCTGGAGTACCGGCACCACAGGCAGAGGATTAGCCAAGGAAGCTGGCTGCTAAGCTCACATGGGTCTTGATCCCACACTCCCCTGCGGCAGGCAGATGTTCCAAGAGCAGTGTGAAGCCACATCAAAGCCTGCCCTAGATCTTTTTAAAGATAGCATTTGCTAGGAAGTGTATCTTGCTAGCTACTGATAGAATGCGGGCATGGGGCCAGTGTCATGACACGGAGGGGTTGACACCTGCGACGCTGGCATCCTCTATGGGTGTGGTTCATGTCCCGGCTGCTCCACTTCCCATCCAGCTCCCTGCTAACGGCCTGGAAAGGCAGAATAAGATGGCCCAAGTGTTTGGGTCCCCCGACACCCAACAGGAGACCCCGGAAGAAGCTCCTGGCTTCTGTGTGGCCCAGCCCGGGCTGTGGTGGCCATTTGGGGAGTGACCAGTGGATGGAAGATCTCTCTCTCTCTCTGCCTTTCAAATCAACAATATTTAAAAAAAAAAAAAAAAAAAGGATCAGATGCCGTAAGCCCGGCCCGGAACGGCCTGCTGGACAGCTCACGGCTGCTTGGCCGGGCAGCCCAGCCCATCAAGGGTCACTCGCGACGCACCGAAGAAACGCGCCCAAGATTTAAGGTGGATCCCTGGGCCACTCCACGCGTGGCCAGAAGGCTGCGGATCGCAACCCTGCAGCAGCCACAGCGGGCGCCGGCCAGGCCGGGTGCATCGGAGGCCGCTGCCCACTCCGGCCACGCTGGATTCCACAGCACCGGAAACAGCAGCTCCCACTTGGGGCGCTGCGGACACACGAGTCAAAGCTGCCTTCCAGGAAGCAAACAAAAAAATTTTAAAAAAAGGAAAAAAAAGGGGGAAGAAAGAAAAAGGAGGGCGCGCGGCGAGCAGGGGCCGCGGCCGCCGCCCACCACGCCGCGCCCCGCCTCGCGCTCGGCCCCTCGGCGGCCCCGGCCTCGGACCCCCGCTGGCCGGGGCGCTCAGGTGCGTACCCCGCCCTCGCCGCCGTGCAGAGCGACTCCGTGCGGGGAGGGGAGGGTGGCGGCCCTGGGAAGGGGAGGCCGCTGGCCGGGCCGGGCGCGCCGCAGGCGGTGGAGCCCGGCAGCCCTAACACCCCCAGGCGGGCCCCGAACCCCCGTTCCCGCGGGCAGGACCTGGGAGTGGGGGTGGGGCGGCAAGCCCTGCGCGCGGGCCGCGGGCGCACGCACACGGAGCATGCGCGCCTCCCTCTCCTTTCCGATTGGTTGGGTGAGGACGGAGGTGGGGGCTCTCTGGGGGGCGGCCCCTTGCGCGTGAGGTCACGCTCCTCCTGGCGTACGTAAGGCTGTTTGTGTTGATTGGTTAGGCGGGGGGCGGGACTTCCTCGTTGCCTGGTAACGGCGTCCCGGCACCGCCCCTTACGTTGCTGAGCGGCGCCGGGCGAGGGCATTGTCTGGCGCGCTCGGTGGGCAGAGGGGCTGCGTTTGTCGGCGGAGAACTAACCGAGCCTCCGGGAAGGAAAAGGCTCAGTCGCCATCCTGCTGTAGAGTGCGAGGGATACACGGGCTGTGGTCTCCGCCCCTCAAAGGGGCTGCTTTGTTGTCCAATAGCCGCTTTATGGCGCCAGCCCGACGCCCACCCTTTCAAAGGAAGTCGCTCCCCGGGGCTTGTCAAGGTCACAGACTTGCGCTCCACAGCGGCCTTCCGCAGTGTTCGGCCGTGGTCCCCACTTCCCGCCCCAGCCCCTGGCCACTGCGCCCTGGGAGTGTCCTGTTGGGGCATGTGGTTGTAGGTGGGCTCGTCCTAAGGGCTCGTGTGTGTCCGGCTTCCTTCGTTTCTGGCGCAGCAGTAACTGATCTGGTGGCATCCCGTGTTGGCTTTCCGTGGATGGACGGGTTTCGGGGGCTGGGGTCACGTCTGGTCCCTGGACAGGTGCGCGTGGGGACATCTGTCAGGATTCCCCGCAGGTGCACGGGGATACCGGAAGTGGGATTGCTCGCCAAGATTTAACCTTACTTATTTGAGAGGCAGAATTAGAGGGAGAGACGGAGGTCTTCCATCCGCTGGTTCACGCCCCCACATGGCCACAGCCGCAGTGGCTGGGCCAGACCAGAGCCAGGAGCTTCTTCCGGGTCTCGCACACGGGTGCAGGGGCCCAAGGACTTGGGCCATCTTCTACTGCTTTCCCAGGTGCATTAGCAGAGAGCTGGATCAGAAGTGGAGCAGCCGGGACTTGAACCGGCATCCACATGGGATGCCAGCACTGCAGGTGGCGGCTTCGCCCACTAGGCCACAGCGCCGGGCCTCTGGGCTCTGTGTTTTAGCTTAGCGCTGGTAGTTTGGAGTAAACAGCCCTCAGCCACCTGGATGTCACTTCCCCCACCCCCGCCGCCATCTGCGTGACTCACCTGGAGGCAGGGCCAGGTGCGGGGTTGCAGCTGGTGGCCATGGGCCCTGGTGATTCCGAGTGAGTGCCTGTTGTTGAGCCCCTGGCTCTGGGCCCACAGCCCTCCGCCTGGACAGTCTCTCTCCCTTGTCTTAGAAGGAACAGTCGGATGCCTTTGTCTTGTGTTGCAGGCAGTGGTTTAACCATCCCATATGGATGCCAGTTCCAGTCCCAGCAGCTCCACTTCCGATCCAGCCCCGTGCTGATGTGCCCGGGAAGGCCCCGGAGGATGGGCCACGTGCTTGGGCCCCTGCACCTGCTGGGAGACCTGGAGGAAGCTCCTGGCTCCTGCTTCTACCTGGCCCAGCCCAAGCTTTTGGGGCCATTTGGGGCGTGAACCAGCAGATGGAAGACCTCCCTCTCTCTCCTCTCTGTAACTGCCTTTCAAATAAATAAGATACATCTTTAAAAAAAAAAAAAAGATTTCAGAGCCTTAATAAATGGAGTGAGTGGCATTCCAAGAGATGGCAGGTTGTGAGGGATATCGGTTGTACAACAAGGCTGGGAAAACTTTGGAGAGTAAATATTTCTGTATTTGGGGACTTGGGGCCTCTGTCACATACATGTCACCGTGTCGTCTCAGGAAAGCAGCTCAGACAAGATGTAAAGAAATCAGTGTGTCTTTGTTCCGAATAGTAAAATAGACAAAGGTCATACCTACACTTGTTAAGATACAGGAAGCAAACAGATCACAATGAATATGAAACAGTCCATATGTTTATAATTGCTGGTACCACAGTTATGCCAACTGACAATACCTTTTTTGAGTTCCACCTGGTTTCATTCTGCCTATTTAATTCTCTATTAAAACCCAGAGTTGGGGTGGGCAGGTGTTTGTCGGACCCCCGCATTCCACTTCAGAGTGCTAGGGTCATGTCCTGGCTCTGCTCCTGATTCCAGTTTCCTGCGAACGCAGGGCCCAGTATCTGGGCCCAGTACCCACCGGGAAGACTTGGATTGAGTTCCCGGCTCCCGGTTTTGGCCTGGCCCTGCCCCGAGCTGTTGCTGGTATTTGGGGAGTAAACCAGAAGATTGGAGTGTGCTCGCTGTCACTCTCAAATAAGTTAAGTACAAAAATTAATTTTTAAAGCACAGAGCTTTGACATCACAGTCCTCTTAGAGTATAATTAACAAGAAGATGGTGTGTTTATACCTGGTGCTGACAGGTGTCAGTCAAGCCTCTAGCATTTGTGTTTCAGAAGAAGCCTTTGTTGCGAAAGAATTACATGAAATAATTGCTACAGCAGAATCCTGTCAAGGAGGCGTTGAACTGAGTTCAGCCACAGTCGATCTGCACAATGGAATGAGAAGAGCCATCTAAGCCTGGTGTGCATTTCCAGCCCTTCTGGGGGATGTCTGGTTTAGCAGCAACGATGAAGTCGGTGCCTGGAATGTGCCATTCCCTAGAATGCTCTCAGTTCCCGGGGGCTTCTGAGCCCAAGCATCCCATAATACTGCCTGTGATTCTTGTGTTTAAAAATGCATGTTTTCTTTTTTTAAAAAAAATCATTTTCATCTACCTGAAAGGCAGAGTGACAGGGAGACAGAGAAAGAGAGAGAAAATATTCCATCCACTGATCTACTCCCCAGATGCCTGCACCAGCCAGGGCTGGGCCAGACCAAAGCCAGGAGCCAGGAACCCCATCCAGGTCCCCCTTGTGGGCCGCAGGGGCCTGAGCACTTGGACCAGCATCCTCTGCTGTCTCTCAGGATGCATTAACAGGAAGCTGGGTCAGACACAGAGGTGCTGGGATTCAAACTGGCTCTCTGATAGGGGACGCGGGCCACAATGCCCACCTCGATCAATATGCCTGTGTGTCATATGTAGTAGCCCCTAAGCAGTTTCTTCAAATAACTAATGGAAGAAACAACCATCCAAGGCAATACTGCAGGGATACTGGGGATGGCGGGGGGGAGGGGGCTTGATGAGAGTCCCAGTGCTGTGGTCACCATTGTCAGAGTCGTCCAGGTATGGACTCCGGCGTTCTAGGAACTGCAGAGTGGCCAGGCGCGGGGGGCGGTAAGGTTTCAGAGAGAATCACATTGTGACGTTATGGTTGGGCATGAACTGTACAGGCATTTCTCCATGGGAAAATTCTAAGAGAAAAGCCAAAACCCTCGTTGAAGAGAGAAAGCCTTCTGAGAAAGACATCTCAAAGCCGTGGGTGGTTAATAAATGTCAGCACCACCTTGTCGAAAATAGAGAGGCAGGTGTTTAGCCTTGCGCTCACAACGCCCACGACTCTGTGCCTGGATTCGGGTGCCGCTGCAGCTCCTGACTCTAGCTTCCTGTTGACGTAGACCGTGGGAGGGGCAGCAGGTGATGGCTCCAGGGGTTGTGTTCCCAGTTCCCGGCTCCAGGCCTGCAGGCGTTTGGGGGGTGAACCAGTGGGTGGGAGCTGTTTTTCTCTGTATCTCCAGTAAATAAATAAATGTGAAATGATAACATTTTCCTGTGAAGAAGTCATGAGAGAAAAATGTTCTCTCTGGAGCGGGTTTTGAGTTGGAGTCCCGGCTGCTCCACTTCTGATCTGGCTGTCTGCTGGTGTGCCTGGGAAAGCAGCAGAGGATGGCCCAAGTGCTCGAGTCCCTGTATCCATGTGAAAGACCTGGATGAAGCTTATTCCTAGGATAATTTTGGCTATGTTTGAATTTGTCTTCAGATCTACCTATTAATGTTCTGAGATGCAGCTTTGCTTCATGAGATGCTACTTTTTTTTTTTTAAGATTTATTTTATTTATTTGAAAGAGTTACAGAAAGAGGTCGACAGAGAGAGAGGTCTTCCATCCGCTGATTCACTCTCCAAATGGCTGCAACAGCTGGAGCTGCTCCGATCCAAAGCCAAGAGCCAGGAGCTTCTTCCGGGTCTCCCACTCGGGTGCAGGGGCCCAAGGACTTGGGCCATCCTCCACTGCTATCCCAGGCCATAGCAGAGAGCTGGATTGGAAGAGCAGCAGCCGGGACTAGAACCAGCGCCCATATGGGATGCCAGCGCTTCAGGCTAGGGCATTAACCCGCTGCGCCACAGCACTGCACCCCCCCCCCTTTTTAAATATCAGTTTACCCTGAAAGACAGTGGTTGTATCAGACCACTTTTTAAAAATTTTTTATTTTATTATTTTTTTCAGACCGCTTTTTACGACCTTAGTTACCATACCCAAGAGGAGCCTCTTGGGAAAGAAACAGTTTATTCTGGAAGGTTCTGGTTCAGGATCAGGCCACCCCGTGGACCTGTGCCTGATGAAGCTGCACCTGCTGGTGTGGAGGAGCAATCACCTGGCTAAGCCAGGAGGGAGAGGACGGCTCACAGAGTCACTCTCAGGATTTGTGTGACTGTTCAGTGCGGGAGGACATGTAGAAGCAAGCCTTGGAAGCAGAGCTGCGTTTGCACAGCACAAGTCTTGCTTTGTTAGGCGGGTCCCGGAGCCCTTGGGGTTGGGCACAGCTTGGGGAAATCTTTCCCGTCCTGCACCAAGGGGACTGTTGGGTCCAGTAACACTGTGCTGGTGAAGTCCTGGGGGGAGCTGCAGGAACTCCATGCGCAGAAGGGCCTCTACCCAGCGGGATCAGAGAGGGAGAGAGGAGAAACATATCTATAAAAACTCCGGCGTGAGGCCAGCGCCGAGGCTCAACAGGCTAATCCTCCGCCTTGCGGCGCCGGCACACCGGGTTCTAGTCCCGGTCGGGGCGCCAGATTCTGTCCCGGTTGCCCCTCTTCCAGGCCAGCTCTCTGCTATGGCCCGGGAGTGCAGTGGAGGATGGCCCAAGTGCTTGGGCCCTGCACCCCACGGGAGACCAGGAGAAGCACCTGGCTCCTGCCTTAGGATCAGCGCAGCGCGCTGGCTGCAGCAACCATTGGAGGGTGAACCAATGGCAAAGGAAGACCTTTCTCTCTGTCTTTCTCTCTCACTGTCCACTCTGCCTTAAAAAAAAAAAAATCCAGCATGAATGCAGACTGAGCTCAGTTCTTGCCTGAAATGCCTGCCAGTCGGGTATTCTTTGCATTAAACTTTGCTACCTCGCTTAATACTGAAAAGTGAAATAATAATAAAAATAATAATAAAAATCACCATCTCCTGATACCCACCCTGCAAGGGCAGGCCCCCAGCGACCCTAAATCCTACCACCAGACCCTCCCCTCAGATGCTGTAATTCTATCAAGTGTACACTCATAACCCATAGTCATTAACATTACATCAGAATTAAGCATCTGCATGAGTTTTATGGAGACAAGTCCTACTCAACCATCCACAGTATATTATGTTTCTTAGTCTTAATTTTAAATAAAAGTCCTTTTTTAAAAATTTTTTTTGAAAGGCAGAGTTGACAGAAGGAGAAGCAGACAAGAGAGATCTTCCACCTGGTTACAGTCAGAGCTGGGCTGGGCCGAAGCCAGGAGCTTCCTCCAGGTCTCCCACGTGGGTGCAGGGGCCCAAGGACTTGGACCATCTTCTACTGCTTCCCCAGGTGCATTAGCAGGGAGCTGGATTGGAAGTGGAGCAGCTGGGACTAGAACCAGCACCCATATAGGATGTTGGCACTGCAGGTGGCAGCTGTACCAGCTACACCACAGCACCAGCCCCCAGCAATAAGTTTTAAAGAGCTCTGATTGTGTGTTTATCTTTAGAGCAACACACATCTACCCACATCAATCCTTTCTCAAAATGAATAATTATGTTGGTTTGGATAAAAACGGAACACATGTTCATTCTATTTAAAGACGCGTTTTAAAAACTTTACAAGATTTCTTTAGCTTCCAATGGGAAAACAATTTTAATATTTCAACTAAGTAATGGAATAGATTTCTAAAACTAAAGGAAGTTGGAGCAAAAAAACCCTCTAGTTTTGCCAGCATAAAATAAACATCATTTCAAATTGCGGTTTCCCCGTGAAATAATTTAATCTGAATTCTTAATTACGCATTCTAGATGCCAGTCTTCACAATGGAGTTATATGACCATGGAACTGACATATAATTTGTTTTTAAGATTTTATTTATTTATTTGAAAGAGTTATAGAGAGGGAGAGGCAAAGTCAGAGAGAGAGAGGGAAGTCTTCCATCCACTAGTTCACTCTCCAAATGGCCACAACCACCAGGACCAGGCCAGACTGAAGCCAGGAGCTTCTTCTGGGTCTGCCACGTGGGTACAGGGACTCGAGCACTTGGGCCATCCTCTGCTGCTGTCCCAGGCTCACCAGCAGAGAGTCAGATCAGAAGTGGAGCATCCGGGACATGCACTTGTGCCTGAATGGGATGCTGGCATCACAGGTGGTGGTTTGACCTGCTAGGCCATAGCACTGGCCTCAACATACATTTTAAGATCGATTTATTTATTTGAAAGTCAGAATTACACACAGAAGGAGAGGCAGAGAGAGAGAGAGAGAGAGAGAGAGAGAGAGAGGTCTTCCATCCACTGGTTCACTCCCCAGTTGGTTGCAATGTCTGGAGCTGTGCCAATCCCAAGCCAGGAGCTTCTTCCGGGTCTCCCACACGAGTGCAGAGATCCAAGGACTTGAGCCATCTTCTACTGCTTTCGCAGGCCATAGCAGAGAGCTGGATCAGAAGTGGAGCAGCCAGGACTAGAACCAGTGCCCATGTGGGATGCCAGCACTGCAGGTTGGGGCTTCAACCTGCTATGCCACAGTACTGGCCCCCAACATACAATTGACATGAGGGGACGCAGAAGTTTGTAGAAAATGGAAGTAAAAGATACAAAACAGCTCCATCAAGTTCAAGACAGTTTTGTAAGCGATGACAGGATGGTAGTAGGCATTTAGTCCATCCCCCAAGAACGGAGGGAACTCTGCCAGGTCAGTGCCGTCTTTTCTGAACTATTAACTCAAGACAAAGAGGTCTTTGAAGGTTGCTCTAAGATTAGGAGATGAAAGGAGGCGGAAGAAGCCACAGCAGGACCGTGAGGTGGACGTGTAGTCCTGTCCACGCTCCTGCGTCTGTGCCGGTGTTTGATGAGAGCGATGAGCAGGAGCCTTGTGGGTGGTGGAGACGGACTCTGTGGTGAGGTTTTGCTGGATGGTTTTCTGCTAAGGTTGTGGCTCGGTTTCTCAAGGCACTCTTCTAATAAGCAGAGGTTACCTCTCTCTGCCCCACCCAGAGAGTCGACAAGAAAATGCCTTGAGTACCTGGCACCTCCGTGGCCACGATGACCCGTGCTCCTGGCTGGACCACGTGCGCCGCTTGGTGGCCACTTTGTGCTCTGTCTTGAGGGTTGTACTGGCAGAGTCGTGTTTCCAGTGGAAACCTTTTTGAGAAAATCTTTAGGGTCTTGATTCCACTTCTTGAACGTGTACCTCGAGATCTCTGCTCTGGACTGGGGCTGTTTTGGCGCCGTGGCGAGAAGCGCTGCTTATAGCCTCAGTTTTTCAGTTGGAATCGTGTGTGCTGAGCCAGTTGGAATGTCTGGGGTGCTGGCTGTTGCTGTTTTGCTGTTAACTGTTGGTCCTCTTCAGTTAGGGCAGGATTGAGGTTTCTCTTTTCCTCAAAAACGGACGTGGATGGTCTGTTGCTATGGGCTTCGTCTTCAGCATCTTCTCATCATTCCTTTATTTATTTTTTTAAAAGATTTATTTATCTGAAAGGCAGAGTTACAGAGAGAGAAAGAGAGATCTTCCATCCACTGCTTCATTTCCCAAATGGCTGATCTGAAGCCAGGAGCCTGGAGCTTCTTCTGGGTCTCCAACATGGATTCAGGGGTCCAAGCACTTGGGCCATCTTCTACTGCTTTCCCAGGCCGTTAGCAGGGAGCTGAATTGGAAGTGGAGCAGCCAGGACTTGAACCAGCACCCATGTGAGATGCCAGTGTCGCAGGTGGAGGCTTAACCTACTATACCACAGTGCCGGTCCTCTAATCATTCCTTAAAACCCATTATCCAGGGGCGGGTGCTGTGGTAAGCCACTGCTTCTGATGCTGGCTTCCCATATCAGAACACTGATTTGAGTCCTGACTACCCTGCTTCTGATCCGGCTTCCTGCTGATGCGCCCAGGAAGGCAGCAGAGGATGCCCACGAACTTTGACTCCTGCCATGTGGGAGACCAGGATGAAGTTCCTGGCTCCTGGCTATAGCCTGGCTCAACCCTGGCTCTTGCAGCTAGTTGAAGCATGAACCAGCAGATGGTAAATCTCTCTGCCTTTCAAATAAATAAATAATATATTTAAAAATTTAGAACTTTGAAATAATCTTTAACTTTTATGGAACAATTGCAAGTATAGGGAAAATAATTACTTTTTAAGATTTTTTTTACTTATTTGAAAAGCAGAGTTAGAGAAAGAGAGAGAGATCCTCTATCCATTGGTTCACTTCCCAAATGGTTGCAATGGCTGGGATTAGACCACACTGGAGCCAGGAGCTTCTTCCAGGTCTCCCACATGGGTACAGAGGCCCCAGCACTTGGGGCATCTTCCACTGCTTTCCCAGCACCATTAGCAGGGAGCTGGATCAGAACTGGAGCAGCCTGGCCCCCACCCTGGCTGTGGTAGCCATTTGGGGAGTGAACCAGTGGATGGAAGATCTGTGTCTCTGCCACTCCCCTCCTCCACCATTAACTCCACCTTTCAAAAATTTTTTTCAAGTTTGTGGATAATGGAATTAGGAGTGGCTGTTTAGTCTAGTGGTTAGAACACTCCTGTCCCGGACCAAGGCACATGCTCTGACACCTTACCCTTAACTTCCTGCTGATGCAGACCCTGGGAGGCAGGGGTGAATGCTTGAGTAATTCTTGCCACCCACATGGGCACCTGGATTGAGCTCTTTGCTCTGGACCCTGCCAAGCCCTGACCAAGGCATTTAGGGAGTGAATCAGCGGGTGGAAGCTCTCCTTGTCCATCTGTCTCTCTCAAATTTTAAAATTAAGGAGTCGGCACTATGGCATAGCGGGTAAAGCCGCCACCTGCAGTGCTGGCATCCCATATGGGCACCGGTTCGAGTCCCGGTTGCTAGATTCCTGGCTTCAGCCTGGCCCAGCCCTGATTGTTGTGGCCACCTGGGGAGTGAGCCTCTAGATGGAGGCAAGTGCATTCTCTCACTCTGTGCAGGTACTTGTTCATGTGTGTCTCCCTCTCTGTAACTCTGCCTTTCAGATAAATAAATAAAATGATAGATGGATTTAAGTTTTCTTGTGTGCCCAGATAAACTTCTTAACTTCATTTCTGCACAAACTTGTTGAGGTAGCCTCACGTTTTCAGATTTATCACAAAGTGTCAAGTTGTTTTCCACAGCAGCTCTGCTATTTTGTGCTCCTACCAAGAATACACAAGGGGGTTTCAAAAGTTGTTGGAAAATGCATGCTATTTTTGAATCCATTTAAATTTTTAAAAATATTTATTTATTTATTTGAAAAGCAGAGGCAGAGGCAGAAGGAGAGGGAGGGAGGGAGGGAGGGAGGGAGGGAGGGAGAGAGAGAGAGAGAGAGAGAGAGAGAGAGAGAGGATTTCTATCCAATGGGTCACTCCCCAAATGGCTGCAATGGCTGGAGCTGAGCCCATCCGAAGCCAGGAGCCAGGAGCCTCTTCAGGGTCTCCCACATGGGTGCAGGGGCCCAGGGACTTGGGCCACCTTCTACTGCTTTCCCAGACCATAGCAGAGAGCTGGATCGGAAGTGGAGCAGCCGAGATTCGAACCTGCACCCATATGGGATGCCGGCACTGCATGCGGTGACTTTACCCGCTATGCCACAGCACTGCCCCCTGTCATTTTCTTATAGTGCACATTTTCCATAAACTTTTGAAGACTCCTTATGCTTAACATTTGACCCAGTGATCCCCCTCTTAGATATCTACCCAAGAGAAATGAAAACATAGGTTAACACAACAGCTGATACATGAATGGTTCCTGGGGCTTCATTTGCTGATCCCCATCAATGGGAAATGGCTCAGATGTTTGAACTGGCAAAGGATAAATAAACTTAGATCCCTGTAACAAGTACTCAGTGGTATAAAGGGTAAACCACTGAGATACCCAATGACATATTATGATATAATATATATTATACTTTAAACAGCTTTTTAAAGAATGGCACCTTTAATAATCAACAACTGGAAACCTAATTCCTCTGAGGGTTTTGTATGCATCTGTTGAAAGAATCTCCATGGGGCCAGCGCCTCGGCTCACTAGGCTAATCCTCCACCTGCAGCACCAGTACCCTGGGTTCTAGTCCCAGTTAGGGCACCAGTTCTGTCCCGGTTGCTCCTCTTCCAGTCCAGCTCTCTGCTGTGGCCCGGGAGGGCAGTGGAGGATGGTCCAAGTGCTTGGGCCCTGCACCCCATGGGAGACCAGGAGGAAGAACCTGGCTCTTGGCTTCCGCCCAGCCCAGTCCTGGTTATTACAGGGTCTCACTACCTCTGAAGTACATTCATTATATTTTAAAAATCAATTCCCATTTATTCAAAAGGCAATTTGAGAGGAAGAGAGACAGACAGGCAGACGTGGTGCCAGCCCCTGCACGGACCAGCTGCACAGCCTAGCGGGCTTCCTGGCCTCTGTGTCCGTACATGGGGAATGAGTGCTCCTTAGAGTTTGTGCACAATTGTGCACTGCATACAGGCTGTTCTTCAGGGAGTGTTCACTTCGTCCAGCCTCCCTTTGATTTTGTTTGTTTTTAAGATCATCTGAAAGTTATAGTGACACAGAGAGAGCTTCCATCTGCTGTCCCACTCCCCAAGATGGCCACAATAGCCAGGACTGGGCCAGGCCAAAGTCAGGAGCTAGGCACTTCATCCAAGTCTCCCACGTGAGTGGCGGAGACCCGGGCACTCAGGCATTCTTCCACTGGCTTCTCAGGCGCATTAGTAAGGAGCTGGGTGGGAAGTGGAGCAGCCAGGACTTGAACCAGCTCTTCTGGGATGCCAGCAGTGTAGGCGGCAGCTTCACCTGCTGTGCCACGATGTCTTTTTAAAACTGCATTATTGAGCTATACTTCGTGTGCCCTATAATTCACCTGTTTAAAGGGTACAGTGCGGTAGCTGTTAGTGCATACAGGATGTTTGAAAAGTTCATGGAAAGTATATATTAAGAAAAGCTCTTTGCATGGATTTCAAAAAATGTTTGCACCGAGATAAATTTATCTGTGCATTCCATGTTCCCACAAAGTCTTTCAAGACCCCTCAAGGTCACCAAGATGCAGAACCATCTCCACATCTTTACGCTTCATGGAAATGCGTTATCATGAAAATATGAATCCTTTACATCAAAGTAACCTTGCCTGGTGCCGGTGTTGTGGCACAGAGGGGTAAGCCACCGCCTGCAATGTTGGCATCCCGTCTCAGAGTGCCAGTTTGCGTTCTGGCTCTCTGCTTCTGATCCAGATTCTTGCTAACGTGCCTGGGAAAGCAACAGATGATGGTCTAAGTGCTTGCCTCTCTGCACCCATGTGGGAGACCCAGGCGGAGTTCCAGGCTCCTGGCTTCGGCCTGGCACAGCCCTGGCCATTGCAGACATTTGGGGAGTGAACCACTGGATAGAAGATCTCTCTAGGCCGGCGCCATGGCTCAACAGGCTAATCCTCCGCCTTGCGGCACCGGCACACCGGGTTCTAGTCCCGGTCGGGGCGCCGGGTTCTATCCCAGTTGCCCCTCTTCCAGGCCAGCCCTCTGCTGTGGCCCGGGAGTGCAGAGGAGGATGGCCCAGGTGCTTGGGCCCTGCACCCCATGGGAGACCAGGAGAAGCACCTGGCACCTGGCTCCTGCCATCAGATGAGCGCGGTGCGCCGGCCGCAGCGCGCCGACTGCGGCAGCCATTGGAGGGTGAACCAACGGCAAAGGAAGACCTTTCTCTCTGTCTCTCTCTCTCACTGTCCACTCTGCCAGTCAAAAAAAAAAAAAAAAACTCTCTAATTTCTCTGTCTCTCCCTCTCTATCACTCTGCCTTTCAAATAAACAGCATCAAACTTAAAAAATAAGCTTACCTTTGAATTCCGTTTTCCACCAACTTTTTGAAGTCCCCTTAGGCTCCCATGAAAGTGGCCCTCCCCATTCAGGTCTTGGGCAAGTCGGTTTCTCCAGCTCTAAGGGGACCATCCGTGAGGTCCCTCCAGCCTTCAGCGTGTGAGGAGAAAGACGCTCGGTTTCCAGCGCTCACCTCCTTCTTCCGTCTCTCGCACAGGGATCATGGCCCAAGTCACGATGTCCACGCTGCCCGTGGAGCACAAGTCCTCGGAGAGCAGGATGGTGGTGACGTTCCTGATGTCAGCCCTGGAGTCCATGGTGAGACCGCCTGGCCCTTCTGGAAGCATCCCACAGTCACAGTGGCAGAGCTGTGAGACCCTTCGGGGCCCCTTCCAGTGCTGCCTTTCAACTTTCCATCTTGTCCATGCAAGGGGGTCCCTCACAGGGGGCGGTGGGCCCAGCCGGTCGTGTGCTCACTTGTCTGTGACATCACGGATGGGAACTATGGGAAATTTCAGCTCTCCCAGATCTGGAATTTCACAGAGCAGCCTTTGTCACCTTGTTAGAGAATGTTTTCCATCTCAACTCAGAGGTAAACGGATCGTTTATATGCACCTGTTTTCATCTGGATGGTGAATTCACCTGGTGGGTGGAAATTGGATGCGAGATTCACGCAGCCTCAAAGCATCTGGTCAGAGGTACTTACTGTGGCTGGCGCTGTGGTGCAGCGGACTAAGGCACCGCCTGTGACACCGGCATCCCATAGGAGCACCTGTTAGAGTCGTGGCTGCTCCACTTCCAGTCCAGCTCCCTGGATGAAGCTCCTGGCTCCTGGCTTCAGCCTGGCCCAGCTTGGTCATTGTGGCTATTTGGGGAGTGAACCAGCAGATGCAAAGAGTCAGTCTCTCTCTCTCTATCTCTGTAACTCTGCCTTTCAAAAAATTTTGAAGATGTATTTATTTATTTATTTTTATTTGAAATGCAGAGTTAACAGAGAAAGGAGGAGAGACAGAGAGAGAGAGAGAGAAAATCTTCCGTCCTCTGGTTCACTCCCCAAATGGCCACAACAGCTGGGGCAGGGCCAGGCTGAAGCCAAGAGCCTGAGCCTCTTCTGGGTCTCCCACATGGGTGCAGGAGCCCAAACTCTAGGGTCATCTTCTGCTTTCCCAGGCACGTAAGCAGGAGCTGTCTTGGAAGTGGAGCATCTGAGTTTCGACCCGGCGCCCATATGGGATGCCGGCATCGCAGGCGGAGGCTTAACCTTCTGTACCACAGCACCAGCCCCCCCAAAAAAATTTTAAAGAAGGTACTTAATGATTAAAAAGGGTGACTTGACCGGGGGAAAGCTGACACACACCCCATTGCCGAGGGACCCAGAGTCACCTCTCCAGTGATGGGACAGAGTGGCGCCCAAGACAGAGCACCGAGAGTCACGCTCTGTATGACGTCCTTGCCAGATTGCAGAGCCCAGCTATACAACCGGGAGCATCAGACACCGCACTGAGGGACAGTCTGCATAGCGCTGGGCTGGACTTCTGTTTTCCTTTTTAAAGATTTATTTATTTATTTGAAAGGCAGAGTTACAGAGAGGCAGCAGCAGAGAGAGAAAGAGAGACAGAGAGAGACAGAGACAGAGATCTTCCATCCACTGGTTCACTCCCCAAATGGCTGTGATGGCCAGAGCCAGGCCAGGCTGAAGCCAGGAGCCAGGAGCTTCAGCTGTGGGTCCCAAGCTCTTGAGCCACCTTCCCTTGCCTTCTCAGGCGCATTAGCAGGGAGCTGGATCAGAAGCAGAGCAGGGCCGAGCTGTGGTATAATGGATAAAGCCACCGCGTGCAGAGCTAGCATCCTACCTCCGATCCAGCTCCCTGCTGTGGCCTGGCAAAGCAGTATAAGATGGGCCAAGCACTTGGGCCCCAACACCTGCGTGGGAGACCCAGAAGAAGCTCCTGGCTCCTGGCTTCGGATCAGCCATTTGGGGAGTGAACCAGCGGATGGAAGATCTCTCTCTTTCTCTCTCCCTCCCTCCCTCCCTCCCTGTAACTCTGCCTTTCAAATAAATAAATAAGTAAGTAAGTAAGTAGAGCAGCCAGGACTCCAATGGGCACTTATTTGGCGATGCTGGTGTCACGGGCAGTGGCTTTACCCATTGCATCATGAACCTCATCACCAGAAATAGTTTTTAAATATACAGAGGCACAAGCTAGTCTGTGGGAAATTCTTGCAATTGCTAGCTGGCAAATGGGTAATGAGATTTGGTTCTCACTGTGGATTTTATCAGAATTCCTGTCTGCGTGCGGCACACGTCTGTAGCGCTGGGACTGATAGCACATGGGATTCTCCTGCTCTCATCCATAGTAAGTGTAATCAGCCACGTTGGAGGAAATACTAAGTTATCTCTCTATTCCCTCCATGGAAAATGATGTCATGAAATTGTCGTTATATGAAAAGGTAATCAAAGAGTCTGCATATGCAAAACATGTAGGAAGAAGGGTCGGGGTTGTGGTGCGGTGGGGTAAGCTGCTGCCTGTGATCCCGGCATCCCCCGTCGGAGCACTGCTCCACTTCCCATCCAGCTCCCTGCTGGTGCTCCCAGGAAAGCAGCAGAAGACGGCCCAAGTGCTTGGGCCCCTGCACCCGTGTGGGAGACCCGGATGGAGTTCCTGGCTCCTGGCTTTGGCTTTTAGCTACTTGGAGAGTGAACCAGCAGATGGAAGATTCTCTCTCTCCATCTCCCTCCCCCTCCCCTCCCCCTCCCCCTTCCCCTCCCTCTCCCCTCCCCCTCCTCCTCCCCTCTCCCCTCCCCCTCCCCTCCCTCTCCCTCTCCCCTCCCCCTCCCCTCCCTCTCCCTCTCCCCTCCCCCTCCTCCTCCCTCCTCCCCTCTCCCCCTCCCCCTCCCCTCCCTCTCCCTCTCCCCTCCCCCTCCTCCTCCCTCCTCCCCTCTCCCCTCCCCCTCCTCCTCCAGCCTCCCCTCTCCCCCTCCCCCTCCCCTCCCTCTCCCTCTTTCTTGGTCACCCTGCTTTCAAATAAATACAATAAATCTTTTTTTTTTAAATGACAAAAAATATAGGAAGAAGGGCACATTGGAGAGACACATCAGGCAATAAACAAAAATCTGGTTTTTCTCTGGGTTTTATGATATTTATGGTATTTGCTGACAATTTTTAAATTATTTTTCCGTTGGCGATTTTCCTCGGTCTAAGTGAATATTGTCTGGTTGGTTGGTTGGTTTTCTGTGGGCCTGGTGTTGCCTTCTTGTCTCCTACTGCACAGACTCTGGACTTGCCCTGGGCTCAAAGAGGACAGTTTTCTGTGTCTGTTTCAGTGCAAAGAGCTGGCCAAGTCCAAGGCCGAGGTGGCCTGCATCGCCATGTACGAAACCGACGTGTTCGTGGTGGGGACCGAGAGGGGATGTGCTTTTGTCAACGCCAGGAAGGACCTTCAGGAGGACTTCGCACACTACTGTAGGTGCCCGTGCCTGATCCCTGGTGTCTCACCAATCTCCCCATGTCCGTGGCATTGCCTCCTAAGATGGAAGCGTTCCTCAAAACGCTTGTGACACACCCGGCCCACCAAACCAGTAGCTCCTTGTGACCAGAAGCCCCCAGAGAAGCAGCCGGCGATGGTAGAAGTGTTCTCAGCTCTGCTCTGGCTTTCTAGACTGAATTGAAGGATGGGGGGCCGGCGTCGTGGTGTAGCAGGTTAGGCCACCACGTAGGATGCCGGCATCCCACATAGGAGCACCGGTTCGGTTCCCTGCTGCTCTGCTTCCGATCCAGCTCCCTGCTAATGCACCTGGGAAAGCAGCAGAGGATGGCCCGAGTGCTTGGGCCCCTGCACCCACATGGGTGACCCAGCTGGAGTTCCTGGCTCCTGGCTTTGACCTGGCCCAGCCCCAGCGATTGTGGCCATTTGGGGAGTGAACCAGCAGATGGAAGACCTTTCTCTCTGTCTCTTGAATAAACAAAAAATTTGAAAAGCACATGGTAAATTATCTTTCATTTCTAAAGAAAACCTTTATAAAATGCTCTTATTTTGGTCCTTTCTAGAAGCAAGGGAGAAAACCCACCCCATAGTTTAGGGAGTGGTTGTCTCTGTTAAGACTCATAATTCAGCTACTTCTCTGTCCCTTCTCTCTGCTGTGGGGTGTGGGAGGTCAGAGCCTTCAGTAAGCCATGAGTGTCCACGCGGCCGTGGGCAGGGGCCACTCAGGGCACTAACACCTCCTAGGTGAGCCATCTCATCCACCACTGTCACTCACCTGTCAAGCATCAAGTTGGCAATTTGGTACTTCCTACTACCAAGAGAGGTTAAAAAAAAAAAAACTAGAAATGTTTGTCAGAGGACAAAAGTGTGTGTGTGTGTGTGTGTGTGTGTGAACAGACATCTTCAAGATTCAGAAGAGGATATACGTGGATATATATAGCACAAGTGTATGTATATACCATTTTACTGCAAAATTAATATATAAGATTATACATGCACACGTGTGTACATGCACATATGTACATCATACATGTACACACACACACACACACACACACACACACATATATATATATATATATACAACTCGTGTGTGTTTGAATGAGAGGGAGTGAGTAAAAGGTTGATGCAGATTGACTTCTGCCATCCCAAGTTAGGGGCTCTGCCACCAGTAAGATAGGCTGAAATGTGAAGGGATCTTTAAATAATAGAGTGAATGTGTGACTTATAAACAAGATGAGTATTCTCAGTATAAATGTCTGGTGCCAGTTGCACTTTTTTAAAAAGTCTTCTTGTTTTATTTGAAAAGCAGAGAGAGAGAGAGAGAAAGCAGGCACCCCTCTACTGGTTCATTCTCCACATGCCTACAGCAGCTGGAGCTGGGCCAGGCTGAAGCCAGAAGACAGACACTCAATCCAGGTCTTGCATGTGGGCGGCAGGGACCCAGGCACTCGAGCCACCACATGGTGCCTCCCAGGGTTGCATCAGCCAGAAGCTGCAGTTGGAAGCAGAGCTGGGCCTTGAACCCAGGGATCCTCTTATGGGATCTGGGCAATTTAAGCAGCAACTTAGCCCCTGTGGCAAATACCTCTCTCCACAGTTGCACCTCTGATTGTTATTTTATGCCTGTCACTGTAGGGTCTGTACTGATAGCTCCATTTTTTTATTTTTTTGACAGGTAGAGTTATAGTCAGTGAGAGAGAGAGAGAGAGAGAAAGAGAAAGGTCTTCCTTCCATTGGTTCACTCCCCAAATGGCCGCTATGGCCAGCACTGTGCCAATCCAAAGCCAGGAGCCAGGTGCTTCCTCCTGGTCTCCCATGCAGGTGCAGGGCCAAAGCACTTGGGCCATCCTCCACTGCCTTCCCCGGCCACAGCAGAGAGCTGGACAGGAAGAGGAGCAACCGGGACTAGAACCCAGTGCCCATATGGGATGCCAGTGCCACAGGCGGAGAATTAACCAAGTGAGCCACAGCGCCGGCCTCTCCACCTTTGTTTCTAATGTTAGTAACTGTGTCCCCCCCACCCCCTTTTTTTTTTTCTTGATAAATCTTGGCTAGAGCTAAGTTAGGCCAAAGCCTGGAGCCAAGAACTCTATCTGAGTCTCCCACATGGATATCAGGGGCCCAAGCACATGGACCATCTTCCACTGCTTCCCCAGGCACATGAGCAGGGAGCTGGATCAGAAGCAGAGCAGCCTGGACTTGCACTGGCGCCCATATCGGATGCTGGTGTCGCAGGCAGCTGCCTAACCCACTGCACCACAACGGCGGCCCTTGTACTTTGAATTTTGCACTTGGCTTTTTAAACACAGGCTGGTGCCACGTGGTTCAGTCCTATCTCCTGATGCTGGACAGAGACAGCGGCCACAGCCCCCTGCGGCCCTGCCAATTGACCGATGCTCAGCGTGTGTCGTGCTGCTGAGCCGCGAGGGTCGCTGTGTCTCCTATATTCAGTGCTTGTTCAGCTTAGAAGCTTTCTGGCTTACAACGGGTTCATGGGGACTGAACCCCCTTGTAAGTCGAAGAGCACCATGAGGTTGCATTTTGTCCACGCACGATTGGTGGTACAAGCCTCTCTAGCTCGAAGCCATTTTCTCAGAGCATTGCCCCTCCTTGGCCCTGCTCCTGTGGCCGCTGGCAGTGGTTCCAAGCCAGCAGGAGCCCTCGCCCTGTGCTTGTGGGTTCTCACCTGCCTGTGCCTAGGCAGGTGGTGAGCAACAGCATTTGGGCCACGTGGTGGCGCTCACCTCCCATGCATTCATTAGGAGCTGTTCTGTGCACGGCTTCCCAGGCACTTCCCTGGTACCCCAGCCAGCTTCCCGGCAAGTCTCCCAGAATTCCCAGAAGGTTCTAGAAAGAGGCTGAGAGAGTGGCTGCCTGAGTGTTCCATCAGCACCAGAGGAGAGCTTGCTTGCCACGCCCAGCCAGGGGCGACTTCTCAGCAGCTCTAAGGAGGACAGACCCCACCTGCTGCCAGCCCAGCAGACTCCGCCATGCAGTTGGCCATGGCTTAATCCTTTCCAAGGAGGCCTGGGGTCCCAGCCCCGCGGGGTCCTCATTCATTCTTTTCTTAGGAGCTTTGCCTCAGCCTGGTTACCTGTCAGTCCGCCATCCCACCACTAGCTATGATGCCTTTGTCAAACTTGCCCTTTTCAAATGATTGTATGGGTTCTGGATCCTAACTAGACCCCTGGTTTGAAAATCTGTTTCACAATGTTTTCATTTATTTATTTATTTTTAGAAAGATTTATTTATTTGAAAGGCAGAACTACAGAGAGGCAGAGGCAAAGAGAGAGAGAGAGGGAGAGGGAGAGAGAGAGGGAAAGGGGGAAAGAGAGAGAGAGAGGGAAAGGGGGAGAGAGAGAGAAAGAGAGAGGGGGAGAGAGAGAGAAAGGGGGAAAGAGAGAGAGAGAGAAAGAGAGAGAGAGAGAGAGAGAGAGGTCTTCTATCTGCTGGTTCACTCCCCAGATGGCTGCAACAGCCAGAGCTGCGCCAATCTGAAGCCAGGAGCCAGGAGCTTCCTCTGGGTCTCCCAGACAGATGCAGGGGCCCAAGGACATGGACCGTCTTCTGCTGCTTTCCCAGGCCATAGCAGAGAGCTGGATCGGAAGAAGAGCAGCCAGGACTAGAATCCATGTCCATATGGGATGCTGCCATTGCAGACGGCAGCTTTACCCACTACCCCACAGTGCCAGCCCCTCACAACATTTTTAGTAAGCAGTTGCTTGGGAACCTGGCCTTGGAAATGTTGAATGCAAGGCCAATGTTGTATTTGAACTTGCTCAGCTGTGGCCTATGAGGCAGGTGTGCTGTGACCAGGGGGCCAGTTCAAGTCCCTGCTGCTCCACTTCTAATCCAGCTCCCTGCCAATGCACCTGGGAAAGCAGCACAAGATGGCTCAAGTCCCTGGACCCCTGCCACCCATATGGGAAACCTTGATGGAGTTCCAGGCTCCCAGCTTCAGCCTGGCCCAGCCCTGACCATTGCAGCCATTTAGGGAGTGAACCAGCAGACAGGAGCTCTCTGTCTGTGTCTCTCTGTCACTCTTTCAAAGAAGCAAATGAATCTTTTTTTTTTTTTTTTGAAAGGCAGAGTTAGACAGTGAGAGAGGGAGAGACAGAGAAAGGTCTTCCTTTTCTGTTGGTTCACCCCCCAAATGGCTACTACGGCCCGTGTGCTGCGCTGATCCGAAGGCAGGAGCCAGGTGCTTCTCCTGGTCTCCCATGGGGTGCAGGGCCCAAGCACTTGGGCCATCCTCCGCTGCACTCCTTGGCCACAGCAGAGAGCTGGCCTGGAAGAGGAGCAACCGGGACAGAATCCAGCGCCCCAACCAGGACTAGAACCCGGTGTGCCGGCGCCGCAGGTGGAGGATTAGCCTAGTGAGCCACGGCGCCGGCCAAGACTTCTTGTATATTGAATTATTTGTAATTTTTCCTGTGTATTTGGGCTTCAGGGATGACATCATGTTACGTTACCCTGTCCATCATAAATACAGTGCCTGCCTTCCCTCCCGTACCCCCGTCTTCCTTAGTTAAAAGACCTTGTGTTATGTGTGTTTCCGTTTCCTTGTTTTCAACACCGGGAAAACAAAGAAAGGGGAGCGCCGGCGTCCGCAGGTACTGACGTTGGTCTGTCCTCATGCATTCGCAGGTGCGGCCCAAGGGCTGAGCGACAGGAAGCCGCCAGGCCCCGTGAACGGGAGGCAGGTGCCCTCGGGAGAGACGGAAATTCTCAGGAAGGCCGTGGAGGACTATTTCTGCTTTTGCTACGGTAGAGTTCACGGGCAGGAATCCTGTCCACAGGGAAGGGGGGTAGCGCTGGCCTCGCTGCCCTGACGGCTTAGATTGTTCCGGACTCTGCGGAGCCACACGCGGGTCCTCCCCTCGCTCTTTGGTCTGTCCCGTCTTAGTTGGGTTGGTTCACGGGGACCCTGGCTAACAAGCACACCCCGAACTCTCATTTTTTTTTTTTCTCAATAGTCAGAACTGTGTCTTCCTAGTGCACTGGAGGCTCTCCAAACAAATTCTGTGTTCGTTTTTCCTTCACATGTCAAATATTTATTGAATTCATGAATGAGGGAATCCATTAGTGAGGGAATTAATGAGGGCTCATTTCTTACAACTTTTTTTTTTTTTATGATTTATTTATTTATTTGAAAGAGTGACAGAGAGAAAAAAGAGAGAGGAATCTTCTATCTGCTGATTGGTTCATTCCCCAAATGGCTGCAATGGCCAGAGCTGGGTTAGGCTAAAACTTGGAGCTAGGAACTCTATCTGGGTCTCCCACACGGGTGCAGGGGCCCAAGGACTTGGGCCATCTTCCACAGCTTTCCCAGGCTGTAGCAGAGAGCTGGATCGGAAGTGGAGCGGCTGGGACTCGAACTAGTGCTCATGTGGGATGCTGGCGTCATAGACAGTGACTTATTAATTCACTGCACCACAATAAAAGCCCCTCTTCTTCTTCTTTTGTTTTTTAAAATTTATTTGTTTTATTGAAAGTCAGAGCTATACAGAGAGAAGGAGAGACAGAGAGAGAGAGAGAGAGACAGAGAGAGAGAGAGAGATCTTCCATCTGCTGGTTCACTCCTCAAATGGCCGCAATGACCAGGGCTGGGCCAGGCTGAAGCCAGGAGCCAGGTGCTTCTCCTGGTCTCCTATGGGGTGCAGGGCCCAAGCACTTGGGCCATCCTCCACTGCACTCCCTGACCACAGCAGAGAGCTGGCCTGGAAGAGGGGCAACTGGGACAGAATCTGGCACCCCAACTGGGACTAGAACCTGGGGTGCCAGCACCACAGGTGGAGAATTAGCCTAGTGAGCCATGGCGCCGGCCTGGGTGAGGAATCTTAAAGATAGAAGTTGAGCCCAGGAGACGTGTGTTCAGCCCGTGTGCGGGTCTCTGGTTGGTCCACAGCGCTTATGGCCCTCCTATGATTGACCAGTGAAAGGACAGATACTGTGTTCTTTAAAAAAAATTTTTTTTTAATTTATTTGAAAAACAGGGTAGAGAGTGAGCTCTTCTATCCACTGGTTCACTCACCAGGTGCCCGCAGTGGCCAGTGCTGGACCAAGCTAGAGCCAGGAGCCTGGAACTCCATCCAGGTCTCCTGGGTTGGGGACAGGGACCCAAGCACTTGAGCCGTCGTCACCTGCTGCCTCCCAGTGTGCACTACCAGGGGTCTGGGACTGACTGGCACTCCGATGTGGGATGCCACAACACCCGGCCCAGCTGCTATATTTTGGAGAAAAATTTGGTGGTGGCAAAGCAAGCCCTAGGCTATCCAGGGGTACGTGCCTGTCGTTATCTTTTGCTCAGGGGCTGGCTGCCTGAATAAAAGCCCTCAAGACAACACCTCCTGTCAAGAAGTTACTCATAGGGGCTGGCGCTGTGGCATAGTGGATGTAGCCTCGGCCTGCATGGCCTGCATCCCATATGAGTGCTGGTTCGAGTCCCGGCTGCTCCACCTCTAATCCAGCTCCCTGCTAATACACCTGGGAAAGCAGTGGAAGATGGCCCAAGTGCTGGGGCCCCTGTACCCACGTGGGAGACCCAAATGGAGCTCCTGGCTCCTGGCTTCTGTCTGGCCCAGTTGCAGCCAGCTGTTGCAGCCTTTTGGGGAGTGAACCAGAGGATGGAATGAATCAATCCCTCCCTCCCTCCCTCCCTCTCCTCCTCCCTCTCCAACTCTTTCAAATAAAATTGAATAAATCTTTAAAAAAAACAAACCTTTATCTTATTAAGCAAACAGCAGGTTGTTGTGTGCAGGTGCAGTGTTCTTAGAAAAGTTGGCCCCGATTCTCAATGCCACAATTTCTTGGTCCCATCCTAGGGCCCCCACACCAAGGCCAAGGCCATTGATATATCATTCAGTCACCCCCCCCCCATACCCCTCAGTCATCACTCTGCCTACCCACATCTTTCCACAGGCATTAGGTCAGGATTTTTTTTTTTATAACAAAACTATATAGTTTTTTTTAAAAAAAAGATTTATCTTTATTTATTTAAAATAGTTACAGAGAGAGGTAGAGACAGAGAGAGAGGTCTTCCATCTGCTGGTTCACACCCTGAATGGCCACAATGGCCAGAGCTGCACCAGACCGAAGCAAGGAGCCAGAAGCTTCCTCCAGGTCTCCCACGCAGGTACCGGGGCCCAAGGACTTGGGCCATCTTCTACTGCTTTCCCAGGCCACAACAGAGAGCTGGATTGGGAGTGGAGCAGCCGGGACTAGAACCAGCACGAGAACCAGCACCCATATGGGATGCAGGCACTGCAGGTGGCGGCTTTAACCCGTATGCCACAGCGCTGGCCCCTATATAGTGTTTTAAAAGCTAGATAACCCCAGGCAGGTTTTGGTGCAGTGGCTCCCCCAGTACTTGGGACACCTGCATCCCATGTCCGATTACCTGGGTTCAAGTCCCAGCTCTGCTCCCAACTCCAGCTTCCTGCTAAGTGTACACCCCGGGAGGCATCAGGTGACGGCTCCAGTAGTTGGTTCTCTGCCACCCACGTGTGAGAGAGCCCAGATGGACTCCTGGGCTCCTGGGCTCCTGGCTTCAGCCTGGCCCAGCCCTGGTTGTTGTGGTCATTTGGAGAGAAAACCAACAGATGGACAGCCTCTCTGTTTCTACCTTTCTTAATCTACTGTAGATAAATAAGTAAAAATTATTTGAAAAGTAGGATAATTCCCTGTGCAGGAGTCATATTTGGTTGTAATAGGAAGATTTAGCATCTGAGGACTTGGGTTATGGCTCCCAGCAGCTTCAAGCATTCCTGCCACCTAGGAATGCCTGGAGCCATTGACTTTGGGGACCTCCAGCTTAGGGAATCTTGGGGTGTCAGGCTCCAAGCGGGGCAGCAGCAGCTCCGGCAGAGACACAGACTCTGATGGAGGCCATATCAGCACCATAACGGGCAAGTTGGCCTGACTTGTGCAATGTGACATCATGACAGTTAAGCTTTGGGGACGTTGGGGGAGGGGGAGTCCTCATCCACTTTGGGCAGCAGCCTAGGTAACCGGGGGGTGCTCCCTGCAGCCCTGGGTGGGTCAGGCCAAGCACCCCAAGCTATGTGACCTCCAAGGGAATAGAGAACGATCTCCTTCAATTTTCCCCTGTTAAGGTGAAATGTATCAGTGTTCAATTTGGCTCCTGGGTTGGGACTTGTACCAACTTGGGATCCAGAGAAGGTGTGTCAAGGTTTTGATGTATCCACTTTATTACATAGAATTAAACTGGCCAATGGAGTCTTACACCCACGCCTCTTCCTCCAGGTAAGGCCCTGGGGACGGAGGCCATGGTGCCCGTGCCCTACGAGCAGATGCTGCGAGACCAGACAGCCGTGCAGGTGGAGGGGCTCCCAGCAGGCGTCGCCTTTCAACACCCCGGGAATTACGATCTCACCACCCTGAAATGGATCTTGGAGAACAAAGCAGGGATTTCCTTCATCATCCACAGGTGACACGCTCTGCACCCTCCTGGTGGTTGGTTCATTTGAAGATCCACTGGCAGCTGGGGCCGCTGTCTGGCGTCCCACCTTGGAGGACCTGGGTTTGAGGCCTGGCTCTGGCTCCCGACTCCAGCTTCCTGCTAATGCAGATCCTGGGAGGCAGCAGTGAGGGCTGAAGTAGCTGTGCCCCTCTCAGCCCCTACGTGGAAGACCCTGATGGTGTTCCTGGTTGCTGGCTGCAGCCTGCCCCTGCCCCTGACTGTTGCAGAAATTTAGGAAGTAAACAAGAGATGGGAGAACCAACTCTCACTCACTCTCTCTCTCTCTCTCTCTCTGTCTATCTTTCTCTCTCTAACAAATAAAAGTAATTTAAAAAAATATAGTGGGGGCCAGCATTGTGACGTCCCATGTGGGCACCGGTTCTAGTCCCAGCTGCTCCTCTTCCGATCCGGCTCCCTACTAATGGCCTGGGAAGAGCAGAGGAGGATGGCCCAAGTCCTTGGTCCCCTGCCACTCACATGGGAGATGGAGCTCCTGACTCCTGGCTTTGGCCTGCCCCAACCCTGGCTATTGCAGCGATCTGGGGAGGGAACCAACAGATGGAGGATCTCTGTGTCTCTCTCTGGCTCTCTCTCTCTGACTCTGAATCTCAAATAAATCTAGAAAAAACCTGAACAGTATATCTATGCTGGCAGGTTGATTTCATTCCTTTGTTGACTGTGTCCTGCTAGATTTAAGAGCTGACTGCCTGCCTCTCCTGTGCCTTCTGGTTGGTTGATGCTGTTCGTTTTCTTACAGACCTTTCCTGGATCTCGAGAACCAGCCAGGTAAGTGACAGCATCTACACCGCTCGTCAGACACGCTCCCTGCAGCGCGCTCTCGGAGGGGGCAGCCTTGGGCACCCCGGGCCAGGGGCAGGTGTGGGTGAGGGGGATCCACAGCTCAGGAGAGCTGCTCCTCGCGCCAGCCCTCTCTCCGGCAGTCATTGCCATCCAGGGGAGCCTGTGGGTGCTGGGAGCCACGGCGGGGCTGTGGACCACCAGCCACAAGGGGACCCAGTGAATCTGTGATCTGGCTCCCGACCCCAGCTCCCAGGAGAAGGACTGAGACTGTCCCGTGAGCCCTTGGTGCTCAGCTCTGCCTGGGATGTCCCCGAGAGCCCTGGGAAGGAGCCAGAGAGGCAGGATGGGAATGGCGTTAGGGTCAGCAGGGTCTCAGCAGGCAGGTCCTCTTGGGAAGCCCCAGTCCATGGAGACAGGCAGAAGGCAGTGGGATAACACACCGGGGGCTGTGTTGGGGCTCAGAACCCCTCAGAGCCTCCCGTAGGCCAATGGGGAGACTTTCCCCCAAAAGTGACTGCTCCAAAAGCACTTAGAGACCCACCCAGGCCCACATCCTGCCCCTATCAGTACTTTGGGAGGGGCCAGGAAGCTTGGCTCGGAGCTGTCCAGTGTCCATGAAAGGCCAGATCGAAAGAGGTGGAGGAAGGAGCCAGCCCTGAGCCAGGGTCGCACACCACTGGGGCCAGGGGACAATGTGGGACCCTTAAGGCATGGACTGAACACAGAGCCAGGTCTGTGTTGGGAGCAGTTGCGAGGTCCTGTGCTCCCCTAGCTCGGGTTAGGGGAGGGTGGCAGGCGGCTACGAGATCGGCACAAGATCTGTAGAATGGCAGTAGGACTGCCATACTTGGGAGGTCCCAGGCACCGTTCTGATCGCTCTGTGTGTTCAGCCATCCGTCAGCATCCATGGGGCACCTGGGCCAGGACCCTCTGTGGTCGCCCAAACCCCTTTTATGAAATGGTGTTGTATTTGCACAGAACCCGTGGATCCACAGAACTGACCGTGTTGGTCAATCCTTGCACACCCACTGTTCTGATGAGAAGACAGAGGCAGGGGGAGGCTTAGCGGCTCATTCAGGTTGCCCAGCCGATGAGCAGCAAGGCAGGAATCCACACCAACCCTCGGGGCCCCACCTGCTCACCACCCCGGATTCTGTCCCCACCAGTGGCCCCAGGGCACGGGGAACTGCTTTAAGTCGGTCTCTATCCTGCACTGCCATCCCAGGAGGGCCGAGGGCCCAGGGGCGGGGATTCCTCTGTATATTTGTTTTCCGAGCATTTGCCTTTGAACTTCAGTCTTGCTTCAAGGCACTCAAGGGGCCAGCAGGTGTCTTTTTGTTCCCGCACAGGTGCTCCTGGCGCCATGCCGGATGCCGAGAGAGCCATGACGACAGCAAACAGAAGGTAATGGGGGAATAATAAATAACCAAAGCTGCACCTGACCACAGAGTGTGTGCTTAGGCTCTGGAGGGGCCTCTGCATGGTACTGAATATTAAATTAAACACTAAATTTAATATTAAATCTTCATCTATTCGGAATTCGAGGGCTGTATTGGATCAACACCTTTAAGTTGGTAACAAAGTATTAACAACGTTGTTTGAGGCGGTTTGGCCTATGGTAGATGAGGGAGGGGCTCGGTGGCACACACACGCAGGGCCCTTGACTTTGGTCCTCACCTGGCTCCTTCTCCTTGCAGCTCTGGCGACCCCATCAATGTGAAAACCGAACCTATGGAAGATTCTGGTAGGTACCAACCGATGCTTTTAGAATGAAGTACTTAGTAGGTTAGCATTTAACTCCTTTCTTTGGTTTTCCAAAAAAATAAAAAAGTGGAGACCAGTGCTCTGGTTAACCTCACTTGGGGTCTGTTTGGTGAGAAGTCGTATTTTACTCACAAAGCTTAGAAGAAAGTAAAACTAGGTAACAAGATGTTACAAAGTAGATGTATTAGGAGGAAAAATGTTATTTTAGTTATGCTTAAATTACATGAGTGTGAAATGAACAAAGGGCCGTGGGTACACGTTTGGAATTATAACTCATCTTGCAAATAGAGCCGTGGTCTTCCTCTTGGATATATCTTGTTTTACTGCCATCTTGCATTGTTCTGTCATTCCTGCAGGTGCGTTCCTAGGACGATATCCACTGGGACAAGTCCCTCTTCCATAGATGAGAGTAGATGCCCCTCCACCCCCACCACTCCCCACTTCTCAAAAACAAACCAGGAGGAGGCACCTGGCTCCTGGCTTCCGATCGGCGCAGTGCACCGGCCGTGGCGGCCATTTGGGGGGTGAACCGGCGGAAGGAAGACCTTTCTCTCTGTCTCTCTCTCTCACTGTCTAACTCTGCCTGTCAAGCAAACAAACAAACAAACAAAACCTGGGGGCGGGCATTGAGGCCCAGCAGGTTAGGTCGCTACCTGGGACACCCACATCCCTTGCTGGAGTACCTGGGGTTAGTCTCAGCTCTCCCATTTCCTGCCACCCTTGTGGGAGACTCTCTCTTGCTATCAGTCTGTCAAAGAATTAAATCTTTAAAAAGGAAAACAGAGAGAGAAAGAAAGAAAAGGAAGGAAGGGAACCAGCATTAATTAGAGGGAAACGTGTTAAAAGACTTAGAGTAGAAAAAGTATTTTTAAGCTCAAGTGTTTGATCAAATGATAGGACAAGACTGAAGCATTAAACAAGGGGTGCCAGTTCACCGGCTGCTCCACTTCCGATCCAGCTCCCTGCTATGGCCTGGGAAAGCCGTGAAAGACGGCCCAAGTGCCTGGGTCCCTGCACCCATGTGGAACATGGAGGAAGCTCCTGGCTCCTGGCTTCAGCCTGGCCCAGCCCTAGCCATTGCAGCCATCTGGGGAATGAACCAGTACATAGAAGATCTTTCTGTCTCTCCCTCTCCTTCTCTCTCTGTCTCTCTCTCCCTCTCCCTCTCCTTCTCTCTCTCCCTCTCCTTCTTCCTCTCCCTGTCTCTCTGTACCCTGACTTTCAAATAAATAAATGAATCTTCAAAATGAATGAAAGGAAGGGAGGGAAGAAAGAAGAAAATGTAACAAATACTTAAAACCAAAACTCAAAAAGGACAAAAGGTTGAACATGAACACAAGCTGACTCTCCAAAGGTCAAACTAGAGTTTCATTACAAACCTCCAAGTATGACATAAACAGTGCAAAATGTAAAGTTAAGTCCAGTCTCAGAAAATGCAGCAGAGAAACAAGAATTGGCACAAGAAGGGGCAGGCACTTGGCACAGTGGTTGACACCCGGGTCCCCTCTCGGAGTACCCGGGTTGCAGCCCCGGCTCCGGCTCCCGGCTCCAGCGCCCGGCTGATGCAGACCCTAGGAGGCGGCAGGTGATGATGGCTCAAGTAGTCGGTCCCTGCCACCCACACGGGAGACCTGGGTGGAGTCCCTAGCTCCTGACTTTGACCTTGGGTAGGCCATTGTGGACATCTGGGGAACAAACCAGAGGCTAGGAGTTCTCTTTCTGAATCTATCCTGTCCAATTAAGATAAAATGTGTTTAAAAGAAGAAAAGAGAAAAGGGAGGCTAGAGACTTAGGCGTGGATAAACCAGAAGTCAGAACGCCAGCGCCCCCAAGGCGGCAGGTGTGGATAAAGCGCAGGAGCCCCCACAGTCTCTGGGGAGGGACAGGGCCCCAGGTGGACCAGGCTCCTCCTCTGTCTTACTCAGGGGTCCTGCGGCCACAACTGTGGGGAGTCTTGTGCCCGCCATGTCCTCAGCGGCTGCCCCGTCTTCCCAGGGTGGTTCGGGGCCCCTTCAGTGGCTCTGGGTCAGAGCAACACAGGCTGACGGCAGGAAGGGAGTCGGCGTGTCAGGGCAGCAGAGCGTGAGCCTCGCTACAGACGTGACACACCTTCAGCCCTACCTCTTCCCACCTCCACTTCCGCCCCAGCTCCCTGCTAGTGCGCCTGGGAGGCGGCAGACAATGGCCTAAGTGGGTCCCTGCCACCGAATGAACCGGTAGATGGAAGATTCTCTCCTGTCTCTCTCCTCTCTGCCTTTCCAATACATACTTTTAAAAAATAATATTTATAATAGATCATATAAATGTATGGGGCATTCAGCACTCATGATAGGGAAAGCGTCCCCAGACCGGGACCATACCTGGGGATCCGGCCTCCTTCCTTCTTGCTGACATTATTTTATGTTAATATAATCTATCATTTTATAAATACTGTACATAAACTTATATGTGTGGATATCTTTCTATTCTTTTATATTTATACTATTTATATTTCTGAGTGTTTTTTTTTTTTGTAAAGATTTATTTAAAAAGCAGAGTTACAAAGAGGGAGATAGAGATCTTCCATCCACTGGTTCACTCCCCAAAGGGCTGCAACGGTTGGGGCTGGGCCAAGCCAAAGCCAGGAGGCTAGAACTCCATCTGGGTCTCCCACGTGGGTAGCAGGGGCCCAAGCACTTGGGCCATCTTTCACTGCTTTTCCCAAGCCATTGAGGGGAGCTAGATCAGAAGTAGAGCAGCCAGGACTTGAACTGGTGCTCGTATGGGACGCGTGGGTCGCAGGTGGTGGCTTAAGCCGTGGCACCACAGTGGCAGCCTCTATGTGATGTATATGTTTGCATCGACAGCCATGTTCGCCCACGGCGAGAGAGCTGTGGGCTTCTGGCTGACCGTGGCGTTGCTCTGTTCGTCACCACAGCCCCTGCACATCAGCCGCGCCGGTCCTGGTTCTCGGTTGCTGGGTTTGACCTAACATGGTTGTTGTCGTTTCTGTGGCCTCCCAAGGCATCTCACGGGCAGCGGTGGATGTGTCTATCAAGAAAGAACCAGAAGATCCCAGCTACGACGAATATCACACGCAAGGTAATACTGTCAGATCGTCACAGCCTTCACAAGTAGAAAACTGTCTCTCGCCAACCGTCCAAAAAGCAGACCAAGAGTCGCAGAGCCCCGTGTGTGTCTCCCTAGGATCTAGCACACTTGCCCTTTAAGGTAAACACCACTCTTCCAGTCTTCAGCAGCCCAGCCTGGTCCTCCCGGCGTGTGAGTCTGCACGTCCTCCCCGAGCGCGTTCCCAAATCCCGCCTGTCCCTTGGGGTCTGAGCTGGGAGAGACGGAGCTGGAGTGCCTGGCCTTCATCACCGTGGGGCACCACTGGCGTCAGACACCTCCAGTGGGGCAGGAAGACGGGTGACGGCCAGCCCACACAGTACTCAGACGCACACAGGGACCCCACGTCTTGCGTGTTGCTTGATGAACTAGACCACCATGCACCTTGCACACCCATTCTCTGTCTTCCGTTAGTAGTGTTAATATTAGTGTTAGTAAAGAGGCAGTGAGACAGAGACAGAGCACCCCCGGTTCACTCCCCAAATGCCCTCAATGGCCAGAGCCGGGAGCTGGGACCTCACCCCGCCTCTCCCTTGTGAGTGACAGGGCGCAGCTACTGAGCCGTCACCGCTGCCTCACGGGGGCAGCGTTGGCAGGAAGCCGGCTTAGAAGCAGGACAGGGACGGTAACCCCTGGGACGCAGGTGTCCCGACGCACGGGCTGAATCCCACCCCTGTTCTCCATCTCTGCACGTGCCTGTGGGCAGAGCATGGGAAACAGGGAGATTTTTATCCCCCAAACGTGATAGTCAAGTGTGAAACATTTGCCACAGAAATCTTAACTGGAATTTTCTCGGAGCGCTAAATAGCTCTGTAAGTTTGGTTGGGAAATTATTTTTTTTTAATCTAAAAACAGAAAGAAATGAGCGCATCTGCTCGTCACTGCTGTCCCGTCCCCCCCTTCCCAAGAGCCTGCTCAGAGCCCCCCAGCCCCGAGCGCTTGGTGCAGCCTGCCCCCCCCCCCAGCCTCCCAGAGCCTGCTCAGAACCCCCCAGCCCCGAGCGCTTGGTGCAGCCTGGACCCCCCCTCTCCCCCCCCCCCAGCCTCCCAGAGCCTGCTCAGAACCCCCCAGCCCCGAGCGCTTGGTGCAGCCTGCCCCCCCCCCCAGCCTCCCAGAGCCTGCTCAGAACCCCCCAGCCCTGAGAGCTTGGTGCAGCCTGCTGTGTGCTGTTGCTGCTCCCTGAGAACCCCCCCCCAGCTTAGCCCTGAGCCTGGCAGGAGGACACAGCCCCGCACTCCCACCCAGAGCCCCCAGGCTCGCTTGTTCGGATCCCCGGATACCTGCTTGTGCCCTTCACAAAGACCACGTCCTCTTTCTCTCTGCCTTTCAAATAAGTAAATAAATCTTTAAAAAAAAAAAAATCCCCGAGGCCAGCGCTCTGGTGTAGTGGGTTAAGATCCACCTGCAGTGCTGGCATCGCATGTGGTCACCGGTTCGAGTCCTGGCTTCTCCACTTCCGATCCAGCTCCCTGCTAATGCTCCTGGGACAGCACCCAAAGATGGCCCAAGTGCTTGGGTCCCAGGCACAACATGGGAGACCCGGAAAACTCCTGGTTCCTGGCTTTGGTCTGGCCCAGCCCCAAGCGTTGTGGCCATTTAGGGAGTGAACCAGTGGGTGAAAGATCTCTGTCTCTCCCCCTCTCTCTCTCTGTTACTATACCTTTCAAAATATATAAATAAATCTTTTTAAAAAATCTCCAACAAAGCTAATGAATGTAGTGGCTATACAGGGTCATACTCCATGACCAAAAGGGAGTTTGCACTGGGAATGCAAGGTTGGCTCAGCAGGTGCAGGTGTGACATCCAGGTCCCCGGTCCCCTCCCCCAACCCCCTTGCCCTCCACCCCCTCCGGATGGTTCGTGCCGCATGCCCACCCTAGTCCCTGCACTGTCTTGTCCCGTGAGTGACTTTTCCTGCTCCCAAACTTGTCCGAGTGTCACCCAGATAGGCCACCTCGTGGCAGTAGCGGTTTTTTTGTTGTTGTTGTTTTTGGCCATAGGATTTTCTGAGCAGAACTGCAATCCCTCACCCTTTGTTTGTGGCGTAGTGATGGGGGAAGTTGGCTAATCAACGGGCCGGATTGCCAACCCTGTGCAGCGTTGCCACACCGTGCACCTTGGCTACAGAAAAAGGCTTTGTGCCTTCACCTCTTTGCACATGAGCTGCACGAGGTGTCCTTTTTAAATTTGCTTTTATTTGAGAGGCAGAGAGACAGACATACCTCCCATCTGGTGGTTCACTCCCGAGGTGCCTGCGAACAGCCAAGGCTGGGCCAGGCCCAAGCTGGGGACTGATTCCAGGCCTCCCAAGGACGCAGTCCAAGGCGTGTGCTAGCAGGAAGCAGAGTCAGGACTCAGACCCAGGCGCTGTGAGACGGGTTGCAGGCGCCTCCAATGGCTGGGCCCGATGCCCACCCCTGACCTGTCTCCAGCGTCAGCCCGGACTGAAGTGGAGCAGTTTCCTGACAAGGCGTGAGAGCGCGTGGTCGCCTGTGGACGGCACAGTCTGTGCCTGGCCTCCTGCCTGCGCCCTTCACTGCCTCGGCCCGGCCGTGGCTGCTTCTTGACAGGCAGCGTGAGCCTGGTCTGTAACCTCCCCTACGTCTTCCAGTCACTGTGGAATCGGTGATTGGCAGATGCTTCCTAGTGGGCTCTCCTAGGACCACCCACATGAGCCAACTTAGGAAACCAGCTCTGAGTTCCCCAGCTTGGCCTACCTGGGTGGTCTTTCTTGCTCGGGCCTCAGTGGCTCTGATATAAGTTGTGGGAAAGGAATGAAATTTCTGTCCCAGCTTGTAGGCAGCCAACAACTGGAAAGCCAGAAAGTGGGGCGGGCTCACGTTCAGTCACTCATCAGAGGGAACACTTCCTGTTAGAATCTAGACATCTGCATCGATGCCTTACCATGAGGGGAAAACATACAAGAAAAGCAAAAGCGAAATGCTTAAATCTTTTTTTCCAGGTGCTGACAGACAGTGATGAATAATTTTATAGTATAGATAATACAATAATAATGAAACCCCCAATTTATTTGGATTTACTCTTTTACCCAGCTAGATTAAAATATGTGCTGATTGCCTCCCCCATTTTTATCCTCTTAAAAAATTCCAGGGGGTAAAATATGAGGCTTTTAAAAAGAGGTCATGGGGGCTGGCACCACGGCTCACTAGGCTAATCCTCCGCCTTGCAGCGCCGGCACACCGGGTTCTAGTCCCGATCGGGGCACCAGATTCTGTCCTGGTTGCCCCTCTTCCAGGCCAGCTCTCTGCTGTGGCCAGGGAGTGCAGTGGAGGATGGCCCAAGTGCTTGGGCCCTGCACCCGCATGGGAGACCAGGAGAGGCACCTGGCTCCTGCCTTCAGATCAGCGCGGTGCACCAGCCTCAGCGGCCATTGGAGGGTGAACCAACAGCAAAGGAAGACCTTTCTCTCTGTCTCTCTCTCTCACTGTCCACTCTGCCTGTCAAAAAATAAATAAATAAATAAATAAATAAAGAGGTCATAGGGGCTGGAGTTGTGGTACGGCAGAGTAAGCCACCGCCCTCGATGCCAGCGTCCCGTACCAGAGCACTGGCTCAGATCCCGGCTGCTCTGCCTCCTCTACAGCTCCCTGCTCATGCACCTGGCAGCCAATGACAGCCCCTGTGCCTGGGCCCCTGCTGCCCATGTGAGGGGCCTGGATGGAGTTCCTGGCTCCTGGCTTTGCCTGGCCCAGCCCTGGCCGTTGTTACCATTTGGGGAGTGAACCAGCCGATGGAAGATCTCTCTGCCTTTCAAATACATAATGTAAATCTTTTTTTTTTTTTTTTTTGACAGGCAGAGTTAGATAATGAGAGAGAGAGAAAGGTCTTCCTTCCGTTGGTTCACCCCTCAAATGGCCACGCCTGATTCTGTCCCTGTTGCTCCTCTTCCAGGCCAGCTCTCTGCTGTGACCCGGGAGTGCAGTGGAGGATGGCCCAAGTGCTTGGGCCCTGCACCCCATGGGAGACCAGGAGAAGCACCTGGTACCTGGCTTCGGATCAGCGCGGTGCGCCAGCCATAGCAGCCATTTTGGGGGTGAACCAATGGAAGGAAACCTTTCTCTCTTTCTCTCCCTCTCACTGTCTATAGTTCTACCTGTCAAATAAATAAACAAATAAACTCACACCAGGGAGGAACAGAAGGACATCACATAGACATGATGTAAACTAAGCATCACCAAAGTGTGTAATTCCTCCCATACCTAGCAGGAATCCCCAGACCAGAGAGCGAAGACAGAGGCTCCGCACGTGACTGGTTTGTTAGGGCAGCTCACATACGGGCATCTGGATGGGGCGGAGCAGAGGCCTGGTCGGAAGCTGCAGGGGAGTTTCCCAGGTAGGGCAGCAAGGGGAAAGATGCAGTCCATGGACGGTTGCACAGGGAGACAGGGCAGGAGCTTATTCCCCAGCGGGGTTTCACGCGGGGTCAGGAGCCAGCCTCGCAAGCGCCCTGCTGGTCTTTCTGGCCATGTCTGGAAGGCTTGTGAGAGCATTCATGCCATTGTGGCCAGAGAGTGGCATCCGCGGGGCCAGCAGGTGGTCGGTGTCCCTCGGAGGGAGAGGGAGAGGTCCGAGTGGAGGAATGGGTGGGTGTGGTGGTGCAGCAGGTTAAGCCGCCACCTGGGATGCTCCCATTCCACATTCAAGCACCTGCCTCAAGTCCTGGCTACTGTTCTTCCCATCCAGCTGCCAGCTAACGCGTCCTGGGAGGCAGGAGATGACGACCCACATACTTGGGCCCCTGCCACCCGCGTGGGAGACCTGGATGGAGTTCCTGGCTCCTGGCTTTAGCCTGCCCAGGTCTGGCTGTTGTGGGCATTTGAGGAGTGAACCAAGAGATGGAAGATTTCTCTCTCTCTCTCTCTTTCACTTTCTCTCTCTTCCTTCCTCTTTCTGTGTCAGTCTGTCTTTCAAATAAATAAACTTAAAAAAAAAGGAGGAACAAGACCATGGATGGCGTCGCTGCGGTTTGTGGTACAGTGTCCTGAGCAGGACACAACACCACGTAGGCAGTGTTCTGGCCCAGAATGCAAAACCTGGCACTGCGGGGGGTGGAAATGCTAGGCGCCCCCGGAATGTGGGCAGGGACATGAGGAGGGGGTCTCTGTTCTTTCAGAATGTCAGTGGGGTCGGGCATTTGACACAGCTCATCAAATTTTGCTTGGGACGCCTGCATCCCACAGCATACTCCCTGGGTTTGAGTCCCAGCTCTGCTTCCGGTTCAGCTTCCTCCTAAGGCACACCCTAGGGAGGCAGTAGTGATGGCTCAAGCACATGGATCCCTATCACCCACGTAGGAACTTGGATTGGGTTCCAGGCTCCTGGCTTCAGCCTGACCCAGCCCCAGCTATGGCAGCCATTCGGGGGCGAACCAACAGATGGGAGGTCTCTGTCTCTGTCTCACTGCCTTTCAAATAAATAAATGAAAAAAAAAACAGAAATGAATTACAGTTCACTCGGGATGTGATCACGATACTGGTGCGGCACTGAAGGAGGAGCGCCCCCTTGTGTGGCTTGTACACACTGCAGCATTTGCACAAGGGATTCTCCTGTGGCTGGGATGGACTCAACTCCCGGTGGGCACGGGGGAGCAGGCACACATAGAGGGGTTACACAGGCTGACGGGAACGTGGGCCTCATGGCACCTGCTCTCTGCTTTGGAAATTTCCAAAGTTAAAAGGAAACATAGGAAAGGATTATTTGCGTTTTGTTTCAGGGAGTAGAAAGTATTTCATGGGTGTTCCTACGTGGGTGTTAAGTTGTCTGCCTGGTGTGCAGTGGTGTCTTTGTAAAATGTCCTTTGTCTCCTTTTGTTACTTGGTGTTTATTTTCTTTGCAGGGGGCCTCCATGCTTCCACGGGCAACAAAGTAATGGAAATGGAATTACCAATGGAAGGTTAGAAAAAGGAAGCGTCTTCTATCTCCCTCTCCTGCTCTTGCTTTCTCTCTCCTGTTTAGATTTTCCAGTTTCTTGCAGTGGACCCTGTATTCTGTTACACACCCATGTTTGAAAGTGAAGAACAAGACTTCGGGCACACCTGCCTTCTAAGGAAACCAGTTGAGGTCTTGTCCTAAGAGTCAACATCATAGACCTCTTCTTCTTTTTTTTTTTTTTTTAAGATTTATTTATTTATTTGAAAGTCAGAGTTACACAGAGAGAGGAGAGGCAGAGAGAGAGAGAGAGAGAGGTCTTCCATCCGCTGGTTCACTCCCCAATTAGCCGAAATGGCCGGAGCTGCGCTGATCTGAAGCCAGGAGCCAGGAACCTCTTCTGGGTCTCCCACGCAGGTGCAGGGGCCCAAGGACCTGGGCCATCTTCTACTGCTTTCCCAGGCCACAGCAGAGAGCTGAATAGGAAGAGGAGCAGCTGGGACCCGAACTGGTGTCCATATGGGATGCCGGCACTGCAGGCAAAGGCTTAACCTACTGCACCACAGCGCTGGCCCCTAAACCTGAGCTCTTAAAGGGGTTGATGTGTGCCTAAAATCAGATTCATAGACGACCCTCCCTCTGCACACCCGGAGCCAGTTCACGGGTGGGATAATGTCGCATTTAGGAGCTTCGTCTGTCTGAGACGGTGACAAGTGCAGGACCAGAGCCCGTGGGGATTTCCCCCTCTGAGTGCAGTCCGGTGGTCTGTGGTCATTTTCAGCTACTGTTTCGATTGGCAGTGGGGTGGGGTCTGATGGGCTTTATTGTGAAACGTGACTCCAGCAGCCTCTGGAGCGATTGCATTGACATTTATTTTTCTCATCAACTCTCATATTAATGTGATGTTGATACAAAGAACAGATCCAATGTAGTACCTAGATACCAGTCTAAGAATAGAGCCATAGGGCTGGTATTGTGGTGCGGCAGGTGAAGCTGTCGCCTGCAATGCTGGCATCCCATATGGGCACTGGTTCGAGTCCCGGCTGCTCCACTTCCTATCCGGCTCCCTGCTAATGCACCTGGGAAAGCAGCAGAAGATGGCCCAGGGCTTGGACCCCTGCACTCATGTGGGAGACCCAGAAGAAGCTCCTGGCTTTTACCTGGCCCAGCCCTGGCCCTTGTGACCATTTGAGGAGTGAACCAGTGGATGCAAGTTCTCTCTCTCTCTCTCTGCCTCTCCTTCTCTCTAACTCCACCTTCAAATAAGTTAAAAAAAAATCTTAAAAAAAAAAAAGAGTCCTCACAAAAGGAGCTCTTGTCACCACCCACTTCCCATGGAAACCAGACACTGGGGTCAGAGTCTGAGTCAGGGTGGGCTTCTCTGTGGCCATCTTCTTTTGTCTCTGAGCAAATTCCACATCCTTTGCAGGGCCACGCCCCCCACCAAGCAGGTGAGTGCCAAACTGCACTTGCGCCAGTCTCCCTTATCCCACAGGCGCTTCTGGGAGTGCGTGGTTCAGCATCCAACGCTGCTGTCCCACCTGCTTCAGTCCTAGCCCTGGAGCGAACGCCTTCCTCCTTTTCCTTAGTGAGAGCCAAGCTCCGGCACGCCCGGAACCTTCAGTTCCCTGGTTGTGGTTCTTGTCTGCACTTGATCTTAGCCAAAAAGCCGGGAAGCGATGTCATTCTTGTCTGAATTCATGGAGAGCTGTTTGTTCCATGACGACTCCGTCCCACGGATGTGAAAGTGAATAGGCCGAAGGTTTGAGGACTTATCTGGGGGGGTCTATCCAGTCGTGGGGAGACTTTTCCCAGAGGGCAGAGTCTTGCAGCCTGGCTGGGCACCATGCACCGGAACACATAGACCTCTGTGGGACAGGGGTCTCGATGCCGCTGCCCACCCCTAGTCCTTGCTAAGAGCACAGTTCTATGCTGTTGGCTGTATTCACGTGGTTAGGAATCAGATCGTCAGAATTTTTTCCCCCTTGTTTAAAGATTTATTTATTTGAAAGGCAGAGTGACAGAGAGAGAGAGAGAGCTTCCATCTGCTGGTTCACTCCCCAAATGCCCACAACAGCAAGGGCTGGACCAGGCTGAAGCCAGGAGCCTGGAACTCAATCCAGGTCTCCCACGTGGTATCAGGGACCCAAGCATTTGAACCACCACCTGCTGCCTCCCAGGAGACAGAATCAAGACAAAAGCTAGAATCAAACCTGGGCGCTCCGATATCAGATGTGGGGCTCCCAAGTGGTGCCTTAAGCCATTACACCAGATGTCCACCTTGGACACTATTTAAAAGGCCAGGATAGGCTCCTTTGCTGGGGGTGGGGGCAGCAAGCTGTGGGTATATGAAGAGAATACTTAATAATGGAGGTCGGCCAGCGCCATGGCTCACTAGGCTAATCCTCCGCCTGCAGCGCCGGCACCCCGGGTTCTAGTCCTGGTTGGGGCACCGGTTCTGTCCTGGTTGCTCCTCTTCCAGTCCAGCTCTCTGCTGTGGCCCGGGAGTGCAGTGGAGGATGGCCCAAGTGCTTGGGCCCTGCACCCGCATGGGAGACCAGGAGGAGCACCTGGCTCCTGGCTTCAGATCGGTGTGGTGTGCCAGGTGCAGCACGCCGGCCATAGCTGCCATTTGGGAGGTGAACCAACGGAAGGAAGACCTTTCTCTCTGTCTCTCTCTCACTGTCTAACTCTGCCTGTCAAAAAAAAAAAATTAAAAAATAATGGAAGTCATTTTAGAAATTTTTTTTTTAAGATTCTACTCAGCTGGTTCCTCCAGAAAGAAACAACGACCCCGAAGCGGACATGAAAATGGAAGGTCAGTGCTGTGGTCACAGTCACTTGGATCCTTTCTCAGAGCATTGTCATGGGCAGGCGGCATTCGGTGGGGGTAGGTGTGTGCTACCGACTCCAGCCGCCCCTCCACTAGGACCCAGTGCTCGGGGCGTGGCAGGCAACGCAGGTACACCATGCGAGCTTGCACTGGTCCCAGAGGGTCCACACTTCTCTGCACAAGGGAGGAAAGACGGAAGGGGGTGGATCAGCTGGGTGGTTTGCCCGTGTGGACCTGATTCCTCGATCGTGGTGAAGCCGATTGAGTTGATCACAAAGTCTTCAGGGGACCACACAGTCCCCGTGGGGCCCTGTCCACCAGTGGCGATTCATTCATAATCATTTACTTATTTATTTGGAAGATAGACAGATACAGAGACCTCCCACCTACTGGTTCACCCCTCAAACTCCTGTAACTGCCAGGGCCAAGCCAAGCCCAAGGCAGGAGGAGCCAGGAACTCCGTCCAGGTCTCCTATGTGGATGGCCGGGACCCAAGCACTGGAGCCATCATCTCCCAGCATGCACGCTGGCAGGAAGGTGGAACTGTGGATACAGCCAAGGCTTAACACCAGGGAGTCCAATACAGGATGTGGGAGTCCCAAACAGCGTCTTAACTCCCTTGCCAAACGCTTCTGCCTGGTTTTATTATTTTTGAGAAATTTCTTACTGTCAGCACGTTAGACCTCTCGGCTGCTGACTTGTCGAAGAACGCTGCCTGTGGCTGCTGCACACCCCTGATGGCGTCACCACCCTTTAGAGCCGTGCCTGCAAAGGTGCCAGCGGTCACGGTCACGGGTCTCTCTTCAAAAGGAGTTTTCTGTTGCTGTTTTCCACAAAATCCAACATGTCCTTGAAAATGTGGCCTCCGTGTGTATCCTCGGGGTCTGTGCTGGTCTTCCTGTGGCCCCACACCCTCATTCCTGTTGCACGGTAAACACCCGTGACCTTGAACTACATCCAGCTCACTCCTGACAGAGGGTGACACTTGACCCGTTTAGAGGAGAGTCGGCCTCGTGCTCTGTGACTTCTGGCCCTCACGCTCTCACCTCCGCCTTGTCTTCCGCAGACACACACTCATCCAGTGTTGCAGATTCCGCAGCAGGCGTGGACGAGCTGAACATCGTTCAGGTCCCTGTCCCAGGTATGGACGCTCCGTGCGGCTTTGTCGTAATTCGTGAGGTTACAGAGCCCAGCGTACACATGTTCCCTTTGACCGAAGCGTTTCACTACACGGAGCTGGTTTTTGCCTCGTCCGTCCTGACAACAAAGGGAGAGCAATGCAAAAACACAAAACACCTGCAGCTCGCCGTGCACTGACTATCTCCCTACTGTCAGGCGCCGTTCGTCAGACAGACTGCTTCTCCTGGCCCCACGAGAGCATCTGTCTGGGAGATTCCGGCGGCCGGACAATTGGAACTGGGGCCACGGGGGTGAAGTTCATTTGCTGCCCATCATGCAGTAGTCTCCTTTTCCACCTGTGTGAGTGTGGAAACACATCTGGAAAGACGGGAAAGAATCCAGGCACAGAGATCGTTCAGGGAGGGAAGCAGAGCTAAGGGTGGGAGAGAGGCGAGAGACATTTCCGCACGTTGCTTTATGCCTGTGGGGGTTGGAACCATGTGTTTGCTTTAGCTACTCGAGATCCAATAGAATCAGATCTCTTCAAGTGCTGGGAACTGTCCCCACCTAACTCATTTCCTTTACTTGTCGTATTGCATCGGCTGAGATTCCTACTGTGGTGCCGTGGACACCCTTGTGTTGTGGGATCTTGAAAAGGTTCCCTAAGGTGGCGTGAAGTGTGCCTGTCCGAGGTCATCATTTGGAAAATTCTCTGTCATGTACAATGGCTTCCACTTGCAAATTTCAAAACACTTCATTGTTGCTCAGAATAAACTGAATGAGAAGCCGGGTAACCTGCCTTCCCATTGCTAACGAGCATTTCTTCCAACAGTTTTGCTTTTGTTTTTTTGGGGTTTTTTTTTTTGGGGGGGGGTAGGGGGTGGAGGCACATTAATAATCCTGGTTTGTTTATTTGTTTCATTATTTTAGACAATGAGAAACAGAGAGTGTCAAGCATCGAAAAGATTAAACAGCTAAGAGAACAAGTCAATGACCTCTTTAGCCGAAAATTTGGTAAGTTTTTGTATTGTCACGTATTCAGAATTTATATACCTGAAATAAAAAAAAAAAAAGATGTATTTATTTGAAAGGTAGAGTTAGAGAGAGAGGGAGAGACAGAGAGAGATCTTTAATCCACTGGTTTACTCCCCAGATGGCCACAACAGCCGGGACTGGGCTAGGCTAGGCTAGGTGGCGGCTTTACCCACGACACAATCTGGCCCTGAAACATTATTTTAGCAAGAAGTATTTCATAGGGCTGGGGCTGTGGCATAGCAGGTAAAGCCACCACCTACAGCACCAGCATCCCCTGTGGGTACCAGTTCCATTCCTGGCTGCTCCACTTTCAATCCGGCTCACTGCCAATGCACGTGGGAAAGCAGTGGAAGATGGCCCAAGTGTTTGGACCCCTGCACCCAGATGAAGCTCCTGGCTCCTGGCTTCAGTCTAGCCCAGCCTAGCCATTGCAGCAAATTAGGGAGTGAACCAGCAGATGGAAAATCAGCATCTCTCTCTTTCTCTCCCCTACCCCTTTTTCTCTCTAACTGTACCTTTCAAATAGAATAAATCTTTTAAAAAAATAAATATAAGTTTTAAAAAGCACATTTCATTTAAAAAATTTTATTGTATTTATTTGAAAGCCAGAGTGAGGGACAAATACACCTCCTATCTGCTGGTGCCCTGTCCAGGTACCCAATCCAGCCAGGGCTGAGCCAGGCCAAAACCAGGAGCCAGGAACTCCATCTGTGTCTCCCTGGTGGATGTCAAGGAGGCATCAATGGCTGCCTCCCATCAGCAGGAGCAGGGCCAGGATTCAAACCCAGGCACTGGGAAGTGCAGGTGGGTGCCCCGAGCAGCATCTTCAACACCATCCCACTCGTGATCAACATGAGTGCACATTTTTACTAAGTAGATTTTACATGGAAACACTAATAATAATAATAATAATAGCTGTCTTAGACTTATTAAGTTCTTACCTTGGATGAGTATTATTTTTGTGCCCGGTGTGTGGCTCAATCATTTAATCCTCACAAAAGCCTTTCAGGATGATGTTATGATCATTTCTACCAGGGTCCTTCATAAAGCGTGTGGATAAATGGAATTAAAAGTAACTATTGGGGCCGATGCTGTGGCGTAGCAGGTAAAGCTGCCACCTATGGTGCTGGCATCCCGTGTGGGCACTGGTTCAAGTCCCAGCTGCTCCACTTCCGGTCCAGCTCTCTGCTGTGGCCTGGGATAGCAGTAGAAGACGGCCCAAGTCCTTGGACCCCTGCACTGATGTGGGAGACCCGGAAGAGGCTCCTGGCTCCTGGCTTCTGATCAGCCCAGCTCTGTCTGTTTTTGCCATGTGGAGAGTGAATCAGCAGACAGAAGTGCTCTCTCTCTCTCTCTCTCTCTCTCCCCCTCCCTCCCTCCCCCCCTCCCCATAATTCTGCCTTTCAAATTTTTTTTTAAGTAAGTTTATTTTGGTGCAGGAATTTATGGAACCCACGCACAGGTTCTTCGTAATGCACGTTTCCATGAAGTTTCCAAACATGCTCCTCTGCGTGGATTCCCAACGTAGTTTGCACCAAAATGAAGCCACATTCTGATTCCATTCTCCATGCACTTTCTGGAGTCCTCTGGTACCTCATGGATGGAGACGCTGGTGCCTGCTGGACTCACACCAGTGTCCAGTCTGTCATGGGACGGCTGAGAGTGGAGTAATAACGGGAGGTCCCCAGGGTTGTCGTGGCCCGTGAGCGATTTTAAAATCTTGGTGTCAGAGATGAGTTGTGCGACAGGTGTTTGGGACAGCCACCAAGGTGCTGGCTGAGATACCCACATCCCGTATCCGAGTGCCTGGGTTCTGATTCCAGGGTTTTTGTTTTGTTTTTTGACAGACAGAGTGGACAGTGAGAGAGAGAGACAGAGAGAAAGGTCTTCCTTTGCCATTGGTTCACCCTCCAATGGCTGCCGCAGCCGGCGCACCACGCTCATCCGATGGCAGGAGCCAGGTGCTAGGTGCTTTTTCCTGGTCTCCCATGTGGGGGCAGGGCCCAAGGACTTGGGCCATCCTCCACTGCACTCCCTGGCCACAGCAGAGGGCTGGCCTGGAAGAGGAGCAACCGGGACAGAATCTGGTGCCCTGACCGGGACTAGAACCTGGTGTGCCGGCGCTGCAAGGCAGAGGATTAGCCTATTGAGCCGCAGCGCCGGCCTGATTCCAGGGTTCTAATACGCACCCTGGGAGGCAGCAGGTGTTTGGGAATCTCCCTGCCACCCACGTGGGAGACCCAGATGCAGCTCCCAGCTCTGGCTGTCGTAGGCATCTGGGGAGCGAACCAGCCCCTGGGAGGAGACCTCTCTGTGTCTGTCTGTGTCCCTCTGCCTCTCAAATAAACGCAACAGCTTCAGAAAGACCGGGCGTGGCTTAGGGCAAGCAGATGGGAAACTCCACTGTCTCGTCGTCACAGGTGAAGCGATCGGCGTGGATTTCCCCGTGAAGGTCCCCTACAGGAAGATCACCTTCAACCCAGGCTGTGTGGTGATTGACGGCATGCCCCCGGGGGTGGTGTTCAAAGCCCCCGGCTACCTGGAGATCAGCTCCATGCGGAGGATCTTGGATGCCGCCGAGTTCATCAAGTTCACGGTCATCAGGTGAGTGAGCAGCCCCCCCCTCCAGCCAGGAGAACGCAGCCTGGTGGGCTCAGGGCAGCTGGCCCCAGCAGGTGGCCCCCCGGATCCCTGCAGTCCCGCTCACTGTATCGCCCCCTGCTGCTGAGGGTGGGTTTCTGCTCCCGTTCCGTGGTGCCCGCTGCACCCGGCACTGAGGTGCCACTCAGCACCTAACGCTACACTCACCGATGTCTCTCTCCCTGCAGGCCGCTGCCCGGACTTGAACTGAGTAATGGTGAGTGTTGTGTGCAGGGAGAGCCCCCCAGCCCCCCAGCACCATCCCCAGCCCCGCAGGGGTCTTGTTTCTGGAGCCAGGGAGCAATGTGCTCATGCGGCCCTCTGTCTGAACTTGACCTTCTCTCGCGTGTTAGGAAGCTGTTGCTCCATCGCCTGTACGAGGCTTACACGATAGTCTGATGACGCTGGGAGCCACCGCATAGCCCCAGTCACGGTGTTTGAGTTTGGTCGATGGTGCCTGCCTGGCCACCCAGCGCACACGGCACCCTGTGACTTCACCTCTTCTCCCCGCACCTGCCCCACCCACCACACCCCCGAACCGGTTCTTTTCACTGTATTTTCTGGGAGAGGCAAAGAAAGGCCGCTGGAGTTTGAGCCACAGGGGAGCCTCCTGCTGGACACTTTGAAGGCCAAAGTGTTGTTTTGACTCGCTCGCTCCTTGTCTGCCTGTGCAATGACCGGTTTTGGTATTTGCCGCTTTTATGGAGGCGCCCTTTCCACAGCATCAAACCCACTCGAGTCGCGTGTGCAGCTCAGCGTTGGTTGCCAGCGCGGTTTCAGCCTTGCACAACTGCCCCCACCCCGGGTCTGCTCTTACAGCATTGTCCGTCCCCACCCTGGAGGAGGAGGAAGCCTCCTACCCACTGTCAGTCACTTCCCGTTCCCGCCCCTGTCTCCTGGCAACCACCGGTTGGCGTTCTATCTCCAGATGCCCCTGCGTTTTCTGAAGTCCACTTCTGTATCTGTGTTCTCTGGGAGCACCTTGTTCACCCGCATGCTTCTTTAAATTTGAGAGCCCTGCACTGTGCACGCTTGAACTCACTCAGCTGCCCCCCCACGCCCCTCACACCCCACCCCGATGTGCCACGCCTCCACCCCTGTGCCACGCCCCTCCCCAATGTGCCACGCCCCTCCCAGCCCAGCTGCCACACCCCTTCCTAGCCACACCTCCTCCCCGCTTAGCCACGCCTCTCCTCGCCCAGCCCATTCAGAGCTCCTTAGCCACGCCCCTCTCTGCCCAAAGCCACACCCTCCGTAGCCACACCCACCGCGCCTCGCCACGCCCCACCCTGCAGCCCCCTGGATTTCGCCGCTGTGTCCTCACCGCCGTGTCTCTCTCCCAAGTGGGGAAGCGGAAGATCGACCAGGAGGGCCGCGTGTTCCAGGAGAAGTGGGAGCGGGCGTACTTCTTCGTGGAGGTACAGAATATGCCCACGTGTCTGATCTGCAAGCAGAGCATGTCGGTGTCCAAGGAGTACAACCTGCGGCGCCACTACCAGACCAACCACAGCGAGCTCTACGACCAGTACACGGAGCAGACGCGCGACGCCAAGCTGCGCGAGCTCAAGAGGGGGCTGCGCCGGGGGCTGCGCCAGTACCTGCTGGGGGCGCCCGAGGCCGCGGGGCCGGCGGGGGCCGGGGTACCGCCGGCGCCGCCCGCCGAGGACGTGGCTGGCGGCCTGTGGGAGAAGCTACGGGAGAAGATCCGGGCGTCCGTGGCCTACTCGATCGCCATCGACGAGATCACGGACATCAACAACACCCCGCAGGTGGCCCTGTTCATCCGCGGCGTGGACGAGAACCTGGAGGCCTCAGAGGAGCTGCTGGACACGGTGCCCGTGACCGGCAGCAGGTCGGCGCAGGAGACGTTCGCACGCGTGGAGAAGAGCCTGAAGAAGTTCAACATCGACTGGTCCAAACTGGTGAGCGTGGCATCCACGGGCACGCCGGCCATGGTGGACGCCAGCGACGGGCTGGTCACCAAGCTGCGGTCCAAGGTGGCCGCGAGCCGCGGAGGGGGCTCGGAGCTGAAGTCGATGTGTTGCATCATCCACCCGGAGTCGCTGTGCGCCCGCAAGCTGCAGATGGACCACGTCATGGAGGTGGTGGTGAGCTCGGTGAACTGGATCTGCTCGCGGGGCCTGAACCACGGCGCCTTCACCACCCTGCTCTACGAGCTGGACAGCCAGTACGGCAGCCTCCTCTACTACACCGGCATCAAGTGGCTCAGCCGCGGGCTGGTGCTCAAGCGGTTCTTCGAGTCCCTGGAAGACATCGACTCCTTCATGTCGTCCCGCGGCAAGCCGCTGCCCCAGCTGAGCTCGGGGGACTGGATCAGAGACCTGGCCTTCCTGGTGGACGTGACCACGCACCTCAACACGCTGAGCCTGGCCCTGCAGGGCCACTCGCAGCTCGTCACGCAGATGTACGACCTCATCCGGGCCTTCCTGGCCAAGCTGTGCCTGTGGGAGACGCACCTGGCCCGGAACAACCTGGCCCACTTCCCCACGCTGAAGTCGGTGTCCAGGAGCGAGCGCGACGGGCTGAGCTACCTGCCCAAGATCGCCGAGCTGAAGGCGGAGTTCCAGAGCCGGCTGGCCGACTTCCAGCAGTGCGAGAGCGAGCTGGCCCTGTTCCGCGCGCCCTTCTCGGTGACGGTGGACTGCGTGCGGGAGGACCTGCAGCTGGAGGTCATCGACCTGCAGTGCAACACCCTGCTCAAGGCCAAGTACGACAAGGTGGGGGTGCCCGAGTTCTACAAGCACCTGTGCAGCAGCTACCCGAGGCTCCGGGCCCACTGCGCCAGGGTCCTCTCCATGTTTGGGAGCACCCACATCTGTGAGCAGCTCTTCGCCATCATGAAACTCAGTAAGACGGAGTACTGCTCCCAGCTCAAGACGGCGCCCTGGGACTCCGTGCTCCACGTGGCCATGTAAGGTAGGATGCCCCGCCCCGCGTGGCGGGACCCCGGGCCTCGGGTCGCAAAAGGAGAAAATCCACTACGGGGTAACCCCATGCTTATTTGTTCATTCTTCCCCACTTGGGAATGTCATTGTTTGCAGTACCAGGCCTGTCTGTATTGACACGTCATGGCTCCTCATAGTTCAGTAAAAACCCAGAGAGGTTTAGTTGTTTCTCCACGAGGTGACAGCCTTGTGCTCAGCCTGTTCCGTTCTTCCGTGTCACCTGCCTGAGCCCCAGGGGCTTTGGATGGCCAGAAGTGTCAGCAGAGAAAGAGACACGTGTGTGTGTGTGTGTGTGTGTGTGCGCGCGCGCGCACGCGCCTTGACGGCTGCGTGTGCCCACGTATGCCCCTCCCCTGTTCTCTCGGGGTCCCATGTGCATTCTAGCGTGTTGCAAGTCTGACCGGAACCAGTTGGCCATGAGTCACACACATGGTATCCCTGTATTACCGGTCTCCGCCTCTACATGAAACTGAAAGGAAGCCCAGCCTAAAATAGAAAATCCCCCAAGCGAGTAACCTAGGCTACAAAACAGAGTAAGTGGAGGCCGAGGTTCTCTTTTAAAAAAACAAACAAGGGGCTGGCGCTGTGGCGCAGCGGGTTAACGCTCTGGCCTGGGCGCACGCATCCCATGTGGGCGCCAGTTCAAGACCCGACTGCTCCACTTCCAATCCAGCTCTCTGCTATGGCCTGGGAAAGCAATAGAAGATGGCCCAAGTCCTTGGGCCCCTGCACCCATGTGGGAGACCTGGAGGAGGCTCCTGGCTCCTGGCTTCGGATCGGAGCAGCTCCAGCGGTTGCATCCAATTGGGGAGTGAACCATCGGATGGAAGACCTCCCTCTCTCCGCCACTCCTCTCTGTGTAACTCTGACTTTCAAATAAGTAAATAAATACAAAACAAAATATGGGGCTGGCGCTGTGGCATAGCAGGTAAGGCTGCCACCTATGGTGCTGGCATCCCATATGGGTGCTGGTTCTAGTTCTGGCTGCTCCACTTTCAATCCAGCTCCCTGCTGTGGCCTGGGAAAGCAACAGAAGATGGCCCAAGTCCTTGGGCCCCTGCACCCACATGGGAGACCAGGAAGAGGCTCCTGGCTCCTGGCTTCGGATCGGCGCGGCTCCGGCCGTTGTGGCCAATTAGGGAGTGAACCAGCGGATGGAAGACCTCTCTCTCTCTCTCTCTCTCCTTCTCTCTCTATGTAACACTGACTTTCATATTAAAGAAAAAAGCAGTAGCAGCAGCTGGATCAGAAGCGGGGGCAGGGCTGCCAGAACTCCGGCCGCCTCCGTGTGACCCAGCCACTGATTCCAGACGCAGGCGCCCCCAGCAGCAGCTCCGCCCACGGCACAACGCCCACCCCTCAGCCTCTTGGCAGTTATCTTCAGCTTGGAGGAAAAACAACACTGTGAATGATGCTGACGTTCTATCTATTTATTTAATGGAAAGGTTGTAACTGCTGCCGTACAAGCAAAGGAGTTGGGGCTGGGGGTCCCATTGTTGCCCTGAGCAGCCTGGGAGAGCAGCCTTGTGGGTCCTGCACAGCTCCTGCCCCGGCTCGTCTGCAAGATACACAGCCAGGCTTGCGTCCCCGTAGCTCTGCGTGCCGGGACAGGCTCCCCAGGGCCGGCACCGGTGCCGGAGTCAGCGGCCAGGCTCTGTCCATCGAGGAGTATCGGCTTCCGGGGACACTCTCCCAACTGGAGTGGGGTCTCTGGGAGTGGTCAGAGGACCCCACCACCACCTCACCCAAATGACAGCTGGGCCCGCCCCACCCCACGGGCCCATCCTGTCGAGAGCTCTCCCCATGGAGTGCGTGCAGGCGGCCTCTGTCCAGATCAGCGCGCAGCGGGCACTGCAGTTCCTCGCGCCCTTGCGAAAGTGCTGTTGCCCAAGGCTGGCCGGCTCGCACCGAGAACTTCCCCCCAGCAACCCCCCAGCCCTCTGTCCTCATTCTGGAAACACCCGCGGGGCGGAGCCCGGGCCGCGCTGCCTCTGCAGAGCCCCAGTAAGGGCGTCAGTCCTTGGGCGTCCAGGCCCCGTGCTATGTACAAGCATATACAGGCAGGGCGCGGGCGGCCGGGCTTCACAGGGTCAACGCCAGCTTCCGCTTGGTGCTCTCGCTGCACCGGTTCAGGATGAGGTCGGCGCTGGGCCGCGGGGGCACCGCTGGCTGCGGCTTCGCGCTCTGCGGTCGCGGCTCCTCCTCTGCCGGGAGAACCCAAGGCCGGGTCAGAGCCACGCCCTGACTCCGCCTCCCGCACTGGCCCCGCCCTTTTCTGCCCTGACTCCGCCCCCAGAGTCCATTCCCCCCCCCCGGCCCCGCCCTACCCTGCTCTCTAGGGCTCCTGCCTGCTCAGATCCCGCCTCCCTGGTCCCGCCCCTGGCCCCGCCTCACGCTCTGACCCCGCCCTTTCCTGCCAAGGCCCCGCCCTTACCCTACTCTAGGACTCCCGCCTCCCCGGCCCCGCCCCCTCCGTTACTCACGCAGCGGGCTCCCGGCCCCGCCCTTACCCTGCTCTCCAGGGCTCCTGCCGTCCCAGGCCCCGCCTCCTCGGCCCCGCCCCAGAGCCCGGCCCCGCCCCGGCCCCGCCGCCACTCACGCCTCGGGCTCCCGGCCCCGCCCTTACCCTGCTCTCTAGGACTCCCGCCGGCCCAGGCCCCGCCCCCCGGCCCCGCCTCCCTGGCCCCGCCCTCGCCGTCACGCCGCGGGCTCCGGGTGCCGCCCTTATCCTGCTCTCTAGGACTCCCGCCGGCCCAGGCCCCGCCCCCCGGCCCCGCCCCCGCCGTCACTCACGCCGCGGACTCCCGGCACCTCCCTAACCTGCTCGCTAGGGCTCCTGCCAGCCCAGGCCCCGCCCCGGCCCCGCCCCCGCCGTCACTCACGCCGCGGACTCCCGGCACCACCCTAACCTGCTCTCTAGGACTCCCGCAGGCCCAGGCCCCGCCCCGGCCCCGCCCCTGCCGCCACTCACGCCGCGGACTCCCGGCCCCGCCCTAACCTGCTCTCTAGGGCTCCTGCCAGCCCAGGCCCCGCCCCGGCCCCGCCCCCGCCGTCACTCACGCCGCGGACTCCCGGCACCTCCCTAACCTGCTCGCTAGGGCTCCTGCCAGCCCAGGCCCCGCCCCGGCCCCGCCCCCGCCGTCACTCACGCCGCGGACTCCCGGCCCCGCCCTAACCTGCTCTCTAGGACTCCCGCAGGCCCAGGCCCCGCCCCGGCCCCGCCCCTGCCGCCACTCACGCAGCGGGCTGCTCCGGGCGGTGCGCTGGCCGGGCGGCGGGCGGCGGCGCTGCTGCAGGTAGCGCACGCTGTTGCGGCGGTAGGTGTCCTGGCTGAGGCTCTTGCGCGCGCGCTGGTGGATGCTGTGCGCATTGCGGATGGACGACCTGGCCGGGGCGGGACGGGGAGGCTGTCGGCGGGCCCCTGGCCGAGGCCGCGCGGAGGGGCCGCCCCTGGACCCCGGCCGGCTCACCTGCGGGGCGGCGCCCCCCGGCTCTTGATCTGGCGCTGGGCCTGGGTCAGGTCCTGCCCCGACTTCTGCAGGAACATGGACGGGAAGTAGCCGGTGACGTCCTCCTTCCTGCAAGAGACGGCCCTGGTGGGCGCCGGATCCCAGCCCCCTCACCCCTCTCCCTGGGCCTCTGGCCTTAAAGGGAAACCCGGGCATGATTTTTTTTTTTTCATCGTATGCATTTCCGTTAACTTTCTGAAGACCTCTTGGGGCACCAGCTACTAAGATGGAAACCGAGCCCAGTGGGCTTGCGCGGAGGTGGGGGCGGGGGTCGCCTACCTGACCACCCACCAGCCGTCCAGGAGTTTGTGAATGACCTCGATGGCTTCGCCCTGGGCCAGAGACAGTTCGTCCTCCTCCACGGCGGTGTAGGCTTTGATGGTGACATAGGGCTCACCTGGTGCAGGAAGGGGCCCAAGGCATTGGGAGGGTCTGCCCACCCCGTGGGGGCCCGAAATCCCTTCCTTTCCTCGGGGGTGGGGGACCCAGGCTTCCCCCAGCTACTGCTCTCTCCGTATCCCTGGGCCCCTCCTGCCTCTCCCCCCACCCTGCCACGGCCCAGGAGGGCAGGGAGCACCTGCGTAGTTGGGCTCTGGGTCCTCTGGCTCGTCAGGACTGTCCAGGGGCTCCAGGAAGGACGCGGGGACCCAGCCACGCTTGGTCTTCATTTGACAGAACCACCAGCCTGTGCCAAGCATGTGGTGGGGGAGCGGTAATGAGGGGCAGGGCCTGACGCCTCCCTCGCCTTCGGGGTGGTAGGGATGCCTGGATACAGACGCACTCGTCTCCAACACTCAGATTTCGCGATGACACCTCTGCCATGCTGGACACCATGATCATCACCCCTCCACACACACACACACAGGCTCACACATCACAGCTGGGAGCCGTCTGCCCAATGAGCAGTTTGCACCCCCTGGGGCAAGTTTGGAGGGGCAGGTTCAGGGCCCTCGGAGGGGCTGAAGCACCCCCAGTCCCCAATCTTCCCTCACTCACCCCCACGGGGGGGACAAGCTGGAAGGAGGCTGGAGCCTTGGTAGGAAGTTCAGCCCACCTCACTCCCAGCACCAGGGGAACGGGACCCCAAGCAGGGTGAGGAGGGGGGCGGGGGCCTGACCACTCTCGTTCTTCTCCACGACGTCCACCACGTCCCCCGTGGCCACGGCCATCTCCGAGGGAGAGCGCTTCTCATAGTTGGCGATGGCACGGTAGGTCTGCAGAATGATGGGGCCCGTGATGTCTGCAGCAGAGGGCAGGTGGGCAGGGTGAGTGAGCGCAGTGGGGCGGGGGTCCCCGGGGACAGGCCCAGGGACTGCCAGCCGGGCTGTGCAACTGGGGGTTGGGGTGGGACAAGGGGGGGCACCCTGCAAATGAAGGCAGCAAATGCGCTGGGCTGTGCGCCCCCCCCCCCGGATTCATTGAGCTCCTAGTACATTCCAGACTCACGCGGGGGCTGGAAGCAGCCTCTCACAACACCAGGGGCGTGGGATCTCCTGGGGCCTCACATGAACACAGACCAGCCCGGATCTGGGCCTGGCACCTGCTAATTCTCACCCTGGCCCTGGGCTTCCCAGCTGCGTCTCAGCTTCACCGTGCCTTGGTGTGCCTAGCTGTCTGATTGGGGACCTCAGCACTGCAGTGCCCACTTCCTGCTGACCCCACGAACCAGGGCCGGCGCTGGCACCGTGGCATAGTGGATAAAGCTGCCGTCTGCTACACCAGCATTGCATATGGGTGCCGGTTCGAGTCCCGGCTGCTCCATTTCCCATCCAGCTCTCTGCTGTGGCCAGGGAGAGCAGTAGAAGGCCCGAGTGCTTGGGTCTCTGCGCCCGCATGGGAGACCTGGAAGAAGCTCCTGGCTCCTGGCTCTGGCCTGGCCCAGCCTTGGCTGTTGCAACCGTTTGGGGAGTGAACCAGCGGATGGAAGACCTCTCACTCTCTCTGGCTCTGTCTCTCTCGCTCTGTAACTCTGCCTTTAGAATAAATTAATGGTACCGGGAACACAGAAGTGCTCCCTAAACGCCAGGGGTTAGGAACAACCGCTGTGCAACCAAGACTCGGAACTGCCATGGCCCTGGGCCACTTCCAAAGAACCCTGGCTCTCGATGCCGGCTCAGGGCTCAGTCGTTCGGCCACACGCCTCTCTTGTGCTGGGATCGGCAGCCACAGGGGTGAGAAGCCCCCTCTCACGCCCCAAAGAGCCGACGCCTGCAGCGTTAACCCAGAGCCTCACAGCCCGCCCTCCGCTCCGGCCCCCTTCTCTGTTCCCTTGGCCACCTCCCCCAGCCCCGCCCAGCCGCCCCGCCCCTTCCCTGCCACATTGCTCCTCTCCCTCCCCAGCCCCGCCCCCTCACCTGCCTCTTTGCTCCTCCCCCAGCCCCGCCTGGCCACCCTGGCCCCGGCCCTGCCTCCTAGCTCCCCTCCAGCGCCGCCCCCTTCCCCGCCTCCTTGCTCGTCTTCTTCCCCAGCCCCGCCCCGCCCCTGCCTCCTAGCTCGTCCCCGAGCCCTGTCGGCCCCGCCCCTTTCTCCTAGCTCCTCCCAGCCCCGCCCCCTCACCTGCCTCCTAGCTGCTCCCCTGCCCTGCCCCTGCCTCCTAGCCCCTCCCCAGCCCCGCCCCCTCCTCCTAGCCCCTCCCCAGCCCCGCCCCCTCCTCCTAGCCCCTCCCAGCCCCGCCCCTCACCTGCCACGTTGCTCTTGGCGTCTCTGGACACCAAGTACGTCTCCGGCTTTTTTGCCCTGAGAGAGCAGAGCACACAGCCTGGTCAGCCGCCGGCCCTCCCGGGGGTAGACGCGCGGAAGGACTTCCCGCCGAGAGGAGGCAGCGAGTGGACCAACGAGGGGAGGGGGCTCTGGAGGGCAACTGGGACCCTGGGGCAGCCGGACCGGGGCCCTGCGCCCCGCGCTGCCGGGGAGGCACGAGACCCGCTGGCGTCCCCAGGCCGCAGGGCCAGCGGGCCGCTCCTTGGGGTTGAGCTGCGGGGAGGGGGAGGGTCCTCGTGCCCGGGGTGGGAGGAGGCGGCCACTCACTGGCTGTCCGCGGGCAGCTTGAGGTCGTCCGGACGCACCTTGAAGAAGTTCAGCAGGTGGGGACAGCGGGAGATCTTGACGGGCAGCGCCATGAGCGCGCTGCAGTACTCGGTGAGCGTGCCCTGGCGGCTCTCGGCCGCCCGCTGCCCGTCGAACCACCTGGGGGCTGGGCGGGGGCGCCCGAGAACCGGTGAGCAACCCCCCTCCCCCACCTAGGCGCAAGGTTAAGGTCTAGACAGCGGGCAGTTGCTCACCTGGGAGGTGGGGGATGATGCGGCTCTCCGGGTTAATTTCCCCTGCTTCGATGGGGAACATCTCTTTCAACATTTTCTAGACGCAAGAGAAGACCGGAGGGGATATTCCTTAGGACAACCCCTGCGACCCAGCGGCTGAAGCCTTGGGGTGTCCCGGGTCCCAGCCACCGACAGGTGCATCACCGTCCTCACATCGCCACCGCCAGGCCGCGGCGGGTACTGCAGCCTCCCGCCCTCCACCCTGGTCTGAGCTCAGCCCACCAGGATCCTCTCCCTGCTCTGCTCAAAGCCCACCCTGGCCCCCGGCTCCCTCGGAGTGGAAGGCAATAGCCACACCGTGGTCTACAAGACCACCCCCTCCCCAAGGGGCTGGAGCTGTGGCGCAGCAGGTTAGGCTGCCACCCTGTATGGCTGCGGGTTCGAGTCCCAGCTGTTCCACTTCCAATCCAGCTCCCTGCTAATGGGGCTGGGAAAGCAGCAGTGGATGACCCAAGTGCTTGGGCCCTGCACCCACGTGGGAGACCCGGAAGAAGCTCCTGGCTCCGGGCTCTGGCCCGGCCCAACCTTGGCTGTTGTGGCCATTTGAGGAATGAACCAGTGGATGCAAGATCTCTCTCTCTCTCTCTCTCTCTCTAACTCACTCTGTAACTCTGCCTTTCAAATAAAGAAATAAATCTTTAAAAAATATATAACCTAGTGATGGTAATACAAGCAAGGAGGCAGTGTGCTGAGGCCACGTGTGTGTGTGGCTCGCCAGTGCTTCGTGTTTCCCGGCCCACGTGTTTGCATGTGTCCGCACGTGTGCAGTCACCCAAGGCCAGGAGCTGGTTCAAGGGTATGTGATCAAGGGAGCCTTCAATTTATCACTTTTTATTTCCTTTTAAGAAAAAGCCTTCGGTGGGCAGGTGTTTGGAGCAGGGGTTAAACTAGTGCTTGGGACGCCCACATCCCGTATTGGGGTGCTGGGTTCAAGTCCTGGCTGCTCCACTTCCGATCGAACTCCCTGCTAACACACACCCTGGGAGGCAGCAGGCCGTGGCCCAAGTGCTTGGGCCCTGCCACCCACGTGGGAGCGCCGGATGGAGCTCCCGGCTCCTGGCTCTGGCCTGGCCCAGCTCTGGCTGTTGCGGTCATTTGGGAGAGTGAACCAGCGGCTATTAAGATCTTCCTGTCTCCCTGTCACTGGGCCCTTTAAATAAATAAGAAAGTTTTCCATCATGTTTAGATGCAGGTAAAATAAACGCAGCCTTGGCTGTGGGCTGGGAGGAGTTGGGTTGGGCGGTGCGCGGGGCAGGGCGGGGCCGGGCAGGAGGCCCCGCCCCCGCCGTGGACTCACGTGGAGCTCGTAGATCTCGGTGAACCGGCGGTAGATCACCTTCTCGGACAGGTCCTGCCATTTCACCAGGAACATGTACACCTGGGGAGAGGCCCGCGCGCGCCCTCGTGAGGCTTCCGCGGCTGCCGTGGGGGCGGGGGCAGCTGGCTGTGGGGCCGCGGGGGCCACAGATAGGGCGCTAACTCTGCGGCTCAGCACCCTTTGGCGCTCAGGGGCCAAGAACATGGGCCTCTCAGAGGAATCCAAGGATCAGCAGGAGGAGCAGGGGCGGGGTTTGAGGGTCCCAGGGGTCAAACGGCAAAAGGGCTCCAGCCTATCAGGCCCCAGTGGGATGCTATGGGGCTCCAGGCACCGGCCTGGCCCAGCCCTGGCTGTTGCAGCCATTTGGGGAGTGAACCAGTGGACGGAAGGTCTCTCTCTCTGTGTGTGTGTCTCTCTGCCCCCCCCCCCCCCCCGTCACTCTGACTTCTAAATGAAGAAAGGTCTTGGCCCCTGGTCCTCAATATTCCACCAGTGATGGCAGGTGGGAGACTGGCCGGCCCCTATGTTGGTGTCGCTCCCCTGGCAGGTATAAAAGCCCAACATGGGGCCAGCGCTGTGGCGCAGCAGGTTAACACCCTGGCCTGAAGCGCCGGCATCCCATATGGGCACCAGTTCTAGTCCCGGCTGCTCCACTTCTGATCCGGCTCTCTGCTGTGGCCTGGGAAAGCAGTGGAAGATGGCCCAAGTCCTCGGGGCCCCTGCACCCACATGGGAGACCTGGAAGAAACTCCTGGCTCCTAGCTTTGGATTGGCGTAGCTCCAGCGGTTGCAGCCAATTGGGGAGTGAACCAGCAGATGGAAGACCTCTCTCTCTCTCTCTCTCTCTCTCTCTCTCTCTCTGCCTCTCCTCTCTGTGTAACTCTGACTTTGAAATAAAATAAATAAATCTTTAAAAAAAAAAAAAGTAAAAAGCCCACCAGCAGAGCTGCCTGTGCAGGCTCCCCAGGGACACACACGGCTGAGAGCAGAGCTGATCAGGGAGGCCTCCTTGGAGGAAGAGGCCCCGGATCTGTGCTCTGGGCTGCAGAGCGGGGACCAGGCTGGGGCCGGGAGCCGAGAGGGTGAGGCTGGGCAGTGCCTGGGGCGGGCAGTCGTCCCAGGGGGAGGCTGTGGTGCCCGGGCTCGGACAGACAGAGCAAGGCCCGAGCCCCCGCCCCTGCGCCCACCGCGTCCTCCCCAGGCTGGGCCCCGGATCCACTCACGTAGTGCTGGCTGGGGACAAAGCGCTTCTCAAAGCCCAGCAGGGCGATGTGGCGGATGAAGGTGTCCCCCATGGCTGGACAGCGTCTCCAGGGCACCCGCCGCTCCCCGGGCCGGGCCCTAAATACCCCGGAAAGAGGAAGTTGTTTCCGTCCCCATCTGTGCGGGGGGTGGGGAGGAAGAGGGGGCCTGGCCGGCTTTGCTTCTCCTTTTGGTTTCTGGGGGGTGCAGCAGCCATGGGCAGCCACGCACAGGTGTGCAGCTGCAGCCTGGCCGTGTCCTCTCTGTGGCCTACCAGGCCCCACTGGGGCTTTTTCGGGGCGTGGCTTGCCTGTCTCCCAGACACCTGCTATTGGCTGCTTCTCTCCAGCCACACTGGCCTCTGCTGTTCCTGGATTTGAGAGCAGCCCCAGCTCAGGGCCTTTGCTTGTGCCGTGCCCACTCTATTTCTCCCTCCCTCCCTCCCTCCTTTCCTACAGGTCTCTCTGCTCAGATGTCACCTCCTCTGAGAAGCCTTCCTTGCTCACTCCACGCTGCCCAGTTCCTATCTTGGTTCTCTCCGGCAGCCGAGAGGTGACAGCAACTCTCTTTGTCCCCATCTGGCATGCAATGGGCCCCTAGGCCTACACTTTGGTCCTTGACTGTGACATTGGCCCAGCAAGCACGTGGATGCCTCCAGCGGGGGTGTGGCTGAGGACCAGACACTGCGCTGGCACTGAGAGAGACCTGAGTTCGAATCCTCACAGCAGACTGTTTTCCCCTGAGGGAAGACAACTCTGCAAGGAAAGGGGACTTGGGACAAAGAGGGGACAGAGACCGCAGGTCGGCGGACAGCCTGGGGACTCCCTGCTCTCTGTGTCTCAGGGCAACCTGGTAGGTCAGAGGTCACAAAGCTCCTCCAAGGTCATGGCCTGGTGGCCGCACACCCCACCTGCACAGGCGCCCAGCGCGCCACCTCCTTGTCCCCGCTGGAAATGAGCGAAAGCCACCAGGGCCACCTTGAGGGCCGGAGCTGAGGATCCCATGATGGAGAGATCTGAGCAATGGCAGCCGGCTCCGGGGGTCCTTCGAGACCTTCTGAGGGTCCCGGGGGCCAAGGCGGGGGTCAGCAGAGCAGAAGCCAAGGCTGCTGGATGAGTCTTCACACGACAGGGTCAAGTTCAAGTCCCATTGTCTCGGAACTGTGGGGTCCACTCCCTCTGCACCCGGCCGGTGGGTGGCTCCCCCGCCAGGAGGGACGCGGCACCCGCAACCTCCTGTTCCCTCCGCCAGCCCTGGGGCAAGGGCATCCTCTGGTCACTTCCGGTTCTGTGTCCAGGATGGCCCCACGCAGGACACACGGGTTCACAGGACACCGCTGCCAACCCAGCGCCGGGGCCAAGGGTGCGGGCGGGGGGCAGCGGGGTGGGGGTGGCCGTGGCCTTTCTGAAGGAGGCTGGTGATTTCCCAAGTGGGTTTCCTTTATACCACGTGGGACGCTGCACCCCTGCATCAGTGCCTGGTTCGAGTCCCGGCTCTGCTCCCCATTCCAGCTCCCTGCTCACACGCACCTGGGGAGGCAGCAGGTGACAGCCCCAGCAGCCGGGCCCCTGCTGCCCACACGGGAGACACGCATGGCATTCCCAGCCCCTGGCTTCCATGTGGCATTCGGGGAGTGGACCCGTGTGTGTGTGTGTGTGTGTGTGTGTGTGTGTGTGTGTGTGGTACGTGACTCTCCCTTTCAAATACAAAAGCGGGGGACAAACAGGAGCTGTGGGTGGGGAAGGGGCCGGGGAAGACTCGGCTGCGGCTGCCCGAGGACTTGACTCGGCCTGCTGCTTCCTTCCCCTCCCCGGCAGCCTTGGCCTTTCCATCCTTGCAAAACTCCCAGAGCCAGACCGCTGGCCCCGCCCTGCCCACAGGCCCCACTCACACCCCTGCCCCGCAGACAGGCGACAGGCAGAGGTGCAGATGGCTCTCGTCTGAACTTGTCATGACCTCTGCCAGCGGGTTTGCAGCCCTTGGTCATGCGACTGTCCGGCTAGGAGACACCAGCACCCTTCATCTCATCTCAGTTCTGCTGCCCCAGGAGACCCAAGGTGATGGCCCAAGGGCTCGGGTCCTGCCCTGCCACCGGGTGGGAGACCAGAGACCAGGACGTAGCTTCAGGCTCCCGGCTTCTGTGGATGGCAGCTCTGTCTCTTGAATTAAAAAGAAAGAAACAAAACAAAACACTGGGGTCCGTGTTGTAGCACAGCAGATTAAGCTACTGCCTACAATGCCAGCATCCACAGGGATATTGGTTCGAGTCCCGGCTCCTCCACTTGCAATCCAGCTCCCTGCTAGTGCACCTGGGAAAGCAGCGGAGAATGGTCCAAGAGCTTGGGCCCCTGCACCTGCGTGGGAGACCCGGAAGAAGCTCCTGGCTTAGCCTGGTCCCAACCTGGCTGGCATCTGGGGAGTGAACCAGAGGTGGCTAATCTCTTTCCTCTTTCGCTAACTCTGCCTTTCAAACCAATCAACAAAGATACAAAGGTGAAGAAAGGAGTTTTTTTTTTTTTTAAAGGGGAGGAGACAGAATTTGTTTAGTCTTGACATTCTGACATATGAACGGCAGATCCTAAGCAGTTAGCAAAATGATAGATAGCTAGATAGAATCCCCGCCCCCGTGGGCGCTAACAGGAAGTGCTTGCTCTGTCTCTGACCCTCTCAGAGAGGTGATCGGTGCTGGGCACCTTCATTCCCCCACTTCACAGATGGAAACACTGAGGCAAAGAGCAGCAGCTAGGTTGCCAGAGCTGGGGCGTGAGCCTGGGCAGCCTGGACCCTTGCCTTGAACCCTCTGCGGGGTCTTCCAAAGTGCATTATGGAAAAGCTATGCGGATTTCCAATGACTTTTTTGCACCCTTCAACTCTATTTTCCATGAACTGCAGCAGCCAGGGGTGGGCCAGAGGAGCTTGGCACTCCATCCGGGACTCCCAAGCCGTGGCCCTGCTGCCTCCACCACCTCCCAGCCCCTCCAACTCAATCACAGGTGTCCGGAGACGCCCGCCCCTTCCGCTCTCATGGGAGTAGTGGTGACTGGGTGTGGGGGGCTCCTGCAGGCAGGAGGGGAGCGGGGGCTTTCCCAGTGTGGCCCGGGACCCGGCCTCTCTCCAGACGCCACCTTCCCCACCCTCTCAGACCGCCTGGCCTTTCCCTCCACCAGGAAGTCCCCAAGGCTGGGCCCTGCACACAGGGTGTGTGGACAGGGAGCTGCCGTCACACCAGGAGGCCCGCCAAGAGGCGGCTTCTGCCGTGTCAGGGCGGGGCACCCCCTGGGCTGGGACAAGCCGGCTCCCTCCCTCTGTCTCTCTCAGAGAACCCAAGCCCCTCCTGCAGCCCCTTCTTCAGCTAAGCCCAGATCGCCTCCCCCCCCCCCCAGGCTGTTGCAGCTTCCTGGGCGGGGAGGATGGGAGTCTGCGGGCTGACCAGCTGCACTGCTGGCTCTGGGCTATAGGCACGAGGCCTGGAGCCCTCGGCTCGCTCCCCCCCACCTCGTTGTGCGCCACCTGGCCTCTGTTCTCATCTGTGAAATGGCACTAATGACTGTTCCGTGAACCACGTGCCAGGCCGGGCAGATGTTGGCGGTCACAACCTGGGCAGGGGCTGTCCCCAGGGGGCCGGGGAGCACAAAGTGGGAGGAGGGGGAGGCAGGCTGAGTCAGGCAGTTTCCTGCTCCTGAATGGGGAGGGGATGCACTGCAGTGGGGCAGTGTTCTGTGGGGGACTGGGTGTCTTCCTGGACAAGGTCAGGCTGCCGGGGTAGGGTGGGGAGGCGGCTTGATTGTGCCCTGTGCCCTGTAGCTTCTGGAGGTGACCCTGTGGGTCCTCAGTGGCTACGGGCAGGAGGATGGGCACTCTCGGGCCAGGGACCCCAGGGCCCCTGCCTGGCCCGGATGCGCCACCACGAAGCGGTTGTTTCAAACCCAGCCCAGGCTGGCATCCAGTGGTGAGCCCCGCCCCCAGGGGGATGTGGGGACTGGAGGGAGTCACCCAGGAGGGAGCTGGCTCTCCCCCAGGGGAGACGGAGGACAGTCCCTGAGGCACAGGTGGCTCCGAGGGTGCAGAGCAGCTGGGGGGGGTCCCCACTTGCCCACGCCACTGGCCTTTCTCAGGCGGCGGCCACGCTGGGGCAGAGGCCCGGGTCTGGCGCGGGCAGTGTGCGGTCCCAGAGCTCCCACGCGGCAGCAGGAAGCCACTGCTTGCCTCTGGGGAGGGAGCCGGGCAGGAAGAGGAAGGCTTTGGCCAACAGGCACCGGATCATGGCTGGCTCTGCGGAGCCACACTTCCTCAGAGCGAGCCCGCAGGTGTGTGCGCGGGGCGGGGCCACACAGGCTGGGCACGGGGAAGCCCAGGCCACCAGGCTTTGTTTTATGACCCAGTTCCCAGCACGAGGGGCCCGGCCCTTGGCCACTGCAGCTTCCATCCAGGGCTGGTGGCGGCAGGTGGCCCCTGCTGCCTCACGCTTAGTGCAGCCCCACCCGTGCCAAGTCCCAGCCGCGCCCCAAGCTTCACCCTTCGAACAGGTGCGGGGCAGGGCGCTGGCCAGTGTCTCCTCCAGGCCGCGGCAGGGGCAGGGCTATCAGCTCGCTGTCCAAGGCTGGGGTCACAGGGCCACAGTGTGTGCACACTGAACGCTCAGGGAACCGGGAAGTTGTCTGGGAAACAAAGGGCCCACCGACTCGCGGAGACCCCAGCCGGCTGGCCTTTCACTCCTCTGGCCAACAACCGTCCCCAGGCGCGCCGGGGAACAAGGCTCTGGGTGGCCGAGCCGCAGTGGCCTCCCCAAGGAGCCGGCAGGATGGGCCCGTGGGCTCCCCCAAACCCTCCCTGTGGTGTTTTCCAGAGGGTGCAGAAGCCACGGGGCAGCCATGGGCCAGATTCTGGTGGGTGTGGACTCCCGCGGGACGGCTGGGCTGGACTGGCAGGCTGACGTGTGTAACACCCTCTCCCCAGCACCGTGTCTGTGTGTGTGTATGTGTGTGTAACACCCGCTCCCCAGCACCGTGTCTGTGTGTGTGTAACACCCGCTCCCCAGCACCGTGTCTGTGTGTGTGTAACACCCGCTCCCCAGCACCGTGTGTGTGTGTGTGTAACACCCTCTCCCCAGCACCGTGTCTGTGTGTGTATGTGTGTGTAACACCCGCTCCCCAGCACTGTGTCTGTGTGTGTGTAACACCCTCTCCCCAGCACTGGGTGTGTGTGTGTGTAATACCCGCTCCCCAGCACCGTGTGTGTGTGTGTGTAACACCCGCTCCCCAGCACCATGTCTGTGTGTGTAACACCCGCTCCCCAGCACCAGGTGTGTGTGTGTGTGTGTGTGTGTGTGACACCCGCTCCCCCGCCCCCAGCCAAGCAGGACCCCCGGCTCTGCCCCTCAGCCCGCTGCGGCCTCCCCGGGCACGCACCTGCCCGCCCTCCAGGCGAGAGCAGGCCACGCGGCCTCAGAAAGAAACGCGCTCGTGTGTGAAAGGCATGGATGGATTTTATTTATCACCCTATATCTACAATTTAATTTGAGGTAAAATATAAGCAACACATAAAAATGCCTATTTCTGCTACCATGTAGAGTTCTCCGTGGTGGGTACTGTGTAAAGCTACAGAAGACTACGCCACGACGCACTCCAGCGGGCTGGCCGCCCGCCCCGCCCCGCCGCGGCCCGCGAGCACGCGCGGAGCCCTCCCGCTCCCCGCGGGGCTTCCTCTAGCGGTGACAAAGAACGTAGGGACCATGAGAGACAGCCGAGGAGGAGGTTTCGTCAAATATACAGATACTACCTGTTCACCCAGCCGCCGCGGGGCGCCGGGCGCATTTCCGATAGAAAACTCAGGGGTGAACGGGCGCTGGCAGCGTCCCCACTGCGGGGCGGAGATGTTCCAGGAGGAGCTACCTCGCTTGATGCAACACCAACCCACGGCCGCGGGCGGGCTCTGCCGGGCGGGCGGGCAGGCGGCGGCGCGGCCCTGCCGGCTCCCAGCATCGCTGCAAAATCCTTATAATACATTCCAGAGTAAAGCAGCCGGCCACACCTCCAGTCACTCTGCCTCGATTCAATTCACAGAACTGCTGAAAAAGTAGACATTTCTATCTAAAAGTAGAAAAGAAGGTTTGTATAGAAGGTATTTCTGTTATACAAGTATATTACACGGCGTGGGCGTGGGCGTGGGCAGCGACCGCTCCGCGCAGCTCCTCCGCCACGGCGGCCCCGGCTGAAACGGGAGAACAGACAGAGGCGCGCACAGGTCAGGCCGGCGCTCGGCCGCCAGGGCCCTCACCACGCGCTAGGGAGCTGAGGCCCGGGGACGCAGACCGCGAGGCGAACCCGGGACAGCCCGAGGCTCCGCTGCAGAGTGCGCGCTTAAGCTCCCGGGCAGAGCCCACGCGCACAGCCCAAGTGCTGGGGGGGGGGGGGGGGGGTCCTGTCTCTGATTCTTGCTTTAGTGCCGCCCCTCCCGCTAATAACACGACCAAGTCCCAGCCGCCCGGCACAGGCCCACAGGTGCAGAATGCAGGCGCCACCGCGCCCACGCCAGGACAGGCAGTGAGGATGGGGAGTCAGAAACCGCCCACCAGGGCCCACCCTGGACCTGCGCCCACCCCACCCCCACCCCCGAACACACAGGGGCTCCGGCGCGTTTACCCGAGGACGAGCAGGTCTACCACGTGGGCTCCGGCTCCTGCTTGATCTGAGAGCTTCCGTCGGCCTCTTTGACTTCTGGCAAGAACAGAAGCGCCCGATTAACCGCACCTCCGACCGCTAAGACAGGACCGGCAACCACACTGGACTGCAAAGGAACGCTCCCCACCAGCGACTGGCGCCCCCAGGAAGACGGAGCCGCTCCCCCAGGGCCGGAACCGGCGCACGCCCGCACCCTCCCGCGGTCCTAGGAGCTTCCGGCTTTCCCAAGGGGGCTCTTACCTTCCGAGGCCGGGGCCTCCAGCTGGCTGGGCTCGGCCGATTCTAAAGGCAAACACAGAGATTCAGGCTCACAGCGACCTCAGCAGTGCGGGGGAGGCGGACGGGGAGGAAGCCCCCCGGGGTCTGCACAGAAAGCCCAAGGCCCGGACCACCGCGAACCCGAGATCACACTGACCCTCGCTCAAACCGGGCTCCCGGAAAGCGAGCAGCGCCTTTTCGCGTCGCCGCGCCCCGTGCCCTGTGCCCTCGGTGGGCTCCTTTACCCAAGTCGTCCCGAAACATGAGAATTAACAAAGTCTCCCATGACTAGCAGGCCGTCTCAGGAGAGCTCCCAGCGTACTAGCTCGGCAGGGATTTTTTAAAACACGCTGCATAAAAGGTACTTCCCAAAGTAAATAACAAAGATTTGCTGAAGACCCCTGCATACCCATTTTGACCCAACACAATTTGGCTATTATGGCGACCACTAGAAACTGATGGGATAAAGAGTTCAGAGAAAAAAATGATCCAAGGGGAGGTGTTGTGGCGTAGCGGGTAGAGCCACCGCCGGCGACACAGGCATCCCATATGGGCGCCAGTTTGAGTCCCGGCTGCTCTACTTCCAATCCAGCTCCCTGCTAACGTGCCTGGGAAAGCAGTCGAGGATGGCCCGGGTGCTTGGGCCCCTGGCTCAGCCTGGCCCAGCCCCAGCTGTTGTGGCCACTTGGGGAGTGAACCAGCAGATGGAAGACCTCTCTGCCTCTCCCTCTCTGTAATTCTGCCTTCCAAATAAATAAATCTTAACAAACAAACAAACTAGTAAGAAAAGAAGAAAGATGGCGCTCTGCTGGTTCATTCTGCGCCACGGGTTTTTGGGTTTCTGACGTCAGGGCCACTCGGTATGCAGCCTGCATCAGCTTGTGTTCACGTAACGAGGCTTCCACATCCCGGAGTTCGAGCAAGCGTGCGCGGACACACGCTCTGCCACGCGGGGAGGGGTGTGTGTGTGTGTGTGTGTGTGTGTGTGTCTCACCTGTACCACTGTGTGTGTCTTACTCAGCTGTACCACTATGTGTGTGTGTGTCTCACTCAGCTGTACCACTGTGTGTGTGTGTCTCACCTGTACCACTATGTGTGTGTGTCTCACCTGTACCACTGTGTGTGTGTGTCTCACCTGTACCACTGTGTGTGTGTGTGTGTCTCACTTGTACCACTGTGTGTGTGTGTGTGTGTGTGTGTGTGTGTGCCTCACTCACCTTGTATCACCGGGCCTTCTGACTCATTCTGATCAACCAACTCTGAAAAGAAAGCAGACGGGGTTCAGCAGAGACCCAGTGAGCGCGCAGTCCCGCTGCAGAGCCACGTTCACACCCGTGCGCGTCAACACCCTAGCCTGGGCGCCCGTGCAGCCACCCCGACTCCCTAGAGACCGCCGCAAGGGAGCAGAGCACTGGCCCAACCCTGACTGAACGCCCGCAGCATGCAGACCGGCCGGGACTTAGAGGCAGAGAACTGCGAAGGGATTTCTCGGAACGACAAGAGCCCCTAGAGGGCAGAGCGCGCTGTAGTCGGCAAGGCCTCCCCAGATCCTTGCAGACAGGAGGCAGAGTCTGGAAGAAGCAACGGAAGGGTGGGCTGTGCAGCAAGTGACCTGACGGAGAAGTGAACCTCAGAACGTGCAAGACGAGACAGGGCAGGCGCTCCACCACGCGCTTCCCAGCCCACGGGGCCCGCTGAGCACAGCCCCCAGAGCCCACACATGCCGAAGGCTGACCGCCAGGGCACAACCCAGAGGACCCATCGGTCAGCGCAGACGTTCTCACGAGCCAGAATCATTACAAGTGCAGGAAGGACCGGACGGCTCGAGGAAGGAGAGTCCTGCAGTCTGATTACACACGCCACGCTAACGTGACGAAGGTGGCTCCGGACACCAGGCAAAACCACAGGACGTTAGGGGACAGAAAGGGCACCGAACACTTGTTCACTGAATGAGACCCGAGAGCTCGGCCTGCGCCAGACACGGCGTCAACCCCAGGGCCACTAACTCACACAAGCGACCGGGGTGGCACGACGGCCCCCGCAGGGACCAGCACCCGGCAGCGGCAGCAGCAGCAGCAAGAACGCGCCAAGGGGAGGGCAGGCAGAATGTGCCGGGCGGGCAGCCAGCAGGTGAGGCCCTGCAGGGGGCCGGGGCTCGGCCGCAACATCTCAGCCCTGCCTGGTTCGAGCCCCGGCTCTCCTCCCGATGCCAGTGTCCTGCTAACAGACCCTGGCAGGCGGAGTGATGCCAAGTCCTTGGGTCCCCACCACCCACAGGGGAGACCTACACTAGGCTCCTGGGCATTCAGACCGCGGGCAGTGAGCCAATGGATGCGAGGCGTCATTTTCTGTCTCTGTCTCTAGGATTTAAAATAGAACATGACCGAAGCCAGAGTTCCACGTTTACTAAGAGTGGAAGGGCAAACAGCGCTCAAACTCTCCCCGTGGGTCCTATGACGGCCGTGTAGCGGCTGGGGAAGCCGAGGGGGAGGAGACGGCAGGTCTCCAGCTAGGGAGTGTCTAGGAGCGGCTGCGGCTGGAGGACAACGCGGGGCCCAGAGAGGTGCGCGGGCTCTGCCAACACGCGGGGCTCACACTCAACACAGAACAGGAACCGCCTCCATCAGTCTGGCTGCGGATCCGGGGTTTTGGCAAACGCTGCTTCAAGTCTTGGTCCAGCAAAGTGTTCAGAACTAGGGACTACTGCCGTTCCTCTTCTCGTCTGACTGCGTTTAGGTCCCTTGCCCACACCCCCGCTGAACTGGGCTCCTGTACCTCTACTTGTTCAACTCTTCATGTATGGAGCAGTAAGCCTTTGACTAGCACGTAAATTTAAAATGTTATCTCAAAAGCTATAAAACACAGAGAGAAACGCAAGCCAGCCACAGGCCGACCTCCCCATCCTGAATCCCACCGCACCGCGGACCTGACACGGCCGCCACAGCGGGGAATCCCACACGTGCGATCACGGGACAGACAGACACACAGACGGCGGTCAAGACGCGGGCGTGCTAAAGACGGCAGGTGCAACCCCCTTCCCGTGGTTCAAAGAGCTCCATCTGCATGTTTAGATCTGGGTCTCGCTCCCAAGGTATCTCGCCATGTGTGAGCAGATGCTCCACAGCGGGAGAACGCCCACGGCTCGGAACACTTCCGCTCCAAGCGTGCTGGACAGGAGCTCATCTGTAGTCCACGTGTGGCTCCTGCCAGCCGAGCTGAGGCTGTGGACACACACACACACACACACACACACACACCCCAGGGCCGCTGGCGGCTTCCCGGGATACTCACGGTTGTTAATCACGAGTCCTGGGAACGGCCTACAAAGAGAAATACTGTGTAAGGCGACATTGGTCCCGCACGCATGCCCTGCGCTGAGCGCGGAGGGGGACCACAAGGAGGGCACGCTGTGCCTGGGGGCACGGTCTGCCAGGAGGCGGCTCTCCATCTGCCTCAGGGGAATGGCGTGCAGAACGGCCCCAGCTCAGCGGGATTTTCCGGCGGGGGAGCTGGGAGAACACGAAGGGAAGAAAACGGACTCAAAGGTGGGGGGGCCCTGGTGACTGCTGGGTGCCGGTGCTAAGGGGTCTTCCATAGACAGGGGCCCTGGCGGGCAGTGCCTGCGGAGATGCAGCGGCAGCTGAGGTCTGGGGGGCAGGTGCCACTCACGGGGCGCGCACGAATAAACGAAGCGCGCTCTCCTGCCCTGGCCCCGCCCACAGACAAGGAGGCAGACAGTGATGTACTACGAGCAGCGGCCAGCGCGGGCTGCAGCCTGGAGGCGATGTCTCAGGAGGCTGCCTGGATTCTTCTGTTACAAAAATGGTGCCCGATGCTAAGTATTTCAGCTGTGCAGGCTGCACCGTCTGTCTCCACCACGCACAGGCAACGTGCAAACACTGGATCCTAGTGCGTTTCGTTAAGAGAGCAGAAACGAGGGCAGGCTGGCTGTGGCCTACAGGCCAAACCCTGGCCTCGAAAACCAGAGCATTACACAGAGCTCCGGGAGGAGGGGCTCTAACAGTTACAGTAACTAACAAGGGGCCCTGCTGTGGCGCAGTGGGCGAAGCCACCACCTGCAGTGCCAGCGGCATCCCACCCGGCTGCTCCACTTCCAATCCAGCTCCCTGCTAAGGGGAAAGCAGTGGAAGATGGCCCAGATGTTTGGGCCCCTGCACACATACAGGAGACCCAGAAGGCGCTCCAGGCTCCTGGCTTCCGCCTGGCACAGCCTGGGCTGTTCTGACCATCTGGGAGTGAACTAGTGGATGGAAGATGTCTCTCCTCTCCTTCTCTGTGACTCTGACTTCCAAATAAGTCAATCTTAAAAAACAAAACAACAACAACAACAAGTTGTAGGCATTGTGGTGCCGTAGGTAAAGCTACCACCTGCGACACCAGCATCCCTTTAGGGCACTGGTTCGAGTCCAGGATGCTCCTTTTCTGATTCCGCTCCTTGCTGATGGTCTAAGAAAAGCAGTGGAAGATGGCCCAAGTGTGTGGGTCTCGGCCACCCACAGGAAGCAGTTCCTGGCTCTTAGCGTCAACCTGGCTGAGTCCTGGCCATTGTGGCCATCCGGGGAGTGAACTAGTGGATGGAAGATCCATCTCTTTCTAAGTCTTGATTTTCAAATACATAAACAAATCTTTAAAAAAGTAAAAAATAAAATAACTAGTATCTGTGTGTGTTCCTTTGCTGCCTGGTGAGCTTGATCTGACTGCACACTGACGATGACGTGGGCCATGCCTGCGCGGATCCGGTCTGTGACTGGGCAGGGGACGCTCACCTGATGACTGTGAACTTGATGAACTCGGCAGAGTCTAGGATCCTCCGCATGGAGCTGATCTCCAGGTAGCTGGGGGCCTTGAACGACACTCCCGGCGGCATGCCGTCCACCACCACGCAGCCAGGGTTGATGGTGATCTTCCTGTAAGGGACCTTCACGGGGAAGCCCATACCGATCGCCTCACCTGCAGAGGCCAACACAAAGGCGCGGATGAGCCTGGCACCCACCCGAGGACGTATTCAGAACACACGAGCCCAGGATCTGCTGCAGACACCACCCTGCCACCGACGACGGGCAGTGCACTTGAGACACACGTGTGAACCTCCAGGGCATTAACCTCCACACGCCGTCTCCTCGTTCCTTACTAAGAGACCCAGCAGGAGCAGGAATACTGACTTCGGAGGTTCCCTCTCCCCAGGAGTCTCCCTGCTCGGCACAGCGGGCACAGCGCCGGCTGACGCCACAGACGCCGCACTCACCGAACTTCCGACTGAAGAGGTCGTTCACTTGTTCCCTCAGCTGTCTGGCCTTCTCGACCTTGGACAGCCTTTCGTTATCATCGTCTGAAACGGCCGAGAGAAAACCCAGACAAGGCCCCGTTAATGCTCTGCGCCACGCTCATCAAGCGTTTCAGCCTGCGAACTGTTCCAGCTCGAAAGCGCCTAAAGGTGCCACAGACGGAAAGTGCTAGAACCTTAGAGCTGTTACATCATCGGCTGTGTTACGCAGACTTCTCCAAGGACAGACCGGGTATCTGGGTAACAGGGGTCACCCCAGCCAAGGGCCCCACCCGCCTACAGCCCTTCTGAGAGAAACCGGAGAGGGCCGTGACCCGGCTGCCCTGGAGGGGCGCGTGCCAGCGTGCCAGGGCAAGCCCCCGCCACCCACGACGGCAGGAGCGGTCATACCTGGAATCGTCACCTGGATGATGTTCAGGTCTTCGACACCCGATGCAGTGGTGTTCACGTTGGGCGATGAGTTTATTTTTCCTTGAAACAGAAGCTAAGATTAGAAGCTGTGGAGAGCTGGTCGGAATCCCCTCCCAAGCAGGAAGCCGCTTGCCCAGAGCCCAGACCACGTGGATGGGCCTGGACCCACGGCAGCTGGGGCCAGTTCTCTGCCCCGCGCATCGACAGGAGGCGTCCCAAGAGCTGGTTTTCCCCTTCCTGGCAGTGCTTAGCACAGCATTGCACACAGACACATGACTGCTCAGAGAACTGAACCGCGAACAGCCAAGACCCCTCTGCACGAGACGGCGCCGGGCACAACGCATTCCGCTCCCCGCGGGACACTCACGTGGAGGGCTCTTAGAGGAGGTGCTCTCCTTAATGGCCGTCTCAAACATCTCGGGCCTGCACAGGAGAGAACGCTCGTATGCAACAGCAGAACTCTAGCATCGGAAATGCAACGGCACCGAGAAACCCGTACGCTCTTCAAGTAAATATTCCATTCTCAACGATGTCAGAGAAGCGGCAACAGGGCTACCTACCCAGAGGAGTGCGTCCAAAAGGACGAGTCACAGCTGAGATCTCAATGCCGCCCGCCCTCCGGCCCCTGTTCGTGGGCATCTTCTCACGCTCAGAGCGTGTCCCGAGAAGGGCGGCAGGAAGTGCCCGTGTGCAAAGCTGGGCCGCAGCCGGCCTGTGCAGGCGAGGGCACAGGCTCTCTCCCAGCCCACAGTGCCAGAGGCCTGCCTGACGACACAGCTTCCCAGCTGGGCCCATCACCACGGCGACGGGGACTCTCCCCAGGTGACTCCAGAGCAAGCCCTACCCCCCAGCAAGGCGGTCTAGGGGTGACGTCACCACGACAGCTAGGGAGGCAAGCCTCCCCCAGCCGGTGCACAGCCACCATCCCCGAATGTAACACTCGGCTGGGCCAGTGCTGTGGGGCGGGGGCTAGGCTGCTGCTTGGGGTGTGGCACCCCGTACTTGAGCCCTGGCCTCAACTCCTCTGCTTATGACCCAGCTGCCTGCTGATGAGCCCGGGAGGGACCAGGGGAAGGCTCAAGTTCTCGGGTTCCTGCCAACCTCAAGGGGAGCCCTGCATGGGGCTCCTGGCTCCTGGCTTCAAGCCTGCTCAGCCCTGGCTGTTGCAGCCGTGTGGGAAGTGAATCAGTAGATGGAAGATCTTTCTGTTTCTCCTCTCTCTGCCTTCCAACTAACTAACTAAATAAATCTTTTTTTTTTTAATTTTTGACAGGCAGAGTGGACAGTGAGAGAGAGAGAGAAAGAAAGGTCTTCCGTTGCCGTTGGTTCACCCTCCAATGGCTGCCGCGGACAGCGCGCTGCGGCCGGCGCACCACGCTCATCCGATGGCAGGAGCCAGGAGCCAGGTGCTTTTCCTGGTCTCCCATGGGGTGCAGGACCCAAGCACTTGGGCCATCCTCCACTGCACTCCCGGGCCACAGCAGAGGGCTGGCCTGGAAGAGGGGCAACCGGGACAGAATCCGGTGCCCCGACCGGGACTAGAACCTGGTGTGCCGGCGCCGCAAGGCGGAGGATTAGCCTGTTGAGCCACGGCGCCGGCCTAACTAAATAAATCTTAAACGCATTTCAGTTAATTTCAAATACTGAGCGTCAGTGGGTATTTTTAAATTCCAACTATTCCCATCTATTTCAATTGTTAGATGAATTCATACATGTTCTAGTAAACATGAGAGCAGGAAAAAATCTTAGATCTTCAATCAGTTGGAAAAATAAAAGGCCTCTGGGAAAACAAACCCCTGTCTCTCAGATAATGTGTTAACTAAAAAAAAGAAAACAAGGATGAAGAAAAAAAAGAGGGCGGGCACTGAGCCTGTGAAGGCAGCAGCTACGATGCTGGCCCTGGCCCTGGCTCCCGACCCCGCTGCCGGCTGACGCAGCCCCTGGCAGGAGCAGTGCAGCTCCAGCAGCCGGGCCCCTGCCGCCCACGTGGGGACCTGGACTGTGCCCCTCATGCCTGGCTTCAGCTCGGCCCACCGCCGCCTTGCTGGGCATTTGGGGAGTGCACTAGTGGATGGAAGGTCTGTCTCTCTAATTTTAGAAAGAAAGAAGAAGGGATGAATGTGTGTGTGTGTGTGGGGGGGTGGCGGGAAGAGGGGAAGGGAGAGACCCCTGCTCAGATCCCAGTAGCAGTTACCAGCACCACCGACGCGTGGGTGGACGGGAGCTGTCACCCCTGCCCTGCACCCCCTTCCCTCCCCGTCCCTGTGCCGAGTGCGGACCACGCAGCCTCCCGCGCGTGTGGGACAGTCCCAGGGCACGCGCCAGCCCCTCTCGCGGGATCCCCTTACTTCTTGATGATGAACTTGATCTTGGCTTTGTTTCTCAGGATCTTCTCCAGCCTGGGGATGCCGAAAGTGGAGGGTCTCCGGAAGGGCACGCCCTCGGGCAGGCCTTCCACGTAGAAGTCTTCCGGGAAGGACTCGAACAGCGCGAAGGGCACCTTCACGGCTTGCTTCAGGCCCAGCGCCTCGCCTGCGGCGCACAGGGGCTGTCTCAGCGCCCGCAGCTCCACCCCGCGTGCTCGGAACAGGGGCAGACCACGCATTCCCACCCGGGAAAGCGGCCCGCGCCCGCCCCTCCGCTGACAGAGCGTGGCTTCCCCCCGCAGCTCAGCAACGTCCCGAACAACTCACCGCACTTTTCATTGAAAAGATTTTCCACTTTCTGCTTCAGGTCGGTGATCTTGGCATTCCAGGCCTCTGCACACAAACGCAGTGTCCGTCAGACTCAGCAACACGCACCCCGGGCAGGGTGCTTCACCCGATTCTAACTCTGCGTTTTTAAGCGGTGCAACATGGAAACGCTCCACCGGCTGCTGACGCGGCCGAGCCCTGGCAGCCACCCTAGGCTTTATGCCGCTACCAGGCGGCGGCTAAGAGCAAACGCCGTCTCCCTCCAGGTCACGGAGCTGCCCTGTGCCCGGCGCGCTGCGGAGCACACGGCCCTGCCTCCGCTCTGCCCGTGAGGGAAGCGTGACAGTCACAGAGCCGCGAGGCGCTGGCCGAGACCGCAGCCTCTGGTCTGCCACACAGAACGCGAGTCCCTCACGAAATGCAGTGCTGTGACTCATCAGACTGAGAACGGACTCGCACTCACCAAAGGAAAACTCTCTCCCCCGAGGCTTGAAGGGAATGTTCGAGCCGTTAGTCTGGGTGGGCGTCCGGACAGCCGCGCTCGGAGGGTTGGTGCTGTTGGGGCCTACGGAAGAGTTGCGGAAAGAGTCACAGTCCCCACGCGCAGTCAGGCTTCCGCCCTGGCTGTGGGGGCCGCGGCCAGCCTGGGCTGGAAACCAGGCCGAGTGGGGGCACAGGGCACTCCCAGGGCAGACACCCGCCCACAGGCTGAGGACCATTCGTTCCCGGCACCAGTGCGCCCGGACGCTGGCGGCCTGTGCTGGCTTCTGCACTTTCCTGCCGGCCCCTGGACAGAAGCACTCCCCCCACCCCGCTGTCTCCAGCTGGGCGTGAACCAGCCTTCCGGGGACTTGAGCCACAGCTTCGATGTGCCCACTGCAGAGATGTCGGTAAGGCGCTGGGCCTCCACTCCAGTTAGCGTCCTACCAAGCCCCAGCACTTCAGCCCGGCGGGGAAGCTGTGCGCAGAGCCCTAGCAGCTAAGGCGCACACTGCTCGCCAGCTCCAGCCAGTGCCCTGTGGGATGCCAGCGCTGCGGGCAGTGGTTGTACCTGCCACGCCACAGCACCGACCCCTAACTCCTACCCATCCAGCGAGGCCTAGCTTAACTGCGAGTCCACGAAGTGCTGCTGCCACACGAGGGACCCCCTTCCATCAGGTGCTGAGGGATTCAGGGCGGGTTACCATTCACCAAAAGGAAGCCCACACGCACTCACAGCTAACCAGGGGCTCCTCAGGAAGGGATGGACACCCTCAGAACTTTCCAGAAGACAGCAGCGAGGGGCTGAACGTATGCACTTGGAACTGTTGGCGCCTCTGAGCGGAAACGATGGGCGTGGTGCACACCCCTCGCCTCTCGGTGGGGAAAAGGTTCCAGCCCGCAAGGTAACGGCGGGAGACTATCGCCCACTCGAGATCGAGGCTGCAAGTCCTCCTACACGCCAGAAATGGAGGGCGCGGCAGCCCGTGCTGACGCAGATGGGAGGGAAGACCAACCCCACGGCTGGCAGACAGCGGGTGGTTCTGTATCGAGTACCTCAGCACTAAACCTGGGCACAGGACCCCACCGGTCAACGGGAGGAGGGGGGAGGAAGGAGACGGCGGGGCGGGAACCTCACATCCTAAGGCCCGCTACTTACCCCTTCTTTTTAAAGGTTATTTATTTTATTTGAAAGGCAGAAAGTAGCCAGAGCTGGGCTAGGCCAAAGCCAGGAACCAAGAGCTGCACCTGCGTTTTCCAGGAGGGGAGCAGGGACTGAAGTGCTTGAGCCACCATCTGCTGCCCCAGGAACATTAGCAGGAGCTTGACTCACCTCCCCCCACAACGCTGGCCCCGAGGCACTGCCGGCTAAACCAGCCCTGACCACCACTGGCTAAACCAGCCCTGACCACCACTGGCTAAACCAGCCCTGAGCAGCACCAACTAAACCAGCCCTGACCACCGCCGGCTAAGCCACCCCTGACCACCGCCAGCTAAGCCACCCCTGACCACCGCCAGCTAAGCCACCCGACCATCACCAGCTAAACCACCCCTGACCACCGCCGGCTAAGCCACCCCTGACCATCACCAGCTAAACCACCCCTGACCACCGCCGGCTAAGCCACCCCTGACCATCACCAGCTAAACCACCCCTGACCACCGCCTAACCAATGCCAGCTAAGCCACCCCTGACCACCATCATGTAAATCATCTCTAAACAGTGGTCCCTGTAAAGGAGCAGAGACCCAGAGAAGAGAGCGGTACCGCGCCGTCTCTCTGCACCTGACTGTCCTAGAGGAAGGAGCGCTTGGGGATTCAACAGAGCAGCGGACAGCACGCTCAAGGGCTCCTCGACTTCTAGGCACAAACACCGACACTGGGCGTTCTCACGCGCATTCACACACACGTATGCGGCTGGGAGTATGACGCATGACGAGCAGAGACGGCGGCCTCACCTTCCACGGTGACCTCAATCTCAGGGACCTTCGAGTTGCTTCCGGGGCTCCGTGGTCTTTTTGGAGACTGCAGAGCTGGAAGACAAGCACACGGCAGCTTCGCACACTGCGAGGCCACAGCGGGAGAGGGCGCCGCTGCCTGCGCGCTCCGCCGCCGCCCACGGCCGGGCCCTCAGAGCGAGCTCAGCACGTGATCCTGCACGTGATCCCTGGCAAAGCTGCAGACAGCAGTGCGGGAGGCCACGGACACGTCACGGTGGACAAGAGAATGCGGCCACTACATAAACACCGGAAATGGCACAAGAGCGGCGCGGCGGGTTAACGTGTCACTTGAGACGCCGCCTCCCGTGCTGGGGTGCTGGCGTGAGTCCCGACACGCCACTGCCGATCCAGCTCCCTACCAGCACCCGGGAAGGTAGCGGGGAAGCCCAGGTGCTTGGGCCCCTGCTGCCCAGGTGGGAGACCCAGACGGAGCGCTAGGCTCCTGACCATTGCAGCCAATTAGGGAGTGAACCCACAGATGGAAGCTCCCCATCACTCTGCCTTTCAAGGCAGTAAATCAATCCCCCCAAAATAAAAATAAAATAAATCAATCTTAAAAACACAAATAAAAACCCAACCAACCAAAAAAAAACCAAAGAAAGGAGATGGCGCTGTGGCACAGCAGGTAAAAGCTGCTGCCTGCAGTGCCGGCACCCATATGGGCGCTGGTTCGAGACCCGGCTGCCCCACTTCCGATCCAGCTCACTGCTAATACGCCTGGGAAAGCAGCAATGATGGACAAGTGCTTGGCCCCTGCCCCTACATCAAAGACCCAGAAGCCCTGGCTCCTGGCTTCAGATCAGCCCAGCTCTGGCCACTGCAGCCTTCTGGGGAGTGAACCAGTGGCTGAAGGCTCTCTCCTTGCCTCTGCCTCTCTATAACTCTGTCTTTCAAATACATAAATAAAGATAAATCTTTAAAAAAGAAAAAACAAAAATGAAGCCAAGGCCTCAAAGGTGTTGGCCAATGCTCTCCGAGGCCCGCGGGTGCAGAATGCTGCCACAGCAGGGCACAGGGAGCAGACACACCTCTTACCTTTAGTGTTGATCTTACTCGCCATCCCGGGAGGCAGGTAGGAAACCACCAGCTCAGGCCTGCAAGGAAAACAGAGACATGGCCAGCGGTCAGTGCGGCGCAGGCCTCACGCAGGCGCCCCAGCCCCAGGGACTTGCGTCTCTGTGGGCGGAAAGCCACCTCCCCCCCCCCCCCCATCTGATGAGGGATTTTATGAACAGTAAGTGACTCCTTTCACGAGACGGGAAGTCCACACCAGTTCAGTTTCTCCAAGCAGGGACACCCTGCAGCCACTGACTCCAGTCACTCCCAACCATGAGCAGGAGTGGGAGGGCCGATCAAGAACAGCATTTGCCACGGCCGCCGGCGGGGATCGCCAGGGCACAGCTCAGAGCCCGGCCTCTCCTTCCAGCCGGAAAGCACTGCCACAGGCAGGCCAGCTGGTCAAGCCCCGCCCAGGCAAGTGCCACTCACTTTTTCACAACGAACTTGATTTTATTACTCCCACGGACAATCCTTTCCAGTCGCGGAATCCCAAACCAGGTGGGGCTTCGAAAGGGGATTCCCTCCGGCAAGCCTTCTACATACAGGAACTCGGGGTTGGATTCGAACACAGGGTAGGGGACTTTCACCGCCTCTGTGAGTCCAAGCGCCTGAGCTGAAAGACAACAGCACTCATGGAAGATAAAACTGTACCACATTCTCCCCATCAGTGTTCGCCTTCTCAAGGAAGCTCTGCGCACACTCCCTGCAACCTAGCAATATCCACTCAACGCTAAAGACACTTTTGCTTAGTACAATGCGCAAATCAGAACAAGCCTAAAAGGCAAGTGCTCGTTAAGAGGACACTTTAGCACTTAAGATCAAAGGCAGGGCTGTGTTATCAAAGCGCTCTCGGATTGTGGGGCAGAACGCAGTAGGGCCATCCCACCCAGCAATGGCCCCGGCCGTCCTGTGCTGTCATCTGGACACCAAGTTTGCGATGTCAACACAGGAGCTGTGTGGGATGCATGGCCGTTAGTGACCAGAGGCAGAGTCTTCAAGGCTCCCGATGGAAGGCACAAAATGTCAATTCCAGGAGTTAAATCACTGGACGGCAACAGCCCGAAACCCTGCTGTCACGCCTGCTGCTTCCTTCCTCTGCCATGACAGACACGCCCCACAACCGACGCCCTCCCGCAGAGCCGCCCTGGATCCCACTCCGGACAGCGCTCCTGGAACCACTGCCCCAGGCCAGTGTCAGCCAGGGGAGACGTGCAGACCACAGGAGGGGATCTCACCCCATGGCCTCCTCCCCTCCCCCATCCCGACCAGACAATCGGAATCCGAGAGGAGCAGGGTGGCGTGCTTCGCGTGCGCAGTGAGTTGGACAGAACCAGGACAGAACCCGCGCAGGTCCTGCCCCAAGAGACTCCTCGTGGACGTGGCCTTTATTTACGTGTGGCAGTAGACACGAGCACTATGTCTTACCGAACTTCAAGTTAAAGATCTCTTCCACTTGCTTGCGCAGCTTGGTGATTCTGACGTTCCAGTCCTCCTTGACTGCAAAGCAGAGACAAATCCCGTGAGCACGGCGGCTGCTGCGCGCGTGCGTGCGACCGCGACCGCGGCTGGAGGTGAGGACGCGCATCCTCCTTCAGCCAAACCCTGCGTTCAGTGTTGCCTAGGATCAGACGCTTGGGCATGTGAAGATGACTTCCTGAACCTGCCCTCTGCCAGAAGACGGGCGTGGAGATGAATGCACGCTACGCCCGCGGTGTAACCAAAGCAGCGGCACTGAAGCACCGGTTTTCACACGGCCCTCTTGGGAGGCCTGTCGGGCTCCCACGCGGGCTCGGCGAGATTTGCTCGCTACACAGCCAGCCCTTGTGACTCTGACGGGGCTGTGCCTCCAAACCGCGGAGCGTATCTCTCAGGAAACAAGCGGCAGGGGCCCGGGAGCTGGGCGCACCCCACCCACTCACTGCTCGGTCTTCCAGCCCACTCCGTGCAAGGCAACCAGGACCTTTCCACGTGGTCTTTGGAGCAGAGTGAAAGGCCATCCTGAGAGACGGCACGGGCGGCTTGTCGGCGGGTGCCGAGCAGGAGCAGAGTGCACGTCCCGCGTTCGCTCGCAAGGGCGGTGGGGAATGCTGGGGACATTCTGAGACCCCCCCTGCAGGAGGGCGGCCTCAGAGACTCCCCTCCTGACTCCCCTGCAGCCGGGCCCGAGTTGCCAACCTCCTCTGGATTTCTTTTCTTTTCTTTTTAAAAAAGACTTAGTGACAGAAAGGGAGACATAGAGAGCTCCGTGCACTGCCTCACTCCCCTCACGGCCCCAGCAGCCAGGGAGCGCCATCCAGTCTCCCGCACGAGTGGCAGGGGCCCCAGCACTTGGCCGTCTTGCGCTGCTTCCCCAGGCGCGTCAGCAGGGAGGTGGATGGGAGCAGGGCAGCCGGGGCTTGAAGAGCTCTCCAGTGTGGGACGCCGGGGTCCCAAGTGGCAGCCTAACCCACGGTGCCACAAGGCCAGAGCACCCTCTGGATAGCAAAGCAGCCCAGAGCCTCACTCTAGTGTGAACCCAGTCTCAGTGACTTCTCAGACACCCAGACACTCCCGCTGCAGGGCCACGGGCTCTGCCACCTTGCTGTGCGGTCTCCGGCCCTGCAGCGCCCTCCGCACCCTTCTCTGCATTGGCTCCCACGGGAGCCAGGGACCCTCCCCCATCCTTCCCTGTTGGGCTTTGCCTAAAATCTTCATCACAATGTTTGAGGGGCGTGTTTGCGGCTGATATGGTTAAGCTACGTAAGATCAGACCACCGGCAGGGATAGGTCCCCGTTAGTTCCAGACAAGTGGACAGCGCATGATCCCTGTACCTTGCTTAAGGTGCCCCTGTGCGTGCTCCACCCACGCCTGCATGACCTTTCTGCTGATTGGCTCCCCTACTGCACATGTCTTTTGTAAGCTTTATAAGCCTGCGCACTTCTTCAATGAAGCGGTTCCTGCTTCGACAGAACCCACGGGTGCTTGTGGTGTGTTTGTCACCCATCGACCTTACCTCTCCCGTTCGCCTTGTTGGGGAGTGTCTGTAGTGGCCCCTGCTGGTCAGAGGCCAGCCTAGGGCTTGAGACTCCGACTCTCCCCCTTCAAATTCCGTCACCAGGCTAACGCCACACCTTTCTCACATGTGACATCCATCCATCCTTCTTTCCGTTCCTCTTTTTCCTTTTCCTTTTTTAAAGATTCTATTTATTTATTTATTTGAGAGATAAGAGTTATAGACAGTGAAAGGGAGAGACAGAGAGAAAGATCTTCCTTCCATTGGTTCACTCCCTAAATGACTGCAACAGCCAGAGCTGCGCCAATCTGAAGCCAGGAGCCAGGAACTTCTTCCCGGTCTCCATGCGGGTGCAGGGCCCAAGCACTTGGGCCATCCTCCACTGCCCTCCCGGGCCACAGCAGAGAGCTGGACTGGAAGAGGAGCAGCCGGGACTAGAACCGGCGCCCATATGGGATGCCGGCCCCATCTTTTTTTTTTTTTTTTTTTTAAGATGTATTTATTTGAAAGGCAGAGGTATGGAGAGAGAGAGAGATCTTCCATCCACTGGTTTGCTCCCCAAATGGCCACAACAGGGTCAGTCTAAAGCCAGGAGCCAGAAGCTACTTCCGAGTCTCCCACGTGGGTGCAGAGGCCCAAGCACTTGGGCCATCTTCTGCTGCTTTCCCAGGCCACAGCAGAGAGCTGGATGGGAAGTGCAGCCGCCGGGACTCAAACCGGCGCCCACATGGGATGCTGGTGTTGAGGCGGCAGCTTCACCGGCTGTGCTGCAAGACCGGCCCCATCTTTCACCAACCTGCACCCATATGCTTAAGGAGACTTCTCTGACGGCAGTGACAAACACACCTTGCGTGTCATGGAATCGGTGACGAGCTGGCCCCTGGCAGGCCATTGCACCGCTGTGTCAGAACAAGAGCTACCTCTCCTTCCTTCCCAAGGTCTGCTAAGAACGGCAGACACTCAAGACTGGGAACTTGCAGATTCTCCTTGTGTTACACGCCTTTGACCTAAGCTTGAAGACAGCAGATCGAGCACTGGTGAGAACGGCACGAGCCGGCAGCTGGAATACCCCGAGGCCTGCACGCTCTTTCAGCGACCATGCTTAGTGTCTGCAGGCGCTCGCATTCGTCGCGAGCCTGATAGGGGAGGCGGCTCTGGGCGATCACCACGTCCACACAGGGCACGGCAAGGCCCTGGGAATACCCAACATTCTCCATGCGGTCCTCTTAGCACAGGACACGTCCCTTCAATCCTCATCCCCAACACCCTTGTTTTGCCTAAAGCAAAGGCACGCTGGGGGGCGAAGCTCTGGGTCAGTTAGGGCTACGATCTCCACTGCGGGAGTCCTGGGCTTCCCCAGCACAGTCTCTCTCACGCCATCACACACAGACGGCCCTGCACGCCATCACACACAGACGGCCCTGCATGCCATCACACACAGACGGCCCTGCACGTCATCACACACAAAGACGGCCCTGCACGTCATCACACACAAAGACGGCCCTGCACGTCATCACACACAGACGGCCCTGCACGTCATCACACACAAAGACGGCCCTGCACGCCATCACACACAGACGGCCCTGCACGTCATCACACACAGACAGCCCTGCACGCCATCACACACAAAGATGGCCCTGCACGTCATCACACACAGACGGCCCTGCACGCCATCACACACAGACGGCCCTGCACGTCATCACACACAGACGGCCCTGCACGCCATCACACACAAAGATGGCCCTGCACGTCATCACACACAGACGGCCCTGCACGCCATCACACACAGACGGCCCTGCACGTCATCACACACAGACGGCCCTGCACGCCATCACACACAGACGGCCCTGCACGTCATCACACACAGACGGCCCTGCACGCCATCACACACAGACGGCCCTGCACGTCATCACACACAGACGGCCCTGCACGTCATCACACGCAGACGGCCCTGCACGTCATCACACGCAGACGGCCCTGCACGTCATCACACGCAGACGGCCCTGCACGTCATCACACGCAGACGGCCCTGCACGCCATCACACGCAGACGGCCCTGCACGCCATCACACACAGACGGCCCTGCACGTCATCACACACAGACGGCCCTGCACGTCATCACACACAAAGATGGCCCTGCACGTCATCACACACAGACGGCCCTGCACGCCATCACACACAGACGGCCCTGCACGCCATCACACACAGACGGCCCTGCACGCCATCACACACAGACGGCCCTGCACGCCATCATACACAGACGGCCCTGCACGTCATCACACACAGACGGCCCTTCATGTCATCACACACAAAGACGGCCCTGCACGTCATCACACACAGACGGCCCTGCACGCCATCACACACAGACGGCCCTGCACGCCATCATACACAGACGGCCCTGCACGCCATCACACACAAAGATGGCCCCGCACATCATCACATACAGACGGCCCTGCACGTCATCACACACAAAGACGGCCCTGCACGTCATCACACACAGACGGCCCTGCACGCCATCACACACAGACGGCCCTGCACGCCATCATACACAGACGGCCCTTCATGTCATCACACACAAAGACGGCCCTGCACGTCATCACACACAGACGGCCCTGCACGCCATCACACACAGACGGCCCTGCACGCCATCATACACAGACGGCCCTTCATGTCATCACACACAAAGATGGCCCCGCACATCATCACATACAGACGGCCCTTCATGTCATCACACACAAAGACGGCCCTGCACGTCATCACACACAGACGGCCCTGCACGCCATCACACACAGACGGCCCTGCACGCCATCATACACAGACGGCCCTTCATGTCATCACACACAAAGATGGCCCCGCACATCATCACATACAGACGGCCCTTCATGTCATCACACACAAAGATGGCCCCGCACGTCATCACTCACAAAGACGGCCCTTCACATCATCACACACAGACAGCCCTGCACGCCATCATACACAGACAGCCCTGCACATCATCATACACAAAGAAACTCCTCGGCATGCTGCCCGGACCCTCACTAGCTGCCCCAGGTTCCTGAAAGCTGATCCAGCACTCCTGTTTCAGGACACACCACAACCCTGACCGCACACCGCCCCCTCAGTGCCCACGGGAGTGACGCCCCCTCAGTGCTCACAGGAGTGACCACACACTGCCCTCTCAGTGCCCAAGAGAGTGACCGGCCCTCAGTGCCCACGGGAGTGACGCCCCCTCAGTGCCCACGGGAGTGACTGCACACTGCCCTCTCAGTGCCCAAGGGAGTGACCGGCCCTCAGTGCCCACGGGAGTGACGCCCCCTCAGTGCCCACGGGAGTGACCTCCCCCTCAGTGCCCACGGGAGTGACCACCCCTTCAGTGCCCACGGGAGTGACCGCACACTGCCCCCTCAGTGCCCACGGGAGTGACCGCACACTGCCCCCTCAGTGCCCACGGGAGTGACCGCACACTGCCCCCTCAGTGCCCACGAGAGTGACCTCCCCCTCAGTGCCCACGGGAGTGACCACCCCTTCAGTGCCCACGGGAGTGACCGCACACTGCCCCCTCAGTGCCCACGGGAGTGACCGCACACTGCCCCCTCAGTGCCCACGGGAGTGACCGCACACTGCCCCCTCAGTGCCCACGGGAGTGACTGCACACTGTCCCCTCAGTGCCCACAGAAGAAACCGCACACACTTAAGACACTAACAGACACTCGGGATTCACCCTCACTTTCAAACACTCATTTCCTGAAAACTTCAAACTTCCCACTGCTGGGCCTGGCCCCATGGAGCAGTGGGGTACGCTGGGCTGCAGCACCCACCTCTGATCCAGCTTAGCGGGCAGTGGAAGATGGCCCAAGTGCTTGGGCCCCTGCACCCATGTGGGAGGCCAGGATGGAACTCCTAATCCCAGCTGCAGCCTGGCCCAGCCCCGGCTGCTGTGTGCATCTGGGGAGTGAGGCCAATCGCCTGCTGTGTCCTTCCCTCCTTGTCACCCAGCCTTTCAAATAAACACACAAACCTCAAAGAAGAAGTTACAACAGAGGTCTGCAACACAGACTACGGCTACCGCTGTCCAGGCCCTGGCAGCAGAGACCCATAGATGGTGCTCGCTCTTTCTGACACTACCCAAAGGCAAAGAAGGGCACGCATGGCTGGAGCGCCTGTGTCCTGCACAGAGTGCCCAGTTCAACCCAGGCCCCCTCTCAGTTCCAGCTCCGTGTCACCAGCAGGCGATGGCTCAAGTGTTTGGGTCCCTGCCAAGCCGGAGGGAGACCTAGAGGAGTCGCTGGTTCCTGGTTCACCATGTCCTCTCCTGGCTACTGAGGGCATTTGGGGAGTGAACCAGCAAATGGCAGGTCTCGTAAGTAAAAATTAAAAAAAAAAAAAAAAAGAGAGAGAGAGAGAGAGAAAGAGAAAGAGAGATAGGAAAGAAAGAAGGGCCCATGAGAGCTCAAATAAAGAAGTGAAATCATTCATCCACAACTTGGGCTGGGGTATTAGCGGACAGGCTGGAGTCATCACACAACCTGTTGCTTTGAGAACAGGACCCACGTGAGGAGAGCTGACAAGCCCCTAGCCCTTGCTTGTGGCCTGATGCGGCAGCTAGTAGCCTCCCGTGGCTAGCTGGAGTTGGGATGAGCTCAAAGTAACAAATACACAGCAGGCTGCTTAAATCAACCAGTGAAATAACGTCAATGACTTACTATTAGAGAATGAAATGCAACTCCGGCTACCAGAAAACATAGAAATCCCCAGCCTGGGTGTGTTCATCTTGATAAACCACGGAATGCCTGCAGCCAGCTTCCACAAATGACGGGGTGGCATGGCTTTACGGCTTTAAGATTACAATCTAAAAGCTTGAGAAGCAGTGACGGGGGCTTTCCACAGAGGACTCAGCGCCTCCTTACCTGGGGTATTCGTCCTCGGCTGAGTGACTTCGGTTGTGCTGTGAGTCAGCAGCTCTGGCCTGCAGCAGGAGCGTGGTTATGATCAGTGAGAGCATTCAGGACAGGACCTTTCCCACAGAACTGTGCACTGCCAACGACAGCAACTACACTCCATCTGTCCCTGCCCCCAGACAGCGCACCCTACTGACAGCCACACCATCTTGCATGTTTCCACGTCTGTCACACACGCCCCAGCCAGTAGGAACCACCCCCATCACTCAGCGCTCCTTCCTTTCTAACTGCTTAGACACAGAGGCAATTTTGTTTGGGGAGGGGAACAAAAGGCCCCCCTCATCCTACGAATCTTCCCACAGGAAAGAGGACACTTAATTTTGCAGGTTACAACCTTACCTTTTGATAACAAATTTGATTCGATTGCCCACTTGAATGATCTTTTCCAGCCTCGGGATTCCGTACCAGGAGGGGCTCCTGAAGGGAATGTTCTCGGGCAGTCCTTCCACGTACAGGTCGTTGGGGTGCGCCTCAAACTTCTGGTACGGGACAGCCTTGGCCTCACTGCTGCCCAAGGCTTCCGCTGCACAGAGACCAAAGCAGTTCAGGAGACTGAGTGTGTGTTGCAATCATATTCTAGCACAATCCAAAGCAAGGTGCATGTCAGTGAAGAAAAAACTGGAAACACTCTACAAATGTGTCACACTAACCATGGACACAGACTCAGACTCAATACAGCCAAGTGTGAACGATGTAGAACCAACAGCCAGGCTCCGGTGGACTTCAGTGTCGCAGTTCTAAGACAACTCTAATCTTAGTAACTCTAAAATCTTAAGAAATGAAATCCCTTTGGTCAATATCCTTACAAACAGAGGAAGAAAAAAGCCATGAGCGCCCATAAGGAACACCACGGACACGAATTCCTCCACTCTCCGGAAGCACACACATGCCGCCTGCAGCCGCAGAGGGACCCTCCGGACCCCCTTGCTGGCTGCCACACACTCCCTGCCTTTACCCGTGTACTGCAACCCCGAGATCGGTGTCCCTCACCCCCAGACTCCATAAACGTTTAGAAATTGTAAAAGGAAAAATTCCCCACAAAGGAGCCATAGAAAGGGAGATAAAAATAGGAGGAGAGGCTGGTTCAAAGAAGGGGCAGGGCAGCCGAAGTTAACGGTGCCCCTCGGCTGGGCCCGACTGTTCAGATCCACATGGAAACCTGACGTATCAGATGGTTAAAAAGATTTTTATTAAAAAAAAAAAAAAAAAAAAAAACACCAAAATGTGTATATTATGAAAAAACTACACATGGACTTCAAATCTTTGCACAATAAACTTCTTTTAATTACGTAAGTAAATAAACACATGAACGGCTGCAGAGGAGAAGTGAGGGAAGAGGGCTGAGGAATGAAAGGCGGGGGAATCTAACATCCCTGAAACCGAGTAGGGTTCCTGAGGTTTGCAGTGCCACCTTCTCTTCTTCTCCGTCAGCACAGAAACTAAGTTAAAGACAAAACCATAAGCTACCAATTCCTGTCCTGAAACCACCTCTAAAACAATAAAAAAAAAGACTCGCATGGTTTACAGGACACAGGTGAGCCTGGCGGTTGAACAAGAGGGGCTCAGGGCCCGGCGCTGGGGCACAGCGGGTAAAGCCACTGTCTGCAGCACAGGCATCCAGTATGGGCACTGGCCCAAGTCCTGGCTGCTCCATTTTTTTTTTTTTTAATTTGGGGAGATCAATAGCTATAGCAAGTCTACATTTTCCCTCCTCCCTTTCAGGAACCTTAAAGAAACACAGCACTGCTGGCCTACAGACTCACTGGAAGCAGGAACAAACAGCCAGGCTTTTATCAGTCACTGTTAGTCAACTTTTCTTTTTAATTGTTTATTTAAAAGGCAGAGTTACAGAGAGGCAGAGGCAGAGAGAGAGGTCTTCTATCCGCTGGCTCACTCCCTAAATGACTGCAACGGCCGGAGCTGCGCTGATCTAAAGCCAAAAACCAGGAGCTTCTTCCGGGTCTCCCACGTGGGTGCAGGGGCCCAAGCACTTGGATCATCTTCTACTGCTTTCCCAGGCCACAGCAGAGAGCTGGATGGGAAGTGGAGCAGCCGGGACTTGAACTGGTGCCCATATCTGCTATGCCACAGCGTGGCCCCCACCATTAGTACACTCTGAATCTATTTTCTTAGCTGTAATAAACAACCAACATTTTGCTACTGCGTTTTTTCTCTGTGAGTAAACCCCTCAACAGCGGTCTCCTTCCACCAGGCAAAAGCAGTGTGCGGGGCAGCCAGCGTGCTGGTGGCCTCATCACTCCATCACCAGGACTACGTAACAGGAGGGGCAGTGGGCGCCCGCTCTCGGAGGCGTTCCGCACCCCTCACCTCCTCACAATGCCACAGTGACGTCACGATGACATCTTGAATGATGAATACCCATCCTCTGTCTGTGTCCATGAACATCTTGGACACACAATGACTATAAAAGTAGGAAGGGGACCCGTTTTGTGGCAACAGGCTAAGCCACCACCTGCAACGTTGGCATCCATGTCAGGGCACCAGTGAACAGTCCAGGCCTCTCTGCTTCCAGTCCAGCTTCCCGCACAGGCACCTGGGAAGGCAGTGACACTCCCCAGATGACCTATGTGTTTGGGCCTCTGCCATCCACGCACGAGACGCAGATGGAGCTGCTGGCGTCAACCTGGCCCAGCCCTGGTTGTGGTGGCCATTTGGGGAGTGAACCAACAGAAGGAGGATCTCTCTCTTCCCTTTCTTGTCTGATGCTCTCTGTCTTTCAAATACATAAAGAGGAAAATTTTGGAAAGAGAAAATGAAGAGACGATTCTTTAGTTTTCTGCTCATGAGCTAATCTCTGAGTAGATGGAAGAGGAGATAAAATATCACAGAGCTGTCAGCTGGGTACTGGGCCTAGCACGCGGATGCTGGTTGGGTTGCTCGCGTTGCAATGTCAGAGAGCCTGGGCCGGACACCCTGCCCCAGCGATGGAGCCAGCGGTTGGGTTTCCGCCGCCCATGTGGGATCTGGATTGGGTTCCCAGTTTCTGGCTTCAACCCCAACCAGTGAACTTTGTGAGCATTTGGAGTGGGACAGCTGGCAGTAACTTTTTTTCCTCTTTCTCTTTCAAGTGAATAAATAATTTTTTAATATAGATATATATTTATTACTAAGGGCCCCTGTTCCTATTGGATACCAAGAAATACTGATGAAAAGCAGCTTAAAATCCTGACCCTTTCTGATGGAAAGGGAGTTAGCCCTGGTTTAGTGTGTGTGTGTGTGAGAGATTTTTTTAAAGTGCGTGAATTCTACAAAAGCACACACTGAGTGCCGGAAGTCTGCAGCGGTCCCTCGAGTTACACCTAAAGGTTGACCCTGACCTGAAGACTCGGTGCCATGCGCCCCTCGTCAATCAGTGGACAGGGAAAGGCCCAGGAGACTCGCTGTCACGCAGCAAACCTAACTGGGGCACTGCTGGCAGTGAGCGCCTGCCCTGCCTCCCGTGTCTTCTCAGAGCTGTGCGCCCGACTGGAGGCTCAGAGACGTCTGCCAGCTCGCAGGACGCAACACACAGCACCACGCAGAGCGCGGGGCGGACTCCTCCTGCTCCTCCACAGAACCCTGCGGGATGCAGGATCTAGGCAGGGGTCTGAGCGACGCTGCTCTGCTGATAAACTCCAAGTCCTGTAGGCGTTCATGAAGTGCTCACGAAGCAAGATTAAAAAGGACGGCAAGGGCCGAGCTGGGCGTGGAGAAAGGCAGGCGTGCTGCTGGCCGGCGCTCTGCAGAGAGGCCCAAGGAGCAAAGGCCTGCCAAACTGCGCATGCTCTCAACGGCAGAAAACGCCATGCCGCCCGGCCTGGCTGCCAGCGGAGGGCGCACGGGGCTGACCCCTTCCCCCGCTGCCGTGTGGCGTAGAGAGCTGGACGTGAGACATACCCACCTGGATTACTTCCTCAAGGCTCAGAGGGCAAACATCAGTGTGTGACGCATGCGCACTCACCAAACTTTTTGCAGAAGAGCTGGTCCACCATCTTCCGTAACTTGGTGATCCTGGCATACCACTCCTCCTTCACTGCAACAGAAGACACGCGCCTTCAGTGACCCGGCTGAGCCGCAACACGACCACACACGCGCGGCTGAGCCGCAACACGACCACACATGCGCGGCTGAGCACCCAACACGACCACACACACGCGCGGCTGAGCGCGTAACACAACCACACACGCGCGCGGCTGAGCATGCAACACGACCACACACGCGCGGCTGAGCACGCAACACGACCACACACACACGCGGCTGAGCACGCAACACGACCACACACACACGCGGCTGAACCGCAACACGACCACACACACACGCGGCTGAGCGCGTAACACAACCACACACACGCGCGGCTGAGCATGCAACACGACCACACACGCGCGGCTGAGCACGCAACACGACCACACACACACGCGGCTGAGCGCGCAACACGACCACACACACACGCGGCTGAGCACGCAACACGACCACACATGCGCGACTCAGCACGCAACACGACCACACACGCGCGGCTGAGCACGCAACATGACTACACACGCATGGCTGAGCACACAACATGATCACACACAGACTGCAGCAGCTCCCCGTCTGCTCTAGGACCGCTCACACCGAGCGGTGAGTGAGAAGCAAAGTCAGCCAAGGCTCGGGCAGGGTAGAATCAGTTAACTCCACAGAGGCTGGCGGGAGGCCGCGCGACCTGATCCGCTGGGGCTGTCCCAGTGCAGACGATCGTTCTGCAATGCCCAATCCAAACCCGGTGCCTCCCGCTTCCTGCCACCAGCCAACTCCACTCCAGAGCAAACGCAGCCAGGAGATCGTGGCGGGATCCCCTTCCGTGCATCTGACAAGCAGGTGACGGCGTCCGCGGCTGCGGGGTGATGTGCACTTGCTGAATGGATGGCTGTTCAATCAACCAATGCAGACCTGGAGAACAAGCTCTCCAGTACACGAAGCCAGACGACAAACTACATCTCACAGGTGGAAGGCACAGTCACATTAGTTCTTCCACCCACAACGTAATCGTTCCGTTTACTGACACGGGGTTGTCAGTAAGAGGAAGGAGTGTGCTCTTCTAGCGAGTACTGCACTCTGACACCGTGGCCTCTCCCGCAGTGGCGTCTCACTGAGAATTAGATCTATTATTTCATGTTGGAGGTAACACAGAGAAGAACCCAGGATTCCTTTAAAGAATAAAGGATCATTGCGTACAATTCTAACACAACCCAGGACCGGAGTCTCACCTCCTGACGCTGGTTTATCGAGCTGTAAATCTTCTCGTGTTGAGTTCAGAAGTTCGTGTCTGAAACAGGAGAAGCACCAGACATTCAGACAACCGTCAGCCCCAGAGTGATGCCAGCACGTGTGCATGGTGCAGTCACCGCGTCCAGTCGTCATCCAGACTTCTGGGCACAACCCAACCTTAACTTCCTGAGACTTCTACAGTCTAACAGAACAAAATGGTAACTGCCAATTGTTTCCCAATGCACTTGGCGAACACGTGTCCTCACAGTACAAGCGGTAACCCTGTGTGAGCTGTGGCACAGAAGTTAAGCCACCACTTGGGCACTGGCATCCCACATGGGGGGCTGGCTGAAGTCACAGCTTTCCCACTTCCGATCCAGTTTCCTGCTCACGCAGCCTGGGAGGCAGCAGGTCAGAGCTCAGGAGCCTCCTCCTGGTCTCCCATGGGGTGCAGGGCCCAAGCACCTGGGCCATCCTCCACTGCCTTCCCAGGCCGCGGCAGAGAGCCGGACTGGAAGAGGAGCAACCGGGACTAGAACCCGGCACCCACGTAGGATGCCGGTGCTGTAGGCAGAGGATTAACCTAGTGCTGGCTTCAGATCAGCGGAGCTCTGGCCGTTGCGGCCATTTGGGGAGTGAACCAACGGAAGGAAGACCTTTCTCTCTGTCTCTCTCTCTCTCTCTCACTGTCATATAACTCTACCTGTCAAACAAATAAATTAAAATCTTAAAAAAAAAAAATCAGGAGCACAAGGTCCCCTACCACCTGGGTAGGAGGCCAGGATGGAGTTCTGGGCTCTAGCTTTGGCCTACCCCAGCAGACAAAAGATCGATCTCTCTCTCTCTCTCTCTCTTCCTGCTGCTTTGCCTTGCAAGTAAATAAATAAATCTCTTGAAAAATAAAGTTCAAATCTTAAAATCTTAAAAAAGAAACAATGTAATAAAATGGCAGCACAAAGGGGCTCTGACACCTGACAGCGCTGGACCTGGCTGGAGCCAAGCTCTCTTAACAGCCCACTTCCTGTTCAACTTCAGTACAGCTCACTCAACTCTTAAAGTACCATGTGTCTGAAAGAAAAATACCCGCTAGCAACAGCTTGCTCAGTGAAGGGCAGCTCACCCGAAATCTTGCGGTACCTCATGGGTTCTTTTCATCTTTAATTAAATCCTAAGAGTGCCTGTCATTCTTAGTTCAAACTGAGACGGGCAAGTCTGCCTGGCTGTAATACAAACCGAGGTGGTCTTGGGCATCCCCGTGTTCTCAGCAGCACCAGAGTGTTGCCAGGAATGAGATGACTATTGTTTCGATACTGCTTTTCATGGGGCCAGCACTGTGGCATAGTGAGTAAAGCCGCCGCCTGCAGTGCCGGCATCCCATATGGGCACCAGTTCAAGTCCTGGCTGCTCTACTTCTGATCCAGCTCCCTGATGATGCACCTGGGAAAGCAGCAGAGGATGGCCCAAGTGCTTGGGCTCCTGCACCCACATGGGAGACCCAGAAGAAGCTCCAGGCTCCTGGCTTCGGATTGGCCCAGCTCTGGCCATTACAGCCATTTGGGGAGTGAATCAGTGGATGGAAAATCTCCCTCTCTCTGCCTCTGCCTCTCTTTAATTCTGCCTCTCAAATAAATAAATAATTAAATCTTTTTTTTTTTTTTAATAGTGTCTTTCAGTTCACCCTTGTATCTCAAGGTCATGTAATATGCACATCACTCACAAGAGACCCACCTGTACGGGGAGACGTGAAACTGCAGTCACCCAGGTTAGCAGCCCAGCACCCTTCGCTGTTCCCTTGCCCACGCCTGCACCTGACAGAGTCCTAGGTTTGCTTCCCAGACAAACCCAGGCAGCTCCTGTCTCTGCTTCCCAGATGTGCCTGGCTCTCAGAGCGTGGACGGCGTCCCAGGAGCAGACCCCTTGCCAGATGAGCTAAGCACCTTCGTGGACGGGGCCGATCTGCCCGAGAGCTTTTGCTACTTCCTGCTGGAGATGCCCAGCGCTAGCCTCTTCCCCCTCAGACACATCTGCTTGCCTTCATCCACGACTGCCTACTTTGGCTGGCCACAGGAATTTGGAAAGCCAACCAGCGTCATTTAAAACCTCAAGAGAACAGCCGGACAGCGTCGCAGGGTCCGTCACGGCTCAGGGAGGGTGATCCTCTCTGCCGTCTTCACTCCCTGGGGAGGCCAGAATCTAGCGACCGCTTTCCCTCTGAAGTGAGGCGAGGCCGCTCTCCCTCCTGTCCCCTCACACGCTGCTCCACACCTTCAAGGAGGGCTCAGGCCATTCCCCAGGCTGTCGAGCAGCTGAATTCCCGCGAGGCAGCGTCGCATGGCACAGACCCGATGCCCTTCCATGCCACACTCCGCACAGCCTCCCGCTCCTCCACTCCAGCTGCCGCCTGTCCTTCCGGTCTGCTCTCCTGACGACTGCACCCAGCCCTCGCCCTTACTGGTGCATCTACAAAGCACCCGTTTCCCTCCTGAGTGTTCACTTTACCTACATTTCCTGAAATCACCTGATAAATGCCCTCCTCCTTTTTTAATCCTTTTACTGTAATCTGTTAGGCCTAACAAAGGAATAAGCCTAATACATCTCCAGATTACACCACAGAAAACAGCAAAGTGTGCTGTGCCACCACCGTGACGTGGAAGGGCTCACCCCCAGCTCGGGGGAGGGGAGAAGGAACGAAGGACGCACGCTGCCTGCTACTGTAACTGCAGACAGGGCTAAAGGGGCTGGCGTCGAGACACAGCAGGTAAAGCCCTCACCTGCAAGGCCAGCGTCCCATACCGGTGCTGCTTTGTGTCCGGCTGCCCACTTCTGATCCAGCTCCCGGCTAATGCGCCTGGGAGAGCACCGGCAGACGGCCAAGTGCTTAGGTCCATGCCTACCACGTGGGAGACCCGGATGGAGCTCTTGACTTCTGGCTTTGGCCTGGCCCAGTGCTGGCCATTGCTGCCATCTGGGGAGTAAACCAGCAGATGGAACAGCTCGCTCTCTCTCTGATATTCAAAATAAATAAGTAAAAAATCTGTAAAAATACATAAGTTAGTGCTAAGGAATACAGAGCACCCTGCTCGGCTTGTCTTAATTCTGCAGTCATTTACGCGCACGCCCGTTTGCGCTGCAGACAGGCACTGGGCATCAAGACGCCCACATCCCACTCTAGCGCGTCTGCATGTGACTCCCGGCTCCCGCCAGGTCCCTGCTGAGGTGCACCACGGCGGTGGCAGCAAGTGACTGGGTCCCCAGCTCCCAGCTCTGCCCCAGCCCAGCCCCAGCTGCTGCAGGTATCTGGGGGAGGAAATGAGTGAACGGGAGCTCTCTTAAAATCACCTTTAAAAACGAATGCTTTCAGGCCTAAACCTAAGACATGATACCGACTACTTTTAGTATACTTAGTAGAAAACTGTGAAAGAAAATGATGGTTATGTGGGCAAGGAGTCACATCCTGGTCTTGTACAGACCCACTCAAAAGCAGCAACACATAGACACACCACTGAAATCCCACGTCGCGTAGCCCTAGTAGCGACAAGGACTCAAGCCCGTCTGCGGAGGCGGGCGGCACCAGCCTTACTTCTTGATCACAAAGCGAATCCTTTCCTTCGCGAGCAGTATCCTCTCCAGGCGAGGGATTCCGTACGTAGATGGTCTTCGAAAAGGAATCCCCTCAGGAAGCCCTTCTACATAAAGGTCTTCAACGTGGGACTGGAAAAGAGGGTATGGGATCGTCACCGGGCCTTTGGCTTTTATAGCTTGAGCTTGAAGGACAGAAGAGAAAGGGACCACCGTTAACACAAGGCATCAGGCTCAGTGTGCAGAACAGAACGACGGCGCGCGCTGCTCTCTAACCTCTGCCGTGCCAGCTCTACCACCACTGCTCTAACGGAATCGGAAGACAGACTGGCCACGGCGCGACCCGATAACCTCAGGGAGCGCAGACACTAGGAAGCCGGCCGACGTCAGTGAATGCATACAGCTCACAATGCGAGAGGAGTGGGAGTGTAAAACCACAAACGTTCATGTAACTGATGCTGGACTTAACTGGAGGGCTATGTTTGCCAAATAACAAAAGCAGAAGATTGTCCTTAACTGTAGAATGTTCTGACCTATTTGCAAAGCGACAATAACCAAGCACAGTGGTGGCCTCCCTCCAGAACAACACCACTTTTTGTTGGTATTTTGTGAACAACCTGTTTGCCAAACATTAACGTCTGTACTAAAGTTTCTTGTTAAAAAAAAAAAAAAAACTTGTTTATTTGAAAGGCAGAGACAGACAGACAGGCGTCTTTAATGTGCCTGCAAAAGCTAGGACTGGGCCGGGCCAAGGCCAAAGCCAAGAGCCAGGAAATCCACCTGCGTCTGCCATGTGGGTGTCAGTAAGTACCTGGGTGTCCAACTCCTTCCTAGGTGCATGAGCGGGAAGCTGGGTCGGAAGCAGAGAAGCCAGGACTTGAACTGGCGCTCCCGTATGGATGCAGATGTCCCAAAGGGTGCCTTAACCTGCTGTGCCACAATGCCTGCTCCTTTACTGAAGTCCCAAGTGCACCACATTACACGGTAAGACTGAAGCCAGACTTGAAGCTCCATCCTAAGACACTAGCTCTGAATACACTTCCATTCACAACAAAAGTCCAAAACATAACCTTTGCTTTATTTTATTTAGGAAAATTGGTGGGATAGACCATTCTTACTCAGAACAGTACCAAATTTAGAATGAAACGAGAGATGGCAAGCACAGGCTGGGAGCCTGCGAGGCACACCACACCCCGCACACCTCTCAGTTCTCACGACCGTTTCACACGAGAGGGATTAGAGAGCCACGGCCTCGCAGCCAGGCCGCAAAGCCTATACTCCCACCACTGTGCCACAGTGTGGCCATGGATAACACATCAGCCGCCTGTGGCTTGGAAATGGCTTCATCAAACGCACAAGCCAAAAAACAGAAAAGCTACCGAAAAACTGGAGATGCCAGTCAACTGAAGACTGCATAAAGAAATTACAGGACACGTCCAGTATGGAACACTACCCGGTGGTAAAGGAAAAAAAAAATGAAATCCAGTCATTTACAACAAAATGGATGAATCTGGAAAACATCATACTTAGTGAAATAAGCCAGTCCCAAAGGGACAAATGCCACGTGTTCTCCTTGACCTGTGATAACTAATAGAGCACTTAAAGCGCAATCTGTAGAACTGAAATTGACCCTTTGAGAAGCAATGACTTTGGAATAGCCCTTTGTCTTGACTGTTGAAGAACTGCTTTTTTAAAAAATATACTAGTTGTTGAACTCATTACGTAACAGAGTTAAACATATGTGTATAAAGTCAATTGAAAACAGGTCTCAGTAAAAAAATAAGAGTGGAAATAAGAGAGGGAAGAGGAGGAGGGGTGGGAGTATGGGTGGGAGGGCAGGAGGGCAGGCACGGTGGGAAGAATCACCATGTTCCTAAAGTTGTAATTATGAAGTGTTTTTAGTCTGTAACTGTAAAGCTGTATAGTTCTGCATACATTCCTACAGACTTAATTCTAAGGGTATAGTTTGAAAACCTGCCATGGGACCCCAAAATCTCTTTAGGATGGGTGATAAAAATGCCATCTTAAGTGTTAAAGTGATCATATGGATAGGACTGAGTGTCTGGTAATAATAATAGATCGATGTAAGAAAGAGTGAATGCTCCAACATGGGAAGCAGTCCACACAGCAGACTCATAGAGTGACAGTCACTTTAAATAGCACTCTGACCTCAGAATCAGCCCTTAAGGCATTCTGGTCTGACTGAAAAGCCCACAATAGCATTTCAGGCATGGAAAGCCAAGACACTGTGGCAAAAAAATGTCCTACATGAAGGAACTTGGTAGAAAGAAGTGGACATCAAAGGAGGAGGTACTTTTCTCTGAAGGGAGGAGAGAACTTCCACTTTGCTTATGGTCTTGTCTAAATACTGACGGAGTTTGTAGATTCAAAAGGCTTCCATAGCCTAGGCAGCTCCTGTCAAGAGCCTTGGGTGATCACTGACATCATACATAAGAGTCTTAATTGTTAAATTAACAAAGTCACTGTGCACAACTTTTCACGCAGAACCTTTGCCCTCAAAGGGTTGTATTATAATTATGTCTAAGTGCTCCCAAAAGTTGTATCAATCTTGGGTGCTTCTTTAAAGTTAATTAAGTTTCTTAAAAAAAAAAGAAAAGAAGTGAAATTAACTTCAAGGTGCAATGGCTTTGAATAGCCCTTGTCTCAACTATTGAACATTTTTGTTGTAGTTATGTTTTTTTCACGCACATTGTTGAACTCTTTGCTTAGTACAGAGTTTGTCTTCTGTGTATAAAGTTAATTGAAAATGGATCTTAGTGGAGAATGGGACTGGGGATGGGAGAGGGAGGAGGAGGAGGAGGGGTGGGAGGGCAGGTACGGTGGGAAGAATCGCTATATTCTTAAGGTACTTATGAGATACATGAAGTTTGTATTCTTTAATTAAAAAGTTTCTTTGGGGGGGAAACACCATGAGAAACTTAAAGAAATAACTAAAAATATTATTTAGTAGTAATTTAATCTAGATTTTCATGGAGAGCTAGGTTATTACCTATGATAAAGAAACACAGGTTCAGGTTTATTAACATAAACAATGCCAATAAGGTTAGTCACGCTAACAACATCACCTAAAGAAACCCAGGCGTGGCTGTGTAAGTTGCCACTTAGGGTGCCCGCACCCCACACTGGAGTGCCTGTGACCAGTCCCAGCTCCGCCTCGCCTTCCAGCTGCCTGCTGAAGGCACCCCGGGTGGCAGCAGGTGGTGGCTCAAAAGTCCCTGTGCCTTGACACCCATGTGGGAGACCTGGACTGAGTTCCTGCTGCTGGCTTTGGCCTGCTGTGCTCTTGCTGCAAGCACTGGGGGAGTGGTCAGTGGAAGGAAGATCTCTGTGTGTCTCTGCCTTTCAAATACATAAAATATATAAAAACTATAACAAAGAAAATTCAGTGATACAGGACAGCACCGTAATGGACTGTTCAAGTGAAAATGCTGTGTAGCACACAATTTCATAGATTATCAGTTAACTGCAAAGACGAGTCATCCAAATAAAAAACAAGCAAAACAGATGCTGTTTTTCATGACTGCTGCTATTTTTAGGTGCCCGCTTGATAAACAAATTGCTTATTACTGTTTCAGCTATGAGAAAATTAGAAAATAAAATGGCAAATAAGAATGCTGGATTTAACACAGATTAAGAGAAACTATTATTTCAGAAATTAATCTTTAATTAAATCTCTAAGGTCCAGGACCCTGCAGTCATTATGCAAATGCCTGTGCAAGTTTGCATGCTGGGAATTTAGTTTCAGCCCCTGTGAAGGGTGAGGGAGAGCCTAGGGAAGGCACAGGTCACAGACAGGCTGGGCTCGGGGGCTCGGGCTGCCCGTGGGGAACGGCGCTCTACTCTGTAAACATCATCAACAAAGTACAAGAATCTTTCAGCACAAACGTACCATATTTTCTTTCAAACAACTCTTCGACTTGTTTACGTAGATCAGTAATTCGAGCATTCCATTTCTCTGAAAATTAAAGCAAAGTCAATTCTCAGTAATAAATCCTTATTGGGGGACAACAGGATGTTTTTTGGATGACCCCAATATCTAAAGAATTATTTTCCACATTATAGATGTGAATATTTCATTGTCCATCTCAATCTACATAATTTTACTGCTTTCCTAATAAGAGCTTTTATTTGTGGTTCTAAGAATTACTTCATTTATGCTCAAAACACTTCCTCCTGACCCCTCTGTGTAGTGTCCCGTTTCTGAAAAGCAGCAGTGCAGGCCGGCGCTGTGGCTCAACAGGCTAATCCTCCGCCTTGCGGCGCCGGCACACCGGGTTCTAGTCCCGGTCGGGGCACCGATTCTGTCCCGGTTGCCCCTCTTCCAGGCCAGCCCTCTGCTGTGGCCCAGGAGTGCAGTGGAGGATGGCCCAGGTGCTTGGGCCCTGCACCCCATGGGGAGACCAGGAAAAGCACCTGGCTCCTGGCTCCTGCCATCGGATGAGCGCGGTGCGCCGGCCGCAGCGCGCCGACCGGGGCGGCCATTGGAGGGTGAACCAACGGCAAAGGAAGACCTTTCTCTCTGTCTCTCTCTCTCACTGTCCACTCTGCCTGTAAAAAAAAAAAAAAAAAAAGAAAAGCAGCAGTGCAGAGAAGCCCAGTCAAGGAGAGAGAGGGGTCCGAGGGTCCAAGGGTCCGCGGGGCCTCCACCAAATCATCTTAGTCGTGGTGAAGTAAGACTGCACAAATGGCTGCAGTCTGTAGCCGAGTGGCAACGAATAGCTACAAAGCGAGTAACTTACACCTAGTAATGTGACAAAAACGGGGCACAACAGTAAGTGAATGTTTTTAAAATGTCTACAAGTTAAGTGTCCTATCCATTCCAGATACGGGTAACAAACATAACTTCCCTCTAGTATTCTATTTAGTGTATTCCAAGGGATCCATCGTCAACTGGGAAACGATCAATGAAAGTCACAAAGCAAATAAGAACACCGGGCTGGGACACATTTCTTAAACAAAGGGAGTCTTAGTTCAGAGAAATAATGGAATTACCAAGTCATCAACACTAGCTCGGTCTCCACTAGCTGTAAGAAGCCTCGGAAGAGACAACGGCTTGTTGCCGTTATCTGGACGCTGCCCGTGACGTTGCTTCCGGCCTGGCTTTCCAGAGACCACTCTGCAGCCTTTCCCCAGCAAAGGCCATCTTAGCTTTAATCAGGAATGGGGGGAGCTGGGAAGAAAAGGAAGCAAGGTGTCGGCGCTTACCGAAGTTGAACTCCCTCACTTTCCGCTTCCCCGCGTTGGCAGGCTCTGGGGCTGGTGGCTGGGGCGGCTCGCTGCTCTTGGGTCTCTTGGAGGGTGGAGAATAATCGTCATCTTGAAAAGGAAAACGGTCGTTAGGGAGGAACAGCCTGGATGCGCTCCAGCCACAGCCCGTCCAGTGTGCAACACTCGAAGGAGCCGCCGCGGCCCGAGAGCCGTGAGGCCCAGCGGCCCCGCTGCACGGCCACTCTCGGCGCGCGTTCTCCAAGCTACATCTGCGATCTCCCTACTCTCCGCCCGGGCTCACGCGTACCCTGCGCACTTTCTTTTGTCTTGCTTCAATGTCTGTGCATCTCAACTGCTACTAGCATCTTCCCTTCTGGATAACTTTCAAGTAGCCGCTTACAATTTTACTTAATGTTTTCCAAAAGCAAGTGTTAAAGGACACCAGCACCTAACATCACAGTAAAACATGAATGGAAAAATCTTTAAGCACATACAAACTCAAGCCCATAAATGGAGACTGGCGACTGCACTCAGTACCTGTCACAGAGGCACAACTGTAGGATTACTTGAATCATTCAGATGTGGGGCTACACTACTCATCAAGCACCTGGGGACTCAGGGTGTGGAGAACTCACGTCTACCAGACACACGAGCACAGGGCACGGACTGATCCAGGCACTGTGGCCTGCCCTGCCATCCTCTTTTTGGATGTATCTGCAATGCAACCCTACTATGCTTCTTCAACACACCAAGTGCTAGAATTATGGACATGTGAGTCAAATAGGAAAATCTTGGCTGGCGCTGGTGCACAGTAGGTTAAGCCTGCATCACACATGGGCACTGGTCAAGTCCTGGCTGCTCCACTACCAATCCAGCTCCTTGGTTTCCCACCTGGGAAACCGGCAAAGGGCGGCCCAAGTACTTGAACCCCTGCACCCATGTGTGAGACCCAGATGAAGCTCCTGGCTTTAGCTCAGCTCTAGCCATTGCAGCCATCTGGGGAGTGAATCAACGGATGGAAGATCTAACTCCTTCAAATAAATAAAACAAATCTTCAAAAAATACATCAATATGGCATGGACACGAAAAATAATTAGTGTTAAGGACAACAGGGATGACAAAAGACCATTCAAACACAGTAAGCCATGGATTCAGACAGAATTGTTAGTCTCATCCTACAGCTGAACAAACAGACTCCAGGATGCTATGGGAAGGGACTTGTCACATCACTAGATGGTGCCACTGAGATTAGACTTGCCCGAACAGACAATGTTGCCAGGGGCAACCTTGCATCTCCACCACATCCCTATCACAGCAGCAGAACACAACAGTGTGCTTCTGCCCTGGCTCTCTGCTTTCAGGACAAAGTAACCTGAAATTATTTACTGAGAAAACAGCACCAAGGTCACCAACATGCGGATGTGCTTGGAAAGACAAGGCTGCTTTTATGGGGGACCCTACTATTTCAGGAAAAGACCATCAGATTCACGTTTCAACATGGCAAAAACCTGGATGTGCTGAGAGCCACTGCAGAAAACCATTTCAAATCTGGGGGTGGGAATCTCATAAATTAAAAATAACAAGCTCTCTGTAGCATATACTGTCTGGGTTTACAATTATGAAACTATACTATACTATAAGGATTAGAATGGTCACAAGGCCCTATAATAGAGTAAGGTTCCAACCTTAGCAGAGACATTTTGGAACACACTGGGAAGCATGCTTAGGTTTGGCTCACAGTTCTGAAAATACACCTCTAAATATCCCATTTTCCAACTTTCAAACAGATTTTAGGCACTCTAAGGAATATGTGTGTGCTGCTATCCCAAGTGTACAACAAAACATACTCTCTTCCCTATGAACACTTCCAGAGGTTTATGAATGCTTAATACTACTGTTTCTTTACAGATATTAAACAACGGACGCTAAAGCCAAAGTCTTTTCTCGGTAGGTGAATGTGGCCTAAAAACTCCTACAGTCACTGAGCACTAGTGATTTATGAGTATCCAAGGAGAAGGGAGGCCCAGCTATGGGCTGTAATGCAGAAGACAGAATACAGAAATTCATCTGCACGCCTCGGGACTGAGCGAAGGGGAGGCGGCCTGGCTGCGGCAGTCAATCCAGGGCTGTGTGTAAAATAACAAAGTCCATGAAACGTGACAGGTATAGTTGATATCACATTTTCTCTCCAGTGACCAATAACAAAGTCCAATCTATTAAATATGAATATAAAGATGAATTTAGTTACTTACATGATAGAGCATCACCTTACAGATTCTATAAAGACGCGGCCCATTTTGTGAATTAGTGTCTTGACTAACTTTGGCTGTTTTCATGCATGTGGAACATGGAACTAAGCAGTACTTAGTTCTAAGTACTTCTTAGTACGAAACAGTACTTAGTACACGTAACTAAGCTAGGTACTTAATCATAAAGTAAGATTTTCTCTCCTATAAACCTTTGCTCTAAAAAAGTTATATAGGTTTTGAGAAAGTACAGGGAGCTATGTGAACTCTAGACCCCAAATCCTTTCCACACAGAATAAAATTCGTTGCCGTCTTTGGAGCCTAAAACCCAACCAAAGCTCCAGGGTTGCCCTCAGTGAGGGCTGGTATTGCAGGACCATGGCGTATCCACGCTAGAAACAAGGACTTTGCGTAGTAACAAGACACACATTTCAACATGCTTCAAACTCAAAATGTTTACACAGCCAAAACCAAAAGCTTTTACATAAATTTCAAAACAACAGGCAAAGGCTGGTCTCGCGTTCGGCCATTGGTGCCGACAGAAGCCTTGGCCTTGGAAACAATCAGCAGCTGTCCACTTAGAAAACGGCTTCCCAGTGTGCAACGGGCACAGAGAGAGAGAGGACCTCAGAGCTGACGCTGCTCATCGCCGCAGCCCCACCCCACACGGGAAGGCAGCCTGACAGTGTTTGTAACACTATGCTAATTCTTATCACAAACTGTTGATATGCATCAGATAATTTATCCCTATTCAAAGTTAAAATAAAAAGACATCAAAACCAGGCACTGCTATCTATTGGTATTACAACTATACATAATTTCAAACAAAAGGGTCTCACTTTCCACCCACAGATCCAATTCGTAACTCCTCTAAAATTCCTAACTTTACATTAACAACTGGATATGTTCTTTAAGTGACCATCAGCAGCTATAAGAACTAAAAATACAAAGTTCCAAGTGCTAACCTATGAATTGCACAGATTCTACAAACTCTACAGTCATGCAGTACACACGCTGTGTGTGATAACCTGAACCACCTGTATGTGAAAATATTTATGTCTAGCACAATATATGAGAAAATGAAAATTTTCACATATAGTTCACCTAGGAAGACACAAAACCACTCAGAAAACACATTTACATAAAATCTGTTCCAGGGCCGGCGCTGTGGCTCAACAGGCTAATCCTCGGCCTTGCGGCGCTGGCACGCCAGGTTCTAGTCATGGTCGGGGTGGCGGATTCTGTCCCGGTTGCCCCTCTTCCAGGCCAGCCCTCTGCTGTGGCCCGGGAGTGCAGTGGAGGATGGCCCAAGTGCTTGGGCCCTGCACCCCATGGGAGACCAGGAGAAGCACCTGGCTCCTGCCATCGGATGAGCGCGGTGCGCCGGCCGCAGCGTGCCGGCCATGGCGGCCATTGGAGGGTGAACCAACGGCAAAAGGAAGACCTTTCTCTCTGTCTCTCTCTCTCACTGTCCACTCTGCCTGTCAAAAAAAAAAAAAAATCTGTCCCAGAAAACCACCAGGTTATGGAATGGGCAGAGGGCTGGGCCCCGGCACAGTGAGCGCGGGTGTGTCCTTGGGCTTGGGAAACAGCGCCCGAAAGGGGAACGCAGGAGGAGGACGCTCCCCGCATACACTGCCAGCAGTTCTCAGATGGGCATCTCTCTGCCCTTAGCAAAGAGGGCATATCTGACAACACTGCCATTTAACCCGCACATGTAGTTGGGACCCTGACGAGACCCAAACCTAAGGCATCCAAGTTCAAACGTGAACAGCGACTTCAGGTACAAATGGAGACCACAGGGGAAGAACCACCTCGGCACACGCCACCAGCAAATGGCTGACAGCACCGCGTCCAGATGAACACGCCACGGCCACGCCCCCCTCCATAACTCCACGTCACTTCAAGTGAAGAAACCCAGGGGGAAACCCTGGGGAATCTGACTTGCTGCTGACAGTAGTTCTCGTTTGTTTTCTTCTACAATCTGGAACTGCACAACATTTAACAGTAAGAATAAGATCACCCCCAGGGCAGCAGGCTGTATGACTGCCCGCCACTCTTCCAAGCACAGGTATTTCTACACAAAACGAAGATCACAATCTTCGAGCATGCTTTAACTTCTAAAACTGCCGTGTTTGTGAGAGGCAGGGCTTTTGTTTTTCCTTGTAGCTACACATATTACATGAGGGAGCTCTTTCCCCCACAGATCAATGCCTTCAGAGATTACCAGCTTCCCAATCCCTGTGTATTTTCTCTTAAGAGAATAAACCAAAACTTAACTTCCTAACTGTGGATACTTGGATGGCTTCCACCATTCTGCTCTGATCTTTCCAGAAAGAACGAGCACGCACTACCAACCAGGTGAGCCAGTAAGTTCTCACCTGACCTTTCAGTGTGAACACCTGATTAACGGTACCTGCTTCACGTGCCGCAATGTGGCTGACACAGGTTGCACGCCTACCTCACACCAGATCTCTGTGTGTGGGCACACACCGGGGAGATCCTGCAGTCGCCCTGGCACCTCCCTGGCCTGCTAGACACAGAACGTCTACCACTTGCTCACACGTTTGGACAGTCAGTCAGGCTTACGGGACCGTCTTAAGAAACGAGACTGTCATTCCCTACACAAAGAGTTGAAGTTGAAAATACTGACCCATGCTTCAGAGTGATGAGCCATTTGTCTCTTGGTTTTCATGATACCTCTGTAAAAGGTCTCATACTCCACGTGTTTGCTCTCTAAATAACTTTAATACAGCCTTCATATCAGCTTTAAGATTAGCTAAGTCTGGTTCTATCTAAAAATTTCAGTCTTATAATTTTGATAACTATTTTATGGTCTGTAGAAAGGACAAAATTTGGAGTATTTTAATATTTATATATTCTTAAAATGTTCTCCTCTCGTAGTCAATAAGGTGTCAAACTAAGAAGTAATTGAATTTCAATCATTTAATGCTAGACAATAAGCAATTTAAAATGGCTTTTAGGTTAGTACAATCATTTAATGAGCAATCTAGATATCGCTTGCGGTTTTCACATTCGGTGAAAGCTACCCATCACCTTAGATCACAGCGGCGATGAAGGGCGCCTGCAAGCAGCTGGGCGTCCCAGAGGAGGGGGTGACACAGCAGGGGACGGACGGCTCGGCCACAGGGAAGGAGGAAGGAAAACGAACGCGAGGCACCAGACGTGTGTGGCTGTGCGGGCGGGAGTGGGGGGCGGAACCTGTGGCTTGTGGGATTTTTGTGTTTCAGAATGTGCCTTATAGTGAACACTGAAAGCACTGGGGTGTTTCTGTAAAAATACAGATGCAGGGGCCGGCGCTGTGGCTGGAGGTTTCAGCCGCCGCCTGTGGTTCGTGGGAGCCCTGGCTGTCGCGGCCATTTGGGGAGTGAACCAGTGGAGGGAAGACCTCTCTCTCTGTCTCGGTCTTTAATTCTGACTTTTAAATAAGTAAATGAAGCTTTTTACAAACTAAGCAGGAACACAGATGGGCACGGGTATGTGTACACAGAGAAAGCAACCGCTACAGGCAGAGACCATCCCCTGGCCTGAGCGGGGAGGCCCGTGGTGCGGCCCAGGGACGGGAAAGACGTCCCCGCAGGGGAGACGCCCAGAGAGGAGACCTGTGAGGCGTTCAAGGGCAAACGACTGCCACACACTGAAATAACTATGAAACGGAAGAGGGGGACCGTCAGGAACCTCACCAACTCTGCAAGAACCGCAGTACGCAGGACACTCGCTCGTCTGCAGCCGTCTTTCTCTTTAAGAAAACACTAGCTTGGAAGCCACATTAGCTATGGAGATGATTTTGGGAAACACTTGTAGCTACAGCTTCAAAATCGTTTGGAAAGATGAATTATATGCTAGCTTCTAAGCAGTATTTTAAGCAGGGGGGTCAACTTGCTTCAAAATTTATCAACACTTTCTAGTTCTAAACTAACAACGCTTTCTCCCTTCCACTTCACCTAACCAGAAATGAGACGCTCCAGCTGCAACTGGTCTCTTCTCTCACAACCGAACAGGCTCTGAACTCTTCCGTGTGCGTTTCAACTCCCACTGACACAGCGTGGAGCTGGCCTACCCGCAGGCCGCCACCATGAATGTTCACAGCTTCATTCTGTTGTGGAAAAGTCCCCAGGCACTGGGAGCACTGCGGGGAGGGGGGCCTGCTCTGGTCTCACGCACACACACACATCTCGGTTCTCTGCACGAGTCTCCGCTAACAGTGGATGAAATGCACACTTGGCGATGTGAACGTGACAAGTCCTTCTACGACCAGAAGTGAACTTTCGGAATCCAGGCTTTCGGGTAACTAACCTTCAATAGTCACCTCAACTTCGGGGTCCTCACTTGTTTCTGAAGGGACATGTTGAGTAGAATCTTGAAAAAAATAAAATTCTAAAATGACATTCATTATTCAGCATTTTCCCCGCTTATGTTCCAACATTTTACTGATGTGAACTCCAAAAGCAGCCTACTACAAAATTTAATTAGCATTTTAACTTCATTTCATATTAAATTAAAATACTTGACCCTTTTAATGACACGCAGGGGTAAAACAAAACAAAATAAAAAAAAACTCCGTGAAAAACTTAGATAACAAGTTACCTGCATTAATGGACTCAAAACCCCATCTCCTTAGAGGAATGAGATAATTACAAATCTGTAATCCTTTCCCTGCTCTAACTAGAAAATGCTAGAATGAAAGCAAATGCTCCCTACTGCAGATACCACTTCTCCTCTGCTACAGGGGCCTGGGAGTGGTTTGTGCTGTTAAATAAAACCACAGTGGAGATGGCCACACCACCAGAGTGCATGTGCAAATGCGCCCCCGGCTCGCTAACCACCTAAAAGGACGGACTTCATTAATGCTGTCGTCGTCACTACGCAGATGTGCACTGGGATGCTAGTGCCGGAGGCTCAGCTAGAGAGAATTTTCATTAGCTCTCTTTCATTTCGCAAAGGTTGGGAGATTAACTGATTTGCCAAAGATTATGCTCACTTGTTAGTAGCGGAACAAAGCCCAGAACCCAGGTGCAATTCAACTGTAGTATGACAATAAAAATGTCCTCAAAAACAGCGTCTTTCCACATTCAGGTCCTACGACAGAGCTGGAAACCCCCGAGGCAGCCTGTGTTGCCTGAGGAGCCCTGCTCCGGGGTCTCTGCTGTTACAAGCCCCGCCTCCCCCAAACTGGAGGTCCTGTCACAGACGAAGGACCTAACAAAACCCACTCACACCCGCTGCTGTGAGGAGAGCGGGCAAAGACAATGCAGCTTACAGTCCAAGACTAGTGCAGTAGGGCTTCGCAGGGGGCTGGACTCCAGTAGAAGCCCCACCCCTGTGGGTGCCCTGCAAGGCGAGCCTACACCCACAGCTTTCAAGTCTCCCCTTCAGAGAAGGCTAAAGCTCAACTTAATGATTTTTAGAAATCAAATGTAAATATCAGGACTTTGGTGGCTTTTTTATCATAGGCAAACAAGGCGCCTCATAACCAGTTTATGTGAGAAGTGATGATCCTGAAGCGGGAGTCAGCTCCTTAGCAGGCGTTGTCCCGAGAGCAATCCATCACTCCCGCGCACCGTTACACGCGGGAGCAAGCCACACTGCACAGCAGTCTACCCAGGAGGCTGGAAGCTCAGAGCCGAGCCCCAGCTGAACGCCCAACCCACAAGCCTCGTGGAGCTAGAAACTGCCCAAGGAGTTCAAGAGCAGGTGTGGGTACAAAAACAGAAAAAACTGACATTTCATCTCAACTAAGAGACTGGGACCACTAAATATTACCCTTTAAAAAGAACAGGAATGGAGCCAGTAATAACTTCAGTTCTAAAATATTGTGGCTATTCTTCCTTAAAAGGTTTCTAATATGGCACAAGAAACCCACAAAGAAAAAAAAAGCCTATTTTGTGCCATGGAGAACTTGATGTCCCACTTCCTCCTCACCCTGCCTGCTCCACTCCGTCAGCACAGTAAGAGGCAGGATACATCTTGGAGCTTTAAAAACAAAAACCTGCGGGCTGAAACGGCATACAAAAACAACCACTTCTTGATTTCCAAATAAGGTATTTCTAAACACTGCACTCTTCACACTAGAGCATAAAATAAAAATGGTAAAGTAAAACCTCCCCTTTGTTCCTAACCTTCTGCTGGTACTTCCATTTCTGTTCCTTGGTTGCCCTCTGAAGAATGATGGCTTCCTAAAAAGAAAATAGAAAAACGTATAATAAACCAGTAACAACTTGCATCAAAAGAAGAAAGAGAAACTAGGTAACAATGCACACAATTTAAGACATAACAAACATGTATCAAATGAGTTTTTAAAACTCTCTAGTAATTAAACAGTGTTTTCTAATTCAGAAAAATATGTAACTTCTATTTGGAAGAAAAAAACTTATTTAAGAATGCAAATATACAGAATAAACCTAAGTAGATGGGGGATTTCATATTAGTTACTGTAACTACATGATACAATGATGATGTTGGAATCTGAGAAAACACACTATGTTTCAAGAACCATGCTCGTCTGTCAATGACTCACACACAAAAACAAATCAGAGTGAATTCTTGCTTTGCTCACAGACTTCATAAAGTCCCGATGCACAAGGTCAGGGTTTGCTGCGCAATGTTTCCTGCTTTCCATCTGCACTACGGTGGAAGCTATGGAAACTCAATCCCCATCATTTAACCAAAGTTGCACTTAAAGGAAACTCAAGAGTTAAAATGTAAGATACTACCTTTAGTCTCAAAAGCATTTTAATTCAGGTACTATAATCTGCCTGCTTCTAAACACTGGAACATAAAGCAATGCATCAGGTTAGGCAGTCACAAGGCAAACAGGCTCATCCTACTAGAGCAGGCGCTTCATTCACAAACAGGAGAGAGAGAACCTAAAACATCGGGGAGCCGCTAGGGTTCAGTGCCCAAGCTGCCCCCAAATACACAACCTCTGTCCTTAATGCCTAAGCTACTAACACAAAAAAGGCTGGGAAATGCTGCCTTCCAGAGTCAATTAACACACTGCCCAGCAGTGAAAAATCCCTTGGAGGAACAGGAAGCCGACTCTAACCTATGCTGCCCACTGTCAGCTGAGTTCTGAGGCTTACTAAAGGCAAGGCCTAAGTTATAGTTTATCCTGATTTTTAAAGAGCGTTGACTACACTCTCAAAAACTGACCCTCAGCATCTGGCGTCCTTGAGCTGGAAGTGGCATTCCAAGGTCAAACAGTTCTGGCTTTCAGATCTCGCTTTCCTGCCAGCGGTATCTCGGGATTCTTCTCTTCCTTTACATTGCGAAAACTCACCTCAACTCAAAACTCGAGGTCAATCTATACCCATCAATCCATCTGCAGTTAACACGTAGGATATGCTTTCTCTATACACACTCCTCCCCTTAACGTTTGAATTTAGGAACGCGAAGTTCTCGGACCGTAAAGTTGAAGCAAACAGACACGAGGTCCGAGAGAAACGAGGTGAACAGGCAGGCAGCCAAAGGGGGCAGTGAGGAAGCTGCAGCCACAGCTCCGGGGCCGCCGCACGCCCTTGCTGCGCAGTGTCAGGAACAGTAGGCCTGAACAACCACTACTGCACTCGAAACTACAACAGGGAGAGGGAAAAGCCCGCGTTTGCCAACACAATACAAAAATTGCAAAAAAAAAAAAAAAAAAAAGTCATCAATCACTCAATTTAGGGATTCACAAGTGACATTTCACAACCTTTCTACAAACGGAGTAGCAGCACGACCTTATCAATATTTACATTACCAACTACACAGTAATAACCTTACTTCTGACTATTCTGATATAAGGTATAAATGTGTACTTTACCTTAAATATGAAAGTGTGTCATGTACCCATTTCGAGATTCATTACTAGATTCACAAAAGGGAAAATTGGTTTTGAAAAATTGTTGCTTGTGAAGTTCATTTATATGTTTAAAAAAAGGCCAATACATTTCTTTTTCCTTTTCCATTTGGAAAAGTACTAATATAGTTATAAATATTAAAAGACAGTCTGGGCAAACATTATACACGAGCAGGACGTGGGAGAACGGAAGCGAAAAGGTTATACCTTGCAAAGACTTCGAAAGGGGGAGTTTCTCATCAACACCATCAGTTTCAGAAGGGCCTGCTTTGGAATACAAAGATAGCAGTTCAAAAGTAATCCCCCCAAAATGCTGTGGGTCACTTTTGTAAATGAATTTGGGTGAGATTTATGGAATGATAGCCTCTGTGTAAACAAAAAAGGCAAAACCAAACCAAACCAAAAAATGACTGACAGAATGAGCGGTGTTAACGGATGGGCGGGGTGGATAGAGACAGGAGCAGTGTGAAGGGCGAGCATGGGCATGAATGGGAACGGGACGTCAGAACAGCGCAGTGTGGACTTTCCCGCAGTAAGAGGCTGGCAGAGCACACTGCCACTTTGACTTCTAACACATTACAACCGCACGTTTATCGTGGAGGTATTTGCTTCATCCTTTGTCATACTGAAGGAAAAGCCAAACGTTTACACCTTCCTTTAAGAATCTCAACTGGTGTAGACCAGCAGTAAGCCAACATTGTTACTGGAACAGGTGCGATAAACTACAAAGTACCAACTCAGAGTCCTCCTGACCCACAGAACACTCGTACTTTTTAATAAGGTCACAAGAATCAAGCTGACACAGAAAGTACTTAGGGCTAATTAAACCTTCACAAAATGCTGTGGAAATTCTAACTCATTTGCATGTATCATCAAGTTTTTTAGAGATTAAAGTAACACATTCGAAACAAAAACTGAAACACTGTGCTTTCAATGGCTACTTTGCAGTATAAAACATATTCTTGCCTTAATATGAACACAACTCAGTTCACTCTCTTTGAACATGATTTTAAAAACATTCTACGACATCTGGATGGCTCCACTGATATGTAAGAAAATTTAAAGATGTACCTAACTACACGCTGCAAGCAAAGGACATACACAAAAAAATTACATAAAAAATACAAAAATGTTTGTATTTGGAATTCAATAGAGAACAGGTAGATCTGGGGCCACCACCTGCAGTGCCGGCGTCCCCTACGGGCACTGTTGGAGTCCGGCTGCTCTGCTCCATACCCAGCTTCATGCTGTGGCCCAGGAAAAGCAATGGAAGACCCAACCACTTGGGGCCCTACACCCTGCACCATGCACCGGGGGAGACCGGGATGAAGCTCCTGGCTTCAGCCTAGCCCTGCTCTGGCTGCTGCAGCCATTTGGAGAGTAAACCAGTGGATGGAACATCTCTCTCTCCTTCTCTCTCTAACTTATTCAAATAAATACTTAAATCTTAAAAACAAAGGGGAAGGATGGCGCTGCAGCACCTGGCTCCTGCCTTCGGATCAGCGCAGTGCACCGCCCGCAGCGCGCCGGCCTCGGTGGCCATTGGAGGGTGAACCAACAGCAAAGGAAGACCTTTCTCTCTGTCTCTTTCTCTGTCCACTCTGCCTGTCAAAAAACAAAACAAAACAAAACAAACAAAGGGGAAGGCGGCACTGTAGCATAGAAGCTTAGGCCTCCACCGGCGATGCCGGGATCCCCTATGGGTGCTGGTTCCAGTCCTGGCTGCTCCACTTCTGATCCAGCTCCCTGCTGGTGGGTCTAGGAAAACAGCGGAGGGTGCACGAGCCATGGAGGAAACTCCTAGCTCTTGGCTTCAGACAGGCCTGGCCCTTCCCTTGTGGCCATCTGGGGAGTGAGCCAGCAGGTGAAGGATCTGGATCTGGATGTGGATCTCTCTCTCTCCCCTTTTCTATCTCTGCCTTTCAAATACATAAATACATCTTAAAAAGAAAATTAACCATTTACCATTAGCACCTCACAGTACTGCCCCAGCTACATTCCCACAAGGATAGCTATCTGGCATCCATACAAATATATTCTTAAATTTCATTTTCATTTCATTGGAAAGGCAGAGACAGGGACAGAGGCTGCATCATCTATCTAACTCTGAAAATGCCTGCCACAGCCAGGGTTGGACCAGGCTGAAGCCAAGGCAAAGAAGTCAATCTGGACTCTGGGGCGGGCGCAGCGCCCCGACTACCAGGCCGTCATCTGCTGCCTCCCAGGATGTGCGGAAGCCAGGAGCTGCAAGTGGAAGTGGAGCCGGGCCTTGAGCCCAGGCACTGTGAAAGGAATGTGGGCACCTCCAGCAGTGTCTTACATGCTGGGCCAAATGCCCACCTTAAAGGCTACATACTTTCAATGAGGTGTTCTTTAAGTCAGTCATAAGCATATTTTTTTAAAGAAGACTTATTTATGAGACCAGTGCCGTGGCATAGCAGGTTAAGCCACCATCTGCAGTGCTAGGATCTCGCAAGGGCGCTGGTTCGAATCCTGGCTGCTCCTCTTCCGATCCAGCTCTCTGCTGTGGCCTGGGAAAGCAGTGGAAGATGGCCCAAGTGCCTGGGCCCCTGCACCCATGTGGGAGACCTGGAAGAAGCTCCTGGCTTCAGATCAGCCCAGCTCCAGCTGCTGCTGCCTTCTGGGGAGTTAACCAGTGGATGGAAGACCTCTCTCTCTGCCTCTCCCTCTCAAATAAATAGTCTGTAACTCTACTCCTTAAATAAATAAAAATAAAAACCACATCGGTTTGAATAAATGATGTGTAAGTAGACAGAACACAATTTCACAAATGTTCCGTGAACCAAAGGAACCTCAAAGAAAAAGAGGATTTGCTAAAAGAATCCACTTACAGGAAACAAAAAGACCAAATGGATCGAGTTGTTCCTGCAAGGAGGGGGCCCAGAAGGGAGCGCAGGGGAGGCATGGCCAGGATGCTGGCAACAGACCTTCACATGCAGAGGTCAAGACAGACCAGGGTGACAGGAGGCGGCCGCCGAGACAAGCGGGCACGGCGCACCTGGGCCGCTCTCAACTAGCTCACCCTGCCCGGCAGGGAAGGAGCACCCGCACACCCCGACACAGGGCGCAGACTGCAAACACATGGAGAGACTCCTCTGTACCATAAAACGGACCTTAACAAACACAGAGTACGGGAAATAAAATAAAGACTGTCCCTGCAACTTGATGGCAATAAATCAGAAATCCATAGACAGAAATCGGAACAATCTCCTTACACGTAGACACTAAACTATATTCTTCTAATTAACCCACAGGACAAAGAGCAAATCAAAGGGAAATTAGAAAATATTCTGGGGCCAGTATAGCCGCCACCTGCGTGGCCAGCATCCTGTATGGGCGCCAGCTGGAGTCCCGACTGCTTCCACTTCTGCTCCAGCTCCCTGCTAATGGCCTGGGAAAGTGCTGTTAGATAATCCGAGTGCCTGGGCCCCTGCCATCCATGTGGGAGGCCCAGATGGAGATCCAGGCTCCTGTGTTCGGCCTGGCCCAGCTCCAGCCATTGCGGCCATTTGGGAAGTGAACCAGCAGATGGAAGCTCCCCGACCCCCACCTCTTGCCTCTCCCTCTCTCTCTCTCCAATTCTGCCTTTCAAATAAATGAATAAATCTTTAAAAAAAAAAAAAAAAAGGAAAACATTCTGATTTGGGGCCAGCATTGTGACACAGCAGGCAAAGCTGCCACCTATGTCAGCATCCCACAATAAATGCTAGTTTGAATCCCGGCTGCTCCACTTCCAATCCAGCTCCCTGCTAATGTGCCTGGGAAGGCAGAAGATGGCCCAAGTATTTAGATCCCTGCCACCTACTTGAGAAGCCAGGGTAAGATCCTGGCTTCTGCCTGGCCCACCTCCAGCTGTCGGGGCCATTCAGGGAGAAAGCAGCAAATGGAAGCTCTCTTTCTCCCTCTCTCTGTCAACCCGCCTTGTAAATAACTGCATCTTAAAAAAAAAAATTTAATGTGAAATCAATAAAAGGCAAAGCAAAGTGGGTAGCGTGCAGCTACAGTAGTTCTCTAGGAAAAATATATGGCATGCAAAAATGGTAATATTAGACAAAAAGATCGGAAACTAATGGTTTAGGCTTCCATCTTAAGAAACCTAAAACACAAATAAAACTGAGGCCAGCGAAAGTAATGAAATAACCAAAGTCAGTTCTTTGAGGAGGAAAAAACCATTTTGAGAAACCCAGTTAAGCCAATACCACATAGAAGCTGTACCAGTCCCCACAGGACCTGGGGCGCCTAGCGGCCTCTTTGGCATTCCTAAGACAAACTGCCAAAGCTCACTCAAGAACAAATGTGCACCTGCCTATGTCAGTGTCTAGTGAAGTTCTTTAAATGGCAGGGGTTTTTAAAAAACTTTTCATTAAAGAAACATCAAGGTCCGGATGGTTTCACTGGTAAATTTCACCAAGTGGAAGAAAAGGATACCGACCTTAGCAAACAGCTGATCTCAGTGAGACAGCATTACCAAAACCAAATAAAAGCACGTTTACACACACACACACACACACACACACACAGGCTATGATCTCTTATGAACACAAATCTGCAAACTCTGAGTAACGTGTTAGCAAAATCAAGCCCAACAATATATAAAAGGAATAACACATCACCATCAAGTAGATTTAACCCGAGGACACAGGCTGCCGTACACGTAGGAAGAAAGCCTGTATCTGACAAGGTCCAGAAATAGCCTCTCACAAAATTCAGCATCCAAGCACCACCAACGTTCTCAAGGAAATACAAACGCACAAAACTTCCCCACTCTGCGGAAGGCGTCAGACTGAGTGAGCCACTGCTGACTGACTCTGTGGAGGGAAGAAGGCCCGCTTTTTTCCTACGCATCACCAGAGCGCCTAGGCAGCGTGCGAACACGAGAAACAGACATTCCAGACAGGCAGCTACAGAAGACACCAAAGTGCTTCTATTACTTATCTACGTAAGAAAATCCCAAGGACTTCTGCCAAAGCAAAACCACCAGCAAGAAAATGCAGCGGGATCAGAAGACACAGCCAGCAGCCGCACGACCTGTGTGTACCAGGAATGAACGAGACGTGACTCTTACAGAGCGCACACACGCCCAGGAGGCTGAACAACAAAGCACCGATGAAGGAACCTGCGGGGAGCTGACCGCACAGACACACGCCGAGCCGTGAGCACGCGCAGGAAGCCTCCTCATTGAGACACTCATCGCTATCGCATCTGCAAATGGAGCACAATCCCCATAAAAGCCCCCACAGGCTTCCCTGAACAAACCGACAAGTCAATTTCTCAATCTTATATGAAAAAGGGAAGGAGTCAGAACAGATGAAAATAACTTTGTAAAAGATCAACGCTGAAGGACACTCGTAATCTTACTCTAAGAACTACAAATGTGCTGCATTCAAGACAGCGTAACATGGGCACAGGGACAGACACACAGACCAATGCCACGGGATATGCTCCAGCAACCGACAGGGACACAAAGGTAACGAATGGGGGACAATCCATGTAACATACGGTGCTTGGCAACCTGGGTGAGCACTCGCAGAGCTCTGAACTCAGCATCTTGCACACCACACCACCCAAAAATCAGCTCAAGATTGATCACAGATCTAAAAGTAAAACTATGAAAGCTCTACAAAGCAGCAAAGAAAATCGTTTTCATTTGGGTTACACATGATAACTAAGCACCATGCATAAGAAACAAGAAACAAGACTTCGTCCAGGTAAACTACTTACAAATCCTATAACAGAGGGCCTTTACTAACACGGCATAAAGAACTGCCAAAATCCGATTATTAACAAAAATACCCAGAATGCACTGTCCAGCCTCCATTTCTTCAACTGCACTGAAGAGACTGTCATCTCAAGCAATCAGAGCCTCCACAAACACTGGATTGCCAGCTCTCGCTGCCTGGGGCACCACCCTGAATCCCTCACCCTCCTTCTAGAAGCAAGGGTGCTAACCACAGTAATGCTAATGAGGATGGTTCCAAAGACAAGAGGTTTTGCTAAGAATTAAACACAGCCTACATTTTATCAAATGGCACTTACTACCTTTACGTACAAATACTAGTAAGTGCATAAAGGCTAAATATTGTCCAGTGATTTAAAATCCTGAAATGCTCCAGAACGGATAAGCCTGGTAACTGAAAATCCCTGTGACTACTAGGCAAACGCAACTGAAAACCACAAAGAGGAATCCAGCACACCCACTCAAGTGGCTGCAATTAGTAAGCCAGGGCACGCAGGCGTTGACAAGGACACGGAGCAACGGGAACTCTCTTACCATTGCTGACTAACGTGAAATGGTACTGAACACTTTTCAATTCCACCACAGATCCCGCTATTCCAGTTCTAGGCATCTCCTCGAGGGCAATGAACACAGATGCCCACACAAAACCTTACACACCAGCTTTACTCGGGGTGCTCCCAGACAGCTAGCAACAGGGGAGAAACAGGCCACAGTGCAGGCGCACCCTGGAGCCACGCTGCACGGCAGAACGGCGTCGCCCACCGGGACAGGCAACACGACCAGTGAATCCAGAAACAACTCTGAGGACTGAGGAGGGCACACTGCTTCCCTGCCCCAGGGACACAGTACACGCTTTATAAACAACGTGAGCTCACCTAGCCTCCCGGGAGCCGACCAGCGGCTGCCTGAGGCCTGCAAAGACACACAGGGAACCGAGGGAACAGTGGGCATTTCATTCATTTGCTTAAGTGAAGATGGTGTTACATGTATGACAAAACTAAGGCAACATCCAGCTTCTAATGGTCACTGTACTGTAATTACGTGTCAACAGGAAAATGAGCTGACCACGCAACGTGGAAAATGTTCTAAACTAAAACCCACCAATGCACAAAGCTTACTGTGCTGTGAGATTATAATCCTTCCTAGTTATCAAACAAGAAAAAATGGGACCCAGTGATAGATAAAGCTGAATGTTATCCCTGCCTTTACATTTCACAGACTGGAAGATGACGCCGGCCGCAGGGAGCCATCATTGCTGCAGAGATGTGAAAGGCTCAGAAAACCCCACATGCTTCACAAATTAACACTGAAAGCAAAGGCTAAACTGAGCCGCAATTTCTGCTTAGACTTTTAACAAAATTAATGGCATAAAGAACTTCTAGAACACAACATTACTGTTAAAAGTAAGAACTGACTCCCTTATTCTGACATGGAATGTCTTGAAATAAATTCAATGCAATATAGGGGGAAAAAGTTAATGGCTCCCTTACATTTTCCCTGCACACTAACTTACTGCTCATTTTTTGACATCTTTTATTCCAGGGATGAATTACAAATATACGCATCAATCAAGGACTAATAAATACAATACTCAAGCAATTGACAAAATCCACACTTCGAGGACCAGGAAGTTTGGAGAGAAAAGCAGCGTTACCTTGAACGTTATACTGATAGTAATCGGGGTCTTCTGACTCTTCCTTCACTGTCACAGCTGCCATCTCCAGGGAAATGCCTGTGGAAGCAAACGAGCCTCTAGTCACGTGCAGGGCACCTCGGGGAGAGGCCGCGCGGCACAGCCCTCTCCTCCCCGCAACGCGGAGCATGCCCAGACACTCTGAATGCTCCGAAAGAACAAAGTGTTGGTAAGTACAGAGGGCAATCCCCAAGGCTTGAACCACTGTTACCACGGGGGGGGGGGGGGGGGGGGGCTTCAACTCAGCCCCGCCTCCACGTCGGACTCCACCTTCCTTCTAGTGCACGTTCTGGGAGGCAGGCTCCAGCACTCGGGTCCCCGCCACCCACCGGGGAGACCCAGGCTGAATTCCCAGCTTCCGGCTGCAGCCCGGCCTAGCCCCGGCTGTAGCAGGTGTTTGGGCGTGAGCCAGCATCTGCGGAGGCAGAGAGTCCTGGCTTAAGGCAGGAACAGGGTGTGACGACAGAGCCAGGGCTGGGACAGGAAAAGCTACCTGCAACTGAAGAATTAACGGCGGGAGGCTAGGGGTGCAGAGCAAGTCTGTGGGTAACTGCAGGGGGACACAGGGGTGGCAGAACCCCACTCTTCTGGAGTTTCATCTCTGGGGAAAACCAGGGTGCCTCAGGCTTCCGAGAGAGGGAGAAGAGGAACCATTTTCAGATGAGCCAGCTGGCCAGGCCCACCCTTAGGAGACATCATCTCCCCAGAGCCCAATGCAGCCACGCCTGCCCACAGACCGCCCTCTGGACCGCCCTCAGGAAGGCAGCTGCAGCAAGCCCCTCGGGTTCCAGCACGGTCAAGTTTACCCTTTCAGGGGCAGCAGCCAAGTCCTGCAGCCACTTAACCAAACCTCAGTCTTGTCACAAACTCAGTAACGTTACAGCTAGTCCACAATGCTTACATAGTCCATTTTTCTGTTCAAATAACTGTATGGTTTCCATTCTCACTGGACCCTGTTACACTCAAGCAATGGGGCTGGCACTGTGGCATGGTGCCCCTGTGACACAGGTTGAGATACCAGTTCAAGTCCTTGCTGCTCCCTCTTCTGATCCAGCTCCCTGCTAATGCAGCTGGGAAAGCAGTGGACGATGGCCCAAGTCCTTGGGCCCCTGCACCCACATGGAGGCCCAGAAGAAGCTCCTGGCTCCTGGCTGTGGCCTGGCCCAGCTCTGGCTGCTGCAGCCCTGTAGGAAGTGAACCACTGATGGGGAGATCTTTGTCTGTCTTTCAAATAAGTATATTTTTAATAGATGCAAAGTATAAAGTAAAAACCTCAGCCTAATGATGATGATACACATATAAACAGTTAAAAAGAACTCAACAAAACTTACAATTTCTCTCAATTCAGCATGTTTACTTTTAGATAAACTATTCAGGGAATGAACATGAATAATAAGAAAATGCTGACCTTTGGTGCGATTCATTAAATCCAAACATAAAAAAGACTTCTTGAGAAAACAAAGTGAAACCCTGGGGCCAGAGCTGTGGCACAGCAAGTTCAGCTGCCACATCCGAGGCTGGCATCCCCTATCGCAGTGCCACCCGGGGTCCCAGCTGCTCCTTTCCACCCAGCCTCCTACTCACGCGCCTAGGAGACAGCGGATGATAGCCCCAGCGTGAGAGTCCCTGCAACCCGCCCTTGGCTGCTGCGGCCATCTAGAGAATGAATCAACGGATGAAGAAGAGGGGCTGGCACTGCGGTGTAGCAGGTGAAGGCCACTGCCTGAAGTGTCAGCATCCCACATGGGCGCCGCTTCAAGTCCTGGCTGCCTGTCTTCCAATCCAACTCTGCTACTGCCTGGCAAAGCAGAAGATGGCCCATGTCTTGGGCCACTGCACCACGCGGGAGAGCCAGAAGAAGCCCCAGCTCCAGCCATTGTCATCATTTGTGGGAGGAACCAGTGGATGGAAGACCTCTCTGTCTCTCCCTTTCACTCTCTGTCTCTTCCTTTCTCTGTAGCTCTGTGCCTCTCAAATAAATAAATACATAAATCTTCAAAAAGAATTAAAAAAAAACACTATAAACCAAAGAGTAAAAGATTCAAATACTTTTTCCCCAAGAAGGGCAATTCAATAATCTTACAGATCTCCTTGAAAAAAAAAAATCCTCAGCTAACATAAAAGCAATCTCTCAGGACAGACATGATGGTATCAAAGGGTTAAGCCCCATCTGCAACACCCACATCCCATTTGGGTTGTTCAAGTCCTGGCTGCTCCACTTCCAATCCAGCTCAAGTGCTAGGGCCCCTGCACCCACGTGGGAGATGTGGATGAAACTCGTAGCTTAGGCCTGGTCCAGCCCCAGCTATTGTGGCCATCTGGAGAGCGAACCAACAGATGGATGATCTCTTTCTGTCTCTTCTTCTCTGTATCTCTACCTTTCAAATAAATTAATTAAAAAAGAAAAAAAAAAAAGCTCACACATAAGCACTGCTACACACAGAAATATTAATACAGTATTCCCTACCTTTATTGATTATTTTTTTGAAAGGCAGAGGGAGAGACAGAGATCTTTCATCTGCTGGTTCAGCCCCCAAGATGGCCACCTACAGCTGAGGCTGGGCCAGGCCAAAACAAGGAGTTTCATCCAGGAATCCCAGATGGGTGCAGGGGCCCAAGCACTTGGGCCATCTCTGCTGCTGTCCCAGACCAGGAGCAGGGAGCTAGATCAGAAGTGGAGCAGCCAGGATTTGAACCAGGGCCCACGTGGGATGCTGGTCACAGGCAACGGCTTTACCCTTTACACCGCCACACTGGCCTGAGCCTGTCTCCTTCCACCAATTCATTCCAAAACCATTTGATGGGGCCAGACAAGCTAGACAGCCATCCGTAGGGGCTTGGCAGAATGAGGACAATGTTAAGAAGGCCTGTGGAGGCTTGGCGTGGAATCTGGGAGACAGGCAGACCAGGAGCAGCAGGACTGCTGTGGTCAGCAGAAGGCAGGACGTGGCGATGAGATAGGGTTTGAATGCAGGGGAAACGATTAAAAAATGCACCGACAGCATCTGGTGTCTGAATTCCCTGACAGAAGGGAACTGTAAAGATGGAAGGGAGAGGAAAAACAAAACCCGTGGTATTAAGAATGGAACTGGGGGCAGGTATCTGGCCTAGCACAGCAGCTACGAGCCAAGCCGGGACACCCGCATTCCACATCTAAGTGGCTGGGTCCCAGGCCCCAGGCCCCAGGCCCAGCTTCCCGCGAATGTCTACAGGTGACGGCTCAAGTGCTTCTGTCCCTGCCACCCGCATTGGAGATCGGCTTCAGCTCAGCCCAGTCCCAGATGCTGTGGACACGTGAGGAGTAAACCAGCAGGTGGGAGATCTGCCTCTAGTAAGCAAGAATAACTGAATGTTGTATTGACCTGTTTGTCCATTTGAAAGGCACAGTGAGAGAGTGAGAAAGCAAGAGAGTGAGATCACAAGATATTCTCTCCCCAAATGCCTGGAACACCAGGGCTGGCCCAGGCCAAAGACAGGGGACAGGAGCTCCATCCACGTCTCCCATGTGGGTGGCAGGGACCAGAGTACCTGAGCCATCATCTGCTGCCCACAAGGATGCATTCATTAGCAGGAAGCTGGATCGGAAGCAGAGGCGAGACTCAAACTGGCACTCTGACATGGGATGCAGACAGCCCAAGCAGTGGCTTCACCTGCTACAATGCCCACAGCAACACTGGCATAAACTTGTAGCCTTAGACACACAGCAAGTGCATAAATAGATACAAATGTGAATGTGTGTATGCTAATTATCTTCCTTAACTTGGTAACTGTATTACAGTTATAAAGGGAAGACCCTAATTTGAAAGAAACACATATTACAGTACTTAAAAGGGGACAATAGGAATCATACTGGCAACTTACTGTCAAATGGTACATACAGGTTTTTCAATTCACTAGCAACTGTTTCAAACTGTAACATATGTAAGAATAAAAACTGGGGGAGCCGGTGCTGTGGCTCAGCGGGTTAAGCCGCCACCTGCAGTGCTGGCATCCCATCTGGGCGCCGGTTCTAGTCCTGGATGCTCCACTTCAGATCCAGCTCTCTGCTATGGCCCAAGTCCTTGGGCCCCTGCACTAACCGAGACCTGAAAGAAGCTCCTGGCTTCAGGTTGGCCCAGCTCTGGCCATTGCGGCCATTTGGAGAGTGAACCAGCGGATGGAAGACACCCCCGCCCCGGCCGCCGCCGCCTCTCTGTAACTCTGCCTTTCAAATAAGTAAAATCTAAAAATAATAATAACAATAAAAACTGGACTGGCATGACATTGTGCTTAAGCCACTGCTTGGGGCCCCTGCATCCCCATCAGAATGCGAGGGTCGAGTCCTGGCTCTCCACCTGCGCCCCAGCTCCCTGCTGGTAACGTACCCTAGGAGGCGGCAGATCCACATGGCACGTGGGCTTGCGGCTTCAGCTGCCCACACCTGCTGCTGCAGGCATTTGGGGAATGAACCTGCAAGTGGGAAAATCTGTCTCTCTGCCTTTTAAAACAAATGAAAATAAAAATTTAAAAGAATTTTAGGAGCCCGCACTGTGGCATAGTAAGTTAAGCCTCCCTCGGCCTGCGATGCCGGCATCTCATATGGGAGCCAGTCTGAGTCCTGCTCTCCGCTAAGATGCTAAAGCTGCTGGCTCCTGGCTTCAGATCAGCCCAGCTCTGGCTGTTGCAGCCATCTGGGGAGTAAACCAGAGGTGAAAGACCAAGCTCTCTGTAACTCCGCCTCTCAAATAAATCATCTTTTTTTAAAAAATGAATTTTAACATTATACATTATTTTAACATTATATACAAATAAACAATGCTTAGTTTGCCTGCCTGCTTCTCTATACCATTGGCTGAGACTGGCCATGAGCTTCTAAGAACTTAAGGTTTATCAACCTGATAGGTGTAAAACTTCATCATTCTAAAATTGTCTCTAGTTCTTTCACTACACTGAATGTTTCCACTTATTTCTTAAATCTTTGGCCATTTTTTATTTTTGTAATTTAAAAGGCTGGGGCATTTCACTGGTTCACTCCCCAAATGCCCACAACAGCTGGAGATGGGCAGGATGTGTAAGGCTGGGCCAAAGCCTCAAGCCAAGAACACATACCAGTCCTCACTTAGGTGGCTCATCACTGCTGCCTCCCAGGGCCTGTATTAGAGGAAGCTGGAGCCAGGAGCCAGAGCCAGGCACTCTTAGGACAGAGATGCGGAGGAGCGGCTGAGATCCTGGTATCCGAAGGCCGCAGGATGTGGGTTTGGCACCTCCTGTTTCTGGAGATTAAACAGGCCCCACGCCTGGACCCAATTCCTACCAGCTTAGGGGGCCAAGGCCCGCTCATCATACACTCACTCTAATACCATAGCAGCCTAACAACACACCCACCTGCCAGTGACAGGAAATACGGGATCAGAAAAGGAGCAGGAAGTGGTGACTGCTGGCTTCTGGGAACCTTTGCCCTCCTCCTAGGAAAGCCATGCTCCTTCTCCCCTTACTAGCATGCACCCCGCTTGGGGCCCGCGCGAGCTGGCACCGTGGCTGCAGGTCCACCCCTCAGTACGGTGCTTGGCTGCGCTGGATCTCTTGGTGAAGTTCAGCACCACGCTGGCAGGCGCCACGGAGGACTGCGGCATCTTAACTGCTAAGGCCAAATGCTGTTCTCTCCCTTGCTTTTCTTTCTTGTGTTTTCTCTGGAAGAATCTTATTTGCTTAAAAGGCAGAGAGACAAAGATCGTGATCTCCCATCTCCTGGTTCACTCCCTAGATGCCCAGAAGAACCAGGGCTGAGCCGAGCCAAAGCCAGCATCCAGGACCCCAACTCAGGTGTCTCAGGGGGTGGCTGGGACCCAAGTTCTTGAGCCATCACCAGGTGCTGGAATAGCGAGCAGAGCTGGGGTGTGAACCCTGGCGCTCTGCCGATTACTGACGGGGTGCGGGAACCCGAGTACTTCAACGCTGCAAGGGGTGAGAGAGCCTGCTGTGCCAAACGCCCACCCCTTGTTTACTTTCAACATCAGCTCTCTGGCTGGCACTGTGGCGTAGTTGGCTAAGCCTCTGCCTGCGGTGCAGGCATCCCATATGGGCGCTGATTCTAGTCCCAGCTCCTCCTCTTCCAATCCAGCTCCCTGCTAATGCACCTGGGAAAGCAGCAGAAGGTATCCCAAGTGCTTGGGCCCGTGCACCCATGTGGGAGACCCAGAAGCAGCTCCTGGCTCCTGGCTTCAGATCAGCCCAGTTCCAGCCATGGCAGCCATTTGGGGAGTGAACCAGTGAATGAAGACCTTTCTGTCTTTCCCTCTTTCTGTAACTCTGCTTCACAAATAAATAAATAAATAAATAAGAGCTTTAAAAGATAAATTAAATATCTACTCTGCAAATCAGAACCACCTTTTGTCATTTGTCTTGCAAACAGTCATCCTCTCATATGTCCTTTGACACATTTTGTCACACAAAATCGTTAAATCACTACTCAAATTTATTGCAGGCAAAGTACTCCAAGGAATAATTCGTTAAAGTGCTTTTTAATCTAAAGTTGTACTATACTGGAATTTTTTAACCCTTCTTGATGAATGTCAGATTGTAGCTGTTTGAGTTTTCTGGCTGTTTGTTTGGTCTTCTAAAATCACATGATCTGCCTAAGACGATGGTGCCTTCCGGTTTCTGGTTAGTGACCCCTCATAACGGCACCGCTGGATACGTGGAGGACACTGGTACATGGCTGGTGGAAACGCCCATCGTCTGCGCTCCCAGCGAGGGCGCTGCTACTGCCCCACCACAAACACGAACACGATGGTGAGCTGGCACTGACACTCACCACGTCCTGACCGGCCCTGTCGGCACTGCCACTGCCTATTCATCACATACGCACATGAGGCACTGCTTCTCCTTAACTCAAAACAGGGACAGTGAATTAACAGGTAATTAATAGACACCCCAAAGTTTCTGATGAACCCTAAACCTGAAATCCACAGGGCAGAGTAGCTGTGTAAGCACCCTGCAAGTGTAGCGAGGTCCCAGGACAGCGGGCTCTGAGGCACTGAAAACGGGATCTAATTCAGGGACGCTGGCTCCTCTTCTCTCCAGAAGGCCACAGTCTGAGCCTTCACGATCCCGGGACTGCACCAGAGCATGCGGGCGGATTACAGTGCACAGGCTCCGTAAACAGTCCGCATCACCCAGGATAACCACAGCCTGCACTAGCAGCAGTGATACACTGCCCTTTCAAAATCACGTTGTTTTCCAAAGATGAAGCTGTCCTTGTCCTTGTCCTTGTCCTTTTTTTCTTTTTAAGGATCTGTTTATTTATGTTGGAAGTCAGAGTTACAGCGAGAGGGACAGACAGAAAGGTCTTCCATCCACTGGTTCACTTCCCAAATGGCCACAATGGCCAGGGCTGGGCAAGACCCAGGCTAAGAACCAGGAACTTCATACAGGTCTTCTATGCAGGTGGCAGGGACCCAAACAGTTGGGCCATCTTCCACTGCTTCTCCTAGGCCTCTAGCAGGGAGCTGGGTCAGAAGTGGAGCAGCGGGGGCACACACCTGCGCTCATATGGGATGCCAGCCCTGCAGGTGGCAGCTTTACCTGCTACTCCACTGTGCTGGTCCCTGTTCTCTTTAACATAGACCTGGGATAACAAAAACAATCCAATAAAACTGTAATCAAGTCACAAAGAGCTATGTGTTCCTTGTTTTTAATTTGTTTTTAAATTTTTTGCTTGTTTACGAGAGGCAAAGAGAGAGCAAGCTACCATCCACTTGTCCACTCCCTGAATGCCCTCAACGGGCTGAGGAACTCAGTCCACGTCTCCCAGGTGGGCGGCAGGAACCCAATTACTTGAGCCACCACTGCTGCCTCCCAGGGTCTAGACGGGCAGGAAGCTGGAATCCAAGCCAGGCACTCCAACACGGAATCAGGTATCTCTAGCTGCTAGGCCAGACATCCACCCTGCGCGTTCCAGAGTGAGTGCAGACACCCATGCTCTAGAAGTGGATATTAAATCAAACAACCTGAACTGCGGAGAGCTGTAAAAATCAAGGTGCGACACAGGAAAAGTGGGAAAGCGGGAGAAATACTGGAAGCAGTGTAACAGACACGTGAAGCCAGGCTTTGCACCTACAGAAACGCGGCGTGGGGCGCTTCACGGACTGCTGACAAAGGAAAAAGGCCAATCTTCTCGGTAAAAGACACTGGGAGGGCCACATGCAAAATGACCGACTGACAGCCTGGCTTCCCAACACGCACGGTAACCTCACAGTGGATGCTGGACCTGAACACAGGATCAGAAAGTACAGGGCTTCAAGAAGATACCTACGTGTAAGACTTTGGGATAATGTATTTTCCAGATAGAATACTAAAAGCGTAAGCAATGAAGAAAAAACTACAAAAACAGAATATTATCAAAATTTCAAACTTCTGAGCTTTCAAGTGTATTATTAAGAAAATGAAGACTCAGGGCCGACGCAATGGGTTGATCCTCCGCCTGCAGTGCCAACATCCCATGTGGGGACTGGCTCTAGTCCCAGCTGCTCCTCTTTTGATCTGGCTCTCTGCTATGGCCTGGGAAAGCAGTGAAAGATAGCCCTGGCACTTGGGACCCTGCACCAGCGTGGGAGACTGGGAAGAAGCTCCTGGCTCCTGGCTTCGGATCAGCCCAGCTCTGGCCACTGTGGCCATCTTGGGAGTGAATCAGCGGATGGAAGACCTCTCTCTCTCCCTGCCTCTGCTTCTCTGTAACTCTTTCAAATAAATAAATCTTTTTTAAAAATCTACAAAACATTTAAGTAGACATGTCACCATAAAAGACAGAGGGTGAGCAAGTGATCATTAACCATTAGAGAAGTGAAAATGACAATGACATCGTAAATGTAGGACATTCTGGCCAATGCACCATAGAGAGGAAAGCCGCCTGCTGAAGGGAATGGGCGGGGCCACACCCAGGACTGACTTCCAGGGTGGTGAAAGGACTGGGCACAGTGCCCCACGGGGAGCAGAGCAGCACCAAGGGCATGCCCATGGGGTATACAGACTGCAACAGGGCGCCACTCTGCCGAAGAAGGCGGTGGGGCGGGGCGGTGCTAGATGGGAACTAAGAGAACACGGTGAGATCCAACTTCGCGGCCACGGAGACTGCTATGATCAACAAGAAAACCCAGGCGTGGCCATGACAGAAGCTGCACCCCTCCTTCCCGGTCAGCGACTCAGCTCGACCGCCTGGCAGCTGCTCCCAGAACATCAATGCTGACTTCCCCAAGGGGACTGTCAATATATTTCCACGAACACACACAGGTGGGTATTTTATTTAAAACAGACAAAAAAGCAGCAACAGGGCAACTATGTGTCGAGTGATATGCAGACAGGTGGCTGCTGGGGCACAGCTCGGGTACAAATTAGCACCGGTGCTGGAGTCTGTGTGAGAGGAGGGAGATGAGACCCCGTCTATGAAACGGCAGATAAGACGAACATAACCCCAAAGTAGGGTAGTTATGACAGCTAGGACTGACAGCAAGTGGACGCCAGGTTCCCGGTGCACTGACGCAGAGGGCTGGAGTTTACTGCCCACTGAGCACCACACTCAAAGCTGCCACATGCATCTTTTGGCGTATGAATCATATCTCACCTAGGCTAGCCACAAACCCTGCATCATGTAACAGCATACTTAGGCTATTTAAAAATAAGGAGTGAAATACCCAGAAACAGTTTCTTTGGAGAGTAGGAAATGGGAAGGCAAGAGGAGGAGAGGGAACTCTTGTCAACAGCACAGTAGAACTAGCTGAGGGAGGCCAGCAGCGTGGTGCAGGTGAGGGCACTGCCTGCGCACCCACATCCCCGTATCCCCTAGCAGAGTGCTGGTTTGAGCCCCAGCTTCCAAACCAGCTCCCCTCTAAGGCACCTGGGAAGGCAGCGAGTGACAGCCCAAGCACTTGGGCCCCTGCCACCCAAGTGGAAACCAGAATGGAGCTCCCGGCTCCTCCCGGCTTCAGCCTGGCCAGAGGTGGCTACTGCAGCCATTTGGGGAGTGAACCAGCAGGTGGAAGTGCTCCCTCGCTCTCTCTGTCGCTCTTTCAAATAATGTTTGAAAAAAAAATTAATTTGTTTATTTGAAAAGTAAAGCTAGTGAGGGAGAGACAACAAGATCTTCTATCTGCTGGTTCACTCTCCAGATGGCCACAATGGCCAGGCTAAAGCCAGGGGCCGGGAACCAGGAGCTTCTTCCAGGGCTCCCACATGGGTGGCAGGGGCCCAAGCATTTGGGTCATCTTCCACTGCTTTCCCAGGCACAGCAGCCAGGAGCTAGATCAGCAATGGGGCAGCTGGGACACAAACTGGCACCTATACTGGATGCTGGCATCACAGGTGCCAGCACCCAAATAAATAAGCCTAAAAAAAAAAAAAAAAGTTGGCCTTTCACATTAAATTCCCATATAAATTGGCAGGGGGACTTAATAAATTTTATCTCTAGCCACGTAAATTGGCAATGAACTTCTGGTTAGCACTTATTAAGCAAATTCTCTTTTGGGGTTTTAGTACCAGGACATTAACAAATAATGCCACAACCAGAACAAATTTATCATCACTGCTAATTTCTCATCAAAACAATACAGCGACTTACAAGTCAAAATGTAACCTTGGAGACTACGGAACTTCGTCTTCTAGAACTGGTTCTAAAGGCACTGGGACTTACCAGAGTCCTCCGCGGGCTCAGTCTTCACTTTGATGGGGCCACAGCTGAAAGAGAAGGAAGAGGGTCCAGCGGGGCGGTGGGAGAGCCCCTGCCTCCACTCTCAGAGGAGCTGGGGCTCCATGCACGCGCGCCTGACCCAGGGGGACGCAAGCACAGCCAACCCACAGCTGACACGCTTATTTCTTGCATTAAGCGAGAGTTGTCACCTGAATTTAGTACTTTAACTCCAATCTACCTTTTGAGGAAAAAGGACAACAAAGCAACACGGAGGTGCAGGTGAACTTTCAAAGCCACTTTCCTACAAGGCCTTCCAACTTGCAGTGGGGAATGGTACCGGCCTTCTCCTAGGAGGCACCACTACACGGAACTACCAAGCCCCAAAGCAGCATGTTCACGAAACTCCCCAAGTGACTTAGCTGCATATGAAACTTGGAGATGTGTGACACAGGCCTTTCTAATATCCTAATATCCCAACAATTAAAACCGAAAACTTGGTGAGGAATCTCACAGAACTAATCAAATAACGCTTTACCTTCCACCTGGAGACAATATCGACCTGTCAGGATCTGTCACCATCACGCGACCACCTGTGCACCAGAAAAAATGAGATTTAGGTTTTCTCCACAATTCAAACATGACTAGGCTTTCCAAAGGCGGGTGTCAGGTCTGGGGTATCTCAGTAGGTTCTCCATCAATTCTCCCTAGATCACAGGAATAACCACTCACAGCTTTTCTTCTCCTCACTCACCAGCAGCTTCTTCAAAACAAACAAAGTTCTCTGAGAGACAGAGAGAGGTGATGACTCAAGTACTTGGGTCCCTGCACCCATGTGGGAGACCCAGGCCGAGTTCCACGTCCCTGGCTTGGGCCTGCAGGCATGTAGAAAACAATCTAGTGGATGGATGAGGGAGCTGATCTGTGCCTCTCAAATAAATCAAATACAACAATACATCTGCCTCAGAGAACTGGGCGAGGGACTGCTAACAGGTATGGTGGGGTGTTCTAGAGTTCTAGAGGAGTGACACTAAAAATGACGGGTTATACTACTGAAAATGACAAGTTCTTTATTATTTAAATTATACTTCAGGTTAGAATTTGCAACAAAAGGGGGAAGGATTCCAAATTTTCAACACCAGATAAATGAGTAAACTGTGATATGTCAGTATTGTACACAGGTAAAAATGGACTACTGATCAGCAATTTATGAAGAATCAACTATTGATACCCGAAACAGCCTGGACAAAATTAAAAATAAGAGGCCAAATAGTAGGCACATTGTGATCCTCTTTACATACAAATCTGGGAAATGCAAACAAATCTACGTGACAGCAAAAAGGATGCGGCAGGCAGGCACAGAAGGAAGGAGCGTGAGGAAACCGGGGAGAGGGAAGTGTTCGGATCCTGGGATGTGAGTTTCACCATGCACACGTGGGCCAGGATGAACCAACTGGGCGTTTTACATTCTGTGTACTTAATCGTATGTCAAATATACCTCAAGGAGTCATAAATTTTTTTTTTGTTGTTGTTGTTTTATTTTTTGACAGGCAGAGTGGACAGTGAGAGAGAGAGACAGAGAGAAAGGTCTTCCTTTGCCGTTGGTTCACCCTCCAATGGCTGCCGCGGTCGGTGCGCTACGGCCGGCGCACCGCGCTCATCCGATGGCAGGAGCCAGGTGCTAGGTGCTTTTACCTGGTCTCCCATGGGGTACAGGGCCCAAGCACTTGGGCCATCCTCCACTGCACTCCTGGGCCACAGCAGAGGGCTGGCCTGGAAGAGGGGCAACCGGGACAGAATCCGGCGCCCCGACCGGGACTAGAACCCAGTGTGCCGGCGCCGCACGGCGGAGGATTAGCCTGTTGAGCCACGGTGCCGGCCGCCTAAATGTTTTTTTAACATTGGAGAATAAAAATGCCATTACAACAACTTTCCAATTATACTTTCAGGGTTGAATGGCAAGAAAAGCTGGACCACTCATTATGGAACACCACACAGCACTGGTCTCTAATTAACAGCCAGAACCCCAAGTCTCCGGATAAGTTTCCAGGAGCCAACGCTGCAGCAGTAGGTTAGGCCGCCACCTGCAACGTCGGCATCCATTGTGGGCGCCAGTCTGAGTCCAGCTCCAGGATAATGCACTGGGGAAAGCAACAGAAGATGATCCAAGTACCTGAAACTCTGCCTTTCAAATAAAATAAATAAAATCTTTCTAAAGAAAGTTTCTAGAATAAATGGCTTCATAAACTATAAATGGGGCCAGCAAGCGAGATGGCGCAGCACTTGAAGCTGCCGCCTGCAGTGCCGGTATCCTGGCTGCTCCACTTCTGATCCATGTCTCTGCTGGGAAAGCAGCAGAAGATGGCCCAAGTCCTTGGGGCCCTGCACCCGCCTGGGAGACCTGGAAGAAGCTCCTGGCTCCTGGCTTCGGATAGGTCCAGCTCCGGCTATTGCAGCCATTTGGGGAGTGAACCAGCAGATGGAAGACCTCTGTCTTTCAAGTAAATCAATATTTTAAAAAAAAAAACAACTATAAATGGCACAGGACTACCTAAAGTACCATACAAATACTGACCCCAAATGAATACATTTTCTCAAAAAACTAAATTACGTAAAAGAATGTATGTTGATTACCTTGACTAGGACATTCTACAACACATACATATATCAAAATACGTTCTTGTACAAGATAGAAACGATTCTGTGACGATTTAACAAGTTTATTTTAAAAGCGCGTCGAGGCAGGCGCTGCAGCTCGGCGGGCCACCTCTTGAGACAGCCTCGTCCCATCTCACAGCGCCAGCTTTGCGCTCCTGCTGCTCCAGCCTTCCAATCCTGCTTCCTGGTGATGAACCCGAGAAGACAGCGGATGATGGCCCAAGTGTCTGGGTTCCTGCCACGCGGGTAGGAGACCTCCGTAGAGTTCCCGGCTCTGGGCTTTGGCCTGGCCCAGCCCTGGCCACTGTGGGCATTTGGGGACTGAACAAACAGATGGAAGACATCCTTTTCTCTTTCTCTCTGTTTCTCTTTGCCTTTCAAACAGACAAACCTCTGATAAAAATGTTTGAAGTCTAAATTTACTTTTTTTCAAGTTTAAGATTTATTGATTTATTTATTTGAAAGACAGAGCAATAGAGAGAGAGGAAAGGCAGAGAAAGATCTTCCACCTGCTGGTTTACTCCCCAAATGGCCAAACCGGCGGGGACTTGGCCAGACCAAAGCTAGGAGCATGGGCCTCCATCCGGGTCTCCCACATTTGAGTGGCAGAGCCCCAAGTACTAGATCCGTCTCCCACTGCCCTCCCAAGCACAACAGCAGGGAGGTGGATCAGAAGCACAGCAGCCAGCACTTGAACCTGAGCTCCGATATGGGATGCAGCACAATGCCAGGCCCAGATGGCTGGAATCCAAAGACAACGAGGCCGGTGGAGATGAGGCGACACTGGAGCACTCACACTGCCGACAGGAGTAGGAACAAGGCGGCGCTGTGGCAAACAGCTCGGCAGTTTCCTAAAGGCTAAATGCAAATTCCCCTAGGACCCACCAATTTTATGCCTGGTGTATATCCAAGAGAAATTAAGATTCCAGCTCAGACAAAACCTTGTCCAAAAATTTTCTCCTTAGTGTTACTCATCATGGTCCAACGTGGAAACAATGAAAATAGCTATCCACTGGTAAACGGAGACAAGGAAACAGGCAGTGCACCCGGACAATGAAATGAATACTTAGCATCCTGCAGGAAAAAGAACAAACTACTGTCCCATATGGACAAGCTCACAAGAAGCTCAAGTGAAAAAAGCTAATCTCAAAAGGATACATGTTGCATATTCCATTAACACAATACTCAAGGAATAACTCAGGAGACAACAAAAGCATTCTAAAATTAGACTGTGATAATGGCTCTAAGCCTGTTTTGAAATTGTTCAGATTATAAACTTACTAAAAAGCATTTAATTATATACTTAAATCAGGCCGGCGCCGTGGCTCACTAGGCTAATCCTCCGCCTGCGGCGCTGGCACACTGGGTACTCTAGTCGCAGTCGGGGCACCGGATTCTGTCCCGGTTGCCCCTCTTCCAGGCCAGCTCTCTGCTATGGCCAGGAAGTGCAGTGGTGGGCCCTGCACCCCCATGGGAGACCAGGAGAGGCACCTGGCTCCTGACTTCGGATCAGCGTGGTGCGCTGGCCGCAGCAGCCATTGGAGGGTGAACCAAGGGAAAAGGAAGACCTTTCTCTCTGTCTCTCTCACTGTCCACTCTACCTGTCAAAAAAAAAAAAATTACATACTTAAATCAGGTGAACTTTATGATACACCAAATATACCTCAATAAAACTGATTTTAAAATCTACCTTTTCACTACAATGAGAAAACAAAAATTAACAGAAAATAAAAAGTGTGTGTGTTGTTTTTTTTTTTCCTTTATGTGTCTAAGAAATGTCCAATGATATTGGTTGTTTACTTTCAGAAGACTCAAATAAGCCTGGCTCCCAAGGGTAACCACTCTTTGTCATGTTTTCTCTTCAAATGAAATGGCCAGATGTCCCTAAAGGAAGTCCCCCGGAATCCTCCCTCTCTCCAAGGGCCCATCTCAATGTCTTCTTCGCAAACGACAGGTGAACCCTGCCTTCAGACAAGTGCCATGCACCTGCTGACTCGGGTGCACAGTGTGGATGCTCGTCCATGCCCTCACCACTCTCTGTAACTGTCCCTCTTCTCTTGGGGAGACCAGCTCGCCCAAGTCCTAAAGTTGCTCACGCACAGCTGTGTGCCTCACCTGCTCACTGAGCAGCAGGGTAAATCAAATCCTACTCACAATCCTGGGAAAGGGAGGCAGATCCCGTGCGCCTACGATCTCAGGACTGCAAACGTAAAACCCCAAGTCCTTCACAGAACGAGAAGCTGAGCTGAAAACAAAAAACCACGTCGCCACGTTTCCAGTTCCACGAGCCTTCACGGGGTTGTAGCAGCAGCTTAACATCGCACCCCAAATGGTCTCACACCACAGGCTCCAAGAAAATTAAAAAGCCACTGTAATGAATTAAAATCCGGCAAGAAAAACAGAGTGTAGACGAAGAGTCGGCTACCGGGCATGCCAGCGGTCACTCACCTAGGTGCTTCTTTGGCTCCAGGAACGGCCTGCATCGAAACAGAACACAGAGACGTTTAGACGTTTATATAAAGACACAGTCAGCGCGAGGCGCCAATCAAGGGGCTCCCACACCCACAACTCCTGCCACACTTGAGTTAGAGGAGTACACTGGCCATGGGCAAGGAGGTAGGGAAGCACTTCACCTCTTGATGATAAATGAAATCCCTGCTTTGTTTTCCAAAATCCACTTCAGGGTCGCAAGATCGTAATTCTCAGGGTGTTTAAAGGCGACCCCTTCCGGAAGCCCCTGGACCACCACAGCCGACTGGTCTCGCAGCATCTTCTCATACGGAACAGGTACCACTGTGGATTTGCCTAGAGCTTTCCCTGAGAGAAAGGGCAAAGAGGAAACTGATCATCACGTGGCCAGCGTCGGAACCCCGGACTGTCACTAACTCACCGGGCACCCCTGCGTCCCCAGAACCTGCACTACAGCACTGCTTTACAAGGACTCCGATACTCCCACGCTAGAACCTGAACCTGGGGCCGGCGCAGTGGGAAGCAGGTTAACACGCCGCATCCCATGTGAGTGCTGCTTGTTCCAGTCCCGGCTGTTCCACTTCGATCCAGCTCCCTGCTAACGGCCTGGGAAAGCAGAAGATGGTCCACGTGCTTGGGACCCCTGCATCCACGTGGAGACCCAGAAGATGGCTCCTAGCTTCAGTCTGGCCCAGGTCTGTCCATTGAGGCCATTTGGGGAGTGAACCAACAGATGGAAGACCCCTCTCTCCCTCTTTTTTTTACCTCCATCTGTAACTGTGCTTCTCAAATAAACAAATAAATCTAAAAAAAATTAAAAAAGAAACCTGAAACTGACCCAGAATTCAAATGAAAACTACATAAAACACGTGACTCTAAAACCCACACCAAAGCAGAGAAACAGTGACTTAGTTCTTCCCTGTTCTCCTTCTTTAAGGTGGGCCCATCCTGGCCAACACATCCCGGTCATATACAACTCAGCCTCAGAACACGGCAGCCAAGAACTCCAATTATTACCACAAACTACCAGGAAATGTTAGCTGGTATCATCAGTGAACATTTACCAGGTAAACACAACTTCCGTCCACTTCCTGCTCTGTTCGGACTGTCCACATCTGTCAGACACCAACTCCTCAGATGCTAGAAACAGACCAAAGTCTACCTGTATCTTCTCCCTCTTGGGCTTCCTTTTTATTTTTGCAGAGAGGTCTTCCATCCACTGGTTCACTCCCCAGTGGTTGCAGTGGCCGGAGCTATACCTAGCCAAAGCCAGGAGCCAGAAGCTTCTTCCAGGTCTCCCTCATGGGTGCAGGGGCCCAAGCACTCAGGCCATCTCCCACTGCTTTCCCAGGCCATAGTCCAGCTGGATCAGCAGAGGAGCAGCCAGGACATGAACCAACACCCACATGGGATGCCACAGGCGGAGGCTTAGCCTACCATGCCACAGTGCCAGCCCCTTGACTGGCTTCGTAAAAGAGCTTTATTGTACAGTGTGACCAGATTACCCAAAGGTGGCTGTGCTGCTGTCTGGGTTCCTCCAACATGGAAGCTGCTCCTAAGCATACCCTGCGATCTGGGGACTGATCCACTCAGTGTGTAGAAGCGCTGTTAGACACTCAATCGTATCACCTACTAGTGGGAAACCCGAGTCCGCAACGTGTCTTTTTGAGAATGCAAAGTGCCTTGCTCTACCGTAGCAGAAGCAGAAATAGTCCTCCACGGTTTTTCTGAGTGTCTCGATTTCCACGGCATCCACACTCATGCGATTGCTCTGCGCTGGAGATTTCATTTTGTGCATCTCTGCAGCCTTTTCCTCTTCTTCAACACCTGTAAGACAATGCACAATAGAAGGCACACTCCTCATCTCACTGTCTGACTCAGCCAGAGGATTTTCCCACATAGTCTAGTTCCTATGACTTGCTATGAAAACAAAGCAAACAGACTGAGAACTTTTCAAGGACTTAAATGAAAATATCACAAAATGGTAATCAAATCTGAAGTAAGGAGCTTCAACAACAAGAACTCAGAATTAGCTTTTAGTAGTTTTAAAAAAAAAAAAGGAATCACAAAATTTATCAGCTGCAAATTTAAGTCTAGAGAAACACACACAAAGTGTTGGACTCACAAAGTGCAACACGGACACACCAGACCCCAGACACTGCCATGCTGCAAGGGCAACAAAGTAACAGCTACTGTGTCCAACACACCCTGGCTTCAAAGACCAAGCACAGAATGAAGCAGGCAAACGTCCCATTCACAACTGCCCTGTCCTTGCTGACATGCCTTCCACTTATGAGACTATGATAAGATCATGCACATCAGTTTCACTTGTTTCTCTCTAACGTCATGTCTGCTGAGTGGCATTTCTCTCTGTTGGATAGCACTTTTCTAAATCCTCGGAAGGGCTTAGAATTCTGCCAAGACTTTCTGAAAGCTACCCACAAACCTACTGATTAGCTTTCCCAAACCCTCTTCAGCTGCTCAGCTGCAAAGCAAACACAGGGAGTCCCTCAATGACAACGGTGGCTCGATGCAACCCCTGTTTTTCACTTGCCGTACGGAAACTCCACAAAATATTCAATGCTTTGCTTTGCAACACAGACTTTGTTCAGATGGCTTCTCAGGTGGGCACATGTTTGGAGACTGCTGAGCTAGGCTAGGGTGCCTGGCAAGCCGGGTGTGCTAAATGCATTTTCAATTGATGACGCATGGCCCTGCTGCCAGCTAAGAAACACACCAGGCACTTACGAACTTTTCACAAAGGCCATTTTCAAGGGCTTCAAAGACTGGCGATGAAAACAGCACAAACAGCAAGGGACAGCGACCACAACCAGCCAGGATGTGTTTCCTAGTGCTTCCTTCTAACCACTGGAGAAGCACACGAGCGAGCAAGGCAGCACAGCTGCGAGGTGGGCGACAGCGTGCATGGGACAGGTGGCACCACAACCCAGTCAGTACAGCTTAAACACACACAGAACCGAGGCATCAGAATTTCTCAAACTGATAAGAAATGTTGACAATTTTAAAAATAGATTACAATCACAAAGCGTAAAAGATTGAACTGGGAAGGAAAAGGAATACAACAGAGGGGTGTAAATGTCTTTGTAAAAGGTCTAGGCCGGCGCCGTGGCTCAACAGGCTAATCTTCCACCTTGCGGCGCCGGCACACCGGGTTCTAGTCCCGGTTGGGGCGCCGGATTCTGTCCCGGTTGCCCCTCTTCCAGGCCAGCCCTCTGCTGTGGCCCGGGAGTGCAGTGGAGGATGCCCCAAGTGCTTGGGCCCTGCACCCCATGGGAGACCAGGAAAAAGCACCTAGCACCTGGCTCTTGCCATCGGATGAGCGCGGTGCGCCGGCCGCAGCGCGCCGACCACGGCAGCCATTGGAGGGTGAACCAACGGCAAAGGAAGACCTTTCTCTCTGTCTCTCTCTCTCACTGTCCACTCTGCCTGTCACAAAAAAAAAAAAAAAAAAAGTCTAAAAATACAAGTGGAAATTGAAATAAATGGATTACAACTATCTGTACTCATGCTCTGCTCAACTGACTTGTCCCTGGAAGTCCAAGGCGGGCGTTAGAGACGTGTGTGAGGGGCGTAACTTCTTGGCTACTGCTCTTTATTTCACGAAATGCTACTATCATGGAGTTCACACAAAATCCACTGACGGAATGAAGCGCGGATACACAGGTGTCAGTGTTTATCCCAGGGTCAGAGAAGCTCCCCAGTGCCCTCCGGGGAAGGATCACAGATCACTGCAGCCTGGCAGGCCAGGTCCTGCGGGAGCGGGGCACAGACTGAACTCCACCCGGCAGAACGGCTGATCTGAGTAAGATCTTTCAACTAGTTCAGCACCTCTCCCCTTCTGGGGTTGCCCGGTCCTGAGGGAAGCCCAGCAGGCAGCAGGCAGCAGGGCGCGAGGCAGAGGCCCACCCCGGAAGGATCCACCTGCAGCTTCCGCGATGCAGCGACTCGGTTCAAGCGCTTCTGAATGCTTCCCTGAACACTCAGAAAGTCTTTTGTCAGTAGAATCTCATTCTGCTTGACAAGAGTAAGACGTATCCAACACACACACACACACACACACACACACACACACACGTGCGGGTTCACAACTTTTGACATGGACACACGGACGGCAGGAACACGATGCTTACAGTATTTCACAAAGTCTTTCTGAAAATCCTTCCTGGTATTGACAAAAGCACGCCCTCTCTCGGTCCCGACGACGAACACATCTGTTTCATACACTGCAATGCAGGCCACTTCTGCCTTGGACTTGGCCAGCTCTTTACACTGCAACAGACACAGCAAACACGGTCACACAAACAGGCCAAGAGACCACTTCCACCGGAGGCGTTCAAACCTAACACTGAAAGCTGTCTTAACACATAGTTGGAACCAGGTTAGGTTCTGGCCTTAAATATCATATACACAGATAGTCCTTATTTTAAGGTACCTTCCTTTGTAAATAATTTTTGTGCCTGATTTTAAACAGAAGAAAACACAAAATTCCTAAGAATCTCTTATAATCTATTATAGGTCTGATCTCTCAAGAAACAGATGTGCCCAGTGGCTTGCTGGGGCGTGCTCTCTAGTGTGAGCGGGGTGGGGGGGTGGGCAGGTAGAGAGTGCCCCTGGGGAAGGCTGGGCCAGGAGACTCTGACACCCCCAGCAGCTAGAGGAGTTGGCACCTGGGCCCTGTAACTCCACCTGCCAGTGTATACACAGCTGCCACCACCCCCAGGCGAGCACAGCGCTCACACTACTAAGCGCGTCCCTGTGAGATTACAGACCCTTTAAAACATGCATGGAGCACAGAACATTCCATTCTATGGATACATCTTCATTAAACGAATTACAACATATTACTGAACCAGTCACAGGTTCCAGTTTCCCCTCCTGCAAATGGCACTGCAGTATCATCTGAGAACAAAATACGCGTGTGCCTCTCGAGTGCCCAGCCACAGGGGGACAGTGGCCTGGAGGCGGCCAGAGGACGGCAATTCTGGTCCACCGTGTGGCTGCGGGCCTCTGGGGAACCACCATCTACTACTCACCTTGAGATAAATGAGGGCGCATCCCTGCTGCACCGTCCACTCTTGGCTGGACAACCCTCTCACCAAAGGCGGCATTTATAAAACAGCAAAGCAAGACTCACGCACCAGCCAAGGACCAGGTCGAGAAGGATGAAGCCAACCTTGGTGTTTTGTTTTAAGATTTATTTATTTGAAAGTCAGAGTTAAGAAAAAAAGGAAGAAAGAGAGAAAGAGAAATCATCCTTCCACTGGTTCATTCCCCAGATGGCCACATGACCAGGACTAGGCCAGTCTGAAACCAAGAGCTTCTTCCCAATCTCTCTTGTGGGTGGCAGGACCATCTCCTACCACTTTTTCCAGGCCATCAGCAGGGAGCTGGACTGAAGCGGAGCAGCCGGGACTCGAACCAGCGCCCATGTGGGATGCTGGCATCACAGGCGGCGGCTTTACATGCTACGCCACAGCGCCAGCCCCTGACCTCAGTCTCTTGAGGACCCTGACAAGCCATTCAGGAGCCCGGCCTTTACAGACACCTACAGCTACAGTCTGTAACACACAAGGAGGAAGAGGAGGGGACTTGCTTCCACCAGGGAGGAGGGAACAAAGGCCAGGAACAACCAGCAGACTGTGCGAGAGAACGACCCGCATGCCCCAAGAGGACGGGTCTTCTGTGACCCTGTGGTTCCCTATGCAGAGAAAGGCATAGGACACTGATTTTACTACCAACAGAACAGCATTTAATCTCTTAATTTTTTTTTAACATCAACAGTCACAACTTTTGGCTGGCTTTATGATCATAAAGCAGAAATAAACTATATTCAATTCATAAAATAACAGTCTATAACTACTAATCACTCTGAAATTTCTGTTGAAGGAGATTTTTTTTTTAATTCTTAAAAGAATAAAAAGAAAACAATGCCCTCATGGCAAAACAAAACAGACTGCAGGCACACCAAGCCGCACCCCAAGAGGTCTCCCACTAGCTATGGCTGGTTCAGTCTCTACAACCGGAGCGAGCTGCAGCCTCCAGACTCGGAGTGCTCACAATGCGTCAGAAAACGCCCAAGCTTGAGGCTGGCATCCCATATGGGCGCCAGGTCAAGTCCCAGCTACTCCACTTCTGATCCAGCTCCCTGCAGCGGAAGATGGCCCAAGTGCTTGGGCCCCTGCCACTCATGTGGGAGACCAGCTGGAGTTCCAGGCTCCTGGCATTGGCCTGGCCCACGGCCATCTGGTGAGTGAACCGGCAGATAAAGAGGACTCTTTCTCTCCCCACAAATAAATAAACCTTTAAAAAAAGAAAAAACACTCAAGCTTGAAGCTTCTCATAAATTAATACTGGGGCTGGCACTGTGGCACAGCGGGTAAAGCTGCCACCTGCAGTGCCAGCCTCCCATATGGGCGCTGGTTCAAGTCCCAGATGTTCCACTTCCCATCCGGCTCTCTGCTATGGCCTAGGAAAGCAGTGGAAGATGGCCCAAGGCCTTGGGCCCCTGAACCCATGTGGGAGACCCAGAGGAAACTCCTGGCTCCTGGCTTCAGATCAGCTCAGCTCTGGCCGCTGTGACCATCTGAGGAGTGAACCAGCGGATGGAACTTTCTCTCTCTCTGCCTCTGCCTCTCTGTAACTCTGACTTTCAAATAAATAAATAATATCTTTAAAAAATCAATTTCATAAATACTGCATTTCCTTAAACACAGTATGAATATCCATAAACACCTGATCTTCAAATTGTATAACTATCATCACTGTGACACAGAAACACAAAACTACAGCGAGAGCACTATTTCATTATAATTATATGATATATATTTCATTATAATTATGCATATGATAGTTTTTTTTAAACTGCACAACTGAGTAATGGGTGGCAGAGTAGACAGATGCTTGTGAATGCAGAAGCAGAGTAAAATAAAGAATAGATATAAATGGTAAATATGCTCTTACGGCCCAAAATTTGGGAAATACAGATACAATAAAACACCAGCATCATAATATATTCTACAAATCTACTCTAACTTTGAGTATACACAATTCAAAGTTAGCACATGCAAAATATTGGATGTCTGAGAAAACACCTGAAATTAAATTTTTCAAAGACTGAAACATAGGTAAATTAAGAACATTCTAGAACATGGTAATAAAATGCAACTTTAAAAACTTGAATCCATAGCAATTATTCACGCCAAAAGACCATTCTTTTCCAAAGGCCAATCGCGCTCTGCACAGCCCACTGCTAGCCACAGACCGTCGGGCGTCTCACCATGGACTCCAGGGCTGACATCAGGAACGTCACCACCATCCTGCTCTCCGAGGACTCCTCGTCTTCCACGGGCAGCGTGGACATCGCAACTTGGGCCATGATCCCTGTGGGAGAGAAGGAAGGAGGAGGTGAGCGCCGGAGTCTCTCTCCTCACAGGGAGAGCTGCAAGGGCCCTACCCAGACGGCCTCACTGACAGATTCCTCGCTGGCAGTATTCCCTTTGCCCAAGGCTGTGAAGACACAGAACCCATCTCTCCACTCTCCTCCCAGCGTTAGTGCCATAAAGTGAGGCCGGCATCACATTCAAAGGGAACCAGCCAGGCCTCTCCCAAGGAGACGAGGAGGAAGAGCTGAGATGCGCCCACCACTCCCGGCCCCAGCTCTCCCTGCGCACACTGACCGCCCACAGGAGGCTGCCTCCCTTCTCAGGAGACAGGGCACCCGCAAGCACCTCCCATGCCTCCGTGACACGGCACACCGTTCCCTTTAGAAAACATCCGCTGATGCTTTAGCTGTCAGCCAGGAGCCCCAGCTGAATTCCCAACACCGCAAAAACAGGGACCACTGGAAAGGACGTAGACAAACGGGAACCTCTGTGAGTGGCTGTTGGGAACACAGAACGGCGCGGCTGCTCTCAGAGCAGTGCTAAAACGTTACACAGAATTATAGAATCCGGCAATATCATCTCTGGGTACACACCCAGAAGGCCCAAAGCAAGAATGCAAAGAGTAACCAGGCAGCCATGTTCCTGGCGGTCTTACTTCCAGTAGTCAAAGGTGGAAACCACCCATGTGTCTGTAACTGATGAACAGATAAACAGAATGCGGTGTCTACACAGGGAGGCTTACTCAGCTTTGAAAAAGAAACTGATAACAGCTACAACCCAGATAAAAGATAACACTATGCTAAACAGACACAAAAGGACCAACGTTGCACAAGTCCACTTGGGTAACTACAACAGTCAAGTAGCGAGTAGAGTGGTAGCCGCAGGCTAGGAGGAGGGAGCGATGGGTATGGTATAGAGGTTAACTTTGCAAAAACAGAGTTCCACAGCTAGGCAATAGCATCATTGGCCCTGACGTCAGAGAACTGCTACCTAAAAATATTTGCCACTGAGGTTTTGTTACGTATATCTTACAAAAATTAAAAACCAAAAGATAGAAGCCAGCATTCTGGCATGGCAGATACACCGACCACCTGTGATGCTGATGTTCCATATGGGTTCCCAGCTGCTCCACTTCCGACCCAGCTCTCTGCTAATGGTCTGGGAAAGCAGCAGAAGACGGCCCAAGTTCTTAGATACCTGCCACCCACTGGGGAGGCCCAGAAGCTCCTGGCTTTGGTCTGGCTCAGCCTTGGCCATTACAGCCACCTGGGGAGTGGAACCACGGATGGAAGACACCTCCCCTCAAACCAGAACTCAAAACTGCAAATAAATACATAACTCTTTATATACTGATTTTCTACTAATGAAATTAAAATTAGTTACCTATTAAAATTATCCCTTCAAATGTAGTTGAATTAACTCTATTTTTAGCAAGAGATTAAATAATCAACTGAATGTGACAAATTGAAAACTGGAAGCATGAATCGGAATTCTTAAAAGCCTGTGTGTATGAATTAACATACTGAAGCACCTGGCTATCCTTTAATTAAAGCCTGATATTCCAGAGAACATGAACAATCGTTTGCAGAGCTGTTAGCATGACATGTAAATCTTCTTCCTACTATTACAGAGGATGACCCGTTCCCCTGCTACCTAAGACTGGGATCCAGCTTTGCCGTCTGTCGTGATGCAATTTAGCTGCTGGGCCAGCTGCAACCAGGAAGCAGAGCTCTGGTTTTCACAGGACGGGGCAGGCACTTGGCACAATGCTCACATCCCATAGCAGAGACCCTGGGAGGATGCAGGTGTCCCTGCAGGTCATGTGGGAGATAAGGATGGAGCTGTGGGCTCCTGGCTTCCGCCTGGCCCAGTCCCAGCTTTTGTGGGTATTTGTGGAGTGAACCAGCAGATGGAAGATCTCTCTCTTCTCTCTCTCTGCCTTTCAAATAAATTGAAAACAAATAAAAAGTATAAAAGCTGTAATAAAACACTGACAGTTATTTCCATATCTGTAAATAAACAGAAGAAATTCTGTTTCCCAAAACCAGGTCCCCATCCTAAGCAGACACAGACTCAGGAAACAGTTATCAAGCAACTGAATGGCTAGGGGATAAAAACTGTTTTCCTTAGCAGTCTAAGTTCCATTTTTTTCGGCTGGCTAAATTAAGTAAATCTGCACTAAAATGTGGCTTAGTTAAAAAGCACAACAAAGGCATATTACTTGTCTATAATCCAGACACTCACGAGGCTGGCACTGTGGTGTAGCAGGCTAGGCCACCGCCTCTGAAGTAGGCACCACATATGGGTTGCAGACCCAGCTGCTCCACTTTCAACTGATGCTTCTGGGACCAGCAGAAGATGCCCCAAGTGTTGGGCTCCTGCACCCACGTGGGAGACTCAGATGAAGCTCTTGGCTCCTGGCTTTGGCCTGCCCAGCTCTGGCTGTTGCAGCCATTTGGGGAACCAACCAATGGATGAAGATCTCTCTGTCTCTGTCTCTCTCTCCCTAACTCTTCCTTTCCAATACATAAAATATAAATTTTTTATAAAGATTTATTATCTACTTGAAAGGCAGTGCTACAGAGAGAGGCAGAGACAGAGAGAGGTCTTTCATCTGCTGGTTCACTCCCCAAATGGCTGCAACGCCTGGGGCTGGGTCAGGCCACAGCCAGGAGCCAAGAGCTTCATCTGAGTCTCCCACATGGGTGCAGGAGCACCAAGCACTTGGGCCATCTTCTGCTGGTTCCCAGAAGCATCAGCAGGGAGCTGGATCGGAAGTGGAGCAGCTGAGACTCAAGTGGGCACCCACATGAGATGCTGGCACTGCAGGCCAGGGCCTCAACCCGCTGTGCTACACCGCCAGCCCCAAAAAATAAATCTTAAAAAAAAAAAAAAAAGACATTTGGTTAGAATTACTGTCATTATCTTCTTCATAATTCACTTTTTCCTAAGTCCCCATCAGGAGAAAATGCAAACATGTTGTCAGTTTTCAAATGCAGCAACTCCAAGGTCACACAGCCACCTCCAGGGTCAGAACACGGAACCAGTGTGATTTTCTGTCTGCGGCTGTTTTTCAGCTCTCGCCTCCCACTGCCGTAAACCTACTCTGACATCATTCACACAGTACATGTTAGGAAAGAGGACGGGAGGCAAGGGTGGGCATTTGGCCTAGCAGTTCTTAACCGCTGCTTGGGACATGCCCCTTATTGGAAGTGCCTGGGTTCAATACCCGGCTCTGGCCCCTGACTCCAGCTTCCAGTATACTAATGTACACCCTGGAAGGCGGCAAGTGACGGCTCAGGTACCTGGACCCCTGCCGCCCCAGTGAGAGCCTGGACTGGGTTCCTGACTCCCTGGTTCAGCGTGGCCCAGCCTCAGCTATTGAGGGGATCTGGGAAGTGAACCAGCAGAGAAGGGGTGCACGTGTGCATGTCCCTCCCAAACACACTAAATTTTAAAAAAGTTTTTTAAAGGCAGGAGGCAGACATCACGGTTGCAGCCCAGGAGGCTGTTCCCTGGGTGCCTTTAGCTGCACCCCTCACTTGATGCCAGCTCCCCCCTTCCCTTTCCCAGAACAAACTGTCACAAGACAGTGGCATCCACACTGAGCTGGAGGACACCCCCAGGCCTGCAGCAGGAGGCCAAGGCTCTGGTCCTCCCAGAACCCAAAACCGAGAGAGCAGGGAAGGGCTCCCTGTACCCCAGCTGCTGTGTGACCCCCGGAGCTGGCCTCAGGTGACTTTGCTACGAAAGCAGAGGCTAACCCAACCTTTATTAGGGAAAGTTCTTTGAACCCTGAACCTTCCCCAAACTCCCTCAATTTAAGGAATTTCTTAGGGGCCAACATGGCACAGCAGGTTCAAGTCGCGGCTGCTCCACTTCAGATCTAGCTCCCTGCTAATGTGCCTGGGAAAGCCGTGGGAGATGGCCAAGTGCTTGGGTCCCCGCCACCCACATGGGAGACCCGGATGGAGTTCCTGGCTCCTGACCTCACCCTAATACAGCCTTGGCTGTTGTAGCCATTTGGGGAGTGACCAGAGGATGAAAGATGTCCCTCTGTCTCTCTCCCCTCAACCCTGCCTCTCTATCTCTTCACTCTGCCTTTCATTAAACATTTACTTAAAGACTTCTTTTATTGGTCATCTCTGTTAACATCCACAACAATCCCGCAAGAAAAAATAAGTAAGCAGAAGAGCAAAACACAAATCTATATAGACCTAGAAGCACCTCAAAGGAGCTGGGACCCCAGAGCCCCCAGGCCAGGCCAGCCTCTCGGAATGAATCCACAACCCCACAGAGCCTAATCCACTCTCAGTGCGCTGACCTTGCCTCAGAAGCCAACGCGCATCTTCGTCCAGCCATGCCGCATGCGCGAAAGACCAGTACTCATTTAGACAGCTGCATGGCGGTCCAGCAACACAGCATCACACAACTTCTCTTAAAATCTCACAGAGTGATCTCTTACCTTCTTTATTTCTGTATCTTCATGTTCTCAATACTACAGTAAACAGCACAAACATCTTCATAGCTTGTAATACAGAAAGTCAAAATGTTAAGATTGCCAGCAGAGCCATTTAGGCACATTAAATTCATCGGTCTCCCCACACTGCAGGGCTGTGACCTAACCATGGTGGCCTCACGGCTGCTAAAATGGCTGAGCTTCTTTACTTACTACAGAAGCATTTTCCATAGTTGCGTTCTTTGCATTCTTGCCTTCAGTGACGCATCCTCCGCTTCGGTCCCATGCCTATTACTAGAAGGGTGTCTGACCCCGACTCCACGCTCCGTCCCTTCCTTTATTTCTGGTAACAATGTGCATGATCACAACTGCTGGCCACGCAGCTCTGTGTCCGCCATCCTCACTCTAATCCATTTCACTTGCATCCAGATTGCGCCACGCTCCTTGTGCCTTGTCTTGGATCGCAGATCCTCTGCCTGAGGGGATTCTTTAGGCTCTTTCCCATGACACCCTTCTTCCGGAAAGGTGTCTTCCTTCCCTGGGAGAGCAGCCTCGGCTGGCAGCTCCTGTCCTTCAGCGCGCACACAGCATCCAGTGTGGCCCTGAGGGCCGTCCCCAGGCACCCCTGTGTGAAGAGCGCTCCGATGCCTTGGGTGTCCTGTCTGCGGGATGTCTCCTTCTCCTTTGCTGAGCTGCAACGCCCTGGGCTCCTTCGCTATGCAAATTCTCAGTTCCCGGCCGGCCCACAGGAACGCAGATCAAACCTGTTGGTTACCACTTGGTCCCCTGAGGTCACCCACCTTCCTCTCTGTACCAAATGTGCTTCCTGTGGCTTACATGTCAATAATTCCTTCTGCACCTGTGCTTATGATCGTCTTTAAAGCTTTCATAATTTTATAATTTAAAAATCTTTTTGTCACTTGTATTTCTTTTTATTTATTAAGATTTATTTATTTGAAAATCAGAGTTACACAAAAAAAAGGAGAGGCAGAGAGAGAGAGAGAGAGGTCTTCCATCTGATGGTTCTCTCCCCAGATGGCCTCAACGGCCAGAGCTGCACCGATCCGAAGCCAGGAGCCAGGAGCTTCTTCCAGGTCACCCACGTGGGTGCAGGGGCCCAAGGACTTGGGCCATCCTCCACTGCTATCCCGGGCCATAGCAGAGAGCTGGACAGGAAGTGGAGCAGCCGGGTCTCGAATGGGCAGCCATATGGGATGCCGGCGCTTCAGGCCAGGGCGCTAACCCACTGCACCATAGCGCCAGCCCCTCGTCTCTTGGACTTCTACTTGCTGCTGTGTCACATTTTACAGCTGCTGCCTCCTGGAGATGTAAACTTGTCACACTGCATACCTAACAGTGCTAGTTATCTTACAGCCTCTGATAGCCCCGAAGTCCCAGGCCCACGGAGGTCTGTCTCTGCTGCTGCTGGGCTCCTGCTCGCAGCCTCGACGCCCGTTCCCTCACTGCCTCACCGTGCTTCCGTGCTGGAATCCTACGTAAAAACCTACTTGTGATGTGAGTCCCGAGATGAAGGCAGCTCCCCCAGGTGTCTAGGGGCACTTTCCTGCCCGGACGCGCCATAACCCAACACCACAACCCCCTTTTATCTCACCTGGGGTCCTCACCGCATTGAGGGAGAAGGGTCTCCTATGTGACCCATGAATTTTGTGCAGGCTCTGGGCTTCAATTTCTGTGCCTCTCATCCCACAAAGTTCATCAAGTCAGGAGCTGCTTATGACACCAGCATCCCACACTGGAGTCAGGCTTGCACTCCAACTGCCTGCTAATGTACCTGGGAAAGAGTGGGAGACCCGGATGTGGTTCCTGGCTCCTGGCATTGGCCAGGCCCAGGCCAAGTCATTGCAGCCACTTGGAGAGTGAATTAGCAGACAGAAAATCTCTGTCTCTCCCTCTCTCCCTCTCTGTCACTCTTTCAAATAAGTAAATCTATTTTTAAAAAGTGGCAAAAAATGATTTCCATCTCTATTATGGGGTTCCCATTTTCCTATTAACGTCAGCCTTTTCAGGGCTGGCTCTGAGCCACACTAGGATGAGACACTGCTTGCAACGCCAGCATCCCAGCATCCCATAATGGAATGCTGGTTCAAGTCCCAGCTGCTGCTCAGCTCTGCACCCAGCTTCCTGCTATTGTGCCTGGGAAGGCAGCAGTTATGGCCCAAGTGGGGCCCTGCCACCCACATGGGAGACCTGGATGGAGCTCCTGGCTGCTGTGGCCATTCGGGGAGTGAATCAGCACATGGACGGTATCTCCCTCCCTCCATCTCTGATACTCTGCCTTTCAAATAAATAAATCTTTCCTCAAAATTAGCCTTTCAGTTTTTTTAAAAAGATTTCTTAATTTATTTGAAAGACAGAGTCAAAAAAAGGCAGAGGTGTGCGGGGGGAGGGGGGCCTTCCATCCACTGGTTCACTTCCCAAATGGCCCCAAAGGCCGGAGCTGTGCCAATCTGAAGCCAGGAGCCAGGAGTTTCTTCCATGCAGGTGCAGGGACCCAAGGACTTGGGCCATCTTCTACTGCTTTCCCAGGCCATAGCAGGGAGCTGGATGGGAAGTGGAGCAGCCGGGACTCGAACTGGTGCCCATACGGGATGTCGGCACTGCAGGTGGCAGTATTAACCACTACATCACAGCACCAGCCATAGTCTTTAAAATTCCTTTCTTGCCAACTTTTTGGCACTTTTACAAAACTTGGTCAAATAATTTTAGAACATTCATGCTATTTCTAGTACAGGTACTAGCTCCACCAACTGAGAAGCGTGCCTTTCGTATTTCTGAGTCTCAAGAATAATTTAGGGGTGGACATACAGCTCAGTAACTGAGACCCCACCTGGGACACCTACACCCATATCAGAGAGCCTAGGTTCAAGTCCAGGCTCTGCTTCCAACTCCAGCTTCCCACTAATGAGCTCCTGGGAAGTAGCTACGGCTCAGTACTTGGGTCCCTGCTCACATGGCCGTCCTGGATTGAGTTCTGGGCTCCTGGCTTCAACCTGGCCCAGCCCTGGCTGCTGTGGGCACGTGGGGAGTTATACTCAGAAGAGAAATCTGTCTCTCTGCCTCTGTCTCTCTTTCAAATAAATTTTTTTTTTTAAATTTAAATAATTTGAGGCCAGCGCTGTGACACAGAGGGTTAAAGCCATGACCTGCAGCATTGGCATCCCATACGGATGTTGGTTCAAGTCCCAGCTCCTCCACTCCTGATCTAGCTCCCTGCTAATGCACCTGGGAAAGCCGCAGAGGATGGCCCAAGTACATGGCTCCTGCAGGCACATGGGAGACCCAGAGGAAGCTCCTGGCTCCCAGCTTTGGCCTGACCCAGTCTGGTTATTGTGGCCATTTGGGGGAGTGAACAGCTTGATGGAAGATCTCTCTCTCTCCTTCTCTCTAACTCTGCCTTTCAAATAAATAAATAAATCTTTTTTTTTTTTTTAAAGATTTTTATTTATTTATTTGAGAGGTAGAATTACAGTCAGAGAGAAGGAGAGACAACGATTTCTTCCACCGGCTGGTTCACTTCCCAAAGCTGAGCTGATCCAAAACCAGAATAGGAGCTTCTTCTGGGTTTCCCATGTAGGTGCAGGGGCCCAAGGACTTGGGCCATCTTCTACTGCTTTCCCAGGCCAAAGCAGAGCTTTGTACATGAACAGAAGCACCATGCTCAGTCTCCATTTAAACCTCCTTTAGGACTTGTGGAGAAAATACAGGAGGCAGCTGAGAGGGGATCCCACTGACAAGACCTTTCTGAACTCAGTAACAACCCGTCCTTCGGAAGATCCACGCCGCCGTGTAAATAAATAAATCTTTTAAAAAAAAAAAAAGAGTAAAGAAGAAAAACTTAAGGGGACAGTGCTGTGGCACAGCAGGCTAAGTTACCACGTGCAATGCCAGCATCTCACCAGAGTTGGCATGAGCCCTGGAGCTCCACTTCCAATCCGGCTCCCTGCTAACGTGCCTGCCACAGCAGCAGCAGAAGATGGCTTAAGCACCTGGGCCCTGCCGCCCATGTGGGAGACCTGCATGGAGTTCAAGTCTTCAGCCCAGCCCAGCCCAGCCCAGCCTATCTGCAGCCATTTAGGGAATGAACCAGCAGATAAAAGATCTCTCTTCACTCTCTGTCACCCTGAATTCAAATAAATAACTCTTAAAATAAAAAAAGGAGAATTCATAACTTAGAACTGAGACTGTGATGTTATAAATTCAGAACTGTTATTGCTTCATATGATTAAGGGCAAAGCTGCAGGCTCCCCCTGTGCCTAGACCCAGGCCCAAGGCCTTCCCAGGACACCTCACTGGTGGCCACATCATCTTCACGCTCATCACACATCCGTGCTGTGATCCCAAAAGCAAAGGAAGAAGATACCTTTGTGGTACTTTTGCACAACAGACCTGAGTGTTTGTCACTAGGCTTCCCCAACGCCAATTACTGTGGCAACTCAAAGCAAGATCGCACAGGCTGCACCTGTCAGGAACGTTCTAGCTAGAGCCACAAGGAATAGAGGCAGGCAATCCTCAAAAGGCAAAGTAGGCAGGCACAGGCTAGCACCAGTAACACCAGCAGTCTCCCCTCATCTCCTGGGTAAACATTCCGGAACCCCCAGGCCATGTCGGCAGGTGCAGATCCTCTGTCTTCAACACACAGGCCTGGGACACAGTTTACAAACTAGGCACAGCAGCAGGAACCTGTAGGAAGGCCGAGCAACTGTCGCACTGCAGCAAAGCTAGGTGCCCTGGTCTCTCTCGGCACAGCTCACGGGACTGTACTCACCCTCCTGCTGCCCGCCTTCCCGGCAGTGGGAAACGCGCTTCGGGCGCCTTCCTCTCTCCTTCAGCAACTTCTCCCACTCTGCAGGACACTCCACGGCCGCCGCCTCCTCGCCGGAGGCCGCCTCTCCAGGAATGCTCCCGGTGTTCAGTCCAAACCTGCTCCTGAATCGGTGCAGCCAGCCCTTACTAGCGGTGAACGGCTTTCTCCCCAGGAGCCCCTCGCCCCTGTCGGGGGACCCCCCGCTGCAGTCCGCGTACAGGCTCAGGGCTTTCTGCCGCAGCACGCTGCCGTGGATCGCCACGCGCCTCCTCTTCATGTCTTCCACCCACACACTCAGCTCCTTCTCCATCTTCACCAGGCGCTTGTCTCGCACTGTGGCCGTGACCTTGGCGTTCTGAGGGGCCACGGCGAAACTCGCGCGGATGTCCTTCTCCTTCTTCACGATTTCACGGATAGACGACTCGTTCTTACCGTAGATCTTGGCAACCTCGGCATAGGACTTTTTCTCCTTCCTTATTAAGTCAAGGACTTTCACCTTTTCACTCAAAGGAAGCACTTTGCGGCTTCTCTTTGGCAGGTGCGAATGGCCAGCATCATTACTCTTGGGCTTTGGGGCCATTCTTAAGCAAGATAAGAACTGGAAGACTGGGAGCTCCCAGGCAGTCCATCTGATTAGCAGGAGGGCTACCGCGTGGCCAGCAGGCGGGCAGCAGACACAGCGTGGACACGCTGCACACAGGGACGACTCATGGCCTTGGCAGGACGGAGGGAGGCTTCATGCACTACTCACAACCGCATGTGATACAACCTTACAAACTTTATCTGGAACTTTCCATTGAATATTTTTGGCCCGCAGCGGACCACGGGTAACTGACACCGCAGACAGTGTGGCCACGGATAAGGGGCTACTGCGGGCTTCCTGAGTCTGCTGGGTCATCTTCCCATTCACGAGCTTCCTCAGTCTTCCATCCCGAACACCTCTGTTTTTACATCATGCTTTGTCTCCCGTGTTTTCTCCTGCATGAGTGTCAAAGATGCCATTCTCTGAAATCTTCCTGTGTTTCTTGTTGGAGATCCATTTCAGGAGTTACGTTTATCTGTGTCCTTGCTGTCCTGATCTGCTGTACCTCAAAACAAGCCAATAATTAATTCCATATAAATGTTTCTGCTGGACTATACTTCTGTTTTAATTTATTGATCCTTGCTGTCAATACTCAACAGCACTCAACAGTGGGGTGGGTACTTTATAACGAGTCACGGGAAGACAGCTCTTGAGGATTCACACACACTATCATCACTCTAACAAAAACCGAGTTTAATTTTTTTTATTATGCTGTTCTCTAAAGTATTTCCAATGTTCAATATATTTCTGCCTTAAAACAAGGTTCAGGTCAGACTGGTAAGTGTGAGAAGGAACCATAACACTGAACTTGGTTTTGATTACATGTGTGCCCCTATTTCTTGCTCCATTTCAAACTTATAACACAATTAAGAAGAAAATTCAAGGGATTTTAACTGAACCTGTCCATTCTATTATGTCATAAACGAGCAAGTCCAACCTAGGAAGATTAGCTGTCTTGCTGAGCTTACCTTAACAGTTTTACAACAAGGGACTAGAATCAGTCTCTTCAAATTCCTACTTGCCCATTCATGCACAATAATAAGCCAAGAAAAGCAGGTTTTAAAAAAAAAAAAAAGGAATGAACACAAGGTAAATCATCACACAATGAATGAATAGAATGTTAAGACTAGGTAATCTCTGAACAATTAACTGTCACAAATCATAAAGAAACTGAAACAAAAGTATAACATCCTTTTTGTCCATAAAGCAAAAATTATAGTGGCCACTGAAGAGTATTTTATGTATCCACCCCAGTCACACTCTATAAAAAAAGAATTTGGCTCAAGGAAAAAATATGAATTATTACAGACCAACCACCTAGATGAACACATTACCTACATGACCAGATACTACTGGCCAGCCAACAGGCAAACATCTCTCCTTTTAACAATGAAAAATGGCCTGAGCTTAATACAACCGTGGACTCACAACACAGAGACTGAACACTCAACCAGGAGGAAACGTATTTAAATCGGTCAGAGACCCCGCGATTTTCTTTCCTTCTGCACAGATACCTGCAGATTGCTAAGCGTTTCTCGGTTGTTTTTACTTGCATTACACAGTTAAGATCTACCCTGCACATTTACTTAAGGAGGGTGAGATGACCTTTATGACTGCAAAATTCTAACTTCCTTAAGTCAGTGTTTTGCACTAGAAGAGTCATCACTAGAATCTTCAGTTTGCTGAGCGATCTGCCCCTAGGCGTTGTCCGTGGAAGACCAGACACTGCTTGCGGCAGGTAACGGCATTCAGCCCTGTAATTATCCAACAGGCTTAACAGTGGTTAAAAAAGAAAGAATACTTTTACTCGAAAACTCTTCCATCCAAATTAAGTTTTGCCCTCTACCCCCCAAAAAAACACAATAGGATCTCCCTGTACTGTGGCCCTTCTTGTCCTGGGCAGGCAATGTGGCATGCCCGCATCCCGTATCGAAGGTCCAGGTTTGAGTCCTGGCTGCTCTGCACTTGGGATTCGGCTTCCTGTTAACACGTCTGGAAGGCAGACGATGACCCTGGTACACCGGTTCCTGCCACCCACACGGGAGACCTGCATGGAGTTCTGCCTGGCTCAGCCCCACCACGGGGAGTGAACCAGCAGATGGAAGCCATCTCTCATCCCTCTGTTTCTCTACCTTTCAAATAAATAATAAATCTTAAAAAAAAAAAAAACTAAAAATCAACTGTCACTTTCCTGGTATCTAGTGTCCTGTGTCTTCATTCTGGAAGGTCACTTTTTATGTATGAGGTAAAAATACAGAGCTCAAATTTACCAATTCGTTCTTATTAGAGTCACGAAAATCAAGTTTCAACAGAACTGAATGACTAAAGGAATCACCATGTTCCTAATTACATATACTAACAGAAACATCTTTAATGAGAAGTATAAAATAACTTCAAAGTTAGACTGAACTAAGGGAAAAACAGAACAACAAACTTTAAAAAAAAAATCCTTATTTATAAAAGAAATTTCTTCAAAATGGTGAATAAAATTAAACTCCATCACCTACAATGTTACACGTTTTGTCTTAAAACAGTGACTCAAGAAAAAAGGACCTAACAGTGTAATCAGCTGGCAATATCCTAAAAACAATTCAGTTGTAGGCCGTCGCTGTGGTGTAGCAGGTAAACCCACTGCCTGCAGTGCCAGCATCCCAAATGGACGCCGGTTCGAATCCTGGCTGCTCTGCTTCTGTTCCAGCTCTCTGCTATGGCCTGGGAAAACAGTGGAAGATGGCCCAAGTCCTTGGGCCCCTGCACTCACACTGGGGACTTGGAGGAAGCTCCTGGTTCCTGACTTCGGATTGGCGCAGCTCTGGCCATTGTGGCCATCTGGGGAGTGAACCAGTGGATGGAAGACCTCTCTCTCTCTCTCTCTCTCTCTCTCTCTCTCTCTCTCTCTGCCTCTGCTTCTCTGTAACTCTGCCTTTCAAGTAAGTAAATAAGTAAAATAAAATAATAAAATGGTCAAGGACATGAAACTAAGAAAAAAAAAAGCCACCTGGAAAACGTGCTAAAATTTAAAGTTGTTAGACAAGAAAACTGCGCGACATGGGGTCATGGATTACACTCTTGCCATGAAACGCATCCATCAACGACACATTAGACAAAACCTGAATGATGGTCCCCGGGTGCAGGACACATGGGCAACTTTTGCTAGTTATCTTTCTATCCTTTAGAAGCATTCTGAAATAATTTCCAGGGGCCAACGTTTGTGGCGGAGCGGGTTAAGCTGCAGCCTGTGATGCCAGCATTCCACATGGACACCAGTCCCCACTGCTCCACTTCCAATGCAGCTCCCTGCTCATGTGCAGGGAGAGCAGCAGAAGCAGAAGCAGATGGCCCAAGTACCTGGGCCCCGCACGCACACAGGAGACCCAGAAGCAGCTCCTGGCTCCTGGCTCCAGTCTGGCCCAGCCCCGACCACTGCAGCCATTTGGGGAGTGAACCGGCTGAAAGAAGATCTGTCTCCAATGCCCTGTAACTCCGCCTTTCAAATAAAATCTTCAAAAAAAAAAAAAAAAATCATGTAAAGCATTCAGTACATTTGAGCTCTGCTAACAAAATTTCTACTTTGACTGCTTCCTGGCACCTGTGAAGACAGGCGGGATGTTAGAATTCAAAGAAGAAAGAGCTTACAGGGTAAATCACTGATTACAGTTTGTCTCTGCTAGCTAAAGAGAGAGGCTAGAAATGGGGTGCTTTTACAGCCTCTCACATTTCAAGGAAAGACTGGAAATTAGTTAAGATAAAGATATCCAAAAGTACAAAAATGCCTGCCATTTTAGCTAAGGATTATCAAATAAAACCCAGCACCAACACAGTGCCTTCTACACAATAAACCACTGTGAATGGAAGACTGAATACCAGGCTCTTGATTTTTTTCTTCCAATAACAGAATTTACTCACACTCAATGCTATCAAATTAGTAGATCATCAGCTAGAACATATCATAATTTTTCCCAAGGTAATTTTACCTCATCTTTCAATCTGGTAGCTATCTTGTTCATTAACCACATAAATAAAATTACTAAAGGCATTGCCACTGACTCAAATTTATCAATTAACGTGATTTATACTGGCAACCTTAATTTCAGAATAACAGAATTATCAATTAGAAGAGCACAGTCGTTAAAAGGCACTTGGGGCTGGGCTGTGGTGTAGCAGCACCCTTGCATGGTCCAGCTGCTCCACTTCTGATCCAGCTCCCTGCCAACAGCCCGTGGAAGCAACAGAAGGCGGCCCCATGCTCGATTCCCTGTCATCCATGTGGGAGACCCAGAAGAAGCTCCAGGCTCCCGGCTTCTGCCTGGCCCAGCCCCAGCCATTGTGGCCATCTGGGGAGTGAGGCAGCAGATGAAGATCCACCTCCCACCACTCCCTGTAACTGACTTTGAAATAAATAAATAAATCTTTGAGAGAGAGAATGCGCTCTGAATCTAACTACCTTGGCACCAGGATACCTGAGAGTCCCAACCTCGCCCCCAATTCCAACTTTCTACCCACTGGGGACACCTGGACTGAGTTGCCAGCACCATCAGCCAGCCCCGCTTCTGCCACTGACAGCATTAGTGGAGTGAGCCAGCAAACTGAAGTTTTTTCTCTCTCGCTCTCACCGTCAGCGAATAGCAGTTTTAGGATTTCATTAACAAATTAACAATCTCCTGTCAGTCCTTGCAATGAGTTAAAAATCTGTGACTTCTGCCTCCTAGCAAGAAAGTTCCTTGCAAAAAGACCCCTTCTAACACAGTGTGCTCCTTCCACAACTCTCCACTTCTCCAAACTGCGCAGCCCTGGATCTGTCCCAGGACCCACCCAGAATGTGGTTTCTGAAACATCCCTCCGCCTTGCCACCTTCTAGACATTCTCTGGATTTTCCTGGTGATGTCCCAGAACCGGACAGGGCGTTCTGGACAGAACCAGCTCACCAGACTCTGCACTTAAGCCCCTAGCTGTCAGGACTTCCGCACTCTGTTTACGAATTCCCAGGAATATTCTCATGCACACTCCCTAGAGCTCCTCTCCCTCGGTGTAGTGGGTCTGCTCCAAAGGGAACAGATGAGGTTGGTAGTTCCCTCAGAGACTGCTTTGCAAGGGTGTTCACTTGGACCCAACTAGACAGTACTCCACTCAGGTTAAATATGTTTCCCCCTAATTTTAGGAGAAAGCTCCAGCAGTGTGCGTGGTTGAGCTGTTGCTCACTATTAGCACATACCTGAGACTTCTGGTATGTGCTACGTACAGGGGCGGGTGTTGTGGCACAGCAGTTAACCTGCCACCTGCAATGTGGGCATCCCATGTGAGCGCCCACTCAAACCCCCATGCTCCACTGTTAAACCTGGGAAAGCAGCGGAAGACGGCCCAACTGTCTGGGCCCCTGCACCCACGTGGAAGACCTGGAAGAAGCTCCAAGCTTTGGTCTGGCCCGGCCCTGCCTGCTGTGGCCATTTGGGGATTGAACCTGGGACGAAAGCTCTCTCTGTGACTCTGCCTTTCAAATAAAAAAGTCATTTTTAAAAAATATTAATAGGTTTTTGAGACCAGCACTGTGGCTAGCAGGTTAAGCTGCTGTCCGCGGCGCCAGCAGCCCACATGGACACTGGTTCCATCTCAGTCACTCCACTTCCGATCCAGCTCCTGCTAATGTGCCTGGGAAGGCAGCGGAGGATGGCCCTGTGTTGGGCCCCTGCACCCACGAGGGGGACCCGGATGACGCTCCTGGCTCCTGCCTGGCCCAGCCGCAGCTGTTGGTGCTATTTGGGAAGTCAATCAGCAGATGGAAGACCTCTCTCTGTTGTCTCTCTCTCTGTAATTCTACCTTTCAAATAAATAAAATAAATCTAAAAAAATTTTTTTAACTTAGTATACAAAAATGCTAATATCTAAGGACTGCAGATACAAACAAGTTCCAAACACAAGGAGCAACTCTCACACACATAGACGCTCACACAACAGGCTCTGTCTGCTAACCACGGCCCATTTTAACCAGCCAGACACCCCAGACTCTGCTTCTCCCACTACGCCGTACAGCAATCATGAACTGCCTTCAGAACAAGACACACACGGATACACATGCGCACTGTCTCCTTCACAATATTCAAAAACCACTGCAAGGGTTATAAACAAAGGAAATTCTGACACACAGACAAACCTGTCGGAAAGGACAGAGGCTGCACGAATCGGTTTGCAAGAGGTCCCTTCAAGAACCCGCCCACCCCCAGACAGGCGGCAGTAGGGAGCACCAGGGCCCAGCAGGGAGAATGGGATTTTAGTTTGAGACCATAAAAGAGTCCTAGACATGGACAGGGATGGGTGCCCAACAGTGGGAATGTACTTGACACCACTGAACTACACATTGTAAAACAGTTAAAATGTTAAGTTCTATCCTACGCAACCATTTTATTAAAAAATCACTTTAGGCCAGCGCCACAGCTCAATAGGCTAATCCTCCGCCTGCAGCCCCGGCACACTGAATTTGTAGTCCCGGTCAGGGCGCCGGGTTCTGTCCTGGTTGCCCCTCTTCCAGGCCAGCTCTCTGCTGTGGCCCGGGAGTGCAGTGGAGGATGGCCCAAGTGCTTGGGCCCTGCACCCCATGGGAGACCAGGAGAGGCACCTGGCTCCTGGCTTCAGATCAGCGCAGTGCACTGGCCGCAGCGCGCCAGCCACAGCGGCCACTGGAGGGTGAATCAACGGAAAAGGAAGACCTTTCTCTCTGTCTCTCTCACTGTCCACTCTGCCTGTCAAAAAAAAAAAAAAATCACTTTAAAGAACTACTTGAAAGAGGTTTTGGGGGCCGCCACCTGCAGGGCCAGCATCCCATATGGGTGCTGGTTCAAGACCCGGCTGCTCCACTTCCCATCCAGCTCTCTGCTATGGCCTGGGAAAGCAGTGGAAGATTGGGCCCCTGCACCCACATGGGAAACCTGGAAGAAGCTCCTAGCTCCTGGCTTCGGATTGGCTCAGCTCCAGCCACTGCAGCCAGTTGGGGAGTGAACCAGCAGATGAAAGATCTCTCTCTCTGCCTCTCCTTCTCTCTGTGTAACTCTTTCAAGTTTGCCTGTCAAAGCAGTAGATGAAGGCTCAAGGACTTGGGTCCCTGCCTCAGATGGAGTTCCAGGCTCTGGTGTCAGCCTGGACCAGCTCAGCCATTGCTCCATCTGGAGAGAACTCTGTTCACATTTATGCTGTGGTTGATAGCAAGGGCTACATTTAGATACAACAAATTCTTTATAATGAACAATAAATAAAGCAAAGTCTTCTCAAGTTTCCTTCATCAAACTGTCAATTTCTATTTTAAAAGCTTCAGGGAATGGGATTCTGGCTAAGACAAGACAGCTCCGGTTTTCTTAAACCACCTTCACTAGCCCAGGAAGGCAAGGAAACTGCAACTGTGTCTGGGCGCCCTGACGCTCCTTCCTACATCAAATACAGTCTTCAAAAACTTCATGGAAAAGGTGGACTACGGAAAAAGTATGCACCAAGAGGTATCTATCTTTTAATTCCATTTTTTCATGAATTTTTCATTTCATTTTATTTGAAAGGCAGAGAGAGGGAGACACAGATCTTCCATCTGCTGGTTCACTCCCCAAATGCCTGCAAGAGCCAAAGCTGGGCCAGGCTGAAGCCAGGAGCCGGGCGCCCAATCCAGGCCTCCCTCATGAGTGGCAGAAGCCAGGCACCTGAGCCACCGCCTACTGCCTTCCCGTGCTATGCCCTAGCAGGAAGCTGGTGAGGAGCTGCCCAGGTACTCTGATGTGGGACACACACATCCCACACCGCATCTCAACCTCTGCGCCAAACGACGTTCCTCACAACTCCCTGAAGTGCCCCTGCACCAACGCTGTCATGAGGAAACACAGTACTAAAACTCACAACAGCTCAAGGTAAGCAACAGGGAAGAGGCTGTGGTTTAGAAGGTTAAGCATCTGACTCTAGTGCCAGCATCCCATATGGGTGCCGGTTCAAGACCCGGCTGCTCCACTTCCCATCCAGCCCCCTACTATGGTCTGGGAGAGCAGAAGATGGTCCAAGTCCTTGGGCCCCAATGCCCATGTGGGAGACCTGGAAGAACCTCCTGGCTCCTGGCTTCAATCGCCCAGCTCTGGCCGTTGTGGACATCTGGGGAGTGAACCAGCAGGTAGAAGATCTCTGTCACTCTGCCTTTCAAATTAATAAATAAATATTAAAAAAAAAAATCAGAGAAAGTATCTTAAATATTGGGCACCAGTTCCAGAAAGCTATTTTTCTTTTTAGAGAGTTATTTATTTGAAAATCAAAGTGAGAGGGACAGCGAGAAATCTTCCATCTGCTGGTTCACTCTCCAGATAGCCACAATGGCCAGGGCTGGGCCAGGCAAAAGCCAGGAGCCTGGAGCTTCATCCAGGTTCTCCCCTGTGGCTGTAGGAGCCCAAAGACTTGGGCCATCTTCTGAGGCTTTACCATGCCATTAAGCAGAGAATTGGATCAGAAGTAGAACAGCTGGGACTTGAACCCACGTCCATATGGGAAGTGGGCAGTGGCTTTCTCCTCCACATCACAATGCCAACCCCCTAGAGAGCTATCTTTCAATTATAATTCACTGTGCAAGACAGACATGATTGGTCTCCACTATGCAAACTCTTTGGCTCCGTCTACTCCAGGGCCCATCTGAACCAGAGACTGTGTTGTCACTATTCTGTTTCTCCAGTTAGTCATGACACAATCATATCCAACACTGTTTACAAAATAATTTCTTTTGCCACATTGTAAGAAAATCCTATTAAATTCTTGTCATCTCAGTTTTTAGTCTTCAGAGACTGGAAACTAACATATCAGCCAGTCTTGCTGGCTATTTTTACTGACTCACTTTTACTTCCTCAGAAAAATGTTAATGTTAATGTTAATGTTAATGTTAATGTTAATATGGGGGCCGGCGCTGTGGCGTAGCATGTAAAGCTGCCACCTGCAGTGTCGGCATCCCACATGGGCACCAGTTATGGCCTGGGAAAGCAGCAGAAGATGGCCCAAGTCCTTGGGCCCCTGCACCCACGTGGGAGACCCAGAAGCCCATAAGAAATTCCTGGATCCTGGCTTCAGATTGGCTCTGGCTGTTGTGGTCATTTGGAGAGTGAACCAGCAGATGGAAGACCTCTCTCTCTCTCTCTCTCTCTCTGTGCCCTTCAAATAAATAAATAAATAAATAAATAAATCAATCTGGAAAAAAAAAAAAAGAGAGAGAGAGACAGAGAGAGAGAGAGAAGAAAGAAAGAAAGAACTGCCAGAGCCGCAGCCAGCACGGGAACCCAGGCACTCTGCTTTCAGAACCTGTGCCTACCTCCACTGAGAAATAAACCCTCTCTCCTCTTTAAATGTTCTTTGGGTCTTACAATGATCGTCTTTTAAATATAATAATTCTGTAAAAATCCTACATAGTTTTTAATCAGGTTACAGCCAAGGAACAGAAGAGCCAACGCTCTCTCAACTCCAACAATGTCTGGCCGTATCGACTTTCCCTTCCTTCTCACCAAGGCCAAGGAATAAGAAGCAGGTGAATAAAAGCAGTGCCAGAAACCAGCGCAGACTACGAAGATAAGGGCGGTAGGAACAGAGAGGAAAAAACAGTGAGAACCACAGTGTTGAGAGTTCCAGTAAAGGGCAGAGAAGGAGAAACAAATCAGAAGGGCAGACAAAGAGTACCAAGATAATACCTCCCTGATACTCAATAGGCCCCACAGTACACACCCATCCTCTGAACTACTAACTGCTGTCTTCCTCCAGTGCGGGCGCCTCGCCTGCACTTTGGTTGCTGGAGGATTTTCACTATGTCGCTATCCTGCCATTTTCCACCTCGGCTCCGCTGCCTATCCAGCTTCCTGCTGCTGTGCCTGGGACGGCAGCGCAAGATGGCCCAACCACTCGGGCCCCTGCCACCCAAGTGGAGACCAAGATGGAGTTCCAGGCCCCTGGCTTCCGCCTGGACAGCCCTAGCTGTTACAGACATTTAGAGAGTGAACCAGCAGACATTAGATCTCTTTCTCTCCTTCCCTCTCTCACTCTTTCAAATACATAAAAAATAAATCCTTAAAAAATGTTTTTCTGGGGTCGTGCTGTGGCATAGCAGGTAATGCTGCCGCCTACATGCTGGGATCCCATATGGGCACTGGTTCAAGTCCCAGCTGCTCTGTTTCCGATCCAGCTCCCTGCTAAAGGTCTGGGAAAGCCACAGATGGCAAAAGTGCTTGGGCACCTGCCGCTCATCTGGAGCCCAGATGGCATTCGGGGCTTCTGTCCTCAGCCTAGACCAGTCCTGGCCATTTGGAGTGAAACGCTGAATAGAAACCTGGCTCACTGCCTTTCAAACAAAGAAGTAGTCTTGCGGAGACGGTGGGCATTTAGCCAGGCAGTTAAGACACCAGCATCCCACACCCCAGTGCCTGGGTTCAAGTCCCATCTCCACTTTCCATTCTAGCTCCCTGCTAATGCACACCCTGGGACGCAGCCACCTAAATGAGACCCTGATGGGAGTTCCCAGCTCCGGCTTCAGGCTGGCCCCACCCTGGCTATTCTGGGCAAAGGAGAAAATAGATGGAAGACCTCCGTCTCTGCCTTTCAAATAAACTGAACTCAAATTGAAAAAGTTTTCCAATAAAGAATGACACAACAGTAGAAACGAATTAGGGGGAAGGCAATGCAGACAGCTGGTGACCAGGCACGAGGAAAGGTTAAGCGCCTCATTTTAGTGTTTACTTCAGCTCTGGATACCACCACCAGAACCGAGGTCTTGTCTTCTGTACTTTTTGTTTTGGAACATATCATGCAATTGTGGATCAGCGGAAGTGAGAGAAAATGGGGCGGGCACTTGGCGTGGCAGCTGAAATGCTGCTTGGGAGGCCCACATCCCATCAGAGTGCATGGGTTAGAGGACGGGCTCTGCTCCACCCCCAGTGCCGACCACAGGCTCCTGGGAGTGAACACCTGGGGGCAGCAAACGCTGGCTCAAGAGCCTGGGCCCCTGCCCCCAGGCGGGAGACCCGGATGCAGCTCCAGAGCTCCTGGGCTCCCGGCTTCTACCTGGCCCAGCCCTGGCTGCTGTGGGCCCCTAGAGAGTGATTCTGCACACAGGAGATCTGCTGCTCATTCTTTCTCTGCCTCTTTCAAATAAAACAAAAAACAAGCTTCTAATGACAGCACATAATTGTATAAAGTAGCCTCATTCCTCCCACCTAATTTACAATTATTTTCCCCAGAATGAAATCCATTATAATAAAAAAAAAATCAAAAAAAATAGTTCTCAGTAAGACTTGTCCTCCAAGAAAAATAACCTCCAAGGGCTGTGTTTTCATGCAAAGCATTTGCAGGCATCGTCTTAAAAGGAAGTCAAGTCATCGGGGGTACACATGGCTGCTGCTCTGAACACCTCACCTGACCAAACCCATCTCCAGGCCAAAGTGCCAAGTACCGGCCCTCTACGGTGAGTGTGTGATGCTTCAGGCATCGCTGAGAGAGAACACGGCAAATGCCTGTGCCTTGAATTAATAAATGAACCAGAGTGGGAGGGAAAAAAAAGACAAGGCTAGTTTTTTTTTTTTTTAAATCTATTTATTTATTTATTTAAAAAGCAAAGAAACAGAGAAGGAGAGACACAGAGGGAGATCTTTCATCTGCTGGTTCACTCCCCAAATGGCTGGAACTGGGCCAGGCTGGAGCCAGGAGCTTCTTCTGGGTCTCCGACGTGGGCCATCTTCCACAGCTTTCCCAGGCGCACTAGTAGAGAGGTGGATCGTAAGGGGAGTAGCCAGGACTCAAACCGGGGCCCATAAGAGATGCCGGGGCTGCAGGCTGAGGCTCACCCTTCCGAGCCACAGCGCCAGCCCCCAGACTAGATTTCCAGTTTTAGTCTGCACTTAAATCCAGGATGCTTTTTTAAACCTCAGATTTAACTTCTAAATTTGTAATCGTGGCTAGCCCAAAGAGCCTTCTCCCTCGCAAGCCGGCGACTGCAGCAGCCGTCCTACTTAACGTCGTTTCAAAGTAACGAAAAGCAAACTTCTACACATCCCTGAATTCCCTACCACTGCCAATGGCTATGAATGTGCCATCCACCGAGCTGCAGCCAAGGGCCCCAGCTGGGGTGCAGACTCTGCCCCCCAAAACCCACTTCTCATATGAAAAGAAAAGCTACCCTCACCGTCAGAAATGCGGATTCCTGGCCCTCAGCCCCACGGGATCCGAATCCTGGGATGCGGCCCAGCCCGCTGCGCTGCCCCCATGATGCGCTGCTCGGGAAGCAGAAGCTCCGCAGGCAGCGTCCCCCGGCTCGTGCCTCCTTCCCCACCGCAGCCGGGCCGCCCCGGAAAAGCAGACTCACGGGGCCGGCCCCGAGGACGCGGCTCAGAAGTTCGGGGCCCTGCCCACTGCACCGCAGAGGCTGCACGCGCGCACGCGCCTGGTGACTCCGAGGAGGGCAACAAGTGCCCGGCGCACCGAGGACATCCGGCCACTTCCAACCAGACCACGCAAGAGCAAGGCAGGAAAGAGCTCCATAAGCCCACGGACGGAGTCCACCCACCCCCTCCGCGGGGTGGCCGAGCCCCGAGGCGGCCCGCGCAGGACCGGCCGCCTGCACGGCCGCGGGGGGCAACAGGCCACCCGCCGGCCCGAGCCTCGCCCTCGGAACACAATCAGCTGCAGACCAGCGCGGAACCCCCAGCGAGAGGGGCTCCGAACCGGAGGCCAGGCAGGCCAGACCCGGCCCGAGCCGCCCCCGCCCCGTCCTGCAGGCGTGCATGGCCTCAAGGCCGAGGTTTTCTCTTCCGCTCATTGTGTCTTATTTCCCCCAGCCCCAAAGCCCAGGCCCCGCGGGGCTGGGCGCGCCAGGCCGGCCCGGGACAAAGCCCACGACGGGCTCCACCTGGGAGCCGGCCGGGGGGCGGCGCCGGCACCCCGCCCCCCCGCGCGGTTACCAAGGCAGCGCGGCCCCGCCCCCCGCGCCCGCCGGCCAATCGCGCGCGTCTGCTGCCCCGGCGCAGGAGCCCCGGATACACCAGCCGAGCGCGACCCCACGGCTCGGGCCTGGCACGGCGCGCGCCCCCGCTCCGCCCGGCCGGCCAATCAGCGCGCCGGACGCCGGCGCCCTCCCCCAGCCCCCACTCACACTCCGCACGCCGGCCGGCGCGAGCGCGCGCGCCCCTCCCCCAGCGCACCCAGGCGCGCGCGTGCAACCGCCGTCCCCCGCGACCGCGTCCGCCCCACCCCCACCGCCCCGCGCCCCCGCGCCCGGGGCCGGCGGGGGAGGGGGCGGCCGGGCGCCCCCCGAAGGCCCGCCGCGGCACCCCGACTGCCGCCCGCGCAGGCCCTCGGCGGGGCAGCGTCGGGGACGAGAGGCCTCGCTCGCCATGGCAGCCGCGGCGGGGCTGGGGGCGGGCGTGGGAGCAGCTGGGACGAGAGGGACTCACCCGAGTGCAGCCGCCTCCAGGCAGCGCGGGGGCCGGGGGTGCGCAGGGAAGCGAGTGCGGGCCGCCGGGGAGCGGCCTCGGCTGCGGCGAGCGGGCGGGCGGCGAGGGGGCGAGGGGCCGCTGCGTCTCGGCCGCGCTCCTGTCACCGCCGCATGGCCGCCCCGGCAGGGCCTCGCGCAGCGCCTGGCTCCGATCGCGGGGGGACCCTGAGAGAGGCCGGGGTGACCGCGGCAGGCGGGCGGCCGCAGCTAGAGAGCGCGTGCGGGGAGGCGGGGGGGCGGCCAGTGGGCCCCTTTTTCTCTGCTCTCCGAGCTTCGCTCTCACCCTCCTCCTCCTCTTTTTTTTTTTTTTTTTTTTTTGTTCCTCGAAGGCGCGCTGCGCGTGCGCACCCGCAGCACCGCCCAGCGGGAGTTGTAGTTCCTGATTGGTTCCCCACCAACGCGACGGCGGGGGCGGAGGACTACAACTCCCAGGAAGCCGCGCGCCGCCGAGCCCCGAGCAGGAGGACGAGGCTAGCGCGGCGCCCGGCCCTCTCCGGCGAGGACTGTCAATGGAGGCGCGGGTGGTGGGAGCAAGAACATGGCTGCACCTGGGGCCTGCGCGGCCGCCCGGGTGGGGGAGGGGAGCTGGGGTGGGGGGGCGAAGGAACGGAAATGGAGACGGGTGGTGGCTCCAGCCGGCCTCGGCGGCGCTCCAAGTCCCCCAACCGGACTGTGGCACCCGAAATTCCCTGCACATTGGCGAGCTGGGGACGCGGCAAAGGCCGGGAATCCCCGGGCCGGTCCATCGCCCTCCGCCCTGCACCACCTCGCGGGACACAAAGAACTCCTGTGGGTGTCCCCCAAAGCTCGCTTCGGAAGCCGCCCAGCCCGGGACAGGCTAGGGGAGGGGGCTCCCGGGTCGGTCTTTCTCCCTCCCCAGGCTTGGCCCACCCTGCCGCCTGCCACTCAACGTCTGGAAAGAAAAAGCCAAGTGGGCGCAAAAGGCCCGACTTGCAGACCACCACCAACCCCCGCCCCCGGCGCCCCGTTTCGTTCTGGGAACCGCGAAGCGATTTAACCCGAGCCTCGGCCCCACCCGCCCAGGTGCTGGGTCTTCCTCAGCCCGGTAATCGGCGGACGGCGAGCCGTGCACAGGTCGCCGGCACGCAGAAGTTTGCAAAGCCTTGGAAGCTAACGCACCTGAACCTCGCCGCCGCCGCCCCCTGCCCCCCGCAGCCGCCGCTCGCTAGGTGGCGGCCGCACGGCTCCCCGCAGCCTCCCGGCCTCTTTGTGGGCTCGGGAGAGAAAACTTTCCGAACGGCCCGGCCTTGGATGTAGGTCCAAAAAAATTAAAAAACTACAAAACGCGCCCTTTGGGTTCGGAGATCGGCGCTCCCCGGGTCTCCTTTCCTGCACAGGCCACACCCATTAAAAATAAAATTCCTGGAGAATTCTCACGTTGGATTTCGCTCCCCGAAGGGGAGAATTAAGAGCTCCCTGGGAGGCAGCCTGAGGACACGAGGCTTGTGCGTTTTTAGTATGAGACCCCACGGTCTGGCACACAGCCGCGTGGTCCACATGGGGGGGTTCGCCCCTTTTCGATCGATTCTGTACGAACAACTTTGGGAGATGTTTTGTTTTGTTTGCACTTGCATTGCATTGACATTTGGGGGCTTGTTTAATTAGAGTGATACAGTTGCAGCCTTGACCAGCCTGCACAGGCCTGGGACAGACACAGTTTACAAATTATGCACAGCAACAGTAACTTGTAGGAAGGCCGAGTAACTGTATCGCACTGTAACAAAGCTAGGTGCCCGTGGTCTCAGACAGCTCGCGACCTTACTCTCCAAGAGCCCCACGCCCCTGTCGGGGGACCCCCTGCTGCAGCACGCTGCCGTGGATCGCCACGCGCCTCCTCTTCATGTCTTCCACCCACACACTCAGCTCCTTCTCCATCTTCACCAGGCGCTTGTCTAGCACTGTGGCCGTGACCTTGGCGTTCTGAGGGGCCACGGCGAAGCTCGCGCGGATGTCCTTCTCCTCCTTCATGATGTCACGGATAGACGACTTGTTCTTACCGTAGATCTTGGCAACCTCGGCATAGGACTTTTCTCTTTCCTTATTAAGTATGTGGGTGTGTGCTACTGCACAGTGTCTATCCCTCTTGAGAAACCTACAACCCAGCCAGTAAGAACAGCAGGGCTCCTGGATGCAAGCAGTTGGCTGCTGGGGACATTGGTGAGTGTTTTACAGGCAGGGTAGCAGGCATCCATGAAACCGAGGTCAATGGAGGAACCACTGGGCTGGATGGAGTAAGAAAGTGAGTTGGTAAGGGGCGGCATTGTGGCTCAGGGCTCTAAGTTACAACACCGCATCCTAGTATCAGAGTGTCCGTTCAAGTCCCAGCTGCTCTGTTTTCTGTCCGGTGCCCTGCTGATGGGCCTGGAAGGCAGTGAAAGACCTCCCCAAGTACTTGAGGCCCTGCTGCCCACATGGGAGCCCCATATGAAGTCCCTGGCTCCTGGTTTCAGCCATTTGGGAAATAAGTCTCAACAGATGAAAGATCTCTGTCTGTCTGTCTCTCTCTCTCTAACTCTGCCTTTCAGATAAATAATACATCTTTTCAAAAGCAGAAAGAAAGACGGAAGTTCATTTAGTTCAAGAAGATCCCTATCATGAAAATTGTTTGAGAGATGGTGGTTCCTTTTCACCATGAGTTTGTTCAGTGGTTCATTTGGGCGTGGGCATTTGGCACAACGGTTAGGTTGATGCTTAAGGTCCCCGCATCCCATGTGTGCACGTGGGTTTCAGTCCTGCCTCCTGATTCTGATACCAGATTAATTTCCAGGCTCGTGGCTTCCACTGGCCAGGCCCTGGTTACTGTGGGCATCTGGGGAGTAAACCAGTGGAAGGGAGATTCCCTCTCTCTCTCTTGTTCTCTCTCTCTCTCTGTTTCCCCCTCTCTGCATTTCAAAAAAATACAATATTTTTAAGTAACACGAAGTAGACTTTTTCTGCCTCTTCGACAACATTTGCCTCTTCTTTGAGGGTGGGAGCAGTTCCTGCAGCTGTGCAATCAGCCATCTTTGGGTGGGAATCGCCCGTGGGACAGTGAACGCTGAGGCAGCAAAGCCTTTTCCCCACATAGCGCCCCTGAGGTTTGCAACACTCAGCTTCATGTCTTGCAGTCATAAATAGCAATACTTTCTCAGCCTCCACCAACGCCTACATCGCCACCGTGGCAGCCAGCGGATTGCCTGTCACTGGTCCATAACCAATCATACCCTCACCTTGGATGTACAGTTGCCACGTTAATTGTCGCCATAGGCATGAGCCACCTTGGATACCACCTCTTTGCACAGACGAGTTGTTTTTGTTTTGTTTGTTTTTCCCAACAGGCTGCCTTTTGGGATGAGCAACAGATCAAAAATATAACAGTTGCTTTGTGTCTGAGGCTGATACAGTTTAGAGTCTTTTTTTAGACACTAGAATCACGCTATATGTGTGAAAAGACACATACCTGTCTGAGCCTTTGGGAAGAGGCGATTCGCAGCTCTTAGCTCAGGCTCTCATGGACATAAATGCATGGAGTTTAACGGCTGGGAGTCACCATGCCATTTCAGTTAGCTCTCGCTTTCGAGTGTTGAGCCCAGTGTATACAGTTCTGCAGTCAGCAATCCATATGATATGACCGTTCCACTGCCCTGGTCCCCAGCCAAGCTAAAGATGTATCCAGACCAAATGCATCCTCACGAACACTCTGAGATCAGAGCCTCATTGACAGCTTTAAACAAAATGAATATTTGGAAAGGCAGAGCAGATGGCCACCATGGCTGGAACTGCTCCAGGTGGAGAAGCCTACAGCTCCAGCTAGGTCTGCTGGGTGGGTGGCAGAGGCTGCCTTCCCAGACACGTTAGCAGGGAGCGGGGTGGGAAACGGAGCAACTGAGACTCGAACCGGTGCTCCGATGTGGGATGCCAGTGTCACAAACTGCAGCTTACCCAGCTGTACCACAATGCGGGACCCATCACTGGTTGCTTCAAATACAAGGTGACCAGTGGACCTGGCATAGGAAACCCCAAAGACCCAGGTGGGCAGGACCATGTCACTGCTGTTGGGATCACACAGTGCTCTTTCAAAAACCCTTCTTTGAAGGTGAAGTGCATAAATCACATAGCTTTATCATACATTTTGTTGGAAACCATAATCCTGGCAAATATTCACATACTCTAAACACGTCTATTTATTACAATACATCCTATCTTTTCTTTTGAAAGGCAGAGGGGGAAAGAGAGAGAAAGATTCATTCCCTACATGCCTACAACAGTCAGGGCTGGGCCAGGGTGAATCTGGGAGCCAGGAACTCCATCCAGGTCTCCCACATTAAGTACCCAAGGACTTAAACCATCACCTGCTGCCTCCCAGGGTGTGCATTAGCAGGAAGCTGGATCGGAAACAGAGGCAGGACTGCGCGTCCCAAGTGGCAGCTTAGCCACTACAACACAACACCTGCACCCCGCCCCATCTTTCTCCCTGAACCACTCTTGATGCAGGCTCAGTATCTCCAGGGACCAACTTGTTGGCTTTTCTTTAAGTATACAGTGTGTATTCTCTGTGAGAGGATGTGCAGCAAAATACCTCTGCCTTGTAGGAGCTCAGTTTGCCCTCATAGATAGCACTCCCAGCTACTCGCTGTGCAGCCCAGTGCCCGATCCTTGTGTGGGACCACAGTGACACCTCAGGTTGTCACCTGTATGCCTGCACTCTGGCAGGTAGCTCCTCCACGGTGGCAACGACACTCTGCGAAGCTGATTGTATAATCACATGGTTTGGGGACAATGTGCTTGTTTGGATAATGTGAATGTTTCAAATCCTATGTAAATGATCTCTTATGACCTATATGGTCCACCAAATGCTTCCAAAGGTGGAAAGCAAACTAGATCCAACCTATAATTTATTCATAATAATTAATAATGCAGATGTCATTTAAATAGGCCTTTCAGCTCTCCCTAGCCCTTTGCTACAAGCACCTGCCCGGTGCAGTAAAACTGATAGTCACGTAGCAACAGTTGAAGTTTCTTTTATTTTTAAAATGTTTATTTATTTATTTGAAAGTCAGAGTTACAGAGAGAGAAATCGTCCATCCGCTGGTTCACTCCCCAGATGGCTATATATGTCCATACTAGGGGCCGGCACTGTGGAGCAGCGGGTTAATGCCCTGGCCTGAAGCATCGGCATCCCATATGGGCGCCGGTTCAACTCCTGGCTGCTCCACTTCCAATCCAGCTCTCTGCTATGGCCTGGGAAAGCAGGAGAAGATGGCCCAAGTCCTTGAGCCCTGGAAGAAGCTCCTGCCTCCGGATTGGCACAGCTTCTGCCATTGTGGCCAATTGGGAAGTGAACCAGCAGATGGAAGACCTCTCTCTCTCTCTCTCTCTCTCTCTCTCTCTCTCACTCACTCTCTGCCTCTCATCTCTCCCTGTGTAACTCTTTCAAATAAATAAATAAATCTTTGAAAAAAAAAAAATGCCTGTACTGATGCATCTTTAAAACAATGTTTTGTTTGTTTGTTTGTTTGTGGCTTTGAAGTGATATAAATCAGTGTTGAGAATTAGTCACACACACACACACACACACACACACACACACTCCTCTCCCAAGGCTGTCCTTATCAGAGTGGCTGCCAGGCTGTCCCTGCAGGCCATCCACCGGCAGCCTCGGGCCCTTTCCTAAAGCTGTCACTCCCTGCAGCCCCAGGCCCTCCTTTCCCCTCTGTCCTGCACCTGCAGCCTCCCATCCCTGGAGCGCGGGCTTCACCAGGAGCGCGGGCTTCACCAGTGCCGGGGAGCCCGTGGGTGGGGAGCCCGTGGGCAGCCCAGGGAGTTCGCACAGGACTCGCAGACAGAGCATAAAGGGCTTTGAACACGAGCCAGACCGAGGCCCCGGGGGAATCTCTGTTGCTCCCTATGAAGCGTGAATGTGCTGGGCTCCATCATGTGACCTGAGCTTCCTTGGTGTGAATTCTCCCCACGCCCCACTTCTGACCCCAGTCCTCCTTAGGCGCAGCAGCCTCCTTAAACCACGTCATTGAGGAAAACAGTGAAAAACGTCTTCCCTCCAACAAAGGAGGTATTTTTAAAAGCTCATGGAAAATAGAACTAAATGATTCTTTCCACATGGGCGTTTGCCTGGGTTTGAGTCCTGCCTCTGCTTTCCATTTGAAAAATAGAGACAGAGAGAGACAGAGAGAGAGATCTTCCGTCTGCTGGTTAATTCCCCAAATGCCAGCCACAGCCAGGTGTGAGCCCGGCCAAAGCCAGGAGCCCACAACTAAATACAGTTCTCCCTCGTGAGTGGCAGGACCCCAACCACCTAGGCCCTCACCTGCTGCCTCCCAGGGTGTGCATTACTGGACGCATAGGCGAGGAGCCAGGCAATGCCATATGGGATACGGGCACCCCGAGCAGCCACCTGCGTTGGCCATGTCATTTCCATATGCATCGTGAAGGAAGGCTCTGACTTCATACTCACTCAGGTGCAAATCCGGGTTTCCCGCACTGTTGAGGATACGGTCTTTCCCACCACTGAATGACCTTGGCACACTTTGCAAAGGCCAAGTGATTGTATGTGGATGAGGGTACAATTTCTTTCTTTCTTTTTTTTTTTTTTGTTAAGATTTTATTTATTTATTTGAAAGGCAGAGTTACAGAGAGGTGGAGGCAGAGAGAGAGGTCTTCCATCCGCTGGTTGACTCCCCGGATGGATGCAACGGCCAGAGCTGTGCCAATCCAAAGCCAGGAGCCAGGAGCGTCTTCCTGGTCTCCCATGCATGTGCAGGGGCCCAAGCACTTGGACCATCTTCCACTGCTTTCCCAGGCCATAGCAGAGAGCTGGATGGGAAGAGGAGCAGCTGGGACTCGAACCAGCGCCCATATGGGATGCCGGCACTGCAGGTGGGGCCTTCCCTGGGCTCTCTGTTGTGGAAAGTGACTGAATAAGGTCAGAGCAACATTCGATTTCTTTTTTTCACACACTGCAAGGGTGCAGCGGGCTGCGCAGCAAGAGGCTTCCTGCTACTCAGACTAGGACCAAAGAAGCCTACTTGTAACTGCAGCGCTTCTTAGGGTGAGTTTTTCCCATGATCCAGCAGGTTTCCCCAGGTAGGTGATCTGCAGTTCTGGGTGGAGGAGGGGAGCCTGCGGTGCCCTTAGCCTTGGGGGGACCCTCCACATCTGTTACATTCCACTGGGCTCCATGGCTATGTTTCTGCAGGTCTCACACTCTTCTCACTGGTTGTAGCTTTGGTTATTTTGACTATTGATGGTTCTTTGGAATTATCAATTCTGGGATTTATTTTATTATTATTATTTCTGCAAAAGACACCATTGGGACTTTTTAAAAAAGTATTTATTTTGTATTTATTTGGAAGACAAAGAGAAAGAGAGGGAGAGCTTCCATCCACTGGTTCACTCCCCAAATGGTGCAACAGCCAGGGTTGGGCCAGGCCTAAGCCAGGAGCCATGGACTTCATCCAGGTCTCCCACATCAGGGGCAGAGGCCCAGGTACTCCAGCTCCATCTTCTACTGCTTGCCCAACACGTGAGTAGGGAGCTGGAGCGCTAGCAGAGTAGCCAGGACTGGACCCGGGGCTCTGATCTGGGACGCTGGCATTGAAAGTGGGGGCCTAACCGGCTGGGCCACAGCACCAGCCCCAGGGGTTTTGACGATGATTGTGTGTGTTGCTTTGAATAACATTGACGTGGGGGAGGGGCATAGTCTTCCCTCTGCCTTTCTGAGTTTGTAGCTAGGCTCCCATCACAAAACTATAATAAGAGAGGCCGGGCATGGCTCAATAGGCTAATCCTCCATCTGTGGCGCCGGCACCCTGGGTTCTAGTCCTGGTCGGGGCGCCGGATTCTGTCCCGGTTGCTCCTCTTCCAGTCCAGCTCTCTGCTGTGGCCCGGGAAGGCAGTGGAGGATGGCCCAGGTGCTTGGGCCCTGCACCCCATGGGAGACCAGGAAAAAGCACCTGGCTCCTGGCTTCGGATCAGCGTGGTGTGCCGGCCGTGGCAGCCATTGGAGGGTGAACCAACGGCAAAGGAAGACCTTTCTCTCATCTCGCTCTCTCACTGTCCACTCTGCCTGTCAAAAAAAAAAAAAAAAAACTATAATGAGAGAGAGATTGGCAGGGGTCAGTGTAGTGTTCCATGCGTAGTTAATATGCGTATCCTCCTCCCCATGTAGGAATACCTGGCTTTGAACTCTCACTCCACTTCCAGTCCTGCTTCGTGCCGCAGCACTAGAGAACAGGCAATGGCTCGAGTACTGGGCCCCTGCCACCCGCGTGGGAGACCTGCATTGAGTTCCAGGTTCCTGGCTTTGGTCTGGTCCAACCCCAGCAATTGTGGGCATTTGGGGAGTGAACCAGCAGATGGAATCTTTCTCTTCATGTGTGTGTTTGCCTTTCAAATAATTACGAAATATAAGAAAATTTTAAAGAGTAATAAGAAACATGTTTATTCACACACATGTATATTTCATATATACATGGGAGAAACCTTATGGAAAGGGTAAAAGTCTAAAAGCTGACCTTGGGTGACTGGTTTGCAGGAATGGATTCTGTCCTCGCATAAAGAACTGGAAGAGATGGAGCCGGCAGGGTGGCACAGTAGGTTAATCTTCTGCCTGCGTTGCTGGCATCCCATATGGGCTTCGGGTTCTAGTCCCGGTTGCTCCTCTTCCAGTCCAGCTCTCTGCTGTGGCCCAGGAGTGCAGTGGAGGATGGCCCAAGTGCTTGGGCCCTGCACCCCATGGGAGACCAGGAGAAGCACCTGGCTCCTGGCCCTTGATCAGCGCGCCGGCCGTGCCGGCCATTGGAGGGTGAGCCAATGGCAAAAGAAGACCTGTCTCTCTGTCTCTCTGTCTCTCTCTCTCACTGTCCACTCTGCCTGTCAAAAAAATAAAGAGAAAATGCCTAAAATAGATGTGAGGGGCAGGTGTTGTGGTGAAGTGGCAAAGCCACTGCTTGGGACGCCTGCATCTCATGTGAGAATGCCTGGGAGAGTCCTGGCTACTCTGTACCTCCGATCCAGCTCCCCGCTAATGCACCTGGGAGACAGCAAAAGATGGCCCATGGACTTAGATCCCAGCTCCTCATGTGTGGGAGACCCAGATGGCGTTCCAGTCTCCTGGCTTCAGCCTGACCAAGCCCTGGCTAAGCAGGCATTTGGGGAGTGAACCACAGGATGAACCATCTCCCTCTCCCTCTCCCACTTCCCCTCTCCCTCCCCTCCCCCCCCTTCTCCCCCCTCTCCCCTCCCCCTTTCAAATAAAATAAAGAAGTAAAGAGAACATGAGAAGCAGGTGTATATGAATGTATAGGACTGGGACTGGCATAGTGCTAACACTTTAGATTGCAGAAATGGATTGATTTGGGTTCCCTGGAATCTGAAAATGTCCCTGGATCTCATTTACCAATTTTAAAAATGAATTAAGGGGCCGGCATTGTGGCATAGCAGGTAAAGCTGCCACCTGCAATGCTGGTATCCCCCCCCCCCCCACTTTTTAAAAAAGATTTATTTTATTTATTTGAAAGGCAGAGTTCTAGAGAGAAGCAGAGGCAGAGAGAGAGAGAGAGAGAGAGAGAGGTCTTCCATCCACTGGTTCACTCCCCAAATGATCACAATGGCCAAAACTGAGCCAATCCCAAGCCAGGAGCCAGGAGCTTCCTCCGGGTCCCCCATGTGGGCGCAGGGGCCCAAGGACTTGGGCATCCTCCACTGCTTTCCCAGGCCACAGCAGAGAGCTGGATGGAAAGTGGAGCAGCCAGAACCCAAAAGGGATGCCAGCTTCACAGCTAAATTGCTAAAGCTTGTCCGAGGTTCCTTATGCAGACTCCATGCTGAGATTCGTGCAAACACCTCCAGCAGTGGCCTAGTTAATGAAATCAGCCAGGTTTCTATAAGGAAGTACAAAAGCGCAGCTGGTCTAGAGGCCCACCAACCGAGGATAAACTTCCAGCAAGGGGATGTCTTAGAGCTGCAGCTGGATGGCCTGTGAGATGACACAGGGCAAAGTTCCCCGGGCTCATGGGACCCAGGGAGGGGTGAACTCCAGCTGTGCCTCCTCGTGGTCCTTGATTCCTGCTTTCCAGCCCCAAGGTCTGATAGCTGAGAGCTTTTCCCCGTGGGCATTCCCTGAGGGCAGGGACTGAGTGAGCTTCTGCCTGAGTCAGAGGAGGGAGGAGGACTTGGTGTTTGTAGACTGACTGAGTGACCGTCAGGCACTCAGGGTCAGCAGCTTCAGGCTCAAGTGTAACGCTTGCTGGGAACAACCTCTGTCACAGAGCTTCAAAATGTTCCTGGAAAACAGAATTAAAAGATGACCCAGGGCAGGTGGTGTGGTGCAGTGGGTTAAGCGGCATCCCGTATGAGCGCTGGTTCTGGTCCTGGCTGCTCCGCTTCTGATGCAGCTCCCTGCTAACGCGCCTGGGAAGGCAGAAGAGGATGCCCCAAGTCCTTGGGCCCCTGCATGCATGTGGGAGACCCGGATGAAGCTCCTGGCTCCTGGCTTCGAATCCAGCTCCAGCCGTTGTGGCCACTAGGGGATGGAAGACCTCTCTGTCTTCTGTCTGCCTCTGCCCCTCCCTCTGTAATTTCGCCTTCATGAACTAGCATCAGCTTCCAAATGTTCTTTGTCCCCACATAAACTGATCTTTTAACTCCATCTCCCACAAAACGTTTCGAAGCAGCACCTTACTCCTTAGGCAGACCAGGAGAATGTATTCAGCAAACACGTGTGAAGGGCCAGCCGGTTACCCAAGAGGCATGCCAAGAATGCTGTGTGTGTGGAGGAATGGGCCGGGTGCTGCAGGGAGGCAGAGACGGCCAGGGCACTGCACTTGACCTCCAGGAGTGTCCAGACTGATGGCAGGAGAGGTCATACGGAGCCTGCCCAGGGCAGCTGCAATGAACCCACAGAGGAGGCCGTGAACTGCGCGCTGAACTTGCCCAGCAAGGAACAGGAGGGGGCATGTGGAGCTAGGGAAGCAGCGGTCCCTCTGGGCGCAGGTGGCAGAGTCGGGGAGTGGCCGAGCGCCTGTGCTGGGGCCGGCTGGGGGGGGGCAGGTGCCCGTCGTCCGGAATCCAGTGCGCCACAATGGGCCTTGTGTAGTGGCTAAGTGGTTTGTGCTGGGCATGTGAGCCGGATGCCTGTCATTCCAGCCCGTTTCCACCACCTACTCAGCTGCTTTTTTTTGTTTGTTTTTAAAATCGACTTTATTCAAGTGTTTTATTAACACAGAATACAATGCATCTCTTCCTGTGTGTTTAGAGGCTGGAGCCTTATCAAATGTAGTCACTGCATGACTGTCGCAGCTCTATAAGCCCTCCCCCCAACCCCAAACCACCATGTCCCTCCCTGTGAGCTGGCCCCACCCCTGCCCCATCATGCCCCTCCCCCACATGACCCCACCCACCATGCCCCCCTTCAAAGTGGCCCCTCCCCCACCCATCCCACCATGCCCCTCCCCACCATGCCCCCACCCCACCATGCCCCTCCCCTTGAGCTGGCCCCTCCCCTGCCCCAGGCCCTGGCCTGCCCCCCTCACTGTTTGGGCCTTTTGGAGAACCATGTGTCAGGTTTCTGCTGCTCAGCCTCACTTAGGTCATGCATATCTGAGGGACCCGTTCCCTTTTCTAAAAACAGGGATCGATTTATTTTCCTTAACTTGAAAGTCAGAGAGACGGAGGGAGAGAGGGAGAGAGGGACTATCTTAGTGTGCACACTCAGCTTCCCTCCATCAGGCCCTTCCGGTGGGGAAAACAGCCTGGCTGTGTGGGAGATGGGAGGCGTCCCCACGTCGCTCCTCCGTGCACCCACGATCTGCTCCTGCCCCAGTAGCTATGGCCACCACTAGCACCCTGAGGGGGTCTCCTCTGCCCCCAGCATAGAGGGTGCACTGAATATTTCCTGCGACCCGAAGAGGCCACGAGTCCCGGATGCCTGAGTGCCACCATCAGGCTGGGTGGACGTGGTCTGGGCACTCCCAGGGCACAGGCTGGGTGGACGTGGTCTGGGCACTCCCAGGGCACAGGCTGGGTGGACGTGGTCTGGGCACTCCCAGGGCACAGGCTGGGTGGACGTGGTCTGGGCACTCCCAGGGCACAGGCTGGGTGGACGTGGTCTGGGCACTCCCAGGGCACAGGCTGGGTGGACGTGGTCTGGGCACTCCCAGGGCACAGGCTGGGTGGACGTGGTCTGGGCACTCCCAGGCACAAGGACTGCTCTCCGTGCGAGGAGCCCGGGGTGGCAGCACCAGGTGACGAGGCAGCCAGGCCACTCACAGCCCCCACAGGGGGGCGGGGAACAGTCATGGTGGGGAGCCCCAAGTTGGGCGGCACAGGACAGCCGGCTGCTGGCCTATGCCGGACCAGCCACCGGCAGGGCCCATCCTGCCCCAAGGCTATTTGCAGACCATGGGAACAGCTGGTTTTCCCTGCCCAGACAGTAAGTGGTTCCTGATTACCTTTGTCACAGCAGCCAGGCCGCACCTGCCTGCCGGTTCCTCCCAGATCCAGCCTGCCTTGACCTTGTGCCAAGTTGGCCCCCGTCGGGGAGATGACACTGGGAGGCACAGGAGACAAGCCTCCAAGCCAAACCTGAAGAACCAGCCAGGCCTTTTGTCCCCGTCCCAGGCTGGAGCCCCAAGGCCTCTGCACACCTGCGCCCTGAGTTGATGTTGAACGTGGCTGCCAGGCTGCCGGTCTCTCCTGCAGCTGGCTCCACGTCCGGTTTCGGCTCCACGTTGCAGCCTGAGAGCTGTCTGCAGGCCCCTTCTTGCTCAACCTGAAAGACTTTGCCCCTTCCCCAGGGCCCCAACCTCCCCCAGATGAACACCTGGAAAACCAGGTGCAGAGGAGGACTACGGGGGCTCCGCAGTGGGGCTTTGTCCCAAGCTTGTGCTGTAAGGTGTGTTTGTGTGTGCACATGCAAGTGTGTGTATGTGTGAGTGTAATGCATGCACGTATATGCATGTGTAAGCTTTTGTGTATGCGTGTGCACGTGTGTGGCACATGTGTGTGTTACTGCACACACGAATGTGATTTACATAATTATTGGTAAGGTCCAGGTCTTCAGGTCTCCTGATGGTTTTTCTTCTCTTTTTATAAGCAAAGATTCACCGGGGGCTGGCATTGTGCCACAGTGGATTAAACTGCTGCCTACAACGTTGGCATCCCATATGGGGAATGGCTCGTGTCCTGGCTGCTCCATTTCTGATCCAGATCCCTGCCAATGCTCCTGGGAAAGCAGCAGAAGATGGCACCATTGGGCTTTGGCGAAGTGGGCTAAGCTTCCACCTGTTGCGCCGACATCCCGTATGGGCGCCAGTTCCAGTCCCAGCTGCTTCTCTTCTGATCCAGCTCTCTGCATGGCCTGGGAAGGCAGTAGATGGCCCAAGTCCATGGGCCCCTGCACCCATGTGGGAGACGCAGAAGCAGCTCCTGGCTCCTGACTTCAGCCTGGCCCTGCGCTGACCTTTGCGGTCATTTAGGAAGTGAACAAAGCAGATCAAAAATCTCCCTCCTGCGTCCTCTGTCTCTGTTACTCTTTCAAATTTGAAGGACAGAGTAATGGAAAGAGAGAGAGAGAGAGACCTTCCATTTACTCATTCTCTCTCCGAATGCTCACAACAGCTGGGGCTGGGCCAGACTGAAGCCAGGAGCCAGGATCTCCATCCAGGTCTTCCACGTGGGTAGTAGGGGTCACACACTGGTACCATCATCTGCTGCCTCCCAGGTGTGTTAGGAAGAAGCTGGATGGGAAGCAGAGCAGCCGTGTCTCGAACTGGCACTCTGAGTAAGGGATGCGTCACAACACCTGGCCCTGAACTTAGCTTTTTGTTTTGTTTTCCCATGAACTTGATGACTTCCCCTTGCCTAAAGGAGTAGTTGTCTAATCCAAGGCCTTTGCCAGCATAGGCTGCTAACCAACCCTAAGTTAGAATGGGTTTTAGCTGTGGGTGTGATGATGTAACCAAGGCGCTACAGACATGCAGTGTGGCCTTGGGGCAAACAGAGCCAGGCCCGCGGACATGTGGTCCCTAGCAAGTAAATAGCTGGCGCCCTTGGCTGCCCTTCCTGGTGATTCTCAGGCTGCATGATGGATCTGTTTCTGCTTTGGGTGGGTGGGGGTTGGGGGGGATTCAGGGTATGCTCACTTTCCACAGTGCCATACCAAGACCACATTTTACACAAGACCTTGTTCGATGTGTTGTGATTTCTGGAAAGGAAAGCTCTATGAAAATTGTTTCCATTGTTTAAAAGGATTTATTGGGGCCGGTGCTGTGGTGAAGCGGGTTAACGCCCTGCCAGCTCTCTGCTATGGCCTGGGAAAGCAGGAGAAGATGGCTCAAGTCCTTGGGCCCCTCCACTCACATGGGAGCTCCTGGCTCCTGGCTTCGGATTGGCGCAGCTCCAGCCATTGCAGCCAATTGGGAAGTGAACCATCAGATGGGAGACCTCTCTCTCTCTCTCTCTCTCTCTCTCTCTCTCTCTCTGCCTCTCCTCTCTCTGTTTAACTCCGACTTTCAAATAAATAAATAAATCTTTAAAAAAAAAAGATTTATTTTATTCATTTGAAGGGCAGAGTGACACAGAGAGAGGGAGAGGGAGAGGCAGAGGGAGAGAGAGAGAGATCTTCTGTTCACTGGTTTACTTTTCAAATGGCCTCAATGGATGGGACTGGGCCAGGTTGAAGCCAGGAACTCCATCCAGGTCTCCCACCTGGTTGCAGGCCCCAAGCACTTGGGCCATCTGCTGCTGCTGCAGAGAGCTGGATCAGAAGTGGAGCAGCCGGATAGGATATGCCAGAGTTGCAACCAGTGGCTTAACTGCTGTGCCACAACGGTGGCCCATAAAATCATGAGGAATCAGACAGATTAATGTCACCGGAGAACAGAGCCATGGAAGCCGTGGGGTTCTTGTCTTCACGCAAGAAAGAATTCAGGCATGAGACAGACAGAGAAGTAATAAGGTGGTTGGTTGTGGGTTTTTTTTTGACAGGCAGAGTGGACAGTGAGAGAGAGAGACAGAGAGAAAGGTCTTCCTTTGCCGTTGGTTCACCCTCCAATGGCTGCTGCAGCCGGCGCACCGCGCTGATCCGAAGCCAGGAGCCAGGTGCTTCTCCTGGTCTCCCATGGGGTGCAGGGCCCAAGGACCTGGGCCATCCTCCACTGCACTCCTGGGCCACAGCAGAGAGCTGGCCTGGAAGAGGGGCAACTGGGACAGAATCTGGCGCCCCAACCAGGACTAGAACCCAGTGTGTGTGCCGGCGCCGCAGGCAGAGGATTAGCCTATTGAGCCACAGCACCGGCCAAGTAATAAGGTTTTATTAGGGATAGGGAATCCGTCAGAACGGAAGGGACAGAGAGAGAGAGCACCCAGTTGCTCGGACTGGGGGAGAACAAGGTGATGTGGTTGAATGGAGAGACTACACCTGGGCAGGTCAGGCGGGTGGTTCAGCAGAGAGCAGAGAGCTGGGTGCACAGTCTGTTTGGACTCCCAAATTTTAAAGGAGTCTCTTTTCTTTCTTTCTTTTTTTTTTTTTTTTTTTTTGATAGGCAGAGTGGACAGTGAGAGAGAGACAGAAAGGTCTTCCTTTGCCGTTAGTTCACCCTCCAATGGCCGTCGTGGCCGGCACGCTGTGGCTAGCGCACAGCGCTGATCCGAAGCCAGGAGCCAGGTGCTTCCTCCTGGTCTCCCGTGGGGTGCAGGGCCCAAGTACTTGGGCCATCCTCCACTGCCTTCCCGGGCCACAGCAGAAAGCTGGCCTGGAAGAGGGGCAACCGGGACAGAATCCGGTGCCCCAACCGGGACTAGAACCTGGTGTGCCGGCGCCGCAGGCGGAGGATTAGCCTGTTGAGCCACGGCGCCGGCCCTAAAGGAGTCTCTTTACCCCCTCCCCCTTCTCCTCCAGGACAAAGGATGGGGAGTCCTGGCGGAAGGGTTTGTTGGGTGCAAACTGGTACATTCTTCCCAGATTTGCTGGCACTGGGCAGAGCAGAGGGGCTTCCCTTAGGGCTCCATGAAGGTGTTACTGCCCCATGGTATCAGGTCAGGGAACCCACCTGGTCCTGAGGGGAGAGAATCCCCCTGGGGGCTTTCCTTGGGGGAGGGGCTGGGACCACCTGGAGGTCATCAGGGTCTGGGCAGGACTGTGACTGCAGGATGCTGGGCTCCTGGGGCTTCCAAAGCAGATGCTGGTTTATCCAGCGCCTTCTCACACACACACACATCGGCTGGTTTCTAACTTCCTACCTAACATTAATAGGCAGGTGGTCCCAGTGTTAATTTAGGGTGCAAAATGCTTTCTTCCTCCAAATGTTATCTTTAGCAAGATCAAAAGTGCCTACTCCTTTTCATTTTTTTTAAAGATTTATTTTATTTGTTTGAAAGACAGAGTTACAGTGAGAAGGAGAGACAGACAGAGAGAGAGAAGGAGAGAGAGAGTAAGAGAGAGCTCTTCCATCCACTGGTTCACTCCCCAAATGTCCACAAGGGCCAGAGCTGGGATGATCTGAAGCCAGGAGCCAGAGCTTCTTCTGGGTCTCCCATACAGGTGCAGGAGCCCAAGCACTTGGGCCATCTTCTACTGCTATCCCAGGCCACCGCAGAGAGCTGGATCAGAGGTGGAGCAGCGGGGTCTTGAACCGGCCCCCATATGGGATGCCGGCACTGCAGGCGGTGGCTTCACCCACTTCACTATAGTGGCAGCCCCACTTTTAAATGCTTTCTCTCTGCCTTGTCCACTTGCGAGAAAACTCTTCCATGTGAGACAAAGAACCGGGGTAATATTTTCTCCGCCACCATTTCACCCCTAACAAAATTATGAATTTAATTTGAATGTATGCCAATACAGAGAAAGGTAATATTAGAGAACTTTCCTTGATCAGAGGGTGTGGAGAAATTTCCGGAATATTCAGAGTTGAAGATTTCTTATTAAAGAATGCCTTTGACTTAAAGCTAACCCGGAACTACTAATATTGTCACTGCAGAGGTAGAGTGGGTTTGCTGGCAACATAAAATACTCAGATTGGTAAAGAAAGAAATCAGAACGCCGAATGGCGGCATCCTTTGGGGCAAGAGGCGTAGAAGAGAGAAAAGAGGAGGCGCATCTAACTACTCTCATAGAGTTGGACTATTTGGACGTAATCATTTCAGGAGTGCCCTCATAATTATACGAAATTAAAGACCTCTCCAAGGACGGGTCACAGATAACCCCTTTCGACGCTGATTAGTTCTGCAGAGATGTCGTTCAAATGCAGCCATAAGACCAGAAGGACATGTAAACTCTAGGAGGTCCCGCTGCCGGATCTGCTAGGAGGCATCGGAGGCAGCTGTTTGAGAGATTCCTTGTAAGCCAGAGCTTTGATTTCTTGGCTGGCAGCTTCCGCAGCCAGGGGGCCACGTGACCGCTCCCGAGGGGCCGGCCCGGTCTCATCAAGGACACTCTCGGAGGGTTGCTGGAGTCGGAGCTTCAAGTCCAGCCCCGCCCTGGAGTGGCTATAGCCCTGGCCCCTGGGGTTGGGGCCAGGATTCCCTGAGGGCTTTCTGACCTAGTGCCAGGACAGATTGTGGACTCTGATTCAGGTATGGGAGACAGGCAAGTACGGCTGTCTCCGCATTAGTATATGGTAAATTCCCGGCGTTCTAGCCCCTGAATTTTTTTGCAAGTGTTTTCCTAGCTGTTCGCACCTTGGCCCTGCACAGTCCTGGAAGAAGCTGGCTTAGAGCAACCAGATGATCAGATGAGGGGCCCAGGCACTAAGAGGCGGAGTCAGGACTCAGGCTGGCCTAATCCACACAGCCCCTTTGTTCTCAGGCTAAAACAATTCAATCCCCGTCTGCAGGGACCCAGCTGGCTGCATTGTGTTTTCTGCTGCTGAGCAGTTGGCAGACTTCTCTTCTGAACCCTTTTTCTTACTCAGGGGGTAAAGTGAGATCAGTGTGAGAACCTAGCAATCAGCAGGACAGCCAACCCGGGCGTGGAAAGGGAGGGACAAATCCAGTCGTTTCTTGAAGCTTGAAACACTTCCAGACGCCAGAGTCACTCACCACTTGCTTCGTTTTGTTTGGCCGGGCTAAAATTAAAACCCCGCATCCCAGGAGCTGCGGTGGGAATGGGATGGGGCATCCTCTGCTGGGAGATGACCTTGAGAGACAGGAGAATCCCACGTGGTGTCATTTGGGAGAAAACGTTGTCCAAGGCGCAGGCGTTTGGTGCATCGGCTGAGACACCGCCGGGCTGCTCCTCTCTGTATCGGAATCCCTGGGCTTCCTGCCAATTCGACCTGGGGAGGCGGCAGGTGCTTGACGCAGTCAAGGCTTAGGGTCCTTACCACCCACACTGGAGACCTGGATTGAGTTTTTTTTTTTTTTTTTTAAGATTTATTTATTGGGGTCTGGTGCTGTGGTGTAGCCGGTAAAGCTGCTGCCATCCCATATGGGAGCCGGTTCAAGTCCCGACGGCTCCTCTTCCCATCCAGCTCCCTGCTAATGTGCCTAGGAAAAGCAGTAGAAGATGACCCAAGTCCTTTGGCCCCTGCCCCATGGAGACCCAGAGGAAGCTCCTGGCTCTTGCCTTCAGATCGGCTCTGCTCCGGCCATCACGGCCATTTGAGGAGTGAACCAGCAGATGGAAGACCTCTCTCTCTCTCTCTGCCTCTGCCTCTCTAACTCTGCCTTTCAAATAAATAAATAAACATTTTAAAAGATGTTGCAGCCATTTGGGGAGTGAACCAGCAGAAGGAAGATCTCATTCTGGCTCTCGCTCTACCTTTGAAATAAATGAATAAATAACTTTTTTTATTGCCATTGTGGAGTTGAAAGGTGGGGCTTTGGAGAAGTGATTTGTCTGTGGGGGCGGCGCCCTCCATGATGGGTTCGGGAAGCTCTCGTGGGACTGGGTAACTAATTGCATGAGCATGTTGTTCTGTTTTGTGCACGCACCCCTTCCCCCTCTCCTTTCCCCCGGGAGCTGAAGCAGCACACACACACACACACACATACACACACGGGGGAGGGGGGAGAGACTGAGAGAGCTCCCCTATACTGGTTCAATCCCCAAACTGGGGCTGAGCCAGGCTGAAGCTCATAGCCAGGAACTCAATTCAAGTCTCTCCATGTGGGTGGCAGAGACCCAACCACTTGAGCCACCTCCTGGAGTCCATATTAACAGGAACCTGGAATTGGGAGCCGGACCCAGGAACTGAACCCAGGTACGCAGATGGGGGCTGTGGGCATCTTAAGCGCTAAGCCCAGCACCCACCCCTAAAAATACAAATCTTGAATTTTTTTTAAGTTCCCTTGCCTCCAGGCCTTACCACATAGTTCCGTGAACTATTTCTGGTGGCTGAGATATAAATGGGAATCTACCGGGGAGAGCTTTCTGGGAGAACAATGGTCTGTCTGGCAGCACTGATCCCAGCCAGCTGATGGGCGCCTTCCCTCTGTGCCTGCCCGGGACACAGCCTCAGTGCTTAGAGTGTGGGAGGCTACCCTAGGACCTTGGGGGACCAAAACCACACCCTGGGGATGGGGATGCGTAAGGAGACAGAGCAGTAGCAGCCTGCGCCGCCCGACACTGGCTTCTGCTTTTGTTTTTGAAAATGTATGTGTTTATTTGGAAGGCAGTGTGATAGGAACGGGGGGGGGGGGGGGGAAGGGGGGGGAGATCTTCCATCTACTCATCCACTCTCCAAACACCTGTAACAGCCTAAGCCAGAAGCCAAGAACTCCAGCCGGGTCTCCCCCGAGGGTGGCAGAATCCCAAGTACTTGGGCCATCTCCTGCTGCCTTCTGGGATGCTGTCACAGTGTCCAAGAGCATTTGTTTGGGCTTCATGTTTGCCAATTCTAAAGGAACTCCCCGGAGGTCCGACTGGCAGTGAGGGTTGGTGGCAGTCTGGTCACTATTGGGCGCCATCTTGTCAAAGTGGAGGACGTTGGGCAGCAAGCGGTAAACAGACACAGCTGGCCACATGGATGCCCTTCAAGGCCACAGCCTGGGCACTGTCACCTTTGCCCTCCCGCTGGATCGCCATCCCCACCCACCAGGTGTGCAGTGCCCCTCCTCCTGGGGGCGGGGCATGTCCTGAGCCTTCCCTGCCCTCCCCACCTCGGCGGGGCCTCAGCAGGCAGCTGGATGGGAAGTGAGCAGGGGTGTGTGTGGGGGGGTGGGCCTGGAACCAGGCGCTGTGACATGGGAGCTGAGTCCCCCCAGGCAGCACCAGGACGCCAGGACTTTGTAAGAAGAGAGGAAGCGAGCAAAAGGATGGCCGACAGGGTTCTTGGTGTCACCTGTTGTCCTTCAGCCAGTGGGGACCCAATGCGGGGTGCACCCTAGGGACTGGGGAGGGCCGAGCAGTGTAGGGAGGAGCCAGGCCCAGGACATGGAGGGAAGTCCCTCACAGGGCCCCTGTCCAGAGAAAGGTCAGCTGTGGCATGGAGTGCTGGTCCCAGGCTCACTGCACCAGAGCCCAGGTCCCTGCCCGGCTGGATCCCACTATACCTGCAGTCGGCAAGGGCTGGGCCACACAGGAGCCCAGTGAGCAGCCCCGGTGCTAAATGAAATAACCTGCAGGTGCTTGGCTCCCCTGAGCCTTCACAGCACTATCGCTGTCCTGTGCTGGGCACAAGGGCGGTCCAGGGGAGGGGGCGGAGCGGGACTGGCTCCCAGGCTGCGGGCCTGGGGGAGGGGCCCTGCTCCCGTTTGTTTCCTGTCTGGCAACAGCCAGGGGCTTCCTGCCTTCCGTGCCTGTCTGAGTCGCTTCCTCACTGACCCTTCGGCATCTTGCAGCAGGTGCCGGGTTGCTTCTGCTTTCAGAAACAGACAGGCTGGGCCCTCCAAGTTCAAAGGAGAAATGGCCCCCAGCAAAGCGGCTTCCCCCGGCCCCGGGGTGGGGCCAGCGGAGGGGAGCAGCCATTTTCTAGAACCTTCTGGTCTAACCACAAGCTCCTGCCTTTTCCCTCCCCCACTAGAGGCTGCCTCTGCGGCTTTTGCCCAGGGACCACAGGCAAGTGTAGGAAACTGGGCTCCCTGGGACCCGCAGGCAGTCAACAAAGTCTCTCTCCGCTCTGTACGATGTCCCCAGCCGTTTACACTGTTTTATCTGGAATCTGCATTGACTGGGCTGCCTGTCTGTTTATTTGCGAAATCTGGCAACCGGATCCTAAGATGGCTCAGCTTTCCAAGCCCTAATCAGATTTCCCAGAGAGGAAAGAGAGGATGGGGGCGGGGGGGGGGGGGGGGGGGAGGAGAGAGAAGAAAAGAAGTGAACCGAATACCCCCTGGGGAGAGCATGGGTGTGACGAAGCCTGGGCCCAGGGGCTGGGGAGGGGGGGCACCCGGGTGTCTATGCTGGCTCCTGGGTGTCACCCGGGCAGCAGCTGGGCCTCTCTGGCCTCCCCTGCTGATCCACAAGGCCGTCCATTTCCGGTTCCACCTGGGATTGGGTGGTAGCAAATGAGGGTTCAAGTTTTTTTTTTAATATTTTATTTATTTGTAAAGTAGCGTGACAGAGGAAAAGAGCGAGAGGGAGAGGAGAGAGATCTTGCATGGGCTGGTTCTCTCCCCAGATGACTGCAACAGCCAGAGCTAGGCCAGACCCAAACTGAAGCCCAGACCTTCATCCGGGTCTCCCTCCTGGGTGGCGGGGGTCCAAGCACTCAGGCCATCTTCCACCGCTTTTCCCAGGCGCACTAGCAGGGAGCTGGATCAGAAGCGAAGCAGCACTCTGATTCGGCATGCCAACGTTGTAGGTGACAGCTTGAGCCACGGCACCATCATGCTGGCTCCTGGCTGAGTTCAGCCTGGCCCCATTCCGAACCAGCAGATGAAAGATCTCTCTGCTCCCCACCCCCCAAAAAAGATCCCCAGTCTCTAGTGCCTCTGTCCGTTGATTGCACCCCTTTTGGGCCTCTGGGCCCAGGCCCTGGGAGAGGATGGAGGAGGCTCCTGGTTATCCCAGTAGCAGCTGCCTGGCTGGAGCCCCATGGAGCCTCCAGACGCGTAACCAGATCCCCACTCGCCACTGAGATAGGGTTTCTGCTTCCTCCTCAGAGTTTCTCAGTCCCCGCGGGCCCTGCACCTGCCCGCCTCGTCGTGCCAGCTGCTGCCCAGGGCTCTGCAGGGGCTGCTGCCGGGGGCACCTGTCATTCTATCCAGCAGTGGCCACTGCCAGCACAGACAGAAACCCCTTCACGCAGCCCCCAGAGCGGCAGAGGCGAGCTGGGGGGCAGGAAGGTGCTGTGCCCTGGGCAGCTGGGTGGGTCTGGTCAGGGCACCTCTCCCAGGGGCTTCAGGGCACCCGGGGGGCCCTGGGAGCAGACTGAGGTCGGAGGCTTTGAGTGACAGGCTGAGGACGGCATGGCCAACTCTACCTGTGCTTTCCAGCACGGGTGGAGGATGGGAAGGTGGCAGGAGCAGTTTGATTTTCATGACCAGGGGCAGCCTGGAAGCTGCCTTCCTCCACAGAGCAGCCCGAGTGCCTAAAAATGCTTAAATTGCAATAAAAATGCATGCTTGACACAGCGTGGGCCATTTTAACCATTTCTTAAACGATTTTCTATTTGAAAGGCCGAGTTACAGAGAGAGAGAGAGAGAGAGATCTTCCATCCACTGGTTCACTCCCCAAATGGCTGCAATAGCCAGAGCTGGGCTGATCCAAAGCCAGGAGCCAGGAGCTTCTTCCGGGTCTCCCACGTGGGTGCAGGGGCCCAAGCACTTGGGCCATCCTCTACTGCTTTCCCAGAAGCATTAGCAGGGAGCTGGATCTGAAGTGGAGCAGCTGGGACTTGAACTCAAGGGCTCTGATATGGGATACTGGCCCCTCATATGTTATTTTTAAAAATAAAATGTTTGATCGCTTATTGGCCTTTTGGCTAAGATCAAGTGTCAAAATAAAACGTTAGAGAGGCAAAGCAACACAGAAAGAGACAGAGGGAAAGAGAGGGAGCCTGCTCACTCTGGTCTGCTGGTTCACCTTCCAAATACCCACAATAGCAGGGGCTGGGCCGGGCCAACACTAGGAGCCAGGAACTCAATCCAGGTCTCTCAAGTGGGTAGCAGGGACCCCAGCACTTGAACCTTCTCCTCCCAGAGTCTGCATTAGCCCTAACCGGGACCCGAACCCAGGTTCTCCAGTGTGGAATGTGTGGATCTTGTCTACGGCCATACCACCCTGAATGCGCCCAATCTCGTCTGATCTCGGAAGCTAAGCAGGGTCGGGCCTGGTTAGTACTTGGATGGGAATGTGTGGATCTTAACCGCTGAGCTACATGCCTCTCCCTCCATCAGCTGCTTTTGCAGGGCACAGATAGCCATGCATTGTGTTTACACAAGAGCAGGTGTGTGGGCTGGGGCGGATTTTGTCAGGCAAAGGAAGGGGAAGGGCCGGCCAGGCCAAAGCTTGGCCAGAGGCGTGCGGGTGGGAGAGGCTCCAGAATGTTCTGGAAATAGTGGGGGCCTGGTTTGGCCGGGGCCCAGGGTACACTGGGAGAACCAGGGGTGAGCTGCTGGGGCCAAGAAAGAGACAGACAGACAGAAACAGCCCCCACGTGCTGGCTCACTCCTCCAAACGCCCAGAAGAGCCAGGGCCGGGCCAGGGTGAAGCCGGGAGCCCAGAGCTGCATCCCAGTGTCCCATGTGGGTGGCAGGGACCCGGCTCCTGGAGCCAGCACCTGCTGCCTCCCGGGGTGTGCATCCGCAGGGACCTGGAATTGGGAGCAGAGCAAGGACCGGAGCCCAGGTGCTCCCGACAGGCTGGGCCATCCCAAGCGGCAGCTGTACCACCCCCAGGTGCCAACGTGTTCATCTCTGAGAGCGAAGCACTGTGCTAATACTGGGACTGCTGCGACTTCTCCCATGAAGCTTTCCTGTTACTGTGTGTGTGCCTGTGTGTGCACGAGTGTGTGCCTGTGTGAGTGTGTGTGCTTGTGTGTGCCTGTGTGAGTGTGTGTGCCTGTGTGTGCACAAGTGTACCTGTGTGTATGAGTGTGTGCCTGTGTGTGAGTGTATGTGTGCCTGTGTGTGCACGAGTGTGTGCCTGTGTGAGTGTGTGCTTGTGTGTGCCTGTGTGTGCTTGTGTGTGCCTGTGTGTGTGAGTGTATGTGTGTTTGTGTGTATATGAGTGTATGTGTGTGCTTGTGTGTGCCTGTGTGTGTATGAGTGTATGTGTGTGTATGAGTGTGTGGTGTGTGTGCCTGTATGTGTATGAGTGTATGTGTTTGTGCCTGTGTGTACTTGTGTGTATGAGTGTGTATATGTGTGTATATGAGTGTGTAAGTGTGTGTACCTCTGTGTGTGTGTGCCTGTGTGTGTTCCAGGTCCCTTTTCTGTGGAACCAAGGTGGGTTTGGTCTGGGCAAACCTGACCTAACAGATACCTCTTTTTTTTTTTTTTCTTTTCAAAGAGACCTCTATTATTCTCTTTCTTTTCTCTTCTAAAACAAGTATTTATTTGACAGGCAGGGTGCCGGAGAGAGGTCTTCCTGCTGCTGTTCGTTCCCTAAATGGCTATTGCGTCAGGGTGAAGCCAGGAGCCAGGAGCTTCTTCCGGGTCTCCCACGTGGGTGCAGGGGCCCCAGCACTCGGGCCATCTTCTGCTGCTTTCCCAGGCGCATTAGCAGGGAGCTGCCTCGAAAGTGGAGCAGCTGGGACCCGAACCGGTGCCCAGATATGGGACGCCCACCTCACGAGCTGTGGTTTAACCCGCTGTGCCACAGCACACACTCCCTTCCCTCTCGCTCATGCAAAGGGCAGACAGAGAGCAGCTGTGCCCAGCCAAGGTTGTTTTTCCAATGCCCCCTCCACCCCCGCCATGGCTGCAGCCGGCCCGGGGCGGTGCCTGGTGGCCCGAGTCTCCGGGTTGTGTAACACTGCCCGTGGCCTGGCTGCTTCTGATTCATCTGTGAAATGAAGAATAATATTTACTTTGCAGCATGGTGGGGATTAGCAGAGCTCACAAAAGGTCTTGCATAACGGCCGGGACCCAGGAGCTGTTCAGTTATTTCTATGATTACCTGCGAAAGTGCAGGCGAGGCAGAGTGCTTTAGAGACCTCTTAGAGAAATATTTTAAAATTAAAAGAGTTTGATTAGTGTGGCCAGCGCTGTGTTGTAGCGGGTAAAGCCGCCGCCTGCCGTGCCTGCATCCCTATGGGCGCCGGTTCAAGTCCCGGCTGCTCCACTTCTGATCCAGCTCTCTGCTAATGCACCTGGGAAAGCAGCAGAAGTTGGCCCAAGTGCTTGAGCCCCTGCATCCACTTGGGAGACCCCGGATGGAGTTCTGGGCTCCTGGTTTCAGCCTGGCTCAGCCCTGGCTGTTGTGGCCATTCTGTGAGTGAACCAGTGGATGGAAGATTCTCTCTCTCTCTCTCTCTCTCTCTCTCTGTCACTCTGTTTTCCAAATAAATAAATAAATCTAAAATTATTTAAAAAAAAAAGTGGGAGAAGCAAAAGTTGGTGGAAAATGGAATTATAAGATACTTTCAGTGCCAAAAAATTATAACTGCATGCATGCATGCACGAGCGCTTCAAGACGTTCACGGACAAGTGTGTTGGGAAGTCACCATGCGTGGGGGCTGCAGAGGGCTCTAGAGAGACATGGAAAAGAGGAAGGGGCTGGCTGCCAGGCAGAGGGGGAAGGCCTGGAGGCCAGCTGGAGGAAGTGAGAGACACCCAGCCTCCCAGACTGCAGCAGGGACAGCCCTGGAGGATGAGGTCAGAGAAGCATGACCCGGGCCAAATCACGGAGAGGGGCGGGGTCCTTGGGGTCCGGGTCTTTTGTTGTTGTTTATCTGAAAGGCAGAGAGACAGAGAGAGAGACATGGAGTTCTTCCACCCACGGGGGCTCACTCCTCAAAGGCCTGCATCAGCCAGGGTTGAACCAGGCCAAAGCTGGGAGCAGGGAACTCAGCCTGGGTCTCCCCTACACGGGGCAGAGACTCAAGCGTTTGAGCCACCGCTGCTGCCACCCTGCACGGCATGTATTAGCAGGAGCTGCAATCGGAAGCAGAGCCAGGACTGGACCCCACATAGGGTCTAAACTGCTGCCCCTAATGCCAGCGGGGCAGCAGTGAGGGCTCAGGTACTGCCCGATGACGTGGGAGACCTGGGTGGGTGGAGTTCCTGGCTCCCAGTTTCCCGGATGTTTGGGGAGTGAACTTGTGGCACTCTCTTTCTCTTTGTCTCTCAAATAAATAAGTATGAAATGCAGCATTTAAAAAATATTTACTTGAAAGGTAGAGCCACAGGGAGAGAGAGGGAGAGGGAGGGAGAAAGACACACACACACACACACACACACACACACACACTCTATCCACCGCTTCTTTTCCCAATGGCTGCTGGTCCAGGTGAAAACCAGGAGCCAGGAGCTTATTCTGAGCCTCCCCTGTTGGTTCACCCCCCAAGTGGCTGTTACGGCTGGCGCCTTGTGGCCGGTACGCTAAGCTGATCCGAAGCCAGGAGCCAGGTGCCTCCTCCTGGTCTCCCATGTGGGTGCAGGGCACAAGGACCTGGGCCACGCACTTCCAGTCCAGCAGAGAGCTGGCCTGGAAGAGGAGCAACCGGGACAGAATCTGGCGCCCCAACCGGGACTTGAACCTGGGGTGCCGGCGCCGCAGGCGGAAGATTAGCCCCCAAGCATTTCTGACATCTCTCTGATGTGTTAGCAGGGAGCTGGATCAGAAAGTGGAGCAGCTGGGACCAGAACCGGTACCCACACGGGATGCCGGCATCACGGGAGGTGGCTGAACCTGCCATGCCACAGCGCCAGTCGCAAAATAAAAAATTTCTTGAGACGAGGGAGCTCCTACTTCCCTCCATCCTTCTCCAACAACCTTGGGGGTGGGCAGACCCTCCTCCTCCAAGAAATCTTGGATTCCTTAAAAACTGGGGGGGGGGTTCATTGCCTAGGAATGCAAGTATCTCCTGACTGCTGGGAAGCCCCTCTAAGGGGCCCTCTGGGTTGGAGGGGGCAGCAGGTGTGGGTGCCGCCTGCTCCCCTTGGCTTTGTCCTGCACTGCTGATTGCTTTATTGCTGTTTTCAGTCAGATATAATTCCAGCATTTTCCATAATCGCGATCTCTTCCCAGATAGCAGATTGTTGCACAAAGCCTCTGCACCCGGAGGAACGCGTCCCGGCAATTAGCGTGTTTAACATGCAGCTCCCGACGCCCCTCCTCCCAGCCCTCATTTAGCACTTTGGAAAGCGCTTTGTGATTTTGTTTTCTTGGGGGGGGGGGGTGTTTACATATCCGGTAACAATTCTCCTGCCTAGTTGCAAAACACGAAGCCATTGCGTCGGGAGACAGATGGCAGCTAAATGAAGTTTAATTAAAGAATGAGTGTTTTGGAATGAAAATGCCTTCAAAAAGCACGGGTCGCTGCGATGCACAGAGTTGGCATAAACTACATCTGGGTGCAAGGCTTTGGAGATCCCGGGGTCGGTGCGGAGTCCCCCTGGGATGGGAGCTGGGTCGGGGGACACCCTGGGCCAAGCCCGGGACAGGGCCTGGAGCACACACCCCTTGTCCGGACACACCTCCCGCCGCGGAAGGGGGTGGGAGCAGCGATCCCTCCATGAGGTCGCCCCAGGGCGCGGCTTTGCTGCACCGAACGACCCGCCTCACTGCACGCAGCTGCGGGCGCCACAGGGGACAGGTGGGGAGGCCTCGCAGGCCGGCTGGACCGCGAGGCAGATCTGGTTCCCTAGTTGGCTCAGGGCTCAGCCGGCCCTGCCCCGGGCGCTGTCGCGGTTTCGCCCCCGCCGTGCCCAGCCGGGCAGGAGCCACTTCCGGCTCTGGCTGCAGATCTGAGCGCCCGGGGTTGGGGCGACGACCGATGGGCGCCAGGAGCCGCTAGGTAGGCTGGGCACGCGCTCCAGCCTTGGAAAAGGGAGGGCGTCTGTTTGGTGGGAGGTGAGGTTGGCGGGGCGGGGCTGGGGCGCGTGCCAGAGGAAAACCCAGGAGGGATCTAACGCCAGGTCATCTGGTCAGATGGGAGATGGGGTGGGTGGTCCCAGGGCAGGAGGGCTGACCGCCAGGTAGCAGGTGCAAAGTGGTTTGGGACCACCAACCCCTTGATTTCATCAGAGGCTTCAGCTTGGAGGGCAACGTAGGGGGTTGCCCCTTACCCATCCTGGAGAGGAAAAGTGGGGTTTAGCTCATGGCAGGGGTCGAGGACCAATGGGGGAGCACAGAGATGTGGGAGGGAGGCAGCCGTAAGGGGGTGGGGCTGGCCAGGGCGGGGCGTGCCCGGCCTGTGGCTTCCAGCATCTTTCCAGGCTGGGCTGAGGCCTCTCCTCCCGGCCCGGGGTACGGGGCTGACCCACAGGGCGGACACAACGCAGCTGAGTCAGAACTGGGCCTCCTCCACACCGCAGGCTGCCCCGGCGGCCCTGACGCCCTGAAGTCCTGCGGGCTGAGCCCTCCTTATCCTCTCCACCTGCCCAGCTGCGGAACTGCCCCATGGCCTCCCGCCTCTGCTCCCCTCCCCACCCTGCAGGCGGGGGCACCCTCCCCAAGTGCCCCTGGGGGCCTCATTTCCCTCTGGAAATGGCCTTAGCAAGGCCTGTGAGGTCTTCCACGTGGGAGGACCATTAAGAGGATCCCACCCAGCCCAGAAAGCTCCTGCTCCCACTCACCCCTGCAGCCCCAGAGGCCCCGCCCACCCCGGGAGGCCCCGCCCCTGGGATGCACCTGCTGCCTTCTCCTCCCAGGGGTCGCCTCTCTCTCTCTGTGTCCTGCCCACACCCAACTCCCTCTTCAAGTCTCAGCTTCCAGGACCTTATTTGTGCAGCAGGGGGAGGGTGACCCTGTTTCGGGCTGGCCTCTCCCGCGAGGGCCCCAAACCTGCCCAGCGGGAGGGCAGGCAGGGCCCAGGGGCTGAGTCAGGCTGTTTCGACTTCCTCCTGCCTCCAGTCCTGTCCCTTCTTTCCAGGTGCACCTGCCGCCAGCATGGCCCGGACACACTCAGGGAGCCAGGGGGCCAAGGAAAGTGCCCCACAGCCCACGACGCCCGTCTGCAAGGTGCCTTGGGCCCAGCTGCAGGGTCCGACTTCCCCCGAGTTCCTGGGCTCCAGGCAGTGCCCCTTCCCCCACTGTGTGCTCCCTGGGATCCTCCCAGGGGACAGGAGGTGACCGCGTGCGGCTGGTACAGAGGGACTGTGGCTGTGGAGCCGGCATAGTGGGAGGCTTTGTCTGTGCCACTCTGGTCTTCTCATCCTGAGGCCACAACCCCTGGGGCAGCAAGGAGACGGGTGACGTAGGCGGGGCCACGCTGCGTGGCCAGGGAGGCGGGCCCCGGCCGGCCACTGAGCCGGGCCTTTCGGCTTCACCCCCGGTGACAGCCGCGGCACCACGCACGAGGAGAAAAGGCAATGCCAGTGGTGGTTGTGGTTTTTTTTTTTTTATTTTTTTTTTTTATTTATTTAAAAAGGCCTTGGTGGCAGGAATATAGTGTAAAAATCATTGGAAAAACTAAAAGGCATCGATACATATCCGAATATACACTTTGTACATAAATTACATTTCCTTTAGTGTCTTATGAGTGAGGTCGCGGTTCGCTGCTGAGGTCTCAGTAGTTGAGGGGTCCCGGGAGCTGCACGTTCAGGCCGGCGTAGTCCACCATGTACATCGGCCACTGCTGGAGACACACAGGGACAGGGCAGGCATGGCCATCAGGGCACCTGGCCGCTGGCCACTGCGTCCCCCCCCACCCGCTTCCTCCCAGGCACCGGGGCTGCCGGGGCCATGCAGTCTGCTGACTGTCCCCACCTGCGTCCAGGATCACGCATGTGCTCCCACAGACCCAGCTCACTGGGAGGAGGAGCGGGGGGAGGGGACGCCCCACACCAGTGGGCTCTGGGGTGCTCCAGGGAGGGGTGGAGGGAGACGGGATCCAAGAGTGAGTGGGTTCTTCTCCCACCTCCGACACAGGTGAGCCATCCTGACTCCCCGCTCCCTCATCTACACATGCAGGGAACCCCCGCTCCTGGCGGGGATGTGGCGAGACGCGGAGCAGGCGTTGCGTGCACACAGGAGTCGGGCTCCCAACTGTGTGGGACTCCGGGAGTCCCTGCCTTGCCCTGCCCTGAGCCTGGCTGTCTGTCCAGCGGGGATGGGAACTCCTGCCCGCGTGCCCAGGAGCCCCACAGAGAGCAGGCTGGGGCAGGTGCACCCGGCACCTCCCCGTGCCCCGCCCCCACAACCCAGAGGGAGGGGCGGAGGCTGGGAGCCTGCGACTTTACCACGACTGATATCTGGTTGGCGGATGCCACGGACTCCGGGTTGGAGGACGAGGAAGAGGAGGAGGAGGAGGAAGACGAGACTGAGTTTCCCTCCGACACCCGCTTTCTCTTGCGCTTGGGAAGGCTGCTGTCTTTGGCTGCTGGGAGAAAGGGGAGTGGGTGACGGATGTTGGGGTCCGGGCGTGGCTCCGCTCACCTGGTCAATATCCCTGTTCTCTGTACGCGGAGGTCCAGCCTTGGTCTTGAACCAGACCGGACTCCAGCCTCCTGCAGCCTTGCCTGCATTGCATGCTGTCCCCAAGGAGGAGCATCCCAGAGGCTCAGCGCAGGCCCCAGCCCACCCAGCCTGTGGCCCGGGCCTCCCCTCAGCTCTCGGAGCCCTCTCTGGGGCCTGGCACCCCACAGACTCTAGCTTAAGGGGTGCCGGGAAGAGCACAGTGTGACCAGGCCCACAGGGCCTCCCACAGAGCCCCCTAATGAGCCCGAGCGCTCGTGTCATCCAGGATGAAATGTGAGATCTTGCAAGATTGTTGACAGCATCCCGTGAGCCTGGCACCCGGCCAAGGCTCAGATACTGGGACCCGGTAGGAAGATGGCTTCTGGAGTCCTGAACTAACCATGCCTGGAGCGATACGCGCACAGGCAGCGGACCTGGGGCAAGGAGCTCCGCTCCACAGTCCCAGGGCCTGAGCTTAAGTTCCACAGCTGCCACTTCCGGGCTGTGTGACTCGGGAAATTTATTGACCTCTCTGAGCCAAATGGAGAAAACTGGGGCCGAGACTCAAAGGAGACTATGTGTGTGATGGGCTCTTTGTAAAACTTGTGGAGGGGCCAGTGCTTTGGCATAGCAGTAAAGCCACCAGCTGTGGCACTGGCATCCCACGCGAGCACTGGTTCAAGTCCCGGCTGCTCCACTTCCCATCAAGCTCTCTGCTGTGGCCTGGAAAAGCAGAAGATGCCCAAGTCCTTGGGCCCCTGCACCCATGTGGGAGACCTGGAAGAAGCTCCTGGCTCCTGGCTTTGAATCAGCCTAGCGCCAGCCACTGTGGCCATTTGGGGAGTGAACCAGCAGATGGAAGACCTCTCTCTATCCGTCTGTAACTCTACTTCTCAAATATTTTTTGCAAAGTCCCAGCTGCTCCACTTCCAATCCAGCTCCCTACTAATGTATCTGGGAAAGCAGCAGAGGACGGCCCAAGTGTTTGGGCCCCTGGCTTTGTACTGACTCATCTCTAGCCGTTGAGGCCATTTGGAGAGTGAACCAGCAGGTGGAAGATCTCTCTGTCTCTCCCTCTCTCTTAAGTCTGCCTTTCAAATGAATAAATGAATGAATGAATGATAATAATAATAATAAAAGCTCATGGTGCGGGGGGCATTTAGCTCAGCTGTTAACACACCCGCAACAGACATGCAGGACCTGGGTGTGACCCCCAGCTCTGCTCCTGACTCCAGCTTCCTGCTCATGCGCACCCTGGGAGGCAGTAGGGGATGGCTCAAGTGCGTGGGCCCCTGCCACCCACGTGGGAGACCCGGATGGAGCTCCCAGTTCCTGGCTTCAGCCTTGGCCCAACCCTGGCTGTTGTATTTGGGGAGTGAACAAGCAGGTGAGAGCTCTCTCTCGCTCTCTCTCTCTCTCTCTCGCTCTCTCTCTCTCGCTCTCTCTCTCTCCCTCTCTCTCTACCTCTCAAGTAAAATTAGGTAACTCGTATTATGAAAAATTATGCATGGATCTGCAAAATGCGCTAAAATAAACGTTATCTTTTCATTGCAGTTTTCCATGGATATTTCCAAGTCCCTGGGGTAACAGGGCAGGGCCTGGCTGCTACTTAATGAAGGGACGTGGACGCGTTGCAACGTGGCCATCAGGAGCCGCTCCACTGGTGTCTGGGGCCTGAGTGGCCGGCCCCTGCATGGAAC